>QPKB01000003.1:46177816-46257738 GCA_003546025.1 Camphora micrantha | reverse complement strand
TGGGGGCAGGTATGCTGGCCTTGCAGATCTTTGGGACCTTCTTTGTTTTGGAGAAGGTCTTGGAGACCAAGTCTTGAGGTAGACCTGGTTTCTTGCAAGCTGAGGTTTCGCGAGGTTGTCGCGGGCTTCAGTCTTCTTGGCGGTTGCCCTAGGTGTCACGGTAGTGACGCGCCCAGGGGCGGTTTTCTGCTTCTTGGTAGGAGTTGTTTCTTCTGCGGGAAGTGGGAAAGGTCCCAGCGACCCAAAGACGATGGACCGGGGAGAGGAGGTCGACCCGGTGTCCTGTGTGTTACCGAAGGAAGTGACACTTCGGCCGCTGTCGAGGTGCTTAGGAGCGCATTTGTTTTGCTTCTCTTGAAGCATCAGCTGGTACTTGTTCTCGTCGAAGGTGATTGTCAGCGAAGCTGCCATGTTAGTTTTGAAAAACCTTTCTGAAACAAGACCGGATCCATTAGTAATCACAAGAATGTGGTGATCATAAATGGAAATAAACTATGGTTTTTTCTTTTCAATTTGCTCGAGGGGACAAGGCCCGGCCCAAGCAAGATGAAGAAGGCAAAAAGCCATAGAGTATACAATTGTTCTAAACGCGAGTATGAAAGGCTCAGAGTGAGCGTTTCAGTGACTGCTAGAAGCAATTGTGAACCTTAATTCAGATTACCGAGGAGCGAGGCTCACTCGAGGTAAAATGATATAAGGTTGGGAGTACAAATGTGTCGGTCGCGAATACAGTAGACCCAAGAGGGCGTACTAGCACCGCTAGGCACAAATGTTGTAAATCGCATCGTTGAAATGGACACGAGATGGGATTTTTGAAAGGTCAAGGTTGGGTTCATAAAGGAGAGCAAATGGCACTCCGATCCGAAAACGTGCTCAACATTTCTGCGAGCACAGAGTCCGAAAGGGAAATAACCAGAATTTCTCGAATCTGGACCCAACAATGACGGAAGTTTTTTTTTTTTTTTTTGAAAAGTCAGGATCAGATTCATCAAAGAGAGCAAATGACGTTCCAACCCAAACACGTGCTCAACATTTCTGCGAGCACAAGAATCCGAGGAGGAAGAGGTCAAGATTTCTCGACTTTGAACCCAAACGTGACAGAAGTTTTTTTTTGAAGATTTTTTTTGAAAGTCAGTATCGGATTCATCAAAGAGAGCAAATGATGTTCCAGTTCAAACACGTGCTCAACATTTCTGCGAGCACAGAGTCTGAAAAGGAAGAGATCAAGATTTCTCAAATTTGAACCAAAAATCGACGAAATTTTTTTTTTTTTTTTTTTTTAGAGGGTTTGAGAATACATCGAGTTCTCACGATTCGTTCTTATGAAACCAATGTTGATAGATCAGCCCCCAGGTAAGGGTAGGATTACTTAATGAACCTGTTTGGAGGACCCTTACCTAGAACAGCCTAGTTGTCTCCAAACTCTGGACAAGGCTTTTCTTGGATCAACCTCGATTAAAGAACGCAATCGGTAAAACTTTCGTGTTCTCAAGTGCATCCCCGTTTTTTTTTTTGGACTCATCAGAGAGAGCGAATGGTCCGTTCCCAGTCTGAACAGGGGCTCAAACAATTTCTGCGAGCCCTAAGTCAGAAAGGAAAAGAAAACCAAAATTTCTCAAATTTGGATCCAAAAGAAAGAGGAAATTTTTTTTGAAAACCTGACAAGTTTGAAATCAGATTTTTTTTTTTTGGAACTCACCAGCGAGAGCGAATGGTCTGTTCCCCGTCTGAACAGGGGCTCAAACAATTTCTGCGAGCCCTAAGTCAGAAAGGAAAAGAAAACCAAAATTTCTCAAATTTGGGTCCAAAAGAAAGAAGATTTTTTTTTGAAAATCTAACAAGTTTGAAATCAGATTTTTTTTCGAACTCATCAAAGAGAGCAAACGGTCCCTTTCCCAATCTGAAGACGTGCTCAAACATTTCTGCGGGCACTGAATCCAAAATGGAGGAGATCGAGATTTCTCAGATTTGAATTCAAAGAACAAGAGAAGACTTTTTTTCGAGAAGGAGAAAGATTGGAAATAGACTTAAAGAAAGAAATTTCCAAAAAAACAAAAATCCCATCTCATGTTTTTTTTTTTTTTTTTATGCAAGATTCAACATTGGCCACCAACTAGAAAGGTGCCAAAGAATCTAAGTTCATATTCCCAAATGAACGTGTCCCACCGGGCGTGCCAGCTTGATGGACCCGATTCTTCCCTCTCTCCTGCTGCCTCCGCCCCGGGACTTTCGGGGTACGGCGGAGGGGAGGAGAAGAAAAGATAAAGGGTAACAACATCTTTCTTTTTTTTGTACGGGTATGCCAATTTCACTTTTCTACTTGGAATTTAGAAACGGTGATCCGAAGATCCACCTTCACAAGTAGAAAGGGGAAATGAAACTTTTTCTAGTTTCTATTGCACACATATTTTAAGAAAAGAGACAAAGGTTTTTTTTGAATGCCGTGAAAGGCGATTTCATTTGTTGCCGTGAAAGGCGATTTTGCCGTAAAAGGCGATTTACAAGTCTTATCCGTTATGAAAGACAAGAATTGTGATTTTTGTCTCTAAAAGAAAAATAAAGTACAATAGAAATCAAGAAAAGAAATCTGACTTCTCATTCGATTGTGTGGACAAGTTCAGATCGACGGTCGCGAGTCATGTATGGGCTCCTCCATCGTCCATGCAGATGAGAACACGATGCTTGGATTCTTGGCTTGGCTTTCTAACCTCAGATTTTTAAAGGACAAAGACCAAGAGAAGGTCTTATATCCGATAAAAAAGCTAAGTAAACGGGCTGAAAAGCCACGTTTTAGCCATGTTGGTAGAAGAAGGGGGGTCCTTGGGGGGGGTGGCCCCCCAAGGGTGCTTCAATCACCTTTTGGTGGTCTTTGCGGCAGAGTTGCAGGGGCTCTGGATTTTTTTGTCTTTGTCGGGGGGAGAGCGAGAGCTAGCTCCTTTCCCTTTGGAATGCCCTCCTATTTATAGGCCTTTGGTAGCCATTTAGGAGGGTTTATGAGCATTGAATGCATTAATGCTCATAATGGGAGGAGTTACAAGTTTTTAAATTACTTGTTTTGTAACTCCTTTTTCCTTGAATCTGATTGGCCGATGGAGAATAATGAGCCTTTAATTGCTTTTAATCCCCATCATGGGAGGAGTTTCATGGCTTTAATGCCATAAACCCTTTGACTTGTAACTCCCATTTGCTTGCTTTTGATTGGGCCGTCCAAAATAATGAGTTAATGACCGCATTAACTTGTCATAAAACGGATCATTTAACCTCATTAATTGGTCGCCAAGTCGCTTGAAGAGTCGCGGGCCGCGCCGCGTCTTTTGGAATTCTTCTTGCGATGACCGCCGGTGGATCCACATGTTGTTTGATGTCGGATGGCGATGCAATTTCAGACATTGATTAATGTCAACGTGCCGGCAACATCTGTCCTGTCGATTTCAAGATCGGGCGGGCAGAAAGTGTGCTTTCTTTGTCGGCCGGTTGGCAATTTCGAGGCATCTAATGATCATCCAATGATTTCGGCGGCGAATCCGTGATGTTGACGAAGATCGACGGATTTCATGCACGAAAAATCAGATTTTGGAAAAATCACAGGGGCCAATCAACTCGAAACGCGAAAAGAACCCAAAAAAGGGTCTTCCGGCGATTTTTTGGGTCGCCGGAATTCCATGGTCGCCGGAATTCCATGGTCGCCGGCGACCATGGGCCAAGGTCGCCGGCGACCATGGGCCTTGGGCCCATTTTTTGGCCGCCTTTCGGTCGCCGTTTTTCGATCTTTTTTCATTCTTTTTTCTTCTGTATTTTTCCTGACATTTCCCCTCATTTATTGGCCTGATTCTCTTGAAGAAAACCCGATGAGAAACCACGCAAATCGGAGCACAAAGTTTCCTATTTTTCTGGAAAGCCGAAGACTTTGTTGTGCGGTTTTGCCGATTTTTTGTCAAGCATTGAAACTAGGCCAAACGATGTCGGAATGACCTGAAATTTGACGTGGAGCTTCTTGAGCAGTAGATAGGACCAACCATAGGCTTTGGTTTGAGTTTTGAAGCCGTTCGGGGTCCCGCAAATGCTTGCCTTAATTTCGCCATGAGAGAAATGTCGAGCTTTGACTTGTGGTCAACCGATGTCCGATTGACCTGAAATTTGACAGGGAGCCTCCTGAGTAGTAAGACCAACCATGGGCTTTGGTTTGAGTTTTGAAGCCTTTTGGGGTCCTGCAAACGCTCGCCTTGATTTCACCTCGAGGAAAATGCCGAGTCTTTGACTTTTGGTCAACCAATGTCCGATTGACCTGAAATTTGACAGGGGACCTATTGGAGTCATTTTGAGATGATCCATTAGCTCCAATTTGGATGCCATGATTCCGGGGTGCTCCGTGCCGGTAGGCCTGTTTTTGCTTCCTGAGAGTTGATGAAGGGTCAAACGTCGTCCGTTTGACTTGAAATTTGGCCGGGGACCTTCTGGAGGTATTTTGAGACCATCCGTAGGCTCTAATCGAAGTTTTGAAGTCTTCGACACTGTCGCTGCCGGGAGCTCCTGCCTGGCTGTCGGAGGAGTAAAGTTAGGCCAAATGATGTCGAAATAGCCCGAAACTTCATGTGTACCCTTCTTTTGGCTGCTTTGAAGGATCTTGTAATTTTTGTTTGATTCTGACAAGATCTGGTGCTTGAAGTGGCGCCTTCCTATTTATGGCAGAATGTGGCTCCATGTAGCTTTTGGTGTTGAAGGGACATAGTGACATTTTTTGTGTCAACATCGAGTTATTGGATTTATTTGATTTTTGAAAAATATGGATTTCGACATTTTTGGATTTGTTATTTTGATCCCAGCAACTTTCCTATTTGTTCCGTTTGCATTCGAACCCCAGAAATCGCGTATTTCGAGAAAAATGGCAAAACAGTCTTTTCACACCCAAATCTGTGCATAAATTTCAAAATTTGAAAACGATGAGGAAAATATACTTTTTGAAAACTAGATTTTTCGACGATCATTTTTCCCTTCTTCGTCAACTTCATTCGAAATTTCTAAACGATAGACCCAGCTATGTGAAGTTTTCAAGGCCATTGGGGCCCACAACCCATTTAAATGAGTCAAAACCCACGTTGGGTCTTTCTTCCTCTTCATTCATTCAGTTTTTCCTGCAACAACCTAAGAGAGCTTTCTCTCTTTTCTCTCATCTCCCCTCCTTTGCATGTCTTGCAAATGAACCCAAATTGGTAAACAAATTTCACCACTCTCTTCTCCTCACCTCTAGCTTGCCATTGATACAAATTTTAAGGGATTTTGGCTGAGTTCATCATCTTCTCCAAGCTCTTCTTCTTGTCTAAAGTTCTTCAAAGGTTAGCAATGGCTTCCTTCTTGAAATTTTGAATTTTCTAGACCCTTTAGGATTGTTTTATCATACATGCAAGAGCTTTCATGAAAAGCTTCTTTGTTTTCTAAAATTTTGTGGATTTTTAGTGTGTTTTCTTTGGATTCTTTTGTGTAGATTGGAGTTGCTGAGTTTGAGAGATCTTAGAGTGGTTTGTGACCCAATTTGTTCCAGGCAAGTGAATAAATTAGATTGGAATGCATGCAAATGAAGTGAACTTTTTCCTTATGTTTGGTGGATTTAATTTCTTAGATTTGGGACGGATTTAACTTCAATGAATTTGGTTCAAATTATGTTTAAGAAATGGTTTAAGGTGACTTATTATAAGTTGCATTTGATTGTAGAGATTTCAAATTATGTTTTGGCCAGGATGGAAATTCAATTGGAAATCTTTAGTTCATGTTCTTGAATTTTTGCTACTATGTTTTCTTTCTATTTGATATGTGATGGATGATTGAAGGGAGTTTGATGGAGTTTCTATTTGATATGTGATGAATGAATGAAGGGAGTTTGATGGAGTTAGTAAGATTCTACATGCTGCTAGGAGTAGTAAGGATCCAAGGGATGAAAAGAAGGAAAAAATCTGCACCAAAAGAGGAGAGAGACAGTCAGCTCCCAGCTGACTGTCCACGGGCTGGACAGAGGCCCAGCCGGCTCGAACGCGCATGGGCCCGCTCGAGCGGGCCTGGCTTCTGCCACAACCCGCTTGAGCGAACTGGGCCCGCTCCAGCTGGGCCTGGGTTAGGGCCTGGGTCATTTCCTGCATGGATTTTTGGGCTGTTTATGCTAGTTTTGATGGATTTTTGGGTTGTTTAGGCTAGTTTTGAGCCCGGTTTGAGTACAAAAATTCCCTAATGACTTATTAAGTATCTGTAATTAAGAATTTGAGCCCGAATCATTTTTATTTGAATCAAACCATAGAGAAAGTTTGGAAAAGAAGTAAACTTAACCGGGAATTTTCTATCTTAATAAACACTTTATGCCCTCAATTGTCGGTGACCTTCAGAGACACCAACTTCTTCACTCATAAACCGACATGGAGACAATAAGTGTGTATTGAGATGGCCTCGGTAAGCCCATCAAACATTATCAATCATCCAAATCATCTCATTCCAAGTTAGAGAAAGTTTATGTTTTCTCATAAATTCGTTTGAAACAAAGTTGGTTAATTTGTCATGTGTGAAAAACAATAAAAAGGCTACTCATCTGATTTGTTCTGAATTTGTCTGTTTATTTTAATAAAGAGTAGTCCTTTTATCAGGTTTGAATTGTGTTTAATGGTTTGAATTATATCATTTTGGATTTGAATCGGCACCACTAAGCTTAGGTTACCTTGTTGGGTTGATCACCCGGCTTGGAATCTTTAAAACTATTTGCCAACTGCAGTTTGGATTCTGTCTGTTTGTCCGGCCATGGCAATGGTTTTGTTCCGGTCCCACGAGTAGTGGCAATGATTTCTGTCTGTTTGTTCTGGCCATTTTTATGGCAACGGTTTCTGTCTGTGTACTCTTATTACTTCGGTAATAGGAGAATTTAGTTAAATGTGGTTTGCCAATATTTTGAATATTTGTCAGTTAGTTTGAGATATTTAAATTCATTTATTTGCACTGAAATAATTCATTTGATTTATTCCTTATATATGATTTGTTTTACCAGCATCCTTATGATTTTAAACATGATATTCATAACTTGTATATCATATCTGTTTTATTCACCTGCCAGACCATCGTGTCTGATACTTCTCTTGTTTGGTGTCAGATGTCGGACCCGCAGCCTTTGAGGCGGAGTGCACGCAGGAGACAGTAGGGCCTCAGGTGGAGCCCAAGTGGCAACCAAATGATGTCATGTAGACGTCATGTTTGGTTTGGAGCATCGATAACATTTTGGGGAAATGATAGTTTTATTTTGGGAATTTTGTTTATAGCCTTTGTTGGCTTTGTCAGGGTTGTATAATTTAAACTACTTTTGTCTTCACAACTGTAATTAACTTTTGGGTATGCTATGTATATATTTCTCTTTTGATATCGAACTTGTACATTCATCTTGTGTTATATGGAGTTTTATTTTGCTACATGCTTCCACATAACATTATTTTGATGTGAAATTAATTCTTTGGTTGTGATGGATCGTCTGGGATCCTCACCGCGGAATCCTGTGGGGAAATAATTAGCGCGTGCTGTCGAAATTTTCTAGTCCGTCGCGCTGCGACCCCCGGATTAAGGACTTGATTATCAGGGCCTCGGTCTGGGGGCGTGACACATTCTTTTTCGACTGGAGAGTAGCAATGCTTTGCACCTACTAACATGCAACATAGGTAATATAGAGCAGCTTCTTTTCCTTCGTCGTTTTCTTGTGCGAGTAGAGCGCCCAAAGAATAATGGAGAGCTCTTGCGCCCAAAGTAGGTGCACCTCGTGAATAGGATTTCAAAACTTTTGACCCACTTGACTCAGGGATCAAGTACCCATAAGGCCATAAACCATATCCAGGATATAATCCCTCATACTTATCTATCATGTACAGCAATAATAACCTATCTAAAAGATAAAAAACAAGCAACACCATGCAACAAAATAATCCACAACTAATAGAGAAGCAGAGTATACCTTTGGAGCCTGGTTGTGCTCTAACGGAGAAGAAGACTTGCTAGTTGAAGAAACTCTTTCATTTAAGCAACTTAGGATCTCCAAGACCTCTTAGTCTTCCACGCTATAACTCATATCAGATCTCTTTTCTCAAGAAGACTGGTGGAAACTTCAAGAGAAAACCCTTCAAGAAACTCAAAAAACTAGAAGAGATGTGCAACTCTTGTACAAAAGGGAGGGCTGGGCGTGAAATCCAAGAGTGGACGTCCCAGCCCCCTAGCATCCCTTTTATAGCTTTAAGCAACCTCCATCCTTCTTCTTGTACTAATTGAAATAGAAGTCTCACTTCCACACAAATTAGTAACTCACTATTACCACTATTAGAATTCTCACTTCAAATAGAAATAGTAGCTTTCTAATTCCTTCATTTTAGAGTTCAAGTAGGATTAGTATCTTTCCAATAATTTGGGCTAGCGTAGGGACCACTAGGGATTCCATAGAAATCTGGCTTCAACTGGGACACCGTGACCTCACATCTCATGTGCAATCTGGGCCCACAGTTAATTACAAATTACAATGAACACCCTAAACTTTCTGATTACCACAAGTAGGCCCCTCTATCAATATCCATTGATTAATTGGACTAAAAATGTCCCACCAATTTAAATCCACATCTTATTATCCTTGAACCCCAATTAATCACAGTGATCATCAGTACCATCCAATTAACTCTTAATCGAGATGGGTGCGCACTTACTAATGACAAATCCATTAATTGGCACAAGGGGATAATATAGTTAGATTACATCTTGACCATTGAATGTTCCCACAGACCTACTACCACGTACCCAAGACACCGAGGTGTTGACCTACAGTTGGCCTCACTCATTGGTAACTCAAAGCAAATGAATAGATAGAAACTTGAGTTCATCAATGTCTCAGGATTAAGAGCCTATTGCTAGGGAATTATGAGAGCAAACCTTAAACTCAAGACAGTATTCCATAAGGTGCTTCTCATGGTCCTTCAATACATCCAATGTACCAGCACCATGATCCAGAATCTTACATTCTGATGATCGAGACAAATCACACTATCTCATAGTGATCAAAGTACTGCAACCTTATCATATGAGATGCCCAGTCTCATCACCGGTTGTGAAGATATGTAAGTATAAGATTTGTGATACATGTCTCCCGTATATGGATCTCATCCATACACATATATCACATCTAATATACTAATGGGACCCAGTTCATCTTATGAACCATTATGTCATTTGTATTAGTCATGTGCATTAAGTAATAAAAACACCATTCATCTCTTGAAAGGAAAATATGATATCATTGATAAATAAAGAAATTAATCAATTTAATACATCATATGATGGATTGAGTCCATACAATCTAACACAGCCAACACTGGAGGTTTGGTCAGGTATGTTTTGATATCTTGAAATGTAGTTTCACATTCAGCATCCTAAACAAAGTCCATACCTTTCTTCATCAAGAGAGAGAATGGACGACACTTCCCTGACAGATTGGAAATGAACTGTCGAATGTAAGTCAATCTTCCTTGAAACCTTTTTAGTTCTCTTGGGTCCTTGGAGATGGCATTTCTAGGATAGCCTTGACTTTGGTGAGGTCAATTTCTATTCCGGCTTTTTGAACTATGATTCCAAGAAACTTACCCGATGAAACACCGAAGAAGCATTTTAGTGGATTCATCCGCAGTTTGTGTTTGCGAAGTCGGAGGAAGACTTCTCGAAGATCTTTGAGATGGTCTTCTTTTCTTCGGCTTTTAACAGCGAGGTCATCAACGTAACATTCGACCGTCTTGTACTACATATCTTGGAATATCTTCACCATAGCCCTCTGATATGTTGCACCAGCACTTTTTAGACCAAATGGCATGACAGTGTAGCAATACATGCCAAACGGGGTCCGAAATGATGTATGTTTTTCATCTTCAGGATACATCTTTATCTTATTGAAGCCAGAGAAGCCATCCATGAATGTCATTCGCTCGAACCCACAGTTGTTGTCAATTATCACCTCTGGTATAGAGAGTGGGAATTCATCTTTAGGGCACGCATCATTTAGGTCTCTATAGTCAATACAGACCCTGATCTGCCCGTTTTTCTTTGTCACTAGGAAAATATTGGCCAACCATTCAGGATGTTGCTCCTCACGGATGAAGTCAACGCTTTTGAGTTTTTGAACTTCTTGTTCAATTTTGTCCATCACATCAGGACGGAATCTTCTTTGGCCTTGTTTGACAGGCTTGATATCTATTTGCAAATTGAGTTTGTGGACTGCTATTTTGGGCTCTAAGCCAGGCATTTCAGCATAAGACCATGCAAAAAAATCAACGAACTCGCGAAGAAAAGAGATATACTCGGGTAACTCATCATCATTTATATTCTTACTTATGAATACAGGACGAGGGTGAAAGTCCATGGATCCGAACCCTAGAGGGGGGGTGAATAGGGTGAGCTTCTAATTAGTGACCAATTATGCCAAAGGCTTTTTAAAAGTTTTAACTCATAAAAACATTTATGATTGAGGTAAGAATGCTAATCACATGTTTAAAAACAACTTGTAAAAGATTCACCAATCTAGTTCAAGCAAGTTGTGAAAGTTTAAGAACAAAACATGTGATGCATAAGGATTTCAATCAATTTAACAATGTAGCTTAATATATGTATGCTTTAAAGCATTTGAAAGTGTAAAGCACAAAAATAGATTTGATTGAAATCAAGGGACAAATTACATGTACTTAAAATACAACTTGAAAATGATATACCTATCAAAGCTAAGCAAGTTGTGAAACTTTAAAACAAAAGTACATGTGAAGTTGTTGAATCCAAAATATAAGATATATTTGAAAGTGATTTTCTTATGATGAAAAACAACAACCAAAGATTCAACCAAGTATAGGAATCATGTTTACATATAATTTCAAAGATGTTTACAAAAACATGATTTACTTAGATATACCAATTTAAGTACTACTTGGTTTGAATCAAAGTGTTGCATCCAAAACAATAAATCAATTCAAAGCATATACATGTTAAGGATACAACAAATCATAGTTTATCATGCCAGAAAAGATTTACCAATAATTAAAGCAAAACATGAAAACATATGATTTGTGAAGTTGTTGAATCCAAAACATAAGATAGATTTGAAAGTGATTTTCTTATGATGAAAAACAACAACCAAATATTCAACCAAGTATAGGAATCATGTTTACATATAATATCAAAGATGTTTACAAAAACATGATTTACTTAGATATACCAATTAAAGTACTACTTGGTTTGAATCAAAGTGTTGCATCCAAAACAATAAATCAAATCAAAACATAAACATGTTAAGGATACAACAAATCATAGTTTATCATGCTAGACAAGATTTACCAATAAATAAAACAAAGCATGAAAACATATGATTAAGAAAAGTAAAGCTTACTTAGTGATTTAACTTCATTAATCCAAGCCTTAACTTTCTAAATGTCCCTTATCCTTCCATAGCTCATTTCCCTTTGATTGGCCTCAAAACATCTCAAGGAGGGCCTCTTTGTTCCTCTAATTTTCTTAAGGAATGAGCTTCTTTTTATACCAAAAACTGCCCAACGGCTAGTCCCCGGTCGACCTGCCCCTTGCCCGGTCGACCTGCCTTCAGCTGTCAAAAATCTGACCGTTTGAGAGAGAGCACAACGGCTCTTTCCCGGTCGACCCGCAGTGTGCGCGGTCGACCGGGTCCATGGGCTTAGTCGACCGCGTACACTGCGGGTTGACCAGGGCCCAGGGACCTTTTTCCCACAAATTGCATATTTCAAGGATTTTTCTTATGGGAAACTTTGGGCCATTGAATCAAGCTTGGAAACATGATTTTAATTCAATCTAAGTTCTTTTAAAATCATGAAACATAAAAAGCCAAAAATGATTTTAAACTTTTAAAACCATTGGCTAGCTTGATTCATAAAGATTCTTTTCAGAACAAATTGCATCCAAGTTTAAAATCAAAAACATGCATGAATCATTATTTCTAAAAGACATAAAACAATGCATGAGAAAATCAAGATTTCAAGTTTTCTAAAACAATGCAAGTGTGAAAATTCAAATGATGCTAAGATGATAATGCATCCATCAAATTGCAATACACAAAATCCCTAATAGCGGGTTATCAGGTGTCCCCAAATCTATCTTTTGAACAGGATCTTCTGGTGGAAGGTTTGAAGGTGGTTCCTCCACAATATTTTTGGAGGCTTCCAATTCAACATGGCTTTCTGAAGTTCCGAAGGTATTTACAGACCAAGGCTCTACTTTTGTCCATGGGTCTTCTTGATCAATACTCTTCTCAAGACTTGCTATGAGATAGTCCCAATCATCTGCTGAAACTGGGTCGAAGTAGGGTACTTCTTTTGGAGACGATGGCTCTTCTGGGTCAGAATCCCGCATGTCTATTTCGTCGAACAATTCCCTTTCATCATTAGAGAAATCGTACCAATTGGATGAGCTTCCTGGATCCTTGACAGGTGACTCTTCAAAGAGATATCCAGGGAGATCGATGTCTTCATGAACATGAGATGTTGAGGCCTGGTCGGCAAAATGACTTTGCGGCCTTTGTGTCAACTATCCCATGGGAGTGTCAGGATCATACCCCACCCCGTAAGAAGATTTGTTTATACGACGATGGAGTTTCCAATCCTCCAGTTGAGTTTTGATCGGAGTGGGTTCCAATGGTGTGAGAATACCACGGCCTTCTCCCAAACTGATTGAATTCTGAGCATCATAGCCAATTTCCTTCATGATAGCTTGTGCCATTGGACTATACAGGGATAGCTGAGGCATACCTTTGTTTTGGAAAGGTTCAACTGAAGAATTTGATGAAGAAGCTTCCAATCTGTGGAAGAAGATTGGCTTTTATTCTGCCGTAGTTGCTGGAACGATGAAGAAAGCAGACACAGGGTCTTCTACATCGGCAGGTGTCTCCAATGGTGTGAGAGCAGGTTGAACTTGCTGAGTATCAGCTTGGCTTGGCGGTGTGTCATCTTCTGGTTCGGAATCTGAATTCGTGTCTTGCATTATGGACACGAAAGAGACAGCAAACTTGCCCCCAGTCTTTTGCTTTGCTTTCTTCGCTTTGGTTGTGATGACCAAAGGTTTTGGAGATTTGAGGAAGACAACGAAGGGAGATGAATTGCTCTCTTCGGATTTGCCGAAAGGTTTGTTTTCTTCCGATAATTGCTGAGGAACATTGCCCTTCTCTTTCTGGAGATTTTCGGGAAAGGGTGTTGTTTCTTCCTCCTTTTCTTCTTTTTCATCATTGTACATCTGAGCATTTGCAAAATGAACATCTTTGCCTTTGAAGGGCTTTTTGTCTGCAAACACTTAATGCATCAAGCTGTCATTGCCAACGAACTTGATGCATTAAGCTGTCATTGCCAACAAACTTAATGCATTGATGTGAAGTTGAAGGGACGACACCATTCCCATGTATCCAGGGTCGTGCACGAAGGATATTGTAGCATGAAGGGGTTCTGATTGCATACACAGTGACTTCAGAGATAAGATCACTGATTTGCAACTTGAGCCTGATTTTGCCGATAGGACTTTGATCTCTCCCATCATATCCAAAAATGGATACAGATGTGTGGCTCAGCTTGCTAGGTGGAATGCCCAGCTCTTCGAGTACCAAAGTAGGGATGAGATTGAGTGCAGAACCTGGGTCGATTTGGACTCTTTGTATTAGCATTTTTTTTACGTACCCTGTGAAGTACAAGGGTCGGTTGTGCTTTCTCTCACCTAATAGGAGGTCGTCCTTATCGAAGGCGATGGTTGCACTTGCTGCTTTTTTAACCGAGAGGCATTCAATGCTTGATTCCTCGGTTTTTTTCTTTTCTCCCTTTAAGCAAGTATTTGATTTTTTTTATCCTATAGTCCATTTCAATTTGTAGGACTTGTGGGGCATGTTTGTCGACATCCGCATTCAGTCTTTGCGGTTCTGAAATGAGATTATCACGAGTGTGTGGAGACATTCGTAATGAGTCAAGGATGTGCAATCGTGCAGGTATGTGTTTGAAGTGCTCAAACAAGTCGTACTTGAAAACCTCATTGGAGCCTCCATTTTCATTATTGTTGCCACTTAGGGTGTTTACAACTTGTTTTCCCGAAGGATTTACATAAGAAGAAGAAGGTTGGTTGTAATTTTTGTGGTAATCCCGGCCAGAGCGAGTACCTCTACCAACTTCAAGAGCTTTTGGAGAAGGTTCTTCGTTTGGAAGATCGCCCTGGGAATCAGGGGGTTGATCCTTCTCATTTGCTGATGACGTCTCTGTAGCAGCATTGCCGTCCTCAGTGATTGCGTTACACAGAGCATTTTACGGGAACAAGTCCTGAACAGCATCCAGCAACTTTCTTCCTTGTTGAGTAATTTATCAGTCCAGACATCTCCTATGAGGTTAGGTATCTGGGACAAGTTGACCGGGTTTTCATTGAAGAGAACTTCATCGGCTGGAGTTTTTTCAGGATGATCGATCGGAAGAGCTGTGAGTTCTAATGTCATAGTTTCGAGGGACGGAAAGCTGAGAAGGTGATATTTTAGTGGAAGCGACCTGCGAAGATGTAGCTCCAAAAGATATACTACCAAATGTAGTCTGAGAGTATGTGTCTTCGGCAGATGAAGCTTCAGAGGCACTATCATCTTGAGCTATCGCATTGTAGGATGGCCCCAGAATAGACTGTTAGAAATAAGACTCATCCTCGGATGTAAGAGAATCATCGATCCAGTAGCTTTCTTCATTTTCCAGGATTACCAGAAGAGGTACTTGTAAATCTTCAAGGACTTCCGGCACTGGATTTTGATTGATACGATCCTGCTCTTGCTTTATGGCAAGACGCTAAAAGATCCCCACATATTCTTCAAGATCAGGCATGGGAGCCAAATCTTCTTCGTCATCTACTCCTTATAGTTCATCAATGTTGGGTTCTACTAGAGCATTGGCAGGTGCTGGATTGACAGCATTTTCTTGAGCAGCCTCTTGGTCTTCTTCATCATCGAACAAGGATCCTTGCGGCTGTAAGGGATTATACCAGTTTACTGGCATAAGGTGAGATTCAGGAATCCATTCTTCATCAGAGAGGTATTCTCCTGTTTCAAGGGATTCCTCCCACTCCTCGGTGTCACTGGCGGTGTCACTGAACTCGTAACCATCCATGGAGAATCCAATTACGGATTGCAAGAATATGAAACCGCCTGCGTAGCTTCATTTCTTAGCTGTGGTGGCATGAAATCACCAAGGGTGAATTTTCTTGCCACCCTTGAAGTTTTGGGAAGGGACTTTTCTGTTGCCCCCAACGAAGCAGTAGAGGAAGTCTCTTCATTTTCAGGGACTTCTTATTTTGTTTGAGCTTTCTCCTGTTGTCCAAGCTTGTGGAGCTGTCTCCTGGCTTGCCTTCGCTGTTGAGCGGTCGGCTTTGTCTTAACGATTTCCCAATTCTCATCTTCAAGGAGATCGGGATGCACCCATATAGGTTGTCCATCTGGTGTTGGATAAGGAACCAACTCTTGAGACGTTTGATTCATTTTTATCACCTTGAAGGAAGTAGTGATCTTCTCCTTTGCTGACTTTGAAGTTTGTCCACATGACACCATGTTGACGGAGGCAGACCCATAGTTTTTGTCAAAGGTGATAACTCTGTTTTTCCACATCTCATTGATCTTCTCTCTCACGATGAAGCATTGATTGAGAAGATGTGAGACCATCTAGTGATATGGACAATACTGAGGACCGTTGATTTTGCCAACATCTCTCGATCTTTTGGGGTCTGGCAAGGTGAGTTTGCCATTTGCTAAAAGAGCCCCAAAATTTTCTTCAATATCTTCGTCGAATGGGTGTTTTTCCTCTACTCGTTCTTTGAAGGCCTCAGAGGGATCAAGTTTCTTACCTGCAGTTTTATTTTCAGCTTTCTTTGGTTGCTGAGGAGTTGACTTGTTTACACATTAAGAACCTCCTTTTTCTTCGGTTTTGAGGTCGTAATGGTAGTCGGCTCTTTCTTCGATAATTTCTGACTGTTGAGGTCTTTGATCACCATTTCAGCTTCTATAGATGCTTCTAGGAGTTCTTCCAAGTTCTTTGATTTATTGCCGATGATCATGGAGCGGATCTTTGCTCTCATGTTGTTACGGCAGATGTCGACCAACGACGCTTATGGCAGTACATCTGAGCACTTGTATGCCATCGCCTTCCACTTGCGAATGAAGTCGTATGTTGACTCATTCTCTCCATGTTTTAGGCTGTAGAGCTGCGCCATAGTAACAGGATGATCCTCACCTTTGAAATGGGTCAGGAAGCATGTCTCGAGCATGTTCCAGTTTTGAATGGAATTCTCCGACAGAGTGGAGTAACAATCAAAGGCTACACTTTTTAGGGTACTTGCAAAGAGACGGATCTTGAGGGCATCTTGATCCACAATAGCTCTTGTTAGGATCTTGAAATGGATGACGTGCTATCTGTCTGAACCTTTCCCCGTGTATGTTTGGAGAGTGGGTTGTTTGAATTTTGCAGGGAATGGAATCGAGTCCATCCATAGGGGATAAGGTGGCTTGATCCCATGCTCCTTTAGTGTATCCTCTTCTTTTACTTTGGCGAGGATATCATCAACGTCCTTTTTGGTAAGGGCATGTGACTCATTATCTCCACCATTTACCTCATCATCTTGATGATACGGAGGAGGTTGATTGTTTTCCTGACGCTGAAAAGCAAGAAGAAGATTTTCCATCAGAGTCTCAATCCTCTGCTAACCTTGCTCCAATTGTTGGATGCGTGCGGTCGTTTCATCAAGAGGTGGATTGCGAGGTGGCTCAGAGTTTGTAGCCAGGACATTCGTTCCTCAGGATTCGAACGAAGAAATCGTCTTGATGACTGAGCCAGGGCTCATTCTTTTAGTTGAAGAGCTTGAGGAAGGATTACTTCATTGTCCTTGGCTTGGAGGAGTAGAGGATTCTACCATATGTTTTCATGTCCGGAAGACGGTGCGAGCCACCGGCCACCAGACATGAAGTTTGGTTGCTGACTTCTAGCGTCTTCTAGCTTTGCCAACCATATGGATGGCAGTAACTTGATCGGGTCTTTCTTTTTCAGCCCATTTTTTAGAGACTTGAAGGGTAGAACGCTGGGTCATTTGCTTCTTTAGTCTCTTTTGTCAATATGCCGTGCGGCGACGTATGCGACGAGCAATCTGAGCTTCGGTGAGCTCTGGCTGAGCTCTAGCAATAAAGGACGTAGTCCCTCGTACACAGCAGCCGAGCTTGTCTTCTTTGAAGCTAGGCATGGACAGGATCTGAACGTGGTCCTTTACCTGTCATAGCGAAGCTTTGAATTTTGTTAGTTCGGCCCCTGTTGAGATGAAGGGTCGAACTGTAGGAGTGTAGGCCTTGGCAAGTTCTCGCAGAGGCCTTGTGATGTACGATTTGATTTTTGGATTGTATGAGCAAACCGGCTCATGGTGGGTTGGTTTGTTTGTTTGGCGGAGTGTAGGCCTCTCCTCTTTCATGTAAG
This sequence comes from Camphora micrantha, assembly GCA_003546025.1. Classification (NCBI taxonomy): domain Eukaryota; kingdom Viridiplantae; phylum Streptophyta; class Magnoliopsida; order Laurales; family Lauraceae; genus Camphora; species Camphora micrantha. The sequence continues at coordinate 46,240,225 of QPKB01000003.1, read as the reverse complement.
AGAGAGGGTAGAACCAGTTTTCCTTGAGAAGGGTCAGGTATACTGGCTTTGTAGATGTTCAGGACCTCCTTTGTTTCGGTGAAGGTCTTGGGGACCAACTCTTGGGGTAGACCTGGTTCCTTGCCGGTTGAAGCTCCGTGGGGTTGCCACGGGCTTCAAGCTCCTTTGTGTTTGCCCTTGGTGTCATGGCAGCGACACGTTGAGGGGTGATCTTTTGCTTCTTAGCAGGTGTAATTTCCTCTACGAGAAGTGGGAATGGTCCCAGTGACCTGAAGACAATGGTCCGGGGAGTAGAGGTCGACCCGGTGTTCTAAGAGTTACCGAGGAAGATGACACTTCGGCAGTTGGCAAGGCATTTGTGAGTGCGCTTGTTTTGCTTCTCTTGAAGCATGAGCTGGTACTTGTTCTCATCAAAGGTGATGGTCAATGAAGTTGACATTGTTAGTTTGGAAAACTTCTGAAACAAGACCATATCCATTAGTAATCACAAGAATATGGTGATCATAAATGGAAAAGAACTATGGTTTTGTCTTTTAAAAAAAAAAAATCAAGCCTCATGTGCTTCCAAAATTCAAACTATCCAACCTCATATACCAAATTGAGCCAAAATATTGAAATTGAGATTCCACAAAAATCCAAACCACTCCAATGGACCCAAATAGTCCCAAAGAGTGACCAACAAGCCAAAACCTGACCCCCTAACTTGCCACATGCAGCTTATTAGGTCACAAGATCAAAACCAAAAATCAAACCTAACCCCCTAACGTGCCACATACAGCTTGTTAGGTCACAAGGTCAAAACCAAAAACCAAATCCTGACCCCCCCCAACTTGCCACATACAGCTTGTTAGGTCACAAGGTCAAAATAAAAAACCAAACCCGACCCCCTAACCTGCCATATACAGCTTGTTAGGTCACAATATCAAAAAGAAAATCCAAAACCCAAAAACCCAAAATCCAAATCTCTCATGTCATTTTCAAAACTTTTCCTTGAGATGGGACATGATCCCTTTCACTACCATAAAATCCCCTGGAAACTCAAAAGGTTACTCTACCAGAAAAAAACTTCTCAAAGACTCTTGGTCAAGTCAGAAGCTCTCCTTCAAAGTTCTCTTCGATGCACATCGACTACAACAGTTCTGCAACTCATCGTTGTACCTCGAGGGGCCATTGGTTGACACTAAAAATGTCACTTTGCCTCTTCAACATCAAGAAGCTATATGAAGCCACATCCTACCACAAACAGGCAATGCTACTTCAAACATCAAATCTTGTCAGAATCAAACAAAAACTGCAAGAATCCTCAAAGCAGCCAAAAGAAGAGTATACATGAAGTTTTAGGCCATTTCAGCAATATTTGACCTAACTTCACTCTTCCAGCAGCTAAACAAGAACTCCCGACGGCTACAACATTAAAGACATCAAATCCAGAGCCCATGGATGGTCTCAAAATACCTCCAAAAGGCCTCATGTTAAGTTTAGGTCAAACCGACAACGTTTGACCCTATAACAACCCTCGAGCATCAAAATCAAGCCTCTCAGCGGTGAGAACCACCGAGTCCATCACTCATCAAATAAAGCACATGGGTGACTTCAAAAGGCTTCCAAAGGGCTTCATGTCAAATTTCAAGTCATTTCGACAATATTTGACCAGACTTTGACTATCAGAAGACAAATCAGGCCTCCCGGCAGTGGAGCTCCCCGGGACCATGATATCCAAATTGGAGCTAATAGATCGTTACAAAATGACTCCAATAGGCTCCCTGTCAAATTTCAGGTCAATCAGGCATCAGTTGACCGTACATCAAAGCACGACATCTTCCTCGTGACAAAATCAAATCTACTGGCGACAGGACACCACACGGCTTCAAAACTCAAACAAAAGCCTATGGTTAGTCTTATTTATTGCTCAGGAGGCTTCACCTCAAATTTCAGGTCATTCCGATATCGTTTGACCCAGTTTTGGCTTTTGATGACAAATCGGCAACTCTCCGCGACAAAGTCTTCGAGTTTCTAGGAAAATCAGAAACTTTGCTCTCTGATATGCAAGGCTTCTCGTCAAGTTTTTGGCAGGGAAATCAGACCAATACATGTACAAAAATGTCATGAAAAATACCAAAGAAAAAGGAAATGGAAAAATACCAAGAAACGACCGAAAATTTGCGACCAAAAGGGGCAAAATCCCCCATGGTCGCCAGTGACCCTGCCCCATGGTCGCCGACGACCCAGATCTCTAGAGTCGCCAAATTTTCGCCGAAAGACCGTTTTTCGATCCCTTTTCACATTTCGAGATGTCCTGACCCTGTAGTTTTCCAAAATTTTGACTTTTGAGGCACGGAATCCGTCGATCTTCATCAACATCACGGATCCGCCGTCAAAAGCATGAAATCATCATTGATCGCTTCGAAATCGCCAATCGGCCAATCAAGAAAGCACACTTTCTACCTGATCGATCGAGAAATCGACAGGATAGATGGCACCGGCCCACTGGTAGCAATCAATGTCTAGAGTTGCATGGTCATCCGACGTCGATCAACATGAAGATCCATCAGCAACCATCACAAGAAGAATTCCAAAAGACAAAGCACAGCCCGCGACTCTTCAAGCGCCTCAATGACCACATAATGCAGTCAAATGACCCGTTTTATGACAAGTTATATCGGTCATTAACTCATTATTTCAGACGGCCCAATCAGAAGTGACCAAATAGGAGTTACAAACATGACATGAAACCTTGTAATTCCTCCCATCTTGAAGCTTAAAGGCGATTAAAGGCTCTTAATTCTCTACCCGCCAATCAGAAGCCAAGAAAAAAGAGTTACAAAAATAATGAATTAAAACTTGTAACTCCTCCCATTATGTAGCTTTAATACATTTAAGGCTCATAAAACCACCTAATGGCTACCAAAGGCCTATAAAAGAGGGGTCGTTCCAAGAAGAAAGGATCTTGGATTCCAGACGAAAAATTCATAAACGAGAGAAGTCTCTGCAACAAGCTCTCCTCTGTTGAAGAAGTTCTTCACCAACCGCCACTACAAGGTGACCAAAAGTCCCTTGGGGGGGCCATCCCCCCAAGGCCTTCTCCTTCCGTCTTCATCGCTTAGACGTGGCTTTTTAGCCCATCTACTCGGCTTTTTATTGGACAAAGGACCTCTCTTGCTCTTTGTCTTCTAAAAATCTGAGGTTTAAGGTAAGACAAGCGAATCAAGAGCATCCTCTATTCTCATCTGAAGGTTGATGGCAAAGTCCACACATAGCTTGCGACTGTCAATCTAAACGAGTCCCCACAATCTCCTGAGAAGTTAAATCCCTTTTTCTTGCTTTTTATTGTAGTTTGTATTTTTTTTAAAAGAAAAAAAATCACAACTCTTGTCTTTCATTATTGATAAGAATTGTAGATCGCCTTTCACGGTAAAAAATTACCTTTCACGGCAAAACAAATGAAATCACCTTTCACGGCAAACAAACCATGTCTCTTTTCTTAAATATATGTGCCAAGGAAAACTAGAAAAAAAGTTGATTTCCTTTTCTACTTGCGAAGGTGGATCTCCGGACCACCACTTGTCAATTCCAAGTAGAGTAGAAAATCTGGCATACCCATACAAAAAATGTTGATGCTCGCATTTCGCCTCCGATCACGAAAGGGTTGAACCCCACGGACTCTCACGTCCGCCGACCTCAATAGCGCCACGTGCGAAAAAGTGAGTCCATCAATAGGAAAAGATCGAATGATCTGATTGGCTACGGAAGGACTGCTTGGACTCTCACACAAGTACAGTTGCCCACATGTGAATCTTATTTGACAGGCAAATCAACAAGAAAATCTTTTCCAAAGGCAAAAAGATCCAAGGCCACCCTTGAAATCATCCACTCCGACATTTGTGGGTCAATGAATGTGGCTAATAGACAAGGAACTCGATATTTTATTACTTTCATTGATGATTACTCTTGGTATGGTGGTACGTTTTTTATTTCCCACAAAAATGAGGCAATTGATTTTTCCAAAGTTGTTACAAAAGAAGTTCAAAATAAGTTTGACAAAAACATCAAGACCCTTAGGACCGACCGATCGAGCGTAAGACAATTCTAAGTATCTTTGCGAGATACTCTGAATTGTCAAAAGGATACGTTCAAGTCCATGAGGATTTCAAAGGTAGATTAATTGAAAAAGAATCTCGTGATGTAGATTTCTTCGAGTTTCAATATCTTGAAAAGAAAATGACAAAGGTGTCCATTGAACTATTTGAAATAGGTGACTTCTTCTACCAAGGGGAGCCAACACCACTTGCTGGTCTTAGTGGGAGAGATCCTATGGAGTCACAGGCAAGTGGGAGTGATTATGATGCCCTTTGTCGTTCTTCTCGTGGATTTATTCCAAAAAAGTATTTTAAAATTGAGGGAACTTCTTATGCATACAATGTAACTAACAAGGACGAACCACGTTCTTATAAAGAAGCAATGGAATCGGTAAACTCAAAGGAATAGATGCTCGCGATGAATGATGAGATCAGCTCCATGCGTAAGAACCATGTATAGGATCTTGTGGATCTTCCCATGGATAGGAAAGTCATTACAAATAAATAGGTTTTAAAAATTAAGCGTAAAGCCGACGATTCCATTGACAAATTTAAAGCTAGGCTTGTGGCTAAGGGGTTCACACAGAAAAGTGTGGATTGTGAAGAAACTTTCTCCCCAGTGGTGCAATTTTTTTCTGTCCGCATGATCTTATCTATTGTGGCCCACATGGATTTAGAACTATACTAGATCGATGTTAAGACCGCTTTTTTAAATGGTGACCTTAAGGAGGAAATATACATAAAACAACCGATAGGATATGTGGAAAAAGGCCGTGAGGATAAAGTTTGTAAACTTTGTAAATCTATCTATGGCCTTAAACAATCCTCGAGACAATGGTATAAAAAGTTTTATAATACAATCATGTCAAATGGTTTCTTCATGTGTTACGAAGATCGTTGTGTTTACATTAAGCGATCTAAACATAAATTTGTGTTGCTATCCCTTTCTTTATATTGATGATATTCTTTTGGCTTGCAATGATATTGGATTTTTAATTGAGACCAATGCTTGGTTGTCAACTTTTTTTGAAATGAAATTTGGGCGAGGCTAAGTTCATTTTGGAGGTTAAAATTACGCGGAATCGTACAAAACACATTATTGGCATGTCCCAAACAACTTACATTGAGAAAATTTTAGAGAAATTTAGAATGACCAATATTAGTTGTGTTGAGACCCCGATTGATAAGGGTTGCAAATTAAGTGCAATGCAATGTCCTCAAACCGATGCTGAAATAAAAAGAATGGCTTCCATATCCTACGCCAACGCTGTAGGAAGTTTAATGTATGCTATGTAGTGCACACGCCCCGATATTTATATGCGGTTGGGTTGGTTAGTCAATTTCAAGGTAACCCGGGTATTGCTCATTGGAATGCCGTCAAACGAATCTTCCGATATTTAAAGGGCAAAAAAGATATGATGCTTTGCTATCACGGTGGTGGCTTGAGTTTATCAGCATACAGCGATGACAAATCCACATCGGGATATGTGTTCTTATTGGGCGGGGGAGCCATTTCATGGTCCAGTAAGAAGCATGAGTGTACGATCATGTTAACCACGGAGGCCGAATACGTTGCTTACACACTGGCGGCCATGGAGGCTGTCAAACCCCAACCCAGGATTAACCCAATAGTGTTTGCTTAGTGTGTGCTTAGTCTTGATTGGGTTTAGTTATCGTGAGTTAGAGTTTGATTAGTTTTAGTCATGGTTATAGCTTTGGGGAGTTCGAGAACGTTTAGTGTTAACTAGGCACACTCAGGAAGGCCTGGGTGTACGTGCAAGCTTGGGAAGATCGTGTTTGGTTGTGTGTTAATCGTGATTTTCATTTCATTTGATTTGTTTTATGATTATGTGCAACTTTCGTGTTTAGCCCATTTGTGTTTGTAGCCCAGAAACTCAAGTTTTGGCCAAAAAGGGTAAAATAGCCTTTTCACACTCAAATCTGGACACGATTTTCGAGATCCCAAAACCATGTTAAAAATATACTTTTTGGAAACTAGATATTTCAAGGATCGTTTTATCCTTCTTCGTCGACTTCATTTGAGGCCCACAAGACCATGTTTTGACTCATGCAAGATTGGCACTAAAAGGGACCCACTTGTCTAGCACTTAAGCTACTTTTCCCCTCTTTCTCTCTTCATTCCACAAAAATCCTGCAACTTTTCTTGACCTAGGTTGAAAAACCCTCTTTTTCCCCCTCTTCTTCTCTTCTTGAATGCAAGAGCTAGGAGTCTCCAAATGGAATTCTAAAACCATCATCTTCTTCCTCTCAAGCCAAGCTTTCCATTGATACCATTTTCTTGAAGTTTCTTGGTGGGAAAGATCTCCATTTTCTTCTTTGCATCTTATTTGGGCACCTCTAGGTAAGAGCTTCAACCCATCTCTTTAATAGAGTTCTTTCTACTCCCAAAGATCATGTTTTTCTAACTTGTAGCAACCATTTCGAAATGGGTTGCTTAGTTGTATTTTTGGGTGAGTTTTTGAATGGATTTCATGGGTTTTTGTAGTTCTTGACTCTTGAGTAGGAGTGCTTGGAGAAGAATCTTGTTTTCATTTGGCTAAGGCAAGTAATCTATTTAAGTTGTTGTGCATGTGTGTTCATGAATTTGTTATTTGGTATTAATGCCTTGCTTTACTAGGTTTTCATGTTGTGATCTTACTTTGGAAAATGCAAGCATGCCTAATAGCTTTCCAAACTTTCAGATTTCATATCTTTTAATTAAGTCTTGCTTTTGTTGAAGTTTGGATTTGTTTTGATAAGAAAGGGTTTGAAGGATTATGAAATGGGTTTTTATGTTAATGACTTGTTTAAGTATGAAATAAATGCCCCAATGTGAGCCTTGATAGCATGTATATTCATGTATCTAATTTGCTAATTAGGTTGGAAAGATTGTAGAAAAGAAAGGAAGGAAAGGATGGACCAGTGCACTGCAGAATAAGAACTGGGTTCTGTTTCCGCAGTTCACGCGGTCGACCGGCCAAGGGGCGCGGTCGACCGAGGACACTGGGTTTGGTCCCAGTTGGATGACCTGCTGCACTGGGGGATTTACTGTTTCTGCAGTTCACGCGGTCAACCGGCCAGGGGGCGCGGTCGACCGGCGACACAGGGTCAGGTTCTCTGGAACTTGACCAAAACACTGTTCACGGAATTAAAGTTACAACTCTAAGTCGACCGGGCCTTGGCCGGTCGACCGGGCTCACAGTGTACGCGGTCGACCGGCCAAGGGCCAGGTCGACCGGGCACACTGGAATTTCCCCTGTTTAAGAAGATTTTGCCCATTTACATTTTCTTTTAAAATCTGAAAACTAGGCTATATTAAGGACTTTAACTTGACATTGTGTGAATGGAACTCCATGCTATGTACTAACTTCGGGGACACCAATCCTTGTATTTTAAACATAGAGTTCCAATCACCCAAGGGTCAATGAATAGCCTAAGCATGTACTTGATGAAATTATCGTGTTTTGAGCATTGATTTAAGACCGCAAGGCATATCGTGTACTCGTTTTGAAGTCAAGTATTTAAGCTCGTTCTAAGATGTGTTTCAAGTATTAAATGGGGATCACTTTTATAAGTTGTGAGCATATATATTATGCATTTTGCTAGTCGTGCCTTGTCTTGTTGTGACAAGTGATTTCCCCTTTTATTTTCGATATGTTTGAATCGTGTTTTGCATGTTTTGTGCATTCATGAACTCACGTGAACACCACAGAGCTTGGACTGCCCTTTCAGTCTGATCCACTGTCTGGGGGTCCTTAAACATGTGAACTCACTGCAGATTAGTCGTGTATTTATTACACATCGTGCGTGTCCGGTTCCGCGGCCGGAATCCCGTATTTGTGGGAATCGTGTCGTGCTATACTATGTATATTCGTGCTTGTCGTGCGTGCTTACTATTTTCATTATAAATGATAGAGAAAGGATGGGCTCTTTGTGGATTTACGATTCATGATATATATATATATATATATATATGTTATGCATTCATGTTAGTTTGTCTTTGATTTAGAAAAGGGTTTCGTAAGTATTTGTTTTACGTTCAGTAAAGTATTTCTTCATGTTCTCGATTTAACATTGTTTTACATGCTTTCACTTAAAATGATTTCTTGCCAAACCGTCGTGCTTGATGCTTGTATTTTGGTGACCAGGTGCAGGAGACCATCCCTTTGAGGAGGAGTGTCAGGAGGAGGCTGTTGGGCCTACCTTAGCCCTTGAGTGGCAACCTGACGACGTCATCTAGACGTTGGGCGGGTCATGAGTTTCCGTTGGATCACCTTTTTGGGTTTATATACTTTTGGCATTGCATTGGCCTTTGTTGGCCTCTTATTTTGGGAACTGTAATAACTTAACATACTTTGTTAACTTTACAACTTGAATTATTATGGGAATGCCTTGTTATGTCTTCATTCTGATATTTAGTCTCGATGACATTATGTTTATATTCTGTCATGACTTGTTAAGATGTGATTTGCCACGCGCTTCCGCATACTTGATCATGTGAGTTGGTTGTTCCTTGTGTTTTTTCGGAACCCTCACCGCGGGAACCTGTGGGAGGTTTAATCATCTTATAATATAATCTTACAAAGCCGCGGCCTCGGTCCGGGGTCACGACAGAGGCCATATGGATTCGCTATTTTCTGTTGGATTTTAGACTAGTATCCATTATTAGTGATCACATTCCATTGAGAACAGATAATACAACTGTTATATGCTTGGCAAAAAACCCCCAACTTCATCAGAGACCAAAACATATCAAACAAAAGTGGCATTTTATCCGTTAACAAGTAAAAACAAAAGAGATAGCAATATCTCATGTGCCATCTTTGGAAATGATAGCTGACCCAATGACCAAACCCTTGGTGCAAGAACAATTCGCTATTCATGTAAGGCATACGGGAATGCAATATATGTAATCCTTTTATTCAATGGGAGTGTATTGGACTTATTTTAATAAAAGTCTTTTCTCATTGTTTGTGTTTATATGCGTGTCACATTCCTTTCATTAATGCATGTGCATATACTTTACATTGGCAACATACACAATAAGCGTGTGTATTAGATGCATATGTGGCACCAAACAGGTGATGTCATCCACTCGCACAGATAAAGACCGCCCTTGGTGTCTTAGTGATTGATAGAATGAGGTGCATACAATTGTATGATATGCTTATTAGGCCAATATGGATCTTATTGGTGCGTACAGATGTATGGAACACCGACTCAGTCTTGTATGCATTGGGGGTGATGTGGATCACAAGACTGAATGAGACTTAGCATTAGTCGCCATACAAAATCACACCCTAATAAGGAAGAAGAAAAGTATTCATAATCCTTTATTCTTTTTTTTTATTATTATTATGGTTGTTTGATTGAGTTACTGATATGTTGATCTAATAGTTTAATAGACTTGTCTTTGTACCAGTCGGTACCTTATGTATTGATTTCTTAATGCTAGAGTAGGTCATTGATTATCCATGCTTATTTTTTATAGATCATGCTTAGAGTTTTAATCTCTTTGATGGTTTATGCTTAGATTTGATGGGTAATGCTTTGTTAACTTTAGTGATTTTATGAAGGAAAGGTGGTCTTCGGGATTTGATGAATTTTATGGAAAAAAAATCTCTTTCGAGAAATTGGTTTTTAAAGTTCTATCATCCAGATTTGGGTGCCTTGATTGGATCCAAATCTGAAGTAGAAAACTGATCAAACAATTGTTTTCAATAAAAAGTGGTTTTGGATTGCTTGATGGATTCCTATGACTTGATCAATTTCATTATCATTGATTTTGTTATCCCATTATCTCATTGTTTTAGTTAATTTTTTTTGTATTTTTAATTACTTGTGACATCTTCTCTCTTAATTAGTAAGTTTTGTTCTTGAGTCACTCTCTGTGGGTTTAACCTGTACTTGCCGCTATTTATTCGTAGACACCCATGCATTAAAGACCCCGACCCGAGTGACCTCGATTAGTGTTAATTAAGACGTGTGTTAGCTCTAAGTGTATTTACTGTGTTTTGGTTTGGTTTGAGTTTAGAATAACTTTGTTATAGCTATGGGGAATTTCGAGTGCCTTTGTGATTTGTGGGGCCCTTTGGGAGTTCCTTTTATAACCTTACGTGTACTTGGGGGATTAATCAAGATTCTTTGGATTTGTGTTTTTATCCCGTTTTACTAATCCCGTCGATCTCTACAACTTTCATGTTGATTCCGTTTCCGTCCCGAATCCCGAAACCCGACTTCCATTGCATTGAGGGCAAAACAGTCTTTTTACACTAAATCTGGACCCAAGATTTGATATTCCCAAAACCCGTGAAAAATATACTTTTTGGAAACTAGAAATTTTGATGATCATTTCTTCCTTCTTTGTCAAATTCATTTGAAATCCCAAAAGCCATGATTTTAACCCCACAAAGTTTCTTAGTCGTGGAGCCCACTTGCATTGCTTATATAAGAAAACCCATCTATCTTTCCTTCCCTTTTTCCAGCACAACTCTCTCCAACCTAGGGTTTTCATTGTTTCTCTTCTCCTTCTTGCTTTCCACCACTACTCACCACCAAACCTTGCACAAATTGAAGAATGGATGTCACCATCCTCTTCCTCTCCTTCAAGGCTCTTCATTGATACCATTTTAGAAGAAAACCTCCATCTCCAAGAGCTTTATTGAGTTAATTCTTGCCATAAGAGGACCTTCTAAGTAAGCAATCATTCCCATCTTCTAGATGTGTGTTCTTATGACTCTAGAGGAGCTTCACCCCCCATTATTGGAAGCTCTTTCCTCCTATTTTTTTGTTTGACCCATTTTAGGGTTGTTTTGGGGATTTTTGTAGAGATTGTGATCTTGAGCTTGGAGAGATGTCTATGAACTTGATTTTGTTGATTAGAAACCTTGAGGCAAGTGGATGAATTGATGATTTGTGCATTAAATGATTTTATGAGAAATGTGTTGATTTATCATGATTTACTTATTTTTATTGTCTTGCATTGACTTGAAATGATGCTCATTAAAAGTTTTACTAACTCATTTATTGTTTAAAAATGTGGTTGTTAGCTCTTCATTTATTGCTTGATTGAAGTTTAAATGACTCTTTGTGATTGTAGATTGTTTCTCTCCTCTTGTGGTTGAATGTGAATGAGAAGAAGAAGGGTTGATTGGATGAATATTTATAGGAGTATACGAGAAGTGTTGAATGATGATTTGGAGGAGCATTGTTAGCTCATTTTATTATAGAAAGATGAATGAAATGAAGGGAAATGATTTGAAGGAGAAATGGGCTCGAAATCTGGACACAGTGGGGTATTTCCGCACCTGGCAGTCAGCCAGCGGTCACCTATCAGCTACCCGCTTGGTGACCGGCGGCTAACCGCCATCTGACCGAACCATTGCGGTCAGCTTTCTAGAGAGAACACCTTCGCCCAGAACCTGCGGTCAGCCTCACAGTTAGACAGCGGCTAACCGCCGAACCCACTGGCGGCTAACCGCCAGCTTACCGTGCTGTCACGGTTACTTTTTCCGAGAGCATGATTTCTTCCCAGAAATCCGCGGTCAACCTCACGGTTATCCAGCGGCTAGCCGCTGAACCTATCGGGGGGTAACAGCCATCTGACCGCCAGCTAACCGAAATTCCATAGAAATCCTAAAATGTAGGGAAAGGAAGAGGATTATGTCCCAATCAATTGTGCATCCTTTTAGAGAATGATGGGGACCGTTCAACCAGAGATATGTATGGAGTCCGTTTGAGAAAGAAACCATCACACAAAGATTCATTTGAAACCTTAAGAAAATCCTATGATGTATAAAGAGCCCGGAATATCTTCAAACTCAAGGAGTACCAATTTATATTGAAATTGACATACGGGACCCTTATTCACCTTGATTAGTTTTGCATCCCGACACTTGTCCCGAAAATTATGAATTATGATTCATCATTCCCGAAAGCTTTGAAACTGTATTGTAGCATTTTGTTAATCCTGCCCGTTTGAAATGACATTTGTGCCTTTAAGCACCCCATCCCGCCCGTGTATATAATGCATCATAAGAATTTTGTACGTGCCTTGTTTTATGTGATTTGACCCATGAGTCGGCACCAATGAGCTTGGATAACCTTGTTGGCCTAATCCACTGACTTGGAGATCCCCCTCCCGTCCCGCCAACTGCAGTTTGGATTCCGCTACTAGGTTATTACCATGGTCTTGTCCCGATGCCACAGATTGTTACTGTGGTTCCCGATGCCCGGTTCGCTACCGTGGTCATGTCCCGTATTATTATTATGTATATGTATATGTTACTTATGTTGCATCTCCTCACTTCGGTGACTGAGGTCAACATCCTGATACGCTCATGTCACTTCGGTGATAGAGAACTTAGCTTCGTGTGGTTGCCATCTTGTTTGTTTCCCGTTTTCCTTGGATACCTTACATGTTTCATATTGCATTTATGTTTCAAATAGATGATCATCCTGTTTTATGAGATTTATTATTTTAACAGGTTTAAATATTTTCCAAGGTAATTTCTATATTGTCTTATCTTTTCACCCATTTGCCAAACCATCGTGTTTGACCCTTGTTTTGGTACTCAGGTCCTGTTGTCGGTTTTCCCGAAGAGGAGCACGAGGAGGCGGTCGGAGAATTGCAACGTCTAGTTGAGTGGCACGCCGATGATGTCGTTTAGACATTAGGGTGTTTGAGTCACGTGACATTTTGGGTTAAGAATTAATCATTCTTTTGGGAGCTTTATATTTTCTTTATATTGGCCTTTGTTGGCCTCTATTTCTGGGAATTGTAATTAAATGACATTGCTGTAAACTTTAATTTTCTTTTGGAAAATAGCTAATGACCATTGCTCATTTTGATACGGGTGTTAATCATGTTTTAATCTTGTTATCTTGAACATGAATGTATGAATCAGATTTGTTACACGCTTCCGCACTTAAAATAAATATTCATGTTGATGTAATATCCTCACCATGGACACCTGTGGGAAATCGCGTGTACGAGTGGCATCTTTGATGGACTCGTATACGTTTTGATTTAAATTAACTCATAATTTTGGATTGTTCATCATCCCCGCACAATAATCATAATTATTAGTCCCGATCCCAAATTAGGCCAGTGGGACCCGGTCCGGGGTCGCGACAATGCACTAGCGGTATTTTATGATTGATTAAAATCACATCACCAGAGATCGCTTCAAAGCGCATGATGATTGCTTTTGTGTTCTTGATTTGCTCTCTACTGCACAAAAGATCAGAGTATCATCTGCAAACCGCAAATGAGTGACCGTTGGGCCATTAATCGCCGGTCTGAATCCAGTTATCATATTTGCTTGGCCTGCCACTTAGATCATACAACTGAGGGCCTGCCTCCCCAACTATGGCAAAAAGCAGTGGAGAAGGAGGATCACCCTGATAAAGGCCTCTCTGAGCAGAAAAGTAGCCATTGGGAGAACCATTAATCAAAATAGAGAATCTAGCGAAGGAAACACATTTCAGAATCGAACCCTGTAGATTAGGCCCAAATCCAATTCTACACATCAAATAGAAGAGGAATCCCCAATCAACTCTATCATAAGCTTTTTCCAAGTCTAACTTACATAAGATGCATAGCATCTTGTCCTTATTCCTCGAATGCAAACATTCATTGCCCCCACCAAGGATTTGTCTTCCATGCACGAAAGCTACTTGGGTTTGAGAAATTATGGCTGGCATGATTTTGATCAGTCTCAGTACGAAGACCTTAGCCAAGATCTTATAGATACTGCCAAGAAGGCTTCTTGGTTTAAAGTCTTTCAATTGGTCAACCCCAAGTTTCTTTGGAATGAGAGTAATGAAGGAAGTGCCAATGCTATTAGGGAGACGAAAATCCTTCAAAAAGTCAATGATATCCCCTTTTGTGATATCCGAGAACCGTTGAAAGAATGATATTGGAAACTCGTCCGGACCCGGAGCTTTGTCCCCTCTAGGCATGTGATATTTTTTATTTTATTTTTTCGTTTTTTGTGTGGGTGTGGTGGGTGTACTTTATTTATTTATTGGAGGTTGGGGTAAACTTTGTATACTTCACCATGTCTGAATGAAAAAAGTGGAATGAAGAAATAAACTTTAGACATGACACAACACACGAAGAGAGTGAAAAGGTGAACAAGTAAACTTACGGTACACTACTTTCCGCTACTCCTCCACTTTCCTTTTTATTTAACTACGAAAGTGTAATAAATTGTAGCATGGTAAACCTTACAACAAAAAAGTCCTTTCTAATCTACACTCCCTCACCTATACTTAAAACTCACACTATCCAAACAAGTATTTTACCACTCCACCTTTTTACATTAATATACCTTCCAATTTTTCCTTTTTTTGACATCAACTTTCCCTTTACTTCTCCACCTGTAAATGTACAAAACAAACAGGCTAAAAATTGAAAAAGGAAACCTCTTTTAACGCTCATTTATGTCAATTCCAGAGACATTATTTCTGAGAATTACCATGCAGTACGGCAATCACGACACCAGAAATTCTACAAGTTTCAGAATTCTGAAATCTCTGAAAGTACTAAATAAAGAGAATCTGCTTAGCCAACTGCCCCTAACATCAGAAATCCATGATGAGGTCGAAACTTCTAGGTAAATATTAGGTTCAGGGCCTCAGGCCAAGTTTTGTGAGCTGAGGAACAGTTCTGTTTAGTTACCATTTTTCGCACGGAGAAAAAATTTTGGACTGATTTTTTCTTGATTTTGCATTATACCATTTCCAGGTAATGGAGGTGAAACCTTCTTTCTGGTGCACATTGGAAATGAAATTCTGCAGATTCGGAATGTCAAAATTATACAAATAAGCCCCATGTTTTCATCTTGCAAGAAAAGGCAAATCCTGTGGTTCTCTAAAGATGCCAAAGAACAACAGTTAAATGAATGTATGATCAAATAACAATCCTGCGGTTCTATTCCCAGCGTTCTCACTGCTCGAAACAAAGCCTTCTGTTTAAAGATCAGAAAGACATTGAGGGGAGCTGCTTCGACTTGAAATGATACTAATCATGCTTAACTGTAGCAACAGCTCCTAGATACATGGCATTCAAAAAACAGAAATCATGCACAACCAACCACCCCTTCGTGTTTGCTTTTGTGGTAAACCTTGATAACATACAATCCATTTTATTGTGCAATCCAGGACCCTAACATAGTAAAATAGCATTCAGATGCCAAAACACTCAAAGGGGAAGCAGATCAATACACCAAACTTTCAGGCATGCATAGAAGGGTAGGAAAAAAAAAGAGAGACAAGATTCCTCTGCAAAAGCTTATTCACGCAGAGCTTAATGAATCCTATTTACAGGGATGCCCTCCTGCATTATTCATTCCACATACTGAAGGCGAACAGAAAAATAATGATCAGGGAGTCTCACAGAATTCCATCTCCTGATACACAAAGTAGTAAAAAATATATATATTACTGTTCAGGATGTGGAGATACAGAAAAGTCAGAAAATCAAAGAACATAATTTCTTATCTCTGGAAAGGAGGGAAAAAAAAGTTGAGTGCAAGCAAGAATTAGGTGACAACACACAGATGATAACACTAGTTTGCATTCTAGATAAGGTGTGACGAGAGGAAAAGTATGATAAAATTTATAGATATCAACAACTTCATGACACTCAATTTTATGTATAACTTGCTTTTTTGGCCAATGAAGTTATGTTGAAAACTGAGGAAAAAACAGAAGGGAACAGTTCCACTTTTGGTGTACTCATTTTCGTTAATAATGTTATGCACTATTTTTCCAGAAAAAAAGGTTATGCACTATTTTACTTTTTGTTTTTGAAATGGTCAAAAGCTGTATGTCATCACCATCATCAAAGCCTTGGGACAACAATGTTGGGGTCAGCTACATAAATTCTGTTTCATCAACTTAGCTACTTGTAACTGCCAGTCCCAAGCCTGGATATGAAGAGTGTTGCATCAGGTAGGTGGAGAGCCAGCATAAAACTTGTCATAGCTACAAAAGCTGCCAATATTCGTCTGGAATTTATATTCTTCTATATTATCACCATATTGAAAGCATGTATCAAAATGTCAAGTTTTTGAGTCTTGTCTAAATCAGTATTACATGTCGAAGTACCAATATAAAGATATCTCTCGGTTCAGATCTTTTGCACTCTTTTCACTAGCTGTTGCAAGCATTTAATTTCAGAAATGTCATGTTTCTTGGCCTCTATCCATTTAAGTTCGCATTTTCAAGAAACAATAGCTTCTTCCACAGTTGGCTTGGGTAGGGATTTTTTGCATCATGTTCAATCCCTGGAGCTTATTAGAGAACCCCATTTGAGATAGTTTGGGTATGTCCAACGCAGGCTGAAAATAGTGCAGAAGTTTGACTATCCGGGTTGATGACCCACCAAGGGGAAGAGGACTTGGATTGAGGTAGTAAAAATAGATACGAAGAAATGCAACTTATCTGAGGATTTGGTTTAGGATAGATTAGAATAGTAAAACAAAATTTATATAGCCAATCCCTTGGGACAAGGCCTTTTTCTCTTTTGATTGGTTGTCATGAGTTGCGCAGGATGAAATTTGTCAATGTAATTCTTGAAGGTGATTCTTTTTAGTTATTCAGTGGTGTTCGGGTTACGTCTTATTTTCCATGGAGGCTGGCGGATTGGTTAGAGGAGGTGCATGATATTTCTCTTCAATTGGGTGCTTGCTTCAATCATATTTTAAGATAAGTTAATGTCATGGCAGATGCTCTTGCAAGGGAGGGAGTTTTTCTTTCTTCACTTACTTTCGATGGATAGTATCATCTTTGATTCGTAGTTCTCTCATTTGGAGTTTTTGTTTTAGCTGGCAAGTTGTGGCTACGTCATGTTTTGTTTCTTTTTGTTGCTTGATAAAATTTTATCGTTATCAAAAAGAAAGAAAAACATTGTTTTACGCTTCCGCATTGCATTTTCTTATTCTACTTTGGACTAGATATGGTCTGACATCATGTGATCTCCCATGGATACTTGATATACTAGTGATATGAAATCATCTACTTTTTTTTTTTTTTTTGAATGGTAACATACACTAAAAGAGGCAAAAATGAAATCACCTACTTTGGACTAGATATGGTCTGACATCATGTGATCTCCCATGGATACTTGATATACTAGTGATATGAAATCATCTACTTTTTTTTTTTTTTTTTGAATGGTAACATACACTAAAAGAGGCAAAAATGAAATCACCTACTTTTTTTTTTTTAAATCATCTACTTATATTGATTCTGCTGAAATATGATGCATTATGTTGCAATCATGCAAATCCTCACACGTGATATCTTGTGGGAACACGGTGCGGCACAGTAATTGCCACGACTTGTAGACCCCGCACCCATTGTGCCTCAAAATTAGGAGTTATTTTCAGAGGTCCGGTTTGTGGGCATGACAAATACGATAGGACATGCCCAATAGAGGATACATATAATTTTTTTTTGGGCCCACAATAGTATGTGAAAATAGGAAAATAAGGTTGGTTAGATACTGCAAGACCCTAACCCCAAATTTTTGCGATTAGTGCTAATTAATTATTGTTAGTTTAATAAGTGGGATTTGTGGCTAATTGACTTAGTTTGAGGGTTTAAATAGATTTTGATTAGTTTGGGGGGGTTTTGAGAGCCTTTGAACCTAGTTTGATACCCTTATGGGCCAATTTGTAATTTCAGGAAAGTTTGGGGGGCTATTTGTAATTCCTGAAAATTGTGTTCTGAAACCCGTTAGATAGAGGACATCGTTCCCAAAAACTTTTGTGTTCAACCTGTAGTCATTCGAAGCCCCAAAAACCCTTGTTCCAAGATTCCTTTATGAGTAGGGGTATAGTCGTCATTTCTGAAAAATTGACTTTTTCCCTGAAATTCCAGATCATGTTATCCTTGTGCTTGTTGGAAACTCGATTTAATTTCAAACAACTTTCGTTCTTTGACTTATTAGATCCGGGGCCCAGAAGACCTTTGTTTTTGCAATGCAAGTTACTTAAATAGCAGGCCCCACCAAACCCACCCTTGATAAGGTCAACCCCCCTCATTCTCCTTTCCTGGTTCCAGACTGTTGGGGTTTTCATTTGTTGCAATTTGATTGGATGCATTCATATTTCTTTCAAAGCTTGATCCCTCATGTGCACTTGATTTTTAAAACTTGAATATCTTCATGCATGTTCCATAATTTTCGTATCATTGTTATATATAATCGTCTCATGCATGATTTGAATTTTGAACATGCATGCATAAACATGTTTTGAAACTAGATTTTAAGATTTTAGACATTGATTCAAACATAATGTCCATAGCCAAAAATTCCCTTTTTAGAAAAGCATTTTATAGTCAAAATTCTAGAAATTGTCGATTAACCGCCACTTATGTCGGTCACCTCGCGGTCAGAATAACTGGGTGCACAAAAACTCAGGTTGTGCATGTCGGTCACTCTGCGGTTACCTCGCGGTTAACCCCCAACTGGAGTTCGGCTAACTGACGTTGAGAATCTAGCCATTGGGTTTTGACCGTGGGCTTTCACGATTAACCACCAATAATTATAAATTCAGCTCATTCCAAAGCTCTTGGTTGGATTTTTTGAGTAGAAGAGAGGGCTAAGGAAAGAGGAAGAGCTGAGGAAGGCTATGGAAAGGCTCAAGTTTGATTTTAAACTTTTAATCATAATCCAAATGTGTTCACGCTTTGCTTAATCTTAGTATTTTCCTTTCAAGAGCATGATATACATGTTTTAGGTGATGTTTTGAATTGTTGTCCTCATCATTTCAAACTTTCATGTTTCAAATATTTGATTTCAACAATTGATATTGTCACACATGCTTTGGTTTAACTTTTAATCAAACTTGTTAGACTAGGACTTTCATATTCAAAAACAAGTTTGTTTTGATTCAAACATGTGTCCATCATCTCATGCCTCTTATCTTATTGTCTTGATTAGTCACTTTAAAAATCATCAAGTACGTTTAAATTTTATGAGGTATCATTTTCACATGATTAAAGGAATCATGCATATACATTAGATTACCATCTTTGAAATCATCATGATGTGCTTGCAAGTTGCTTATCACTTTCAAATCAGCCCATCTTAGGTTATTGCTAAGCCTTAGAAAAGCATGAGTGGCGGTAACCTTTCATAAAATAAATAAAAAATGGTGATTGTAAGGATAGAGGTGAGCCTAAACCTCCATTGAGTTGGTGGAAGCTTTCGTAGGGTAAACCGGGAGTGGATGTAGGCATGTTGGTCGAACCACTATAAATTCCTATGTTATGGTGGATGCTTATGCTTATGGTTGATGGTTATGTCTTATTCTTGATGTTTAGCTCGGTTACTCTCCTTAATTAAATTCCATCTATCTAGGCTCACCCTATTCACAACCCCCCACACCCCCCCCCCCCCCCCCCCCCCCCGGCCCCGCTCTCGGGTTCAGATCCCGGTCTTACACAGACCACCCAACACTGTAGTAGCAGCCCCTTCCCTCCTCTTCCTCTCATCTTCTTGCCTCCAAACTCGGAATCTAGACTGTTGTTCGTCAATCCACCATAACCATTGAGCTCATCATGCTCTCGACTCTCCATATATGTCTTTTTCGCCGAGATTTCAAGCTAGGCAGCCCTATCCACTTTCAATTTCAGCTCAGCCACCTCACTTGCAGGCAAGCTACTCCTTCCCACCTTCCATATTTCGAATTAGCACGCCTTGGGGACCCCAAATCTCTACATGCAAGTCATTACATCACCCCTTTCATTGTTGGCCATTTTCAGGTGAATTAATGGGTAGTATTTTGGGGTTTTTGTCTTAGGAAGTTCCCAGCTGTTTGGAGAGCTTAGGAAGGCAAATTGGAAGCTTAGAAACCCGAGGCAAGTGTTTATGAGTATTGATGCATGCACGCTTCTCTTCTATTGATTTCCATGAAATTCCCAATGTATGTTTTAGTGTAGTTATGTTAGAATGGGATAAGTTGATGTTAATTTTAATGTTAGAATACCCAAGAGTTTCCCCAAGAATCATGGCCAAAGGACCCCCAAAACACCAAAAACAGGTTAACCACTGAGCGGTTTCTGAAACTAGCCTGAACCAGAAATGGGGTTCACGGATAGCCATGGACGGTCCACCCTGTTTTGGTTGTTTAAACCCCGAATGGCCCAGTTGTAAGACCCCGACCCGAGTGACCTCAATTAGTATTAATTAAGTCGTGTGTTAGTTCTAAGCGTGATTAGTGAATTTTGGTTAAGTTAGGAATAGAATGGTTTTGTTATAGCTTTGGAAAATTTTGAGTGCCTCTGTGATTAGTGGGACCCATTGGGGGTTCCTTTTTATGACTTTGCGTGTACTTGGGGAATACTCAAGACTCCAATAAATTGTATTTCAATCCCCTTTGACTCATCTCGTTAATCCCTACAACTTTCATGTTGACCCCGTCCCTATTCGAGATCCCCAAACCCGACTTTTCTTAATTTGAGGACAAAATGGTCTTTTTACCCCGAAATCTGGACACAATTTTCAATATCACCAAAACCCACGAAACATATACTTTTTGGAAACTAGATATTTCGCGATCGTTTTTCCCTTCCTCGTCGAACTCGTCCGAGGATCCGAAAGCCATGATTTCAGCCCGATAAGATTTGTTAGTGGTGGAGCCCATCTCCACTTGTATAAAAAGGAAACCCTCTTTCTCTTCTTCTTTTTCCAGCTCAATAGCAACACCCAAGCTAGCGTTTCTTTTCCCTCTTCTTCTCTTTGCTCCTCCATCTCAATCCACCACCAAACCCTTGCCAATGGAGAAATACATGTCATCATCTTCTTCCTCTCCTTGAGAGCTTTCTAGTGACACCATTTGTGGAGAAAGTCATCCATTCCAAGATCCTCTTTGAGCCATCCTTGTCCATTTGAAGACCCTACAAGTAAGCATCTCCTTCAATCTCTTAGATTTGTGTTCTCATAGCCTTGGAGAAACTCTACCTCCATTATTGCAAGTTTGCTCTTCCTCATTCTTGATTTTTGACCTTTAGGATTTGTTTTGGGGGTTTTTTGTTTGTAGCTTGAGACCTTTGACTTGGAAGAGTGATTAGGGCTTGATTTGCTAAGCTTGGACCTAAGGCAAGTGAATGAATAGATATTTTGAGCATGAAATGGTTTTTATGAGAGATGTGGATGACTTTATTAATTGTTCTTGTCTTGCATTGGTTTTGAAATAAATGCTCATGAATGAGTCTTGTTGGTTTGTTTAACTTTTGGAAATATTGGTATTCATAGTCTTTTGTTTAGTACTTGTTTTTAGTACAAATAAATCTTTATCATTGGTGGATTTTCTCTTCTCTTTTGTGGTTGGATATGGTTGAGAAGGAGGTGAATGGATGATTGTTTGTGGAAGATTTGTTGGTGTTTTGAATGGGGTTTGAAGGAGGTTTTGAGCCTTTCAATTTGATGAAGAAATGAGACTCAAAGGGTTTGTAAGAAAGGAAGGAGCAAGACCAAGGATGAAAATGGCGGTAGCGGCGGGCGTAGCGGCCCGCCGCCAAAACGATACGAAGCGGGCGATACGTAGCGTAGCGGGGATACGTAGCGGCGTAGCGGTGCGATTTGAAAAAATTGCCAAAAAAATATGAAAAAATTCCAGAAAATCCATAAAATTGTAAAATGAAAGAAAATGTGGTTCTTTTGCAAAAGTAAGTAAGAAAAGGGGGCGTAGCGGTGCCCTCAATACATGAGGTCCTGTATCGCCGTATAAATAGAAAATAATAGTAATGATTTGTTTTTTCACATGAGGCACTATTTCAAAATGTGTTGGATTGATCTATGGGAAACATAGATCTATCATTTACGAGCAATTTCCAAGTGGTTTCATGGGTTGTTCATGAGTATTAAAAAAATTTTTTTCAAAAAATAAATAAATCCGAAAATAAAAAATAGAGAAAAATCAAATAAAAATAAAAATATGTGTGTATGATGAAAGGGAAACATGGATCTCATCATATTACAAGACAATGAAGCTTTTTATAGTACTTAGATGATCTCAAAAGTTAAAAGATTAGAAAAAAAAATCCAAAAGAAAAACATACCTAAAATAGATGGAATGGAAGATTGGGCTTGGATCTTGTAGAGTTGTAGCTCTGTCCTTGGAATTTGATGTTGTATCTTGTATGTTACTCACTCACTTAGTTACTTGTAATGTCTTGTTACTTTTGTAGTTGAAAATGGGTTGAAACTTGAAATTTTGGAGTTTGGAGGCAACCACAACAGTGATCTCGTGGCTTAGAAATGTTAGGGCTGGCTGGAATGAAGGGGGGGGGGGGGGGGGGGGGGGGGGGGTGCCCTTGTAAAGGGCATGCAATGTAGCGGCCGCCACGCTTTGTGGCGGCCGTAGCGGCCGCTACATATGCGTAGCGGCCGCTACATTGCTGTAGCGGTGCGATATAATAGTATCGCCGCTATTTTCATTGTGGCGTGGCGGACTCGGCCGCCACGCCCGATATATCGGCGTAGCGGCCGATATTTTCATCCTTGAGCAAGACTGCCCAGAAACTTGTATTTTTGTGATAGTTCGCTCGAGCGAACTAGACACTTCGCTCGAGCAAACCCCTCACAAAACATTGTTAGCTTGAGCGAACTGAAACTTCGCTCAAGCCAACCTAAACTGGAAGGTCCACTCGAGCGAATGTATATTCGCTCGAGCAAACCCCTCACAGAACATTGTTTGCTTGAGCGAACTGAAACTTATCTCGAGCCAACCTGAACTATAGTTCGCTCGAGCGAACCCCTCACAGAATGTTGTTAGCTCGAGCAAACTTCTTGTCCGCTCAAGCCAACTGTACAGCAGGCCTGGGACAAGGATAAAAGTCTTGAAATATTCTTCTAAGGCTTGGGGAGGTATTGTTTGAAGCCCCAATGCGATGGTGAGACCGAAAAAGATAATTGTGAAGTTGATTGAGAAAGAAACCCCATTTCGGAGATCCGTCAATGTGCATAGGGACCCGAAATGTCCTTAATTCTCTAAGGGTGCCCAATATACGCCAATTCGACATACGGAACCCTATTCACATTGATTTAAATCTTGGACCCCAATGCTTGACCCGGAATTTAGGGAAAATCTATCGTACTTGTTTTTACTTAAATTTTTACTCATGGACTTCAAACTTCATGCTATATGACTAGTCATGTCCCGGAATATATTGAAATCATGTTTTTAGTTTGCTAGCCCGCTCATGCCTGACTTGATATAAAAGTGTTACTATGCCTAAGGGCATCCCATCCCGTTTATATATGAATTTGTCTTGATTTCTTGCATATGACCTATGAGTCGGCACCACTAAGCTTGGACGACCTTGTCGGTTTGATCCACCGACTTGGAGGTCCCCCTCTTATCTTGCCAACTGCAGCCTGGATCATGTCCTGTCCCGATACCCGGTTCGCTACCGCGGTCCTGTCCATCTATATATATGTTTCCATGAATATCGTTGACTCTTCTCACCTTGTGTGACTGAGGTCAACATTCCGATATTGCTCTTATCACTTTAGTGAGAGAGGATTTAGCTTTGTGTGGTTGCCATCTTGCTAGTTCCTGATTCTTTGGTACATTTACGTATATTATATTGCAAATGTCTTTCTTAATAATTGATGATTTTACTTTCATGAAATTCATTATTTATACAGGTTTCAATATTTTTCCAAGGTATAATTATTTTAAATTTATTGTTATATCTTTTCACCCACCTGCCAAACCGTCGTGTCTGACCCATTCTTTGGTACTCAGGTCCAGACCCCATTGCTTTTGAGGAGGAGCCAGAGGAGGCGGTCGGCGAACCGCAACGTGTAGTTGAATGGCAAGCTGACGATGTCATGTAGACATCTGGTCATGCTTTGAGATGCGATACATTTTGGGAGTTATGTCCAAGGATGAAAATGGCGGTAGCGGCGGGCGTAGCGGCCTGCCGCCAAAACGCTACGTAGCGGGCAATACGTAGCGTAGCGGCGCTACGTAGATGCGTAGCGGTGCGATTTGAAAAAATCGTCAAAAAAATATGAAAAAATTCTAGAAAATCTAGAATATTGGAAAATGAGAGAAAATGTATTTTTTTTGCAAAAGTAACTATGGTAAGGGGGCGTAGCGGTCCCCTCACTGTATAAGGTCCTGTATCACTGTATAAATAGAAAATAATAGTAATGATCATTTTTTCACATGTGTTCATATTGCTTAGTTATGCTAACTTAGAAACTAATGAAAAGCTTATAAAAGAAAAAACTATGTCATGAAGTCAAGACTTAAGAGTAACTAGAGAAAAAAATACATCTACCAAAGGGGGTGTCTAATAGGATGTACTTAGAGAAGAATCATTGAGAAGAACTCTTTGTATCGACTGTAATTCGGCAAGATCATGTGCTTTTTGGTGTTCTTTCAAACATAAAAGAGTAGAAGAGTTGTGTAGAAATGTTATTTAGAGAGAATAAGAAAAAAAATAAGTTTTATTATGCATTTTAAAAAAATTTGGAAAGTAGGAATTTTTCTCACCCCGTAGCGGCCCCGTAGCGGTCGTAGTGGCCCCGTAGCGGACGTAGCAGCCGCTACGGGTGCGGCGGCCGATAAATCGGCCGTAACGTAGCGGTGGCGGCCGCTACGGCCGATATAGCGGCCGCTATTTTCATCCATGGTTATGTCTAACTGATTCTTTTGGGAACTAATTTGGTTGTACTGGTCTTTGTTGGCCATTATTTTTGGAGAATGTTAATCAACTGATCTTTTGTATAAACTCTAACTTTATATTTTGGGAAATGCTAATGATCATTGCTCACTTTGATACTATGTTATTCATACATATGAAATTCATTCATGTTTATAGAATGAATTGTCATGAGCCCGATTTGCTATACGCTTCCGCATCCCGAACATGTTTGTGAATCGTATGTGAAATCCTCACCGCGGAATCCTGTGGGAAAATCACGTGCACGAACTAAATATTCTTCTTGAATCCGTGTACGTATGGGCCAAATTAATCTTGTGCTATACATGACTTCATCATCATCACTAATAACCGTGTGCCGATCCCAAATTAGGCCCTTGACCCGGTCCGGGGTCCCTATACCGGTTTTCCTCCCTTTTCCTTCCTTTTGAGTTGGAACTCATCCCTAAACACTTCTAGAGTGATCTTGGCCACTCTAAATAGGTAACCCATGTATCTTTGAAACCCAGTTCTTTGGATGAGAACCATAGACTTTAGGAGGTAGAAAAGGAAACCATGACAAACAATTATGGAATACTTGGACTTGAGATATCAGGAGTAGATGTTTGAGCATACATTCACCCCTGAAGGTTGTCCAAAGGCATGTTGATGTACTTTGAAGTCGAGGATGCGTGCAGTTGGGGTTTTGGGTGTCCTACATCACTCTAGACACCAAGGAACTATATTCCCCAATATCCGTACCCTAAACGCGTGTAGAATCTTACTACCCCAACATGTCAACGGCAACCCGAGACTTAGATTAGTGAGTTTGTAATGGACCCTCGACTGTATCAATGAGATTAACCCGTCCAAAACCTCAGTATCTATCTACCCCCGTACATGGTGCACGCATCTTTTATGAGTTAGTTGTATTTAATCCGTATACCATACCATACCCGGCCTTAGCGTAGCGGTTAGGAGCGGTGATTCAAGCTTGGGGCTTAGCGGGCAGTCTTTGCCTTGTTTTCCCTTTTAGGTGACAGGATCCACAGTTGTAGTGTATCGAGTTGGTGTGCGCTCATTCGTTGCCCTGCCACCTCCCCAGTCATTCGTATCCGACTTGTACCTTTCTACCCATTCAGGTTGGACCAAGTCCCTGCCAAAATACTATCCGACTGCCCTTAGCTCTCATAGGCCTTTTGTCCTCGTTTTAAGTTCTCTTTGATCAGTTTAGCCAAGTTCTTCAGTAATATTATTTTACCCGGGTAAATTTATCTGTTTTAGTCTGGTTACACCAATTTCGATCAAGTTCAGCTAGTATGAGATTCGTTATGGGCTACTCATTTAAGATACGACATTTTAGTCAGATTTGTGTGTTTTCAGAGTAGATCCCTTATTCGATGAGACATGTTAGTCAGAGTCTTGATCCCTAGAGTCAGCACTACTTATCTTCGATCCCCTATCAGTCGGCCCCAGCTGCTTTGGGATTTAGATTTTTAGCACTACTGTGGTTAGTTTTCAACTCATTTACCGGTCATGCCGCTTAACCATGTAAGTTGGGATTTTGCCTCTCCGCAGTCATGCCACGCAACCACATGAGTTGGATCTTTTCTGCGAGCTCTCACTGCGGTTAAGCTGCTCAACCGTGCAGTTGTGAGAATTTAGCTATGTGGATGCCATTTTGTTAGACAGGACATGATGTTTTAGCTTTGTTTTACTTTGATTTTGTATAGTTTGTTCAGTTCTATAATTCATGCACTATTTGCCTAGTCGTACACTATATTCTGACATCCTGTTATGATTTGCCTATCTTACATTCACATTTGCAGCAAACATGTGTTATTATTCATATTTACACACTTGCCAAGTCGTGGTACCTAACGCCGCTAACCTTCGTGATGTTGGTTCTACTCTTGCCTCTAAGGAAGAGCTCGCAGTGGCGGTGGTGGCGGCGGCGAAGTGCTTAGGTGAGAGTTCTGTTGACGATATCAATTTGACATCGCGTCTTCCATTGAGCGTTCGTCGTAACATCTGGGGGTATCTTATGTATTTTATTTTATTCCAGTTCTACTGGCCTAGTTGGCCTTTTCCTTTTGGGCTGTAATTAATGTATGTGTTTATATTGTAACTTATAACATTTTGGGTAATGAAATAACCCGGTTATTGTCATGCTCTGTATTTTGTGGTTGTACGTTACTCCAGTCTGATGATTTATTATTTTGGTAGGCATATACTTAAACGTTGGGTTGTGACACAGAAACCGAGGGCCATGGACTTAGGGCTGTAACACCACATAAGCTTCCACAAAATATTCATGCTAAGTGTTGGAAATTTCAGTATCCTCATGCATGTGGATCCTGGGGAAAGAAATGCACCTGATCCCCCTTAACCTTTATTCGACGCCCCGGCTAGGATTGCTGCAATAATTTGGGCTGGGGGAATCATAAATACCCCATGGGAGTCTACTCTAATTTGAATCTCATAAACATCTCAATTACTCTTTTCTCATCCGAACGGTCAAGTTGGGTATGCAATGTGGCTGATTCAGATTTTGGGTCTTGTATGTCTACCCCAGCAAGCTTAGAAAATCCCCTTTTTGTTGGAGACACACAAAGTATTTCAACCCAACAACCACAGAAAGTCTCCTTTCTTGTTATAAGAAGTTAATACATGTTCCTATGCCCATTCCAATCTTGTCCAACTTTGCTCACTCCCCCTTCTCAACCCGTATCTTGTTCGTTCTGGAAACACGTCTTCCTATTCCGTTCTTTTTCGAATCTCCCTTAACTTTTGGTAAGCATAACTTTTGTCTCACTTATTAATCGCAAAAGTACTCAAGGTTGTTAGTTAATGACACGAAAAGTAGCTTTTAACAAATAAAAATCATATGATATATTAAAATTTTATAGGTACAGATAATCAGACAATGTACATTATCTAAGTAAATAAATTGCATCTGATGGATTACTGATTACATATGCCACAAGTTTAAGATTGTGAAATCTTTGAAGTGCCAAAGAAATTATAACCCATTTGGTGATAAAATTACTGAAAGATTTTAGGTATCATGATTGGTTTTATCTTATGAATAATTATCGGTATCCTGATTGGTTTTATCTTACCTTTATGTCAATATCTTTTTAGTTAAGTCAATGACTCCTCATATTGGAATGTGTTAGTTGAACGTGTACTGTGGTCAGGTCGATGAGATATTATTAAAGATTAGACAAGAAAGAAGAATGACATGGGTGCCTCTATATCACTTGGCCAAAAGCCCAAAATAACCTATCTTCTACAACCCCATCCCAAACCACCAAGATCTTACCCCTCGGAAAAAGAATGTGAAAAAAAAAAAAAGAAAAGAAAAGAAAAAAAAAAAAAAGAAAAGAAAAGAAAAAAGAACGGGTGGATGAAGGGGCACTGAGAACTTCCTTTGATCCTGACTTGTGACCTATAAACAGATCAGATCTAAAATTTAGCAGTTTTGTGAGACTCCAGAAATCCATCAGATCATGGCTCCACTCTCACTTCATTCTCTTTATATCACAATCAACGATCAAAATAGCGGTTACGACAGGTGTAGCGGCTATGGCCAAAACGCTATGTAGCAGGTGATACCTAGTGGTTGCGGTGATACGTAGTAGCTTAGTGGTGTGAAATTTTTAAGTGGTAAAATAATTGAAATCTTGTGTAGTAGTCAATCCTTTGTTTTTTTAGTGATTTGGAAACATATAAGGGTATAGTGTGTGTGAAAAGATTAGATTGACTCAAGGTGGGCCCCATGACCCAAAAAAAGGGTCGTTTTTAAAGTTGGGCCTCTCGGAGAATTACCCATATATATATATATATATATATATACATACAAAATAAAGATTTCAGCGGAGTAGGAAAGTAAACAATCTGGTACCTTTCCACAAACTGGACAGCTTTCACTTCTTTCCATCCACTCGTATATACAGCCCAGGTGAAAATGATGAGAGCATTGTGTAATGATCTTTGGATTTTCTGGAGTATATTCTGCAAATATAAAGAAACAGTTAAGATTATTTTAAAGAAGAAAATCACAATAGAAAGATCGCCTTTTTTAACACAAAAAACTAGTGTGTTGCATGGAAGGATCTGCAAGTGAATACTGCACCACTAAAAACCAACATATAAAACTAAATAATACTCCACAAAATGGCAATGATTATCCACCAGACATATCATAGCCGATGATATTGCCAAGACACAGAAACAAAGTCTCTCCTATATGATAAATTAAAAAGGCTTTGGTACAAACCATTAAAAAAAAAAAAAAGTATAGTGGCCCTCTCAACACGATATTAATATATTTCGAGGGAGAAATGATCACTTCGACACCTCCAGCTATTAATAAATGATGCCTTACCAAAAAAAAAAAAAAACTATTCATAAATGATGTGCAACCCAAGTGCATCATAGGCCTAAGGGCTACAAATAGGAGGCCATAAGTAGGCCCTAAACCAGCCAGCACCCTATTGGGCGAAGCCTATAAATGACTGGCCTACTGTGTCTAGACCATGGTCGGCAAGCCCATTACCCCAATAATTACTTTCTTAGCAAAGAAATTTCCACCAAATTTCTTGGTTGTCAAATTTTCAAGAAGATTTTTATATATACATTCTTAATCTAGAAAAATGAAAGAAGCTTCCCTAGATCTAGCAAGAAAATTGATTGCCATTTAATTAATAAAAGAGGGGGGAAATCTTAGTTAGAAGAAAGATATTGAATGTAATCATCTATGATTGGCACGTCATTAACAAGAGAGGGAAGAAAATCTTATTTAGGAAAAAGATAATTGACATGTTGATGCAAGGCCAGCGAGCCGATGAAGCCAGGCCATGAACCACATGTAGGACCCAAGGAGGTCTATGATTTAATTTCTTTCTTTATTCTTTTAATAAGTTTGTCGTTGGGAATAATTTCCTTGTGTTGTTAGGAGTCATTAATTTTGAGTTGGGTGTATCTATATATATATATATATATATATATATGGAAATTCTCAAAAATGCCCCACATTAAAAACGCCCCTTTTTCCTACCCTCTTATTTTTGGCCATGGGACCCATGTTGAGTCAATCTAATCTCGCCCACCCACCCCCCCACCCCCCACCCAACATTGATGCAGCCAAAGAGGACCAAATCCACAGCAGGGATTTGGCCGAATCCAAGATGGATTCAACAGCCACACGCACAAAATTAACCAAAGCAATAACAAACTGGAACTCAATTTTCAATTCAATAATATGATGATGAAGTTGTGAATCCCTAAAGGGGATTATACACATTTATAATAAGGTTCCTATGATCTTTCCTATCCATAATATGGAAACCTACTAATTTCTAAACTACTAAAGGAATTAGAAGACTACTAAATTAGGATAGCTTCCCACAACAGTCGGTAGTTGTTCAAACTCATTGGATTTGTGGGCTTTTCCAATGGGTTGGACCCGATTGACCCGATAGCTCACGGGCCAGGCCCAATGGACTTGGGTCGGGCTCGACTTACATCCTTTCTCCCCGTCTTAGAGAAACTCGACTCCAGCGAGTGTATAGCTTGATAACGTTCATACAAGTCCGTGTTGAGTCGCTGGAAATTAGTAGCAGCAATCCATGATGCATCTGAGATTGGGCGATTCTTCCACTGAATAAGAAATTTCTGAAAACCTCCGTGACGTGTAGACACGAGTTGATCATCAAGTACATCCACAATTTGATCAAACGGAGGAGGAGTAGGCGGCAAAGTTAAGATGTGTTCTTCAATTTTTTCATCTGTGTGATGTCCACGGTAGAGAGTCAAGTCTTCTACATTAAAAGTGGAACTGACCCCTAATTCCGCGGGCAGATCAAGAACATAAGCATTGGAACTTATCTTCTTCAAGATCTTAAAAGGACCCGAATTTCGAAGGATGCAGCTTCTTATTTGCGTTGGGAGGAAGGCGCTCGAGACGTATTCTGACCATGACCATGTCACCTTCTGCGAACTCAACAAAACGGCGATGTGCATCAGCATGCTACTTGTAATTGTCATTACTAATGGCGATGTTACGTCGAACCTCATCATGTACATACTGCATATGTCGGATAAAATCTTCAGCTTCTCCACTTGGTCGCGCTTCGAGTGGCAACGGAACTAAATCAGCAGGTAAGCGTGGTCGTACGCCAGTCACAACTTGGAATGGTGACATCCCAGTAGATCTATTAACGGAATTATTGTAAGCAAATTCAGCCATGCGTAAGACCAGATCCCAAGATGTAATGTGGTCTCGAACTAAGCATCTCAACAATTTGCCCAAACTGCGATTTACCACTTCTGTTTGACTGTCTGTTTGCGGATGATAGGCACTAGAAAATTGTAAATTTGTCCTAGCGGATAGCCAGAGTGTCTTCCAAAAATAGCTCATAAACTTCGTATCTCGATTGGATACAATTGTTTTAGGAAGTCCATGGAGACGGACCACTTCTCTGAAGAATAACTACGCAACTTTGGATGCATCAGAAGACTTGGAACATGGTATGAAATGAGCCATCTTTGAAAACCGATCTACCACAACAAATATAGAATCAACTTTCCGTGTTGTGTTCGGTAGACCCAGAACAAAGTCCATACTGATGTCTTCCCACGGAGCATGTGGGACGGGAAGGGGCTGGTAGAGTCCTGTATTCTTTTTGTTGCCCTTCGCAAGCTTGCAAACCCTACATAGATCACATATTTTAATGATATATGATTTCATCTTAGGCCAAAAGTACCTGTCACTAACAATATCAAGGGTTTTGTCACGGCATAAGTGTCCGCTACATCCGCCACCTTGAAGTTCTCGCACAATATGTTCACGGATGGAGGTAGCTGGGAGACATAATTGTGTGCCACGAAACAAATAGCCATCATGAATATTGAAGTGCGGGTGTTGATTTTGATCGCCAATGAGAAGAGCGGTGTAGATGTGGCCAAAATCTTTATCCGCAGGGTATTCTTGGCGAATTTCTTCGAAGCTCGGAACAGTGATTGACATCTTAGTCAATAAATGACTACGGCGGCTCAAAGCATCTGCAACTTGATTTTCTTTGCCGGCCTTGTGATGAATGACAAAAGTGAATTCCTGAAGATAGGAATTCCACCTTGCATGGTGTGCACTCAATTTCTGCTGAGAATGTAAATGCTTGAGGGCTTCATAATCAGAGAATAAAACAAACTCACTTCCAATTAAATAATGTCGCCAATGACGTAGGGTCTGTACCACAGCATATAGTTCGAGATCATATGTAGAATATGTTTTCCAATGGGTTGGACCCGATTGACCCGATAGCTCACGGGCTAGGCCCAATGAACTTAGATCTGGCTCGACTTGCATCATTACCCCCGCCCCGCCCCGCCGATGAATAGTCACAAGTCCAAGTTTGGCACACATCCAACTTTTCCTCATCGTTGGATTAAAATCATAATAAAACGATGCCTTTAAACCATTAAATCTTAGGGCCATGGATCAATATATATATACTCTTGTGAGAGTTACTCTCACGGTACTATAAGAGTAAGGGTGGGGGTCATCACATCCATATCCAATGCCAATAGCCTAAATGTGAAAGGGCCCACCCCTTACTCTCATAGTACCGTGAGAGTAACTCTCACAAGAGCATCTCCCATATATATATATATATATAGAGAGAGAGAGAGAGAGGGAGAGAGGGAGTTGATCTACTGTAATGAGAATTAACATACTTTCCCTCTATCTTTTTTGGCTTGAATCAGGATGATTTGGAAAGAAAGAAACAATAGGTGCTTCAAAAGGATCTCTACCCCCCAAGAAGACTTTTTTTTTTTTTTTTTTTTTTTTTTGAAAATGACAAGACTTAATCCTTAAAATGAGATTTTGTGTTGCCTCATGGGCCTTACTTCTTCTAGATTTTTGGGGACTATCCATTGATGTAATTATGTTTAATTGGAGGGAAGTCATAGCTTTTTTATTAGGTCCCCCTCCTCTGCGCCCCCTTGTATAGTTCTCTCTTTTTGGGTGGTGTTCCCTACCGCTTCTCAGTATAGCTCTTTTATACTATAAAGCTTTTGTTCAATACAAGTACCATTTCAAAAAAAGATAAAATACTTTCCCTCACGAAGTATGTATCTCATCCCAATTTTATCTCCTCTTTTTTCTCTCCTTTCTTTCTGTAATCTCTCTCCTCTTTATTTTGAGCACCCTCTCCTATTGTGCGCAAGTCCATCTCTCTCAACAACTTCCCTTGTCTCTCTCCTCTCTTCTATGATCATCTACACATACAAGTGGACCACACAATTAACCTTACAGATGCCACAAATTTAAAATAAACAAGATGATCGGATTGGGCCGCACTAGATGAGAAAATTATCCATTTGTCTATCTTCCTTATTATGCACGTTTACATCAAACATACCACGTTCACTCCATCTGGGCCCATCTAATGTGTGCCCAAAGGATCTATATAAGTGAGTTCAACCCTATTTATCTATTAGTGGGACACAGATATGGAATCAAAGCCACTCAAAATCACTCTCTTTAAGCATTAGTTGTTGACAAAATGTCATTCTAATCCTACTATGGCCTATCTTCACTTTGATCATGTGTGAAACACATAAAAATCCTAAAAACAAAAAAGAGTGAAATCATGTGTTTTACATTGTTATCAATATGATGGTGGCCCCTACCTTGATTGGATCAAATTTCAAAAAAGTTGCTCCATTGATTTTAAAAGAGACGTGTAGATTTGTAGCAGCCTTGTCCACTGATGTTTTATGATTTGAAATCCAAAGGTGGCCCTACAAGGTTGGATTTATTACATAGGTCTTAAGATAAAGACGAGAGAGGTTACAAAAACAGAAGACAGGAGAGGAGTTGGAGAAAATAGGGGTGGGAGAATAAAATAGGGATAGGATTTGTTGACTATAGACTTCGTGCTGGAAAGAACTTCATCGCAACATCGGACCTTTATTTTCATCGCATCTCTCTCTCTCTCTCTCTCTCTCTCTCTCTATATATATATATATATATATATATTGAAATATTCATGCACATCTATCCCTCACCATATTACGATGAGGGACAACATAGTGGGGCCTCCTTTATGATCCATCCACACACATGGGACCCCTTGAATTACATTGGATTCACTGAGTTTTTACTAATCCGAATGGATTGGACCGTTGGATCGGGGACTAAATTTGTTTCTTTAATATAAAGTCATTAAATTTGTGGGCCAAGGATGAATGGTTTAGAGGCATGGGATTGACCCCCAAACTTGATATATGGGTCCCTCCAAGATGTCACCCCCCCCCCCCCCCCCCCCCCCAATGATCATTGGGGCTCTAGGTGGGCCCTATCAAATTTATTCCTCACCATATGGTGAGGGATGGATGCACATGAATGTCCTCCTATATCTTGGTCGGTCCGGTCCCTTCATTCGTGCTGTTTGGTGCCCGACAGTCCGTTTCCTCAATCTCGGACGTTGATTCCCGGGAGGAGGGAAACATGGTCGGCACCAACTCCTACCTTGTGGTGGCGTTCTTGTGCCTTCTCGGTCAGTCGGGTCCCTTCATTCGTACGATTCAGTGCCATAGGGGGACATTCATGTGCATTCATCCCTCACCATATGTTGAGGGACAAACTTGACAAGGCCCACCTAGATCCCTAATGATCATGGGAGTTCGGGGGGATGGAAAGAGACATCTTGGATGTACCCATATATCAAGTTTGGGCTCAATCCCATGCCTCTAACTCATTCATCTGTGGCCTACAAATTTAATGACTTTATGTTAAAGAAAAAAAAATTAACCCTCGATCCAACGGGTCCAATCCATTTGGATAAGTGAAAACTCAATGAATCCAGTGTAATTCAAGGGGAACCATGTGTGTCGATGGTTCGGATGGATCATAAAGGAGGCCCCACTATGTTGTCCCTTACCGTAATATGGTGAGGGATAGATGCTCATGAATATTTCCCATAAATATAAACACTAATGAACATTAGAATTAGTTTTTTTGGAAATTAATAAAGTTTTCCTTCGTTAATTGAGCTTTCCCTTTGAGGTTCATTCCTCTTTGTGAGAGTCTATTGGAGACATCTATTCTCTGATTCAACACTTTGCAAAGAATCAATCCAAACCCTTTAAGGTTCACACCAAATTTGGCATCACTTATCAGAGCCAAATCCTCATGCAACGAATCCAGTAGTTTTTTTTATGATCATCTACCCCATCCTTTCTATTTTCTTTTTCAAAATGTTTTCCAATTTTGTAACTCCAAAAAGGCTCCCAAATCTAACCCCATCAAACCCTTCAATTCTTCATTCCAAAACAACACCAACCCATAACCAATCACAAACTCAAGTTTTCCCACAAATACTCCTTAATTTTGAGCCCAAAACTTCACCAAAACCTAGGGCTTAACCCTAATTTCAAATTTCTTTTTTTTTAGTCAATTTATATAGATTGCTACCTTTTCTGCACAGTAGCCAAAGCAGTCCCTAAAACCTTTCCAAAGCCCACCAAAGCCAACCCAAAATAATCATAACCCATAACTCTGGAAAAACCCTTTTAGGCATTTTCATCAAATCCATTCCCATTAGAAGCCCAAATCACTACTCACAAACATCCCTAATCTTCTATCCAAAAACATTTCTAACTGTCTCCCTATTTGAACCATTCAAAGAAAACCCTAATTGACCATTTTCCCCTCCTCACTCAAAAGTATTTTCAAACTCTAATTATTCTTATTCATATCCTAGTACTTATTACCTGCAAATATAGTCCCGAAAGTGCAGAAAACCAGGTATTAGACTACAATAGTCATTCAAAACATCACCTATCCTTTTCCATCGCAGATTCCTAATACTCCTCATTTAGGGAGTTAATTTATTTAGAAGTATTTAAAATTAGGAGTTTTATTTCATTTGGGTTGTTAGGCAAGTTTAGTGATTTAGTTTTCTTTCTTGTTCAGGAAAGTCTTAGTGTCCAAGTAATAGAAGGGAACGGTACTACTCTATATAAGGTTTGATGGGCTTCATTGTAATTCATGTTTATTCCAGATAATTAAAGATTTCTTGCGTTATGGTGTGTTTTATGGTTGTGAGTGTGCCTTAAGGCTGAAATCCATAGTTGGATTCGATCAATCCCTTGGGAGATTAGTCTATCTTTCTAATTGAGGATCTTGGGCTACGCCAATAAAGCATCAACAAAGAACAAGGACAATACAGGTACACATACTGCAGTTTAACTATTAGAATACAATGGAATAGAAGACATGATAGCTATTTCTACAACTTTCTACAAGTCCATTATCAAAAGGGTTAAGTTACATGTGTGTCTAGCGCTGGTACATTCTTAAGAATTAATTGAAAATTGCAGTTTTTGTTCAATAGTTACCAACAAGATTTAAAAGGGGAATGACAACTGATCAGAAAAAGGGGGAATGACAATAAAAGTTAACCTTATCAACAAGGTCAAGAGAGCTTAAGTTCTACATATTCACTTTAGGCATGCATTCCAAAGATCAGAACCATTCAAAAGATGCATCCGTTTTTAACAATATGGATCCAAGTTCCAGTTTAATCATCACCATTGGATCGAGCAGGTCCTATTTTTTTCAGAAAAAAAAAGAGGGTGATTGAATCCCAAAATACATGTCTGCCTTATGAAAGATCCCGAGATCTTTTTCTTTTCTTTTTTGTTTTTTTGGGTGGGTGGGGTGGGACTTAGATTGAGGGAAGTGTGTGGACTACCTTATGCACAAAAAAACCATCCATTCAAACTACAATCCAGTTTAATGGGTCCCAAGATTTCACTCCATTATGAGAAATACTAACTGTTTAATCAGAAGAATTAAAAATAATAATTCATTACTGTCCAGCAACAACAAATATTGCTTTAACCAAAGCAAATCTTCATATGGTGATGGATGAACCAACTGTACATCGAATGGATGGTTTGGATTCTTAAAACGTGGCCCCATTGTACAAAAATATGACATTGAAAAGTCATAATAACTAGTTAGATAGCATTTTTCTAATCCAACAATAAAAGTCACTCCAACAAAAGTGAAACTTGGATTCAGTAGGATAGAAATGGTTGAAGTATCATATGAAAGTTTTAGATCTTTGAAAGGTGGCCCCACATGCACAGATTTAATTTGAGCAACTTGCCTTCGTCAATAAACCTAGCATTAAGTTATCACTCCCCTAATTAAATTGAAAAGTAAATAATCCTCTCAGAAAACATGAAAAGCAGATGAAATCACCTTCCAGACATGTAGGGCAGATATCTTCATCTTCAGAAGAAGATAGCATACGAGTTCCTCCTTGCAATGCTTTTGCAGATAGAACTTTCTCAAAAGGCACCAAACAGCCTGCTTTACAGTCTTCCTCAAAATCTATGATATTTTGCTTTTTACCAGCACCCAAATTTTCTACACCAGAGGAGCTGCAGCTTCTCCTAAGTGGCTGTGATTCTTCTTGAAAATGGCTCAGAGCCTTTTCACGCCTTGAAACCAATCCATCACGTTGTAAACGAGAAAATCTAGGATCAGCATCATAAGGTGCAGGTCTAGACACAGAGTGATATGGATCAAACAAGGAGTTGTCAGACAAAGTTGTGATGAGCCCTGTAGAAGCCAAAGGGGTGGACCCTTGAATTGGCGATGGAACTGTTCGTCCTTCCAGTCTTTGAAACATTGTCATGTACTACAGGGAGAGAGAACGTAAAATCAGAGAATATTAAATCAATTGTCAAAGACAGCACAAATAGCACATACTGTTGTCTATACTACTGTGCTTTTCATGGGGTCCTACATATAGAGGATCAAAAACCCTCTTTTTTTTTGGGTTTTTTTTTTTTAATATTTTTTTTTTTTTTGTTTTTGTTTGGGGGGGGGGGGGGGGGGCGGGGGCAGGGGGGTTTGTTTTGGGGGAGGAACATATTGTAACATAAATGGAATTATTTATCTAGTTGATCAAGAGTGATCTTTAAAAAGGAAACTGAGACAAATTCCTTTGTGTTCCTGACCAAAATTATCCTACCTCAGATTAATCAAAAACAAAGGGATAGGAGAGTTAGAAATTTCAAACAAAAATAATAACAATAATAATTCATATTATTATTAAAGCGAAAATCTTATGCCCCAGGTATAACTGAAGAACTGCTTCAAGATAAGGACCAGCATTTAGCAATCTGCAACCATGAGGATTGCTCATAGAAAAGAGCAGCTAAACATTAAAAGTATCTCCTAAAGAATGCATCAAGGAGAATGAAGAAAAGAGGACATTAGCTTTTAAAAAAAGAAGAAAGAAAGAATTGAGGAAGTTGCATCATTGAAGGCATCGAGCAAACCCCACTAAATAGCTGCTGGAGGAAGTATCTTAGATGTGTGCAGTGTCTGTACATGAAATTGCTTGGATGAGTAGCATACTCTTCAAACTCCTCACCACATAAACAGCAACAAAAAGAACCCATACTTGTGCTTTGCAAGCAAAGAAAGACTTAGTCAATGGCTGAAGAATCCTAAAAAAGTCAAACAGATTATCATTACAATGAAGTAGAATCAGGATGACATTAGAGCTTGACTTGAAGTCAACACTTACAAATCTATTGGAAGAACTTCAACTCAAACAAAAATATATTTAAGATAAACAATGCATCTTACGAGTTTTGGATATGGCGAATCGATTAAAGCAAACTCAGTCTTATAGAATCTTGGTGTTATAGAAGATAGACAAAAAAGTTCACTTAATATTTCCCACTAAATGATGAGAGACACGTCTTATCAATTCCACCAGCAGGACAATCGATTGTCGTCAGTTTTCCAAAAATACCGAGAATCTGATCCTCTTGTCACTGGCAATGAAAAATAGGAAAACAAAAGTGTGTGAAAGAATCAGATAATAGAAATAAAATAGCAACATGATTTAAAGAAAGTAACTAATAAGTTGCCATGTCCAAAGTCTTTAAAAAAGGGGAAATTATCTGTTTTCTAAATGAGCTAAGGAATCAAGCAAACAAAGCATTTTTACTGAGAACAAAACAGTTTATGATATCTCTGTCGTGATTCTTTTCACTTAAACATGGCTGACTAAAGAGGGAAAATTTTGGTTTTGAAGAAAATAGGAAGTATGCTTTACGCCATATAGTCCAAGGCACAAAGCACAGATTTTTTAGGTCAGCAATTCTTCAAGCCATTTCCAGCAATGCATTTTTACAGAGAGAACAAAATGAATGCCATGTGTACATGATCATATTCAATTGAAAAGTTTTGCTGATATTCTTTGCCAAAGAAAAAAGACAGAAAAATAAATTCTGAAGGATATAAGAAGTACATGTTAAACCATATAATCCAAGTTAAGAATACATATTTTCAGTAAAACATATATATATATATGGTAACAATAGAAACCCAAACAGAAAACAAGCACAGAACCTCCAGAGTCTTTGTTCCATCATATATCCAAGTTATTCAATTTGGCAATGAAGTTTTGTTCACATTTTTTTTCTTTGGATGGTTAAAATTTTGTTCACTTTAAAATCCCTAAAGTGTTTTTCCGTCAAATAAAGAATTTCAAGCACCAATCTGAACACAAAACAGCTGCCATTAAAAACTCTGAATAGAAGATACCTCAAAAAAAAAAAAAAATAAATAAATAAATAAATAAATAAATAGTAACCTCAGAAACTCTAAATGCTTCTTGTTGTGGATTTGAGAACAGTGACAATATTATTATTTTGATTTGCGTAACAAAAAAGTTATTACAAATGAAAAAATGATAACCTAGGAAAGAAATTCACCATTTTCCCAAAATCAAAAGAATTAACTACGTACAGTTTCATCTAAACATGGATATATAAAGAGCATTCAAATGTTCCACGTTACCAGGATCATCAAAATGGGTGTTCATCCCACGTCTGACACTTCAATTTTTAATGTTTGTATGTGGCATACCAACATGTACCCTATTCCTTACACAGGTAAGGCAGATAAAAATTTTGACTACAAAGTCTCAACACTTTAATTTTAAGGGTAAATGCCATGCCCGTATGAACCCAATCCCTTACCTAAGTAAAGCAGCAGCTTAATCAAAAACTCCAGAACAAAAAATATAGCTGCTGCATAGCTTAAAAAATTATATATAGCTGATGCGTAGCTTAAACTATAAAATATAATAAACAATTTTTATTTTTTTTAAGAGACAGTGAAGCACTGGTAGCAGACAGAAATTCACAGCCCAAAACACCATGATTAATCACAGCCCATTTGTAATTGTAATATTGGTTATCACTAGGAACCTGAAACAACGTTCAAACCCAGAGCACAACAATTAATCTGACGTTAACATCATTAATATTGACCAGACTAGAGAAAAAGAAGGAAAGAACTTCATAATTTACAATACAAAAAGAAATGAAACAGTTTGTGCAGTAGACAAAGAACAGTAACAAGAAACATAGGATATTATACACATAAACTGGAATTAAAGTCCATAGAAACAAAATAAATCAACTATATACAGTAAATAAAACTAGAAACATGAAGTAACGCCCAAATGGTAGCTGATTATCCAAAACAATATACAGAGATTTGTATGAAGTGTTCTATGTCCAATAAAAGCCTCACAAAACTTCATAACTTTGCTACTTCAAAATAAGGGGAGATCTACCCTTCTTGTTTGAAATGCCATAAAGTAAATTTGCTCCAGATGGGTAGTCATTCTCACTCAAAACTGCTTCTTTATTTCAAGCAATAAAACAGAGGTATTTCTTTATCTGCAGTAAATTCTTCACTGACCATTATAAATTTTCACTAAAATCTCATGTCATACATTTATTTTATTTCAGGTATCTCTCCATTGTTCACTAGGAAGTAGGAATATAAAGCCATAGTTACCTAGGAATATAAAAATGAATGTTTTTCCTAAAAAAAAACCTTACATATGAATAATTCCAAAGACACAAGGATACTTATAACGTATGAGGATTCTAAAAGATGACCAATTTATATTGTACCCATCAATTAGTTAAATCGAACCTAGAAACCAAGCAAATTGAATCAAATCATATTGAACTGGTCTGTCAAAGTCACTAAATTGAAACTACAAATTGGATGCAACGAAACAAACTGAATGAACCACCTAAATGAATTGAAGAACTATGACAGGTACCAAATAGTGAATTATAAACTTGAATATGAGCTATTGGACCTGTGACCTAGGTAACTATGATCAAAACAACATAAAGAGCATAGCTCAAACCAGTTCAACTGCAACATAAAGAGCATAGCTCAAACAAGTTCAACTGCCACGAATACCACCAAAATGCCAATATCATAAAAAAGACAAAAAAAAAATTTTAAAAACAAAATGAATTCATCCTCATGACTCCAAGAAGAATGACAGGAACCGAAAGACAAAACCTACTATGCATTCACTCCAATCTACAAGAATTTACATAAAAAAGACAGAAATGGAGCTTTTCCTCGCATGAGGAAAGGGGCATTTACAACAACATTGAGCCCCGGGGATGCAAAACAGCCATTGTTACCGTAACTCATCACTTCGACTGTAAATAGCACAGCCTCAGTTGATGAGCGATCAATTTCTTCGACCGGCGAGAAACATAACAGTCCTGCACTGTAATTTAAAAAAACATATACATGGAATTGACAGAAAACAAGCTTTTCACACACACACACACACAAAAAAAAAAAAAAAGCAAGCCCCATTTATGGGGCCAGCAACTTGAACCCTAAGTCACTGCATCAACTACCATTAACAGCACCGCAAACGACAATCGAGCAGTGCAGATCGTAAGACAAGAAGCAAAGGTTGATACGGAAAGAAATCGACAGATATGAAGCTCTTCTATAGATGAAAAAGGATCCACTTCAACATCATTCAACTCTAGCAATGCAAAACAGCCATCCTAATCCTAGATCATTAATTTAATTGTGGTCAGCAACACCAATGTCACTAGAATCAAAAGCCTAAAAAGGGAAAACCACGTAAAATGCCAGACAGATTAAAAAAAATAACCTAGAGTTGGGTGAGTTGCAATCCAAAACAAATGCAGCAGAAATTAAGAGGTGAGAGGATCTTGTGAATACCTCAAGGAGCGAGTCGAAGGTTGTCGTCAGGTATGAAGGCATTTTGCTCCATTTGGAGGAAAAAGGAGCTGCGATTTGGTGCGACGTCGCTTCTGGGTATGTTTTTTTTTTTTTTTTTTTTTTTTTTTTTTTTTTTCTCTCTCTCTCTCTCTGTTTTTCTTTTTCTTTGGCAGTGCATGATAGCTTCGACAGTACCTTTAATTGTTATTTTCAGGAAATATTTAAAAAATAATAATAATATAAAATTTTGGGAATTTTAAATCCTCAAATATTTATCTACCTCCAAAAAGCATCCTTACATATACGTAATGCGGCAAAGCATCTTATATAGCATGTAATTTTTTTTTCACACCAAATTGCCCCTCCAACCCCTTTCCTGAGAAAGACTTGATTTAGCACATTAAAGTATTTCGAGGCTAATTTATCCGCTTTCCTACGACATGAAAACTTGATTTCCCCAATTATTTCATTGCCAAAGAAAGCGTTTGTTTCCACTAAGCATATGTATGATAGTTAATTTGGAAGAAATTATATGATTTCCTGAACAAACAATGATTCATTATCACTATTCACCACCATTAAGGGCCTGTTTCTTTGCTGGAATTCCAGGAATTTATGTCTGTGGAATTTCTGAATTTCAAGACATAGTGGAATTCCTTGATGTTCCTTTAGACTTGAACATCTAAGAATTCCACCAAAATGCAAAGGGAGTGGAATTCATGGATTCCCAGAGGTTAAAAGAGACCTTTCATGTGGCTGGAATCCATAAATGTTAGTGAAGAAACATGGAATTTATAAATTTCAGGGGACGGCATGTCAGATCATGTCCATGAATTCCTGGACATGATGAATTCCTGACAAAAATTCCACTAAAAAACCAGGGCCTAAGAGTTCACTATCGCATCATTAAACAGTAGTAGGACAAAAAATTTTGAATGATTTTTTCCCATCACTTTTCCTCTTTGTCATGACCCCAAATTGGAAATAAAGGATTGTGATAAAAGAGAAAGCATATTTGCGAGCAAATTTGGAATAATAAAAGTCAATTATAATGATTTTCCACTTGCATTTAATTATAGGATTCCGTTATGTGAGGATTATCAAGCCCTCAATCCACAAGGAATTTCATGGCAGAAGCTTGTGCAAGCCATTTCAAACAACAAAGCATAATAACACATTTACATGGCCTCATATAGACTGATAGCAAAATGGAACGCATTTCATGATTAAAATTCAAGTTTAAACAGAGATCAAAGGGTAATTAAATCTTAGAATAAAAAGGCTCAAACATTAGCCACATAAAACAGCCTCAAAGATCCAAATCGCAAAAGGAATAACTCCCTAAAGGAAACATACACTCTCAAGAAACCCAGCATGCCATCGTGAACTCTGCAGCATCATTAGATGCTCTACTCCACTTCATCAGTTGTCTACTCTCGTACAAATGGCAGATCATGTTGGACCGCCGCAACGTTCTATTTATCGGCAAGGAATTTGATACCTACAGCACCAAGTGTAGGATCATACACAAATGCCTAGGCCTGTTAATTTAGCCCGTTGAAATAGGCACCCAACCCAACCCGGCCCGTCCTAAGCCCGAAAACACAAGGCTTTTTTAAAAACTTGAGCCCAGCGGGCTGGGCTTGGACAATTATTTGAATGCATGGTCAAAATGGGACTGGGAATGGGCAAAGCATGCCCAGCCTGTCAGGCCCGGCCCGCCCGCAATGTTATTTTACTAAGTTTTATATATTTCAATGGAAACCCTCCAAAATGTCTCTTCCCTCCACTATTTCTCATGAATTTAATCAATTCTCACTCCACACCAAAAACCCACACCATGAAATGGCAGTGGACTCAATTTCATACTTGGACTGAATCCACTATTGAGTTTAGGTTTGAAATTTTTGATAGATTTATTACCTTTCATTTTGAAGACTTAATATCTACAATTTAGTATCTAGACCTTTTGAAATTTGATCAAGCTGAAATTTGGTCCACCCCTTATCCGGCATCATTATCATCTTTATTAACAGAGCTTCACCCATTAAGAAGAAAAATGACCTCTCCATTGATGAAAATGCCCAGGCCCAGGCCCAGCCCAAGCCCATACAGGATGATATTTGACATAGGCCGCTCAGTTTACGACCAGGATTGGACAATCCCCAGCAAGCCTGTCCAATATTTGGGATAGGATTAGACAACCAATGCCCAAGCCTGACTTGGCCCATTGACAAGCCTACGAATGCCTGGAAAGATACCATAATAAGAGGTTAACATGTTAAATGA
The DNA here is from genome assembly GCA_003546025.1 of Camphora micrantha. Lineage (NCBI taxonomy): Eukaryota > Viridiplantae > Streptophyta > Magnoliopsida > Laurales > Lauraceae > Camphora > Camphora micrantha. The sequence continues at coordinate 46,196,059 of QPKB01000003.1, read as the reverse complement.
GACAAATAAGTGCACAGTAAATCAAAATTGATAAGTAAATCAAGATATAGCAAATAAATCTTGAAACTAGACATGTTCTTGAAAAGCGGGTAAATGGCATGATAATTGTATTTTCATGATAATAACAATAAACCTAATTTATGACATCCATACGGCTTAATTCCACTGGGCGTCGATCATGGGCATACGACTCTCAACGGGAGCATGCAGCGCAATAGCATGGGCGTACTACTTTTGCAAGTGAGGGTGAACAATAGTGCGTGTTGTGGACATACTCACTCTTCCTAGAGTAACAGCGAATGCAACATGACATGGGGATACATACCCAAACTGTGGGCAACAACGGATGCAATGTTATCACATCCATACTATCTTTTCCAAGGATAGCAGCGTAGTAACCAGGTGAGATCAAGCTAGGTGTTGCTGAATTTATAGATAGATATTCACAAGTTGTGAATTGAGAAAATGAGTGGAAATGAAGATTTTCGGTTAAACATGTTCATACGAGTTCAAGTTTGAAAGAAATGCAAGTTTTAGGCTAAATCGGGTTCCGAGTATACAAAATAATCAAAACTAGTGATTTTTTGCATTAGAAACCGTTAGTCGTGTTACATAAATTTCTAACGAGAATTGGGCAGCATTTCGGCTAGATTTTGTAGCCCAAAGAGAGTGAGAAAAACAGTATGTGATCCAAGTAACTCAGGAAGGGCAGGGCAAACAAATGTTCACACACATCTCTCCTTAGGATCTAGGTTCATCCATGGTCAAAGCAAGGCGTAGACCGTGCGTTAATTCCAAGGAGTCCCTGGTTAAGACACAAGGGCGGGGGTAAGTGTCGGATGTGAATTTTGACCCCTGCCTGGGAAGGGCATTTTTAGGCTTGGGGAAATCTCCATTCATCTATATATGCTATTTAAAATTTACACTGAAAATGAGAATTCCTACTACCTTCAAAATCGATGGATCATGATTGCCAGCTACGGTAACGGCCGTAACACCATTCTCCGACGAAAGCCGAAGATATGTGGGGCGAAAATAAGTGGGTGGGTTCTTCCTCTCGTTTAATGTGCTACCGGCAACACACGACGGTTGTCCCGTTACATAGATTTGGGTCTCTTTGGGTCTCTTTAATATATGGTCAATCCAGGGTCATGAGTTAAAGTCCAAATAAAGGTTAATCCTCACACAGCTTAATCATAGTATATCCAAGTAAAATAAAATAACTAAAGTAAAGAAAATAAAAGGGGGAGGTGCCAAATATTTGAGACTTTGACTTGTGATTTCTATATTTTTCATGTGCGATAACAAGTGATAAATGTGAAAGGCCAATAGGCCGTAATGTGGTTGAAGGTGGCCGATGGGCTAGTGTTTCTTTTAGGATGGCTGATGGGCCTGTGTTTGTTTTAGGGTGTGTGCGAAATCACTCATCTTATCTCATCATTCTCATTTATTCAATTTTAGAAATCTATTCTTTATTCCCTTTTATCATTTAAGTTCGATTAAATATCCAGCACCTGAGGTGGAGGAAGAAATAAAAGAAAAATCTTTTTGGGTTTATTTTATTATTTTTATATAGATTTTTGATATTGGGCTAGAGGGGCTTGACTAGGGGATTTACTTGGATTTACGTGATTAGTGCTTTATTATTGATCATCAAATTAACCCTAACCTAAGGTCCTAGACCGCCTACATCAGCTCTCTCAATCCCCTAATGGAACAGAAAAAGTGATGGTGTGAAACCTAATGCTCTAAGATGCCTAAAAAGGTAATCCGATCTAATCCTAGGGTGCAAATAGCCTAAGTTTAATAGTTCCTGCGCCTAAGCAACTTGTTAATTGTGATTTGGTTTGATTTAAGTTGTGGTTTGATTAAGAGTTAAGTTGAGGGTGTTTTAAGGTTTTGTTATTTTTAATTTAAATTAGAATTCCTAAAAGGTAGACGAAAGTCGCAATTCAAGATTAAAACAGAGTAAGCGCCTAGGGAGTGGAGCCTATCCTGACTGTTGTACTTTTCAAACTTTTCGATCTATTTTCGGAATTCCAGGGGGTTTTTACTTGATGAATTTTAACGTTTAAAATTGTTTTTAAGTCTCTGGTGTCCAAATGTCAAAGTGATTCGGATCCGGATTTGAAACAAAATCAAGGATTCGGGTTTTAGTGCAAGTGGGAGGATAGGCACCAAGGGGGTGGCGCCCAAGTGAATTTGGCAGGATGGGTGCATAGGGGGTGGTGCCCAGGTGGATCTGGCAAGATGGGCGACTAGGGTGTCGCGACCCCGGACCAGGTCCACGAGCCTAATCCGGGATCGGGACTAATGTTTGGATATACGAACGAAAGAATGAACGAATGAATGATTCATGCCATAAGACATGTAATAAATTTGTTAATACGTCCATTGGTCAATAAATGATAAGATATTACCCATGCACGTGGTTTCCCACAGGTGTCCGCGGTGAGGATATCACAACAACATAAATATTTCTTTTAAATGCGAAAGCGTGTAGCAAATCTAATTCACACATTCATATCCATAATAGCATAACTGAAGACACATTATTGTAACAAATATCAGAATGAACAATGATCATTAGCGTTTTCCCAAAAGTGATGTTAAAGTTACAAAAGATCAGTTAATTACATTTTCCAAAAATAGAGGCCAACAAAGGCCAATGCAACTAAACAATTTTTTTCCCCAAAAAAATAGGTTATCCACAAACCCCAAAATGAATCGTATCTCGAGGCAACCGAATGTCTAGACGACATCATCGGCATGCCACTCAACTAAGCGTTGCGGTTCTCCGACCGCCTCCTCGAACTCCTCATCGGGATAACCAACGACTGGACCTAAGTACCAAATAAAATGGATCAGACACGACGGTCTGGCAGGTGGGTGAAAAGATATGACAATTCAATAATAAATACATTTACCTTGGAAAACATTAAAAACTCATTTAAACAATAACTTTCATAAAAGAAATGAATCATTTATTCAAAAACATACGTGCAAGGTAAAACATGTAAAGGTAACTAAGGAAAAATGAAACAAGCAAGATGGCAACCACACGAAGCTAAGTCATCTATCACCGAAGTGACAAGAGCATATCAAGGCGTTGACCTCAGTCACCGAAGTGAGGAGGTACAACGAAATTTACATATACTTATATAATAATACTAGACATGACCACAGTAGCGAGCTGGGCATCGGGAACCATGGTAGCAATCCACGGTATCGAGACAAGACCACGGTAATAACCGGGTAGCGGAATCCAAATTGCAGCTAGCGGGACAAGTAGGGGATTTCCAAGTCAGTGGATCAGACCAACAATGTTATACAAGCTTAGTGGTGCCGACTCATAAGTCAAATAACAAAATCAAGACATATATAAATACATCAAGTGCAAGTAAATAACTGGGTGGGACAAGGATGCTCAAAGGCATAACTTTCATTTCATATCGGGTCATGTACTTCGGGGCTAGTAACTATAATAAGTACAATATCAATGCTTTCGGGAATAACAAGTTATGTAGCAAAGAACTCGGGAACAAGAGGGTACAATTTAACTTTTGAAATTTCAGGCAAAATATCGGAGTTCAAGATTTGTCCAAGGTGAATAGGGGTCCTGTATGTCGATTTTTAATAATAACTTGGTACTCCTTGAGTTTGGAAACATTCCGAGCTCCTTATACACCTTATGAATTTTTAAAACTTCAAATGAATTTTCGTGATGTGGCTTCTTTCTCAGACCGATTTCAAACAATGTTTATAAGTCTTCCCATCACAATAGGGCTCCCAACAAAACTCTCTCAATCATCTAAATATTTTATTTTTGCTTCCAAAATAGCCCCAGATGAATAGTACCCATCGCTCGAGCGAACCAGAGGTTTGCTTGAGCGAAGTGGTCTCTGAAATGGCTTTTTGGAAGGGTTCGCTCGAGCGAAACTCGTCCAGTTCAGGTTGGCTCAAGCGAAATTTCACTTCTCTCGAACTAACCATTATCTGGAATGAGTTTTGGGAGGGTTCGCTCGAGTGAATTGCCCTCTAGATGGACCGAAACCCTTTCCTGGACAAGTCGCTCAAGTTCGCTCGAGCGAACTGTCCAAAAACTGGTTCTGGGACAGTTTTGCTTCTCTTCTTTTTCTCTTTTTACAAGTCTATTTGGAGCCTCATTTCTCCATCAAGTTAAGAGGCTCAAACTACTTTCAAACATCATTCAAAATACCATTCAATCCTCCATAAACAACCATCCATCCACCTCCTTCTCAACTACATTTAACCACAAATGAGAGAAGAAATGTAACAATAACTAACATTCAATTGAGTCAAAAACAGACATTAAATGAAAGGTTATAAAAGTTTAACAAACCATCAAGACTCATAAGTGCATTTATTTAAAAAATTAATGCAAATAAAAAATGAATAATAAATCATCATATTTCTAATAAAGACTATTCAAAGCTCAAAATATCAAATCATCCACTTGCCTTAGGTCCAAGCTAAGCCAAAACAAGCTCTAAATACTTCTCCAAGCCAAGATCAAAAGCTACACAAAAACCCCCAAAACAAACCCTAAAATGGGTTAAAACAAAGATCAAGAAGGAAAGCTCATAATAATGAAAATGGAGCTCCCAAAGGCTAGGAAAACACACATCAAAGAGAAAAGGAGGGATTGCTTACATGTAAAGATCCCAAATAGACAAGATTAGCTCCAAAGAGGGTCTTGGAATGGGAGGTTTCCTCCAAAATGGTATCAAGAGATAGCTCTCAAGGAGAGGAAAAGAGTGAAGACAAGCATTTCTCCAATGGTAATGGTTTGGTGGAGATTGGAAGATGGAAGAGCAAGAAGGAAAAAGGAAAGGAGAAACCCTAGCTTAGTGTTTAAGCTCTTGTGTTGGAAAAAGAAAAAGGGAAAGGATGTCTCCTTATATACAACTGCGGAGTGGGCTCCACCCCTAAGAAATCTTGTGGGGTTGAAATAACGATTTTCGGGACCTCGGATGAATTCGACGAAGAAGGGAAGTTGTTCGTCGAAATTCATAGTTTTCAAAAAGTATATGTTTCACGGGTTTCGAGGTTATCGAATTTTGGGTAGAGATTTAGTGTGAAAAGACTATTTTGCCCTCTAAGTTAGGAAAGTCAGGTTTTGGGGTCTCGAATGGGAACGGGATCAACATGAAAGTTGTAGAGATTAACGAGATGAGTCAAACGGGATCAAAATGCAATCATTGGAATCTCGGATAATCCCCCAAGTACACGCAAAGTCATAAAAGGAACCCCAAAAGGGTCCTACTAAGTACCAAGGCACTCAAAATTCTCTGAAGCTATTATAATCCCAACTAAACCACAATACACTAATCACGCTTAAGACTAACACACGACTTAATTAGTACTAATCGAGGTCACTTGGGTTGGGGTCTTACATAGGGGGTGGTGCCCAGGTGAATTGCATGTGACTTTCAACTATTTCAGATGGGAGTTACTTACTAGTCCTTGGGTCCGGGGATTGTTTTAGGTTCTAGTCTTAGTTAATTTTGAGTTATTAGGTGTTTAATTATTTGTTTTCAGTTGAGTTGATAGATTATGGTCGAAATGTAGGCTAGGCGCCCAGAGGGTGGTGCCCAGGTGGATCTGGCAAAAGATGGGCGCCCAAGGGGTGCCACTAGACTGAACGTCTGAAGGTTTGGCCGGTTTTGTGATTCCTAAGTCAACTCAAGTTTGAATTGATAGGACTTAGTGTATTTTGATGGAGAGTTTTTGTTCAGAATCAGTTGAGAATGAATTGGGTTTCAATTAATTAGGTTTAATGGTTTCCTAAGGAATGGGCAGGGTAGGCGCCCAAGGGATGGTGCCTAAGTGGATTGACAGGCTGGGCACCCAGGGAGTGGTGCCCAGGTGACTGTCTTGAGGTCGGGGTTGGTTTTGTATTTTTAGGTTGATTCAAAGCTGGATTTTTATGGAAGTTGATTTATTTTGATGGAGGGTGTCTCTTAGTATTTGGTTAGGAATGAATTGGGTTTCAATTAATTAGGTTTGATTTTTAATTAATGGTTTCCAAGGAATGGGTAGTCTAGGCCCAAGGGATGGTGCCTAAGTGGATTGACAGGCTGGGCGCCTAGGGGGTGGTGCCTAGGTGACTATCTCATGGTTCGAGTTGGTTCGATAATCTTTAAGTTAATTCGAGGTTGAATTGATTAGGGTCTCAGCTATTTTAGATTTAAAGATGTTTTTGTTGTGTTGAGTAGAATTAAATTCGAGTTTAGTTTCAATTGGGGTTTCTTAGTGATTGGGTAGGCTGGGCGCCTAGAGGGTGGTTGTAATGACCCTGACCCGGATTCACCTTTGGACCCAACCCAAGACCCACTAGAGACCCATCACCAGGGTGTTTTTCAATTTATTTCATGGTAATTATTTTAATAGAAATTTAATTATTATTATGATTATTACATGTATTTAATCCAATGTTTCATGCATTAAGGTTTCAGGTCTTTTAAGTTAAAAATGTTTTAATGTGTTAATTCAGGTTGGTTTAATTAGAAGTTTTAATTAGGAATTTCTTAGTGAGAGGATAGGATGGGCGCTGGGGGGTGGCGCCCAGGTGGACTTGGTAGGCTGGACTACGCAGGCTAGGCGCCCAAGGGGTGGCACCCAGATGACTTGTGTTTAGGTTATTTTTAATCCGAACTAATTAGGGTCTCAAGATCTTTTAGATTAAGGATTCTTACTGTATTAATTGGTGTGGGATTAGAGTTTTAATTAATTAGGTTTAATCCTTAATTTGGGACTTTTAGTGAGTGAGCAAGCTAGGCTCCAAGGGGGAGGAGCCTATCCTAACATTTTTGGATTCCTTAATTAACTTTAGTGATTCTTTAATCCAATTTTAGTCCAAATTAATTAAGACTCTGTTTTAGGGCCCTTTATGATTTGGGGTTTTTTAATTAAATGTTTCAATTATATTCTTAATTAATCTTAGGGTTTATCTTACTTAGGCACGAGATTTGATAACCTAGACTAGCTACCTACTATTTTTGGGTTTTTTGGATATCTTTTAATTTGTTTTTGGTTTCTTCTCTAATTTACTAGAGAGTAAGGAGAGAGAATAAGTGATTTATGTTTTATGAATTTTATGGGTTTTTCTTTTATGACTCTATGATTCTAATGATATGATGTGAGGTGTGATAGAAATGATAATTCGAAGTTTAGAACACATCAAACATCCATACATATCATTGTCATGCAATTTCTAAATGAACTAAATGCGAAAGATCGGAAATTGTGCACAAAGGTGGAAAATTCCACCTCGGCGCCACTCCTGTGGTGCCTATCCTATTCAATCAGGGTTCTCAACAAACCGCAATGAATTCACAATAGTCTTAGGACCTTTCAGCACAACTCCCGATATTCAGCAACTGATGCAAATGTCCTAATGCGAACAACTAATGATGCAACTAACAAATCTACGAGAATATAATGCAACAAGTTGAAATCCAAAGTCCAGACGGGTAGACGTGTAGTGGGTGGCGCCCAGCCTTTTTGTTGGAGGCTCCGTGTGATTCACTTGTTCTAAATGATGGTGATGATGCTACAAATGCGAGTTCTAACCTTGTTATGCAATTAGGACTACGAAATCAATGTAGATCTACACAATTAGTATGAACCTAAACATGTTACTACTATGACAATGCACTAATACCATTTTTTATCAAAAAACTAATATGGATCTATGATGCTTAAATGATCCTAAGCATGGTTGTAAACAAGGATGATGATAAATGCAATGAAACGGACGAGATCTATAAATACTAGTTCGAATCGCATTCTTCAAGTTCCTAGACCGACGCTCTCGCGGGAATCCATGGCTCTAAATGATCTCTTCCTTCTAGATCTTGAAGATATGAGAATCTCCTTCTCTCTTTCCTCTTCTTCTTCTTTAGATTTGAAGCTCTCTCTCTAGTGGTGGTTACCTTTCTTCTTCTTCCTTATTCTCTATTTCTCTCTTTTAGGGTAGCTCCTCTGTAAATGAGGTTAAGAGATTCTTAAATAGAGGTTTGGGGCAAGTTTAGGAGGGCTAAGGCTTCATTGTTTCGTGCTTCTAGAAGGTTTCGCGCACCCCAAGGCAAATTTAGGGTTTGGTACACAAGCTGGGCGCCCATGGGGTGGCACCCAAGTGGCTACGTGGTGTGGGCGCCCACAGGGTGGTGCCCAGGTGGTCCCTGATAGTGTGGGCGCCCATGAGGTGGAGCCTACGTGGTTCGGTTCATTCTCGAAGTTTGGTCTAATTGGAGTCGGGATTGAATGGATAGATCTTCAGCTGGGGGGACCTACACTAGCATTTAATTGATTGGGCACTGGGCGCCACAAGGGTGGTGCCTAGGTGGACTGGAAATGGTGGGCGCCACAGGGCTGGTGCCTATGTGGACTTTAGTAGGGTGTGAAGGAACTCCATCACTTTGAAGTTGGGTCCTTGTTTGGAGTGGTCCCGGGCTTCCCTTAGTTAAATTGGTGGGATAGGAGGGTGGGGGCCCCACATGGGGTGCCTAGGTGGTCATGGCTAGTGAGGCACCTAGCCTAGGGTGTCTAGATGGATTCAGTGAGGTTGGGCGCCACTTGGGTGGTGCCTAAATGGAGTTCCATCACTTTTTCTAAATCAAACTTTGAAAACTCATAACTTTTAATCCGCTTACTGGATTTGGACGTTCTACATATCGTCGGAAAACTCTCGAAGTGAAGAATCCAAGGGTCTAACTATCCTAATGACTGGGGACTAAGAAAAAAAGGGGACCTCTGGATCAATGGATCTGGCTTCCTAACTTAGGATAACCGGGTGACATTTTGGCAAACTAAGCATAATCTTTGTAGAAAATGGCCTAAGCATGTCTTAAGTGGTCCGGAATATGTAGAATTAGTATCGTGGTCTGCTCCTTATGTAAGTAGTGAATCTGACTCTAAATCTCAAAGCGATTTAGCTTTTCTCTCTCATGAATTTCTAGAAGTCGTTTAACTAAGTCTAAAATCATCAACAAGCATATTCATCATCATTAATTAATCTGAATTATGCCATTAATCATTCAATTATGGGTGAAATGGGGGCACCACTATATTTGACAGGTGTTTAAGGCTATCATAGGGGCCAAATGAGGTGTTTACAGTAAGACCATGATCAAAACAAACAACGATTAAAGAGTAAAGAGATAAAAAGCATCAAAATAAAAGACAATGTTTATGACATTAATAACATGGTTAAACATGATTTAGGGTCTCACACTAGTCATCCTAGGGCAAGGATTGCCTTGGATGTAACCACTATGACTTTCTATTCTATTCACACTCAGGGTCAGATTTTCAGTACACTTAGTGCAGCCAAAAGGTGAGGATGTTCAAACCCTAAGGTCAGATACAGTTGAATGTCATCATACCACACATGCCTCCGAACAATCCGAAAGTGTTTATTAATTCAAACACTGTAAGACCCCGACCCGAGTGAACCCGATTAGTACTAATTAGGTTGCGTGTTAGTGCTAAGCTTGTTTGGTGATTTTTGATTAAGTTGGGTTTGGAATAGTTTTGATCCTAGTTTTGGGCTTTTGAATGCTTTGGTAGCTTGTGGGGCCCTTTGGGGGTTCCCTTTTTGGCGTTGCATTTTCTTGATGGATTTTCCCGATTTGTTGTGTATGGTGTTTTTGGCCCGTTGCATTCATCTTGTGGATTCTTACAACTTTCATGTTGATCCCGTGTCCATTCGAGGGCCCGAAACCCGAATTCTTGGCCTTGAGGGTAAAACAGTCATTGCACACCAAATCTGTACCCAAAACTTGATATTCCCGAAACCCGCGAAACATAGACTTTTTAGAAACTAGATATTTCGACGATCATTTCTTCCTTCTTCGTCGAATTCATCCGAGGTACCGAAAGAGATGATATCAGCCACCCAAGTGCATTAAGTTGTGGGACCCAACCTCCCCTTTGTTAACAAAGAGGAACTCACCCTCCATTGCCTTCCATTCTCCATGTTCCAGCCATTTGAGTCTAGGGTTTTTCTCTAGCAAGTTCCTCTTCTTCTTCTTGCTTCTTCATCTCTAATCCTCACCAATCTTGCACCAAACTCAAAGTGGAGACCACCAATCTCTTCCTCTCCTTGCAAGCTTCACCTTGATACTATTCTTGGAGAAATCTCCCCATATTGAGACCTTCTTTGAACTAGTTCTTCTCACTTGAAGGTCATCCAAGTAAGTGATCCCTCTCATCTTCTAGATTTATAATCTTCTAGCCCTAGGGGAGCTACATTTGCATTATTGAAAGGTTTCTTTGTCATTTCATTGTTTGACCCATGTAAGGGTTTATTTGGGGATTTTTGCCTTGTAGCTTGGACCATTTTCTTGGAGGACTTGTTAGAGCTTAATATCATTAATTGAAGACTTGAGGCAAGTGAATGTTGGATGTTTTTAAGTTTCAAATGGTTTGGTAGCATTTATGGATTTTTATGCTTTCATTGATTTCCTTTATTGATTTTTCCATGGTTGTAATAAATGATCTTTATACCTCTTGAAAACCTCATTTAATGTCTTGGAAGCATGTAATTAAGTCATCTTGTTCATAGTTTTCCTTGGTTAATCATGTGTTGGAAGGAAAGGAAAAAGGGAGAAAAAGAAACCAAGTTCCCGGAACTGCTGCACGCCCATGACGTACAGACTGTCATTTTTATTTTTTTTTCTTTTCTTGGTTTTAGGTGGGACCTTGGCTACCCTTTTTGGACTCATTTGACCATGCGTGAGGACGTCTTGAGCCGATGCTCCTCACGGTTGGTTGGGTGACATCGATGTTCACTTCATTTCAATCTTGAACGGGACGGAATGACGCGATATCTTCTTTATATCTAAATACAAGACTTTTTCCTTGGTTATCGCGAATTCTATTCCTTTCGATGACTGAGTAGGTTGCTCGATGTCTCCGAATTAACATCATACTTAGGATGGACCATTTATAGTCTTGATTTCCTTATCATAACATCTAGTTATAACCATAAGCTCATTTTAAGTTTTGAAAAGCGTAAAAGTGCATTAGGAGCCCGGAATGTCTTCAAACTCAAGGAGTACCAATTCATATCTATGATCGACATACGGGACCCCTATTCACTCACATAGGTCTTAAAATCATTGTCTTTCCTGATTTAGCATAGTTCATAATATTTCTCTATTTCCAAGCCTTACATTACATGAATGGTTTTCCCGAAAGTATTATTGTACACTTGAAACAGTTACTTGACCTGAAGTGCATTGCACCACATGATATGTCAGTGTGCTCTTGAGCACCCCCGTCTTGCCCGTTTGATTATGTATTCGTACTTGATTTGCTTGTATTGTCTCGATTGTATTTGACCTATGAGTCGGCACCACTAGGCTTGGATAACCCTGTTGGTCTGATCAACCGACTTGGAGATCCCCCTCTTGTCCCGCCAGCTGCAGTTTGGATCCCGCTACCCGGTCATTACCGTGGTCTTGTCCCGATGCCGCAGATTGCTACTGTGGTCCCCGATGCCCGGCTCGCTACCGTGGTCATGTATAGTATTGTATATGTATATGTATCTATATGAGATCCCCTGTTTCTCCTCACCTCGAGTGACTGAGATCAGGGCCTAGTTATTGCTCTATCGCTTTAGTGATAGAGGACTTAGCTTCTTGTGGTTGCCACCTTGTTATTCCCGATTCCTTGGTTACCTCATATGTTTTATCTTGTTTACTTATTTTACAGCAAATGATTTATCTGTTTTATTAGAGTTCTTGTTTAAACAGATTTCTATGCTTTTCAAGGTATTTCATCTATTGTATATTGTTGTATCTTTTCATTCTCTTGCCAGACCGTCGTGTCTGATCCTTTGCTTTGGTACTCAGGTCCCGTTGCCGGTTTCCTTGAGGAGGAGCCAGAGGAGGCGGTAGGTGAGCCGCAGCCTCTAGTCGAGTGGCGTGCTGACGATGTCATGTAGACATCTGACTGCTTGGAGATGCGTAACATTTTGAGGGGAACTCATTGACCATTCTTTGGGGGTTATTCTTTTGTTATATTGGCCTTTGTTGGCCTCTATTTTTGGGATTGTAATTAACTGATATTTTGTTTAACTTTAACAACTTGGGAAACTTGCTATATATATCATTGCTCATTCTGATACAGTATTTATACTTGTGGTTATTGTCTTCATGACTAATGATAGATGGACTATTTGATTTGCTACACGCTTCCGCACGTGAAAGAAATATTAATGGATGATTGTGATATCCTCACCGCGGACACCTGTGGGAAATTAAAAATAAAAACATATGTGTGGTTGGTTCATGACACACTAAACACTAACGGTCCCGATCCCGGATCAGTCCTTCGGGGGCCCGGTCCGGGGTCGCGACAAACACAATGTTACCAATGAATTTTATGTAGAAAACAAGTTGGTAAGGATCCACCAAAAATCTAGGGTTCGATCCCTTAAACGGAGTATAACCTCATTCTAGGGTTCAAAAGGGGTTTATGGGTCTCAAGGATCCTCAAATGGGTTTATCGGAAGTCATCAGATTCCGGGAATGAATTCCCAAAGATTCAGGTTTGTTGAGCAAAAACTGTCAGGCAATTCTAGGGGTATCCCGTACTTTCGGGGGTCTTTTCCATGCTATAAGTGATCATTTATCACACTTTGGGGCCGGTCTATCAAGCTTCTATGGTTCCAAATGGGGTACAAGTGGTTTGAGTTTGAACTACCCATGTTAGGGCATAAAAAAGAGTCAAAAGGGGTCCATCGACCATGAAAATACACCCACCAGTAGGTAAAAAATTGACCTTCCAACCACGTGCAAAAATGCACCGCGGCTAACTGTAGTGCATTTTGCACTGTTGGCGCCCATCAGCTAGTCAGTGCAGAGTGCCACTACGGGGCGTGTTCTGGTCAGCTATTAAGTGCAAGAAAACACTGTTTTGAGCCCTTTTTCACCCTTGGCCATTTTCCAAAAATTCAAGAATGATTTCTAAGATTTTAGAAAAGCGAGAATCGCGATTTTTGAACAAGAAAATACCATCTAACTTAGAAAAGTCATGGCCATTATAAGAACCCGACCTCTTAACCCTAGGATAAGCACTAATTAATTATGTAGTTAGGATTGCTAAGTGGGATTAGAGGCCAATCGTGGTGCTTTCTGTGTTAGAATAGTTTTTTAACAACTTTGGGAAGTTTTGAGAGCCTTTTGAGTCTAGTTTGATCCTTTTTAGCCTGTCTGTAATTTGAAGTGAGACTGAGGGTTATCCATGAATTTTGTAAATCTGTTATTCTGAGGTCATTAGATCGAGATTATCATTCTAGACAACTTTTGTATTCAACTCGAATCAATCTAAAATTGACCAATTCCGTCATAAATTGATAGACTTTGACCAAACATTTAACCTTTTCCTTGGAATCCTAAAATACATGGTTCTTGAGCTAAAAAAATAGATCTCGACCTGTCCAACAACTTTCATGTTCAGTCCAAACTCATCCTAGGTTCAAAAGGTCTAATTTGACAACCGGCACATTTTTTGAGGTATATACTGCAGTTCGAAAAATCGTAACTTCTGTCACTGATTTCTAAAATCTCTGATTTGGGCTTGTTGAAAATCTCTTCTCATGACCCATAATTCTTCTTCTTTGACCAAATTTGTCCGGGGACCCGATGATCCCCGTTTCAGGTTCGCTCGAGCGAGTTACTGTTCGCTCGAGCGGACCAAGACAGAACGTTGTTTGCTCGAGCGGACTTAATGTTCGCTTGAGCGACCTCTTCAGAATTCCTGTCAGTCGAAACAGAACCTCGTTCGCTCGAGCAGACATATTGTTCGCTCGAGCGAACCCTTTAGAATTCCATCCAAAATTCTGATACTCTCTCTCCCTTCTTCTACTCCCTTTTTCCATTAATTTCCAAAACCTGTATAACATAATTGGAACCTCCTATTCCCCCTCATACACCATCCATTCACATTCATTCACAATCCATACTTCTAATTATCCATTAAACATATCATTAAATCAATAATAACTCCATAATCTAATGGAAAAGCATACACAATCCATGAAAATACCATACATTTCTATAATGATTAATACTAATTACAAGCAAGGTTTATACTTGCCTCTTTTGAAGCTATTTGACAAAAGCCCTCTTTGCCTTAGCTTGATTTAACACAAATGTCTTCCTTTTAAACCCTAACCCATAAAAACCTTCAAATGAACTCTCATGAGTCCTTTGTGCTAGAAATCACTACAAAGCAATCAATAGAACTTGGAAATCACAAGGGAGATCCATTACTTACTTGTGTTTCGAAGCAAGAGATTTAGAACTCTCTTCCAAGCTCTAACACTTCAACAATGGGGAAATGGCTTGGGGAAGATGATGGTGATGAAACTTTTCTCTTCAAAAACCACTTCAATCACTCCTCAATCTCACTCTCAATGAAGGAAATGGAAGAGAAAAGGAGCAAATGGCTCTAGGGTTTTTCTTGAGATGGAAATGAGAAATAAACTCATTCCATTCATTTCGTTCTAATATGAGAGGTTTTACACTAAAACCCCCTCTTATTAAACTTATTTACATTTTGAGTCAAATGGTGCCTCACTTGGTCCATTTGAGGTCAAATGGAATTGCGTTTATTATGAAAGTTAATGTACTCTCCGAGATACACACGTTGGTATCAAGAATTTCCGTATTTGACGAAATACGTGAAAACCCGTATTTACGAAAAAGTCCTTAGCCTACCTTGTTTGAGTCTAAACTCATTTTAATCAATTCAATTTCATTCCATTATGCTTAATGCATCATTTGAAACTAGTTTGTCTCTCTTTGGTCATTAACCTCGAATAATCCAATTATTCATGCTTAATTAGCATTAATGTCACTTGATTAGTCTTAATCATGATTAGTTCGGGTCGGGGTGTAACATTCCCCTAAACTTTTAGAACCATTCGGTCCTCTGAATGCAATACAATTCAATAGTAAATTAAAAATTCAAATTTACCTGAACAAATAACTCTGGATACTTTTGGGCCATTTGTTCTTCAAGCTCCCATGTAGCTTCATTGGGTTCATGATGATCCCGTAGGACTTTAACCCATTTTTCTTGTGCGATGGACTTGCTTCTTGGTATCAATGATTTGAGTCGGCTTCTCAACATATGTGGTATTTGGTAAAACTTGGATCTCTTCATGCTGAATGATATGCGAAGGATCTGCCACATACTTCCGAAGCATCGACACGTGGAATACATTGTAAATACCAGAAAGTTCCGGTGGAAGCTCTAGGCGATAAGCTACATCTCCAATTCTACTTTTTATCTTGAAAGGTCCGATAAATCTCGGTGAAAGCTTGCCTTTCTGACCGAACCAGATAGTACCTTTCATTGGAGAAGTTTTCAAGAATACCAAATCATCAATGGCGAACTCCAGATCACGACGACGATTGTCAGCATAGCTTTTCTGCCTTGATCGAGCCACTTTCAATCTATCCTCCACTTTCCGAACTCTCTTTGAAGTCTCAGCAATTATGGTAGGACCATGGAAACTCCTTGTCCCAACTTTTTCCCAGCTAACTGGAGTCCTACATCTTCGACCATACAGTGCTTCAAAATGTGCCATTTCAATGCTAGAGTGATAGCTGTTGTTGTACGCAAATTCGCACAACGCTAAGTGTTCATCCCAGTCACTACCAAAATCCATAACACTAACACGAAGCAAGTCTTCTAAGGTCTGAATAGTCCTCTCCGATTGTCCATCTGTTTGTGGGTGATATGTGGTGCTAAACCAGAGTCTAGTACCCATTGAATTTTGAAAGGATTGCCAAAATGAGGAAACGAACCGACTATCTCGATCTGAAACAATTAAGACCAGTGTTCCTTGCAATCGAGTTATCTCCCTGATGAACAACTTGGACATATCACTGAATCCCATATCTTTTCTAAATGGAAGGAAATGTACAGACTTCGTAAGACGGTCAACGATCACCCATACGGTATCATGCTGTCTCCTTGTCCTTGGTAAACTAGATACGAAGTCCATAGTCAGATGTTCCCAGTTCCATCTAGGTATATTTAGAGGATGAAGTAGTCCAGGCGGTTTCTTGTGTTCAAACTTCACACGCTGGCATGTTAAGCAGGAAGACACATAATTTGCTATTTCCCGCTTCATGTTATTCCACCAAAATCTACCCTTGATATTTCCATACATTTTAGTGCTTCCCGGATGCACAGAATATCTAGTGTGATGAGCTTCAAACATTATTGCCTGCTTCAAATCCTCTTGTACTGGCACACATAATCTGTCTCGAAAATACAGAACTCCCTCCACCAACACAAAATCCGGCCTAGTTGCAAGGTTGTCCTTGATCTTTACCAATTCAAGGTCTTGAAATTGCCTATCTTTGATTTCCTTGATAAGCATTGGTTCAAAGATGGACATTGCTGCAACCATTACCTTATCGTTCACCATTTCAACAGACAAGTCCAAATCTTTGAATTCTTCAATTAGATTCCATTCACCAACTAGCGATGCCAAGTCAGCAGATTTCCGACTCAAAGCATCCGCTACTACATTACCTTTTCCAGGCACTTATGTGAATGGAAAATCATAGTCCTTGATGAGCTCTAACCAACGACGTTGTCTCAGATTGATGTCCTTTTGGGTGAACAAGTATTGGAGACTACGGTGATCACAATGGACTTCAAAAGCCTCTCCATACAAATAATGTCTCCATTGCTTGAAGGCAAACACAACTGTTGCGAGCTTTAAATCATGCGTTGCACAATTCTTTTCATGCTCTTTCAACTGACGCGAACCGTAGGCAATCACCATACCATTCTGCATCAACACACATCCCAATCCGACACTTGAAGCGTCCGAGTAAACCACAAATCCTCCTCTTCCTTTAGGCAATGCTAAGATTGGGGCTGAAACCAACCTTTGCTTCAAAATTTGGAAGCTAGATTCGCATTCATCATTCCATTGGAATGGAACGTTCTTCCGAGTCAACTTTGTTAATGGAGCTGATATCTTAGAGAAATCCTTCACAAATCTTCGGTAGTAGCCTGCCAACCCTAAGAAGCTCCGAACTTCCGGTACATTTTTTGGACTCTGCCATTTGGTAATTGCTTCAATCTTAGCCGTATCAACAGCTATCCCATTCTCGGTAATTATGTGACCCAGAAATGTCACCTGTCGTAGCCAGAAATCACATTTCTCTAACTTTGCGTATAATTGATTATCTCTGAGAATTTGCAAAGCTGTTCGTAGATGATGTGAATGTTCTTGCTCTGACTTTGAGTATACCAGAATGTCGTCAATGAAGACCACAACAAACTGATCCAGATATGAAGCAAAAACTCTGTTCATTAAAGCCATAAAAACTGCAGGTGCATTGGTTAGACCAAAAGGCATTACTAAGAATTCATAGTGGCCATATCGAGTCCTAAATGCAGTCTTCTGAACATCTCGATCTTTAACTCGTATCTGGTGATATCCAGATTGAAGATCAATCTTTGAAAAGAACGCAGCACCCTGGAGTTGATCAAACAACTCATCGATTCTAAGCAAGGGATATTTATTCTTGATTGTCAGTTGAATTATTTGCCTATAATCAATACACATACGAAGGGTGCCATCCTTTTTCTTCACAAACAATACAGGTGCTCCCCAAGGTGAGACACTTGGCTGGATAAAACCCTTGTCCAGTAAATCCTGTATTTGTTTCTTCAGTTCAAACAACTCTGACGGTGCCATTCTATACGGTGCCTTTGATATTGGTGCAGTACCCGGCACAAGTTCTATAGTAAAGTCTACTTCCCTTGCTGGAGGTAAACCTGACACTTCATCTGGAAATACGTCTGGAAACTCACAGACTACAGGAATGTCTCTCAACTCCCGTACAGGCTTCTTCTCAGAAATAAATGCAATGTATCCTTCACAACCGCTATGCATTAATCGTTCAGCCTTAAGTGCTGAAACAAGCCTGGTATCATACTTCTTCCGAACTCCTTCAAACATTACACTGGCATTGGCCTCATCCACTTTAAAAGTGATGATTTTGCGAAAACAGTCTAAACAAGCCCTGTACTTCGCAAGCCAATCCATGCCAAATATTACATCAAAATCATTTATTGGTAATAACACCAAATCAGCTGGCATATATACTTCCCCAATTTTTACACTACATTGGGGAATATACAACTCACACACTACTCGTTTTCCTAATGGAGTAG
>QPKB01000003.1:46036114-46177806 GCA_003546025.1 Camphora micrantha | reverse complement strand
TTGATAGGAATATATCTCATGGCCTAAGGACCTCAACTTTATTTGTGAAAAGTGAGTCCTCCTTCTCTAGTACTCATTCAACCTTACCCAAAATTGCATGTAATTATTGTGATATTGAAGGGCATTTCAGGTTTGAGTGCAAAATAAGAAAAGGTAATATGGTAAAATCAAATCCTATAAAGGGTAAGACACCAACAACCAAGGAAGACTCCAAGAACATTAAACAAGTTAAACCAATTAAAAGGGATTCTCCCAAGATAGATTCTAAAAGGCTTAAATAAGTAAAACGAACCTATCAAAAAGAAGCTTCTCAACATACCTCCTTTAACTCAACAAATTAAAGAACTTTTGAAAAAAGTTTGAAAAGCTAAATTTAAAATTCTAAAGACAAAAGGAGGGAGGAAATAAGAAAAAGAAATGAGAAGAAGAGAAAAATAAATAATCATTCCCCTAAGATACTATCTTATCAAACTAAGCATTTACAAGTTAAATCTCACTAAACAAAAATTTCCACGGATTTTTAAGTTATATCTATTTAAATGAAAAATTATTGCTTTCTAAAATCAACTTATATGTGTTCCAAATAGTTACATCTTTTAAATGCAAGTTGAAAGTGATAAATGCATTTTCCAATGTACTTACAAGTTATTGAAAGTCCGGGATCCTAACCCTAGAAGGGGGGTGAATAGGGTGATCTATACTTAATGACTAATTATGACCAATTTTAATTTCTTAACAATTAACTAGTCACATGTGATGATTAACAAACAATATGCGGAAGCTTAAACTGTTAGGGATTTTGTATTTGCAATTTGATGGATGGATTATCATTCTAGCATCATTTGATTTGCACACATATGCATTGATTTTAGAAAAACTTGAAATCCTATTTTATACATGCATTGTTTTTTAAGAGTTGTAAAAGTATTGATTTATGCATGTTTTGGTTTTAATCTTGGATGCATTTGTTTTTTAAAAGAGTTTTTAGAAATCAAGCAAACCTTTGGTTTTAAAGTTTTGAATCATTTTAGGCTTTTTATGTTTCATGTTTTTAAAGCACTTAGTTTGATTTAAAACATGTTTCCAAGCTTGATTTAATGGCCCAAAAAGTTCCCTCAAGAAAAACTTTGAAATATGCAAAAAATATGCATTTTTGGGAATTTTGGTCCCGGGCCAAAAACTGCAGTGTACCAGGTCGACCCGAGGGTCACGCGGTCGACCGGGTACACTACCGTTGGCCATTTTCAAACGGTAACTTTTTTGACCGTTATGAAGGGCAGGTCGACCGGGGTTCAATGGGGGTCGACCGGGGACACGTCAAAAGTCACTTTTTGACTATAAATTGAGGTTCATTCCCATGAGAAAAGGGTTGAACATTTTAGTCTTCTTTGAGGTGTTTGGAGACAAAAGAAAGGGGATGAACTAAGAGAGATCAAGGGGTCATTAGTAAAGCTAAAGCTTGGATTAATGAAGTTAAATCTCTAAGTAAGCATTACTTTTATTTATCATATGTTTCATGCCTTGTTTAAATTATTGGTAAATTAATTTTAGCATGTTAACTATGATGTGTTGAATCCATCACTTCTCTTAATCTTTGATTTAAGTTGGATTGGATTCTTCACCCTTGATTTCAAACCAAGTTTGTTTTAAAACTTTATAAAACATGTTTTGTCAAATCTTTTGATTTCTTTTATAACATGTTTCATTTACTTGGTTGAATCACTTTGTTGTTTTCATTCATTTGAACCTTAGTTAAATTAGTTTGCTTTCGAAAACAACAAAGCACATGCATCACATGTTTAGTGTTAATTAGTTTCATACAACTTGTGGGTCTTTGATTTTAATATCATCAACAAGTTAGTATTTTATACATGTGATTTGCATTTCACTTCAATCAAATCTTTTGTGTGCCTTAAACTTTTAAATGCATTAAGCAAATATTGATTGGGCTTAATTTTAACTTGATTGAAGTTATCACACACACACATCATGAACATACACCTTTGCATTCATATAGTGTTTGTGTGAGTTAGATTTTCAATTTCATATCCGCCTAATTAAGAGGCATTGTAATTGAGCTTAATTGTATTCTCTTAGAGTGTTTTGTGAAGACACTACCTTGAGAGAAAATCTCTTTATTGTAAAGGTTATTGCTTAGCCTAAGAAAAGCATTGTGTAAAGGTTATTGCTTAGCCTAGAAAAGCATCTTGTATAGGTTGTTGTTAAGCCTAGAAAAACAACATTGTTAGGTTATTGCTTATCCTTGGAAAGCATATTGTAGAGGTTATTGCTTAGCCTTTTTCAAAAGCAAAAATAGTGGAAATCCGGTGAGGTGTTGGATCACAAGCCGGTAGTGGATGTAGGCATTGAGGCCGAACCACTATAAATCATTGTGTAGTGGTGTTTGCTTTGTGGTGATTATTTTGTTTAAGCTTCCGCATATTGTATGTTAATCATCACATGTGACTAGTTGATTGTTAAGAAATTAAAATTGGTCATAATTAGTCATCAAGTGTAGATCACCCTATTCACCCCCCCCCTTTAGGGTAAGGATCCCGGACTTTCATAAACAAAAACAATCACCACAAAGCAATCACCATAACACAATGATTTATAGTGGTTCGGCCTCAATGCCTACATTCACCACCGGCTTGTGTCCCAACACCCCACCGGATTTCCACTATTTATGCTTTTGAAAAGGCTAAGCAATAACCTCTACAATATGCTTTCCAAGGCTAAGCAATAACCTTTACACAATGCTTTTCTTAGGCTAAGCAATAACCTTTACAATAAAGAGATTTTCTCTCAAGGTAGTGTCTTCACAAAACACTCTAAGAGAATACAATTAAGCTCAATTACAATGCCTCTTAATTAGGCGGATATGAAATTGAAAAGCTAACTCACACAAACACTATATGAATGCAAAGGTGTATGTTCATGATGTGTGTGTGTGATAACTTCAATCAAGTTAAAATTAAGCCCAATCAATATTTGCTTAATGCATTTAAAAGTTTAAGGCACACAAAAGATTTGATTGAAGTGAAATGCAAATCACATGTATAAATACTAACTTGTTGATGATATAAAAATCAAAGGTTCACAAGTTGTATGAAACTATTTAAGACTAAACATGTGATGCATGTGCTTTGTTGTTTTCAAAAACAAAAGTTTAACTAAAGTTTAAATGAATGAAAACAACAAAATGATTCAACCAAGTAAATGAAACATGTTATAAAAGAAATCAAAGGATTTGACAAAATATGTTTTATAAAGTTTTAAAACAAACTTGGTTTGAAATCAAGGGTGAAGAATCCAATCCAACTTAAATCAAAGATTAAGAGAAGTGATGGATTCAACACATCATAGTTAACATGCTAAAATTAATTTACCAATAATTTAAACAAAGCATGAAACATATGATAATGAAAAGTAAAACTTACTTAGAGATTTAACTTCATTAATCCAAGCTTTAGCTTTCCATTAGACTCCTTGATCTCTCTTAGTTCATCCCCTTTCTTTTGTCTCCAAACACCTCAAAGAAGACTAAAATGTTCAACCTATTTCTCATGGGAATGAACCTCAATTTATAGTCAAAAAGTGACTTTTCACGTGTCTCCGGTTGACCCCACTGAACCCCGGTCGACCTGGCCTTCAACGGTCAAAAATCTGACCGTTTGAAAAAAGTTGCAACGACTCTTTCCAGGTCGACTGGGTCCATGGGCTCGGTCGACCGGCCACACTGCGGGTCAACCGGGTCCAGAGACCAAAATTCCCATAAAATGCATTTTTCAAAGTATTTTCTTGTGGGAACTTTTGGGCCATTAAACCAAGCTTGGAAACATGATTTTAATTCAATCTAAGTGTTTTTAAAATCATGAAACATAAAAGCCTAAAATGATTTGAAAGATTTAAAACATAGGCTAGCTTGATTAATAAAACTTCTTTTCAAAATAAAATGCATCCAAGTTTAAAAACAAAACATGCATAAAACATATGATTTACAAGATTTAAGACAATGCATGAGTAAATCAAGATTTCAAGTTTTCTTAAATCAATGCATGTGTGAAAATTCAAATGATGCTAAGATGATAATGCATCCATCAAATTGCAATACACAAAATTCCTAACAATCTCCCCCCTTGCAATTTGATGGCAAACCTTACTCAACACCGAATTTTACACACTAAGTCTTCAGCTCCCCCTAAGCTGGACAAGTCTTGAAATCTCTTGGATGCTCCTTCTCTTAGCTTGGGCTTCTAGTTCTTTTTTTTCAATCTTCTTGATGCTTGGAGCTTGATCATCCTTCAAGCTTTCTTTCCATCTTTCTCTCTTTGACCAAGCATCTTCTCTAGCTCCCAAGCTTTCACTTCTTTCACTCTCCCCCTTTGACCATGCACTCTCTCCTTTTGGCAAGATATGCATTCTCTCCCCTTGTAGAAGATCATACAATATCTCCTCTTAGGATGTATGGATATACTCTCCCTTTTGAGACAACTTGATTGCTCTCTCCCCCTTTGACATTAAATTGCAAAGGTACCTACACACATGAAATAAGGAAAATATCTTTTAGTAGCACCTGTTAACAAAAGAAAACGAAAATGAAACACATAACAGGCCATCATGTATGGTTAGAAGTCTCTAAGGGTTCAAAGCCAATACAAAGGTCAATTTGATCAACACTAATACTTCCTATGAAGGTTTACACTTCCCCCTCAATCCATTCTCTTCTTTTGTCAAACTTTTGACAAATATTTAACTATTTGGATCAAGAAGAAGATGGTTTTACCAATTGAGGAAAAACTTCAAGGAAAGAATTAGACACATATAACTATAGAGCTCAATATGATCAAATTGCCAATATAAAGAGCAAGGCCATGGAGAAAAGTGATCATGGATACCAATTGGAATAAAGACTACCAATTGAGATTGAAGGATATGACTATTAAAACAATCACTGTAAAATGGAGTTAAAAAGAATATAACTATTAGGAAAAATAAATCCAAATTAGAGTTATCCATGATGTTATGGGGTTTACTAATCATAGCATCAATCAATATAACTTATGAAAATCATATGCTATGAAAATTTTGAAATCATTTCATCCAATCATTAAATATGACTATCAAGTGCAAGATGAGTGAAATGAAATTCAAACATGAAGCCAACCTCAACTATTAACCAACCAATATTATGATCACATAAACATGGTGGTCAAGATATTTACCTATATGAGCAAGAGAGGTGGCAAACATGAAAATTACGATACTAATGGAATGTAACATGGAATGAAAATATATAACTATAAAGTTCAATCCAATGTACATGGTCTATCACATTCTCAAGATATGACATCAATTGGATATTACAACAATCGAAAATTATACCAATTGAAACCAATTGAATTTGGAAACATGATTAAGAGCAAGGATGTGACAAACACAAAAATTCCATCAAGCATCATAAATGGATATTCATCACTTTTAATGATATAACTAATGAGCATAGTGATGAACATGAGAAATTGCATAAAAAGATATAACTTAAAAGAATATGCAATTTACAAAGTGTCAAAATCATATGAATTCAACATCTAAGAAATCCATCAAACAATGGTTATAACTATGAAATACAAGGAATGAATTTCAAAGAGGTTCATATGATTAAGCACACTATCATGAAGTTGAGACATGTATAAAGAATGATACCAATAAGAAAACTATACATGAAACAACATCATAACCATCCATTTCAAAAATAATTACTTAGAAAGCATAAAGGACATGGATTTGAGAGTTCTAGTATGGTTTCTTCAAATATAATAAATAACACAACCATACATAGAACGAATTGACATTTGCATAGAGAGGATCAATCAACACTCAAGATCTAACTCATACCATATCATCAATAAAGAATATAACTATGTAAGCACAAGAAGGCATGAAGTTAAGGGAATCAATCTATCATGCAACATCTCCACTCTTAGCAAATGTACTAAGCTTACAATGCAATGGGAAATGATATGAGGTCTATACCAAATGAACTTAGCACATTAAATCACATATGTACTTATTAGGATCAAATGATAATAAAACAAAAGATTTTATTATAAAGCACATAAACAATCATCAATTTGCATTAATGAAAATATATACCAAGTTAGGCACAAACATGCAAATCAATGAAACCCTATCCAATCATGCAATGTAAGACATCAAAATCAATTTGCATAAAAAGAATGTAACTAAATGAGCAAAGATGCAAATTGTTTGTAAAAATTATTTCCTTTCAAATGATAAAATCATAATTAAGCACAAGGAAATAAATTCAAGGAAAATGCTTTTATAAATATAACCAATAAAGCTTAGAACATTTTCCAACATCAATTGATCATGAAAAAATCTTAGCTATGAAAGCTTATGTAATCACAATCAATTGACCATCAATAGAAATGCAATGCAAGAGATATAACTAAATGAGAGCAAAAAACAAATCTATCATGATGAAATTATAATCAAATGATTTTGAAAACCATGATATGTAACTAGAGAAGTACAAGAAAATAAAATCAATTGATTACAAATAAACATTGCATTTAAAGAAATGTAACTAATGAAAGAACATAAATGCAAATGATCATGACGAACAAAAAGATTTAACTATAATGGATAGGTTGGTCAATGAAGTTCAAGGCCTTAAGGTTTGACTAAGTATATAACTTTAGGAATCCACCTAAGGTCTCGAGAGGGTTGATCTTTGAGGTCTAGGTTAGAAGTCCCACCAACTTTAGGAGATTTGACTTGATAAATTTTCAATTTAGACTTATCACCATTATGTTTATATTTTACTAAATTTAGCTTAGGTTGGTGAATAGTCTTTTGAGGTTGGTGTTTCTTCTTCTTAGGGGATTGAATTCTTTTCTTCTTATTTTCTCCCTTTAATTTACTTTTGAATTTTAGATTTAACTTTGCAACTTTATTCAAAAGTTCTTTCATATGATGACTTAAGGGATATAGATTGAGAAGTTTTTTTGTTGATAGATCCTTTTATAATTGGTTTAACTTGTTTAACCTTTTTAGAAGCTGTCTTAGGAGACTCCTTTTTAATTGATTTAACTTGTTTGATTTTCTTGGAGTCTTCTTTGATATTTAGTGTCTTACCCTTCATAGAGTTTGATTTTACTTTCTTGAGTTCAAAGATGGGTTTAGACACATGGCTTCTTCTTAGTTTGCACTCAAACCTAAAATGCCCTTCAATGCCACAATAATTACATTTAGACATGGGCAAGGAAGTGTGAGTGCTTGATGGACCCGATTCTTCCCTCTCTCCCGCTGCCTCCGTCCCGGGTCTTTCGGGGTACGGCGGAGGGGAGGAGAAAAAAAGTAAAGGGTATCAACATCTTTCTTTCTTTTTGTACGGGTATGCCAATTTCACTTTTTTACTTGGAATTTAGAAACGGTGATCCGAAGATTCACCTTCACAAGTAGAAAGGGGAAATGAAACTTTTTCTAGTTTCCCATTGCACACATATTTTAAGAAAAGAGACAAAAGGTTTTTTTTTATATGCCGTGAAAGGCGATTTCATTTGTTTGCCGTAAAAGGCGATTTTGCCGTAAAAGGCGATTTACAAATCTTATCCATTATGAAAGACAAGAATTGTGATTTTTGTCTCTAAAAGAAAAATAAAGTACAATAGAAATCAAGAAAAGGAATCCGACTTCTCATTCGATTGTGGGGACACGTTCAGATCGACGGTCGCGAGTCATGTATGGGCTCCTCCGTCGTCCATGCAGATGAGAACATGATTCTTGGATTCTTGGCTTGGCTTTTTAAACCTCAAAATTTTAAAGGACAAAGACCAAGAGAAGGTCTTATATCCGATAAAAAACTAAGTAAACGGGCTGAAAAGCCACGTTTTAGCCATGTTGGTAGAAGAAGGGAGGTCCTTGGGGGGGGGGGGTGGCCCCAAGGGTGCTTCAATCACCTTTTGGTGGTCTTGCAGCAGAGTTGCAGGAGTTCTGGATTTTCTGGGCAATTCTCCGGACTTCGGGTGAATTTCTCTAGCGATTTCTCTAGATTTTTTTCCGTTCTTCGTCTGGGTTTTTCCCTTTGGAATGCCCTCCTATTTATAGGCCTTTGGTAGCCATTTAGGAGGGTTTATGAGCATTGAATGCATTAATGCTCATAATGGGAGGAGTTACAAGTTTTAAATTATTTGTTTTGTAACTCCTTTTTCCTTGAATCTGATTGGTCGATGGAGAATAAGGAGCTTTTAATTGTCTTTAATCCCCATCATGGGAGGAGTTTCATGGCTTTAATGCCATAAATCCTTTGACTTGTAACTCCCATTTGCTTGCTTTTGATTGGGCCGTCCAAAATAATGAGTTAATGACCGCATTAACTTGTCATAAAATGGGTCATTTAACCTCATTAATCGGTCGCCAAGTCTCCTGAAGAGTCGCGGGCCGCGCCGCGTCTTTTGGAATTCTTCTTGCGATGACTGCCGGTGGATCCACATGTTGTTTGATGTCGGATGGCGATGCAATTTCAGACATTGATTAATGTCAACGTGCCGGCAACATCTGTCCTGTCGATTTCACGATCGGGCGGGCGGAAAGTGTGCTTTCTTTGTCGGCCGGTTGGCGATTTCGAGGCATCTAATGATCATCCAATGATTTCGGCGGCGGATCCGTGATGTTGACGAAGATCGATGGATTTCATTAACGAAAAATCATATTTTGGAAAAATCACAGGGGCCAATCAACTCGAAACGCGAAAAGGACCCGAAAAAGGGGCCTTCCGGCGATTTTCGGGTAGTTGAAATTCCATGGTCGCCGGCGACCATGGGCCTTGGGCCCATTTCTCGGCCGCCGTTCGGTCGCCTTTTCTTCGCCGTTTTTCGATCTTTTTTCATTCTTTTTTCTTCTGTATTTTTTCTGACATTTCCCCTCACTTATTGGGCTGATTCTCTTGAAGAAAACCCGACGAGAAGCCACGCAAATCGGAGCACAAAGTTTCCTATTTTTCTCGAAAGCCGAAGATTTTGTTGTGCAGTATGCCGATTTTTTGTCAAGCATTGAAACTGGACCAAATGATGTCGGAATGACCTGAAATTCGACGTGGAGCTTCTTGAATAGTAGATAGGGCCAACCATAGGCTTTGGTTTGAGTTTTGAAGCCGTTCGGGGTCCCGCAAATGCTTGCCTTAATTTTGTCATGAGAGAAATGCCGAGCTTTGACATGTGGTCAACCGATATCCGATTGACCTGAAATTTGACAGGGAGCCTCCTGAGTAGTAAGTAAGACCAACCATGGGCTTTGGTTTGAGTTTTGAAGCCTTTTGGGGTCCCGCAAATGCTCGCCTTGATTTCACTTCGAGGAAAATGCCGAGCTTTGAAACTAGGCCAAACGATGTCCGTTTGACCTAAAACTTGACAGGGGACCTATTGGAGTCATTTTGAGATGATCCATTAGCTCCAATTTGGATGCCATGATTTCGGGGTGCTCCGCCGTCGGCAGGCCTGTTTTTGCTTCCCGAGAGTTGATGAAGGGTCAAACGTTGTCCGTTTGACTTGAAATTCGGCGTGGGGCCTTTTGGAGGTATTCTGAGACCATCTGTAGGCTCTGATTGAAGTTTTGAAGTTTTCGACACTGTCGCTACCGGGAGCTCCTGTCTGGCTGTCGGAGGAGCGAAGTTAGGCCAAATGACGTCGAAATGGCCCGAAACTTCATGTGTACCCCTCTTTTGGCTGCTTTGAAGGATCTTGCAGTTTTTGTTTGATTCTGACAAGATCTGGTGCTTGAAGTGGCGCCTTCCTATTTATGGCAGGATGTGGCTCCATGTAGCTTTTGGTGTTGAAGGGACACAATGACATTTTTGGTGTCAACAGTGCTAGAGAATGATGACTCACCTTTCACAAAAGTGTTGGTGAATTTAGGATCATATGAAATATTCTTATTATAACCAAGACCCGTCCTATCTCTTTGTGATTTACCCAATTTTAATAACTTTTCAAATTTTTCTTCACTTTGGGTAAATTTGCACTCATACTTTTGTTTGTAGCTTTCAAGTTGAGTGACTTGGTTTTTAAGGGTTGAATTTTCATTTTTAACTTTTGTTAGTTCATTTTCAAATCCCTTAAATTTGTTTAGTTCTTCATGGGCAAGTTTTAACTCAAATTTAAGCTCATTAATAACATTAGATCCAAGTTCTAAAGTTTTTATCTTATTTTGAGTATTAGATAAATTTTCCTTAGAAGTAGTCAACTTGGATTCTAGGTTGTTAATGTTTTTGTCTTGCTTTGTAATTGATCTCTTAGTTTTGAATTTTCCTTATTAAGATCATCACATCCTATCTTTAATTCATTTAGTTCATCTTGAACATTAGATAGGTTATGTAAAGAGATCATGAACTTAGATTCTACATAATTTATTAATTCTTCTTTCTCTCTAAGTTCATCTTTTGAAGAAACTAATTCTTTGTTTAGTCTTTTAGATTCTTCTCTTAATATTTTATTTTTCTTATTAAGCTCTATGGAAAAAGTATATAATTCCTCATAGGCTTGTTGAAGGTCATCTTCATTTTCAACATTTTCTTCCTCTTTTAATTTAAATTGAGATTCATTAATTTCAATGTTTGAATCTCCATAAGTGGGAAGGAGGGGTCTAGAAGAATCTACACAAGAATCTAAACAACCTAACATAGTGGAATCCATTCTAATGATTTTCATGAAAAAATAACACTAGGGTTTTAACTCTAGGTTTTTACACCTAATCAAGAGTTCCAAAACACTTGATCCTAATGAAGAGCACGAGGCTCTGATACCAAATGAAAGTCCGGGATCCTAACCCTAGAAGGGGGGTGAATAGGGTGATCTACACTTAATGACTAATTATGGCCAATTTTAATTTCTTAACAATTAACTAGTCACATGTGATGATTAACAAACAATATGTGGAAGCTTAAACAAAAACAATCACCACAAAGCAATCACCATAACACAATGATTTATAGTGGTTCGGCCTCAATGCCTACATCCACTACCGGCTTGTGTCCCAACACCCCACCGGATTTCTATTATTTATGCTTTTGAAAAGGCTAAGCAATAACCTCTACAATATGCTTTCCAAGGCTAAGCAATAACCTTTACACAATGCTTTTCTTAGGCTAAGCAATAACCTTTACAATAAAGAGATTTTCTCTCAAGGTAGTGTCTTCACAAAACACTCTAAGAGAATACAATTAAGCTCAATTACAATGCCTCTTAATTAGGCGGATATGAAATTGAAAAGCTAACTCACACAAACACTATATGAATGCAAAGGTGTATGTTCATGATGTGTGTGTGTGATAACTTCAATCAAGTTAAAATTAAGCCCAATCAATATTTGCTTAATGCATTTAAAAGTTTAAGGCACACAAAAGATTTGATTGAAGTGAAATGCAAATCACATGTATAAATACTAACTTGTTGATGATATAAAAATCAAAGGTTCACAAGTTGTATGAAACTATTTAAGACTAAACATGTGATGCAAGTGCAATGTTGTTTTCAAAAACAAAAGTTTAACTAAAGTTTAAATGAATGAAAACAACAAAATGATTCAACCAAGTAAATGAAACATGTTATAAAAGAAATCAAAGGATTTGACAAAACAGGTTTTATAAAGTTTTAAAACAAACTTGGTTTGAAATCAAGGGTGAAGAATCCAATCCAACTTAAATCAAAGATTAAGAGAAGTGATGGATTCAACACATCATAGTTAACATGCTAAAATTAATTTACCAATAATTTAAACAAGGCATGAAACATATTATAATGAAAAGTAAAACTTACTTAGAGATTTAACTTCATTAATCCAAGCTTTAGCTTTCCATTAGACCCCTTGGTCTCTCTTAGTTCATCCCCTTTCTTTTGTCTCCAAACACCTCAAAGAAGACTAAAATGTTCAACCTATTTCTCATGGGAATGAACCTCAATTTATAGTCAAAAAGTGACTTTTCACGTGTCCTCGGTCGACCCCACTGAACCCCGGTCGACCTGGCCTTCAACGGTCAAAAATCTGACCGTTTGAAAAAAGTTGCAACGGCTCTTTTCCGGTCGACCGCACAGTGTGGCCGGTCGACCGGGTCCATGGGCTCGGTCGACCGGCCACACTGCGGGTCAACCGGGTCCAGAGACCAAAATTCCCATAAAATGCATTTTTCAAAGTATTTTCTTGTGGGAACTTTTGGGCCATTAAACCAAGCTTGGAAACATGATTTTAATTCAATCTAAGTGTTTTTAAAATCATGAAACATAAAAGCCTAAAATGATTTGAAAGATTTAAAACATAGGCTAGCTTGATTAATAAAACTTCTTTTCAAAATAAAATGCATCCAAGTTTAAAAACAAAACATGCATAAAACATATGATTTACAAGATTTAAGACAATGCATGAGTAAATCAAGATTTCAAGTTTTCTTAAATCAATGCATGTGTGAAAATTCAAATGATGCTAAGATGATAATGCATCCATCAAATTGCAATACACAAAATTCCTAACAGTTATATCCTTTTATTAGAAAATGTGGTGTTAAAAACAACTTGCATCTTTTCAAATGCAAATTGGGTTGAATGTTGTGTCTTACATTGCATGGATTGGAATGGTGTAATTGATTTGCATTTTTTGCCTAACTTTTTACTTCCTTTAGAAATGCAAATTGATATTGATAATGCTCTTTATAGTAAAATCTTTTGCCTCTTAATCATCTGAGCGTCATAAGTACATATGGGTTTTTTTGTGCTAACTCATTTGGTTTATTCTTCATATCCATTTTCCACCGCATTGTAAATCAAGTACATTTGCAAGAGTGGAGATTTTGTGTGTTAGATCAATGGATCATTTTAGATGGATTGGTGTTAAACGCATTTGACATGTTCTTCATAGTTATACATATATATGAGATCCATGTTCCATCTCTATGAAATTCATGGTATTCCTCATGCTTCATAACGTCTTGTGCACATAGTTATATCTATTATGGATGATGGTATGATATAAGATTGTATATCCCTCTCTATTGTGTGTATATTTACACACAACTCGAAATTCTTACCATAATTTATTTTAAAGCAATAAACATACTTAAATAAGGAAGATGTAACCAAGTTGGTGTCATTTGCAACAGTGTGTTGGTGCCCGCCCATTCTTCCTAAAAAATTCCAACTTCCTATGAGAGCGTTGCAACATAACGAATTTCCATAAAAAAATAAATAAAGAAAGAAAATTAAATTAAAAGTTATACCAATCATCCCAATCAATGCAAAATCTACAAATTTATAATGGTATCCAATGATGGCAATTAGTACCAATGAAGCATATGTCCATCTCTAGTCTCTAGAGAAATCTTGTGGTAGCTTTGTTGGTTGAAAGACTTGGGTAGGTAATATAGGGTTTAGGTTGACAAAAATTTTCTCGTCAATTCCCTTTTTCTGAGAAATTAATATAACGAAGGTGAATTAAATCATTAGCTAGATTATTGGTGTTTAAATATAATGAAGCTTATTGCTGATCTTTATATGACAACCAAATTTCTTCTATGAAGGAATGTAAGGAGAAAACAATAATAGTTAAATTGAATCTGATTTTGATTCTAACTTCTTGAGATGTCAAGTTAAAACCCAAAAAAAAAAAAAAAAAGAACCAAACAAAAAATTATTACAACATAATTGTAACTCTAGCAAAAACTGACTCCTTTAAGAGCCATATGATTTCCTTTGTATAATACCTAGTTAAGAAATTATTTAGATGTGCATTTCACGCTTCAATTTGCTAATCTCCCAGAAAACTTGTACCGATTTCCTTATGGAATTTCATGAAGCTGCATAATAAATTTTGCTTGACATATCTGTAAAGATAGTGGGTCGGTTCAGCCCATTGGACCAACCCAAACTCAAACTGAGCCCATTTGACCCAGTCATGGGACAAATATGTACAAATATTCTTCATTATCTTTATCAATTGTATTTCTATTTACAGCTAGCATATCACCCAATCAATGGGTCATTATAGAATGTAAATCGCCCAATCAATGGGTTAAACTTACTGCATTTGACTTAGTGAGTTATTTAAAGTCATGATGGCATCACAATGGATCCATCAAAAATTCCAATCAATATTTCATGTTTGTCTTATTCGTTTTGTGACTGATATCAATCAAGATGAATCAGAGCCTGGCTAAATAATCCCAAGCATCTTTTGGATAATCAAATTTGGCCAATTGATTTCCGATAGAAAGAATGGATGAATTAGCTATCCAAGAATTAATTTTTCCAATGGCAGATTCCCATTCTTGATATTTAGCATCTTTAGGATCGGGTTGAACAATCTTACTAACAAGATATTTCCATAACTTATGTGTTAGAGCTTTTGTTTTGTTGCAATTTGATAGGATGCATTCAATTTCATAGCTTGACCTCTCATTCTTCATGTTCTTAATCTTAGGATCTTCATGCATATTTCTCATTCATAATCTTTGTTTTTATTAAATGATATGCATGGTTTTCAAATCTTAATTATCTTAAGTTAATGAAGTTTTTAGTTCAGATTTTAAAATCTCAAAATGTTCTTTCTTTGGGTTCAAAAATCATTTCAAGCTTTTCAAAGTTTTCTTCTTTAAATCCATATTTTAGTTTGAAGAGTTTCATGTCTTTTGAAAATCAGTTTTTCACTTTTTAGCCTTGATTCCAAGCTTGTTTAATGTTCTTCAAGGTCCCTTGGTGTTCAGCCCTCTTGATTTCATGTTTCTAAATTTTTTAGTTTTTCTGGGCTGAATCTGGTCGACCCCATGTGTGGCCGGTCGACCGGCCTAATGGACCCGGTCGACCGGCTCCACTGTGGGTCGACCGGGCTTCTAGCCGTTAAGCCTCATTCTGCAACGGGTAGATTTTTGACCGTTAAGGGAAGGTCGACCGGGCACAGGGGCAGGTCGACCGAGGACTATCCGTTGGGAACTTTTTCTTTATAAAAAGTGACTTTTTGTTTTGAAAAAAGTGCTAAACTTTTGGGAATCTTCAAGGCCAAGAAAGGACAACTTTTTAGGAGAATTAGTGAAGGGATTATGAAGCCAATCCAATGATTCAACCTTTGATATTCAAATGGGTGTGCTTTCTTTATCCCAAGATTAATTTCATGCTTTGTTTCTAAATCTTTGTTTTCTTTTAAGCATGATCAAATAGTTGGCTTTCTTCTTGAGATGTTGTGTTTCATAACATGCTTTGAACTTTGAAATGTTTTAGCTTTATGAAATCAGCATATGATTTATCATTCACATGAGTTATGAATCCTTGCTTTCAAATCTAACTTGTTAATCTTAAGATTGTACTTTTTCATTCAATTTTGATCTTTTGGGAAACCATGTGTTTGTCAAACAACTCTTTCTCATACATATGTTTATCATCTTTGCATCATTTAAAGTTTCATCTTTCTAAAAAGAGATAGAGTGATTTCTAGTATATGCATTATTCATAGACTTTGTCATTCATATGCATGCTTCTAGAAGTTAAGTTTTCACTTTCTAATCAGCCTTTTTAGAGGTATTAAATTGCACTTCATTGTTCTCTTATCCATGCATTCATAGGCATTTTATTTAAGAGAAAATCATCTTGTAAAGGTTATTGCTTAGCCTAAGAAAAGCATTGTGTATGGGTTATTGCTTAGCCTTGAAAAGCATAAGTGATGTATTTGTAAAGTTTGAGGTGATCCTAAACCTTATTTTGAGCTAGTGAAATCCGGTAGGGTTACCGGGAGTGGATGTAGGCATGTTGGCCGAACCACTATAAATGCTTGTGTCATGGTGGTTGATCTTTTGTTTTTCTTTTCATGGATGATGCTCTTATGTTTGATTCTATCAAGATTGTAGTTGTTAGTTTTCTTGTGCATGCTTAACTTAGAGATTGCTTCTCTTCACAAGAAAATTAATCTTTCTCAAAGCATAAGTAACTTAAAAGTTAAAAGTTTTTATTGGTCTAGTAATTTTTGGCTCACCCTATTCACCCCCCCCCCCCCCCCCGTCTCGGATTCGCTCTTGGACTTTCAATTGGTATCAAAGTCAAGTTGCTCTTGTCTAGGTTTAACCACCTAGAGTTAGATTCCTAGTGAGTGTTTTTCTTTTGATTGCCACCATGCAAACTAATTTGGGTGAAGGCAATGCCACTAATAGACCTCCCTTGTTTAATGGAACACACTATCGTTATTGGAAAATTAGAATGCAAGTGTTCTTAGAATCCCAAAGCTTAGATGTGTGGAACATCATAGAAGATGGCTATCATCCTCCTACTACCACAGAAAAAGACTCTGAGGGGAATGTCATATCCATAAATATCAAACCTAAAAATGCTTGGACTCAAGGGGAGAAGGATAGAGCAAATTTAAATGCAAAGGAAAAAAACTCTCTATATTATGCTCTATCTCAAGAAGAATTTAATAGAGTAGTAAATTGCAACTCTGCTAAGGAAGTCTAGGATACCCTAGAGACCACTCATGAAGGCACAGATCAAGTTAAGATAGCCAAAATTCAAATGTTGACCTCTAAATTAGAAGATATTAAAATGCTTGAAGAAGAAACATTTGACGAGTTCTACTCAAAATTTATGGAAATTGTCAACTCTCTTATAGGCCTAGGAGAAAAAATGGATGAATCTAAAGCTGTTAGAAAGATTTTAAGATCTCTCCCAAAAAGATTTAAGCCCAAGATTGTAGCCATAACGGAAAGCAAAGATGTTGACAAAATCAAAATTGAAGAACTAAGAGGAAATCTCCTTACTTATGAATTAGACTTTGAAGTTCAAGACAAAAAGAAAGGAATAGCTTTTTCCTCTCAATTAAAAGAAAATGAAAGTGAGGTTGATAGTGATGATGATAATGCTTTATTTGTTAAATTTAAAAGATTCTTTAGGAACAACAAAAACAATAGAAATTCTGATGAAAGCAAAAGTCCTAGATTCCAAAGAAATCCCAAAGAATCATTTATTAAAAGAAATGTGCAATGTTACAATTGCAAGGGGTTTGGACACATTGCTCAAAATTGCTCCACCCCTAAAGATCTTGAAAAAGGAGATAAGAAAGGAAAGAAAGCTTTAAACATAACTTGGGATGAGGAAGATGAAGATAGTGACAACTATGAATCCCCAAATAATGAAGATGAAAATTTCCCTAATTGGCTTCTACTTTCATCAATTGAAGATATCAATGAGCATAATACTTTAATAGATGACACATTAGGACAAGAAGAAACAAAATTATGATGAACTGTATGAAAATTGAGAAATCTTATTTAAGAAAAACAAAATTATCAAAGAAGAATCCAAAAAGCTTGTTAATGAAATAAAAGTTTTAAAATATGAATTGAAATTAAGAATCAATGAGAAGATTGACTTAGAACACAAGTTCACTACTCTAAATGAAAATCTAGCTCATGCTCAAAACCAAATTCATAATTTACAATCCAAGCTAGAATCTAGTCAACTTGAAACTAACTCTCTACAAATGAAACTTAACAAAGGAAAATTCATTGTTGATAAATTCACTTTGGGAAATGATAAGTTTTATCAAATGTTAGGGATGCATAAAATTTATGGTGACAAGAGTGGGATAGGTTTTGAAAGTTCCCCTAGTAACAAGAAAAATAGTTTCCAAATTATTACTAAGACTTTCCAAAAACCCCTAGTTGAGAGAAACTATACTTCTAGATGGACTTGTCATTTTTGCAATCGTAGTGGTCATTTAGTTCCTAATTGCCCATATAAAATTAGATTGTCTCTCAAAACTCCCTCTAGAATCCTTTTCAAGTTTGTCCCCAAGACCATTCCCTCTAAATCATTTTTATCTAGTTGGACTATGAAAGAAACAAATGTTGAGAGTCTCTTAGTGCAAACTGCTTTGAAAGCTAAAGAAAACCCTACTTGGTTCTTAGATAGTGGTTGTTCCAAACACATGACAGGAGACCGATTTAGATTCAGCTCTATAGTGGAATATGATGGAGGAAACGTTTCTTTTGGTGACAATAGCAAAGCTCAAATCATTGGAAAAGGAAGTGTGAAAGGAGATCAAATACCAACCTTAAATGATGTATTTCTTGCGGAAGGATTAAAGCATAATCTTCTTAGTATAAGTCAATTGTGTGATAAAGGAAACAAGGTAGTCTTTGACAGTCAATCATGCAAAGTGGTAAATGATAAAACCAATCAAGTTATTCTTACCGGATCAAGGACAAAAGGAAATATCTACATTATAGAAGAATCTGATTATAATGAGTCTAGGTGCTTGATAACTAAAGATCAAGAAAATTACTTATGGCACCAAAGGATGGGACATATAAATTTCAAATTGATGAAAATGTTGTCTAATAATGAAATTGTGAGAGGGATTCCAAAATTGAGTGATGTAAAATCTGAAATCTGTAAGGCATGTCAATTGGGCAAACTAATCAATAAGAGTTTTAAAGGTTTAAAGGATATATCGTCTTCTCGTCCTCTTGAACTAATCCACATGGACTTGATTGGTCCTGCACCTGTGCAAAGTATTGGAGGAAAGAAATTTATTTTGGTTATGGTAGACGATTATTCTCGTTTTGGATGGATTGCTTTTCTTCGTTCTAAATCAGACGCTGTAGACAATATCATAAGAATTTGCAGTAAGATACAAGTGGAAAAAGATTGTAAAATTCAGAAGATTAGAAGTGATCATGGGGGAGAGTTTGAAAATGAAAATTTTGCTAAATTTTGTGAGAACCATGGAATTAATCATCAATATTCTGCTTCCAAAACTCCCAAAACTCCTCAACAAAATGGAGTAGCTGAAAGGAAAAATAGAGTAATTCAAGAAATGGCTAGGACCATGCTTAATGAAAAGAATCTCTCTCGTAATCTATGGGTTGAAGCTGTGAATACTGCTTGTTATCTTATAAACAGAGTTTATCTAACTAAGAATACCAACAAAACCCCTTATGAACTTTACTTT
Organism: Camphora micrantha; assembly: GCA_003546025.1. Taxonomy (NCBI): domain Eukaryota; kingdom Viridiplantae; phylum Streptophyta; class Magnoliopsida; order Laurales; family Lauraceae; genus Camphora; species Camphora micrantha. The sequence continues at coordinate 46,158,804 of QPKB01000003.1, read as the reverse complement.
GATAGAAAACCTAATTTGGGGTATTTGAAAGTTTTTGGAAGTAAATGTTACATTCTAAGAAATAGGGAGCGGTTGGAGAAATTTGAGCCTAAATCTGATGAAGGAATTTTTCTATGATACTCTGAAAGAAGCAAGGCATATAGAGTTTTCAATCATAGAACCATGACCATAATGGAATCAGCTCATGTTGTTATCGATGATGTAAATCAAGTCGGAAGAATTCTACAAGATGATGATGAAGCTAACACTGATAATGAACAACCTATTCCACAAGATATTAATGATATCAGTCCATCCAAAGCCATTACTTCAACCAAATTAATGAAAAATCACACATTGGATAATATTATTGGAGATATCGGCAGAGGGGTTATGACTCGGAAATAAGTTCAAAATCTTTGTGCTCATTATTCTTTTGTCTCTCAAATCGAGCCCAAAAATTTTTATGAGGTTGAATCTAAATCTGAATGGATGGAAGCAATGCAAGAAGAATTGAATCAACTTAAGAAGAACAATGCTTGGGATCTTGTCCCTTTACCCACCGAGAAAAATCCTATTGGCACAAAGTGGATTTATAAGAACAAATCAGATGAATCTGGCAATGTTGTGAGGAACAAGGCAAGACTTGTAGCAAAAGGTTATGCTCAAATAGAAGCAATTGATTTTGAAGAAAACTTTTGCTCCAGTAGCTCGTTTAGAATCCATACGAATTTTATTGGGATATGCTAGTAGCATGAGAATCAAATTATTCCAGATGGATGTCAAAAGTGCTTTCTTAAATGGAGAAATTGAGGAAGATGTTTATGTTACCCAACCAGAGGGCTTTGAAGATCCTCATCATCCTGAATATGTTTACAAACTTAAGAAAGCTCTCTATGGATTAAAACAAGCTCCTAGGGCTTGGTACAAAAAACTTACAAACCATTTGCTCGAAAATAACTTTGATTGTAGGAAAGTTGACAAGACCCTATTTATCAAGAAAATTGATCAAGACATTCTTATTGTTCAAATTTACGTTGATGATATAGTTTTTGGATCTACTTCAGAGAAACTTGCTCAAGAATTTTCAGTATTAATGAGTTCCACTTTTGAGATGAGTCTAGTCGGTCCCCTGCAATTTTTCCTTGGTCTTCAAGTTAACCAAACCGAGAAAGGAATTTTTCTTAGTCAGCCCAAATTTGCTCTAGAAATTATTAAGAAGTTTGGTCTAGAAAACTCTAAAATTAACTACAATCCCCATGGGATCTACATCAAAACTTTCTAGTGACCCCCATGATAAAAAGGTAGACCAAAAACTCTACAGAAATATGATAGGTAGCCTCCTCTACCTTACAGCTAGCAGACATGATCTATCCTTTAATGTTGGAATTTGTGCTAGGTATCAATCAGATCCTCGTGAGTCCCATCTTAAAGCTGTCAAACATATTATCAAATATATCAATGGGACATCTCATTATGGCATCTGGTATCCTTGTGACTCCTCATTACAATTGATTGGATACAGTGATGCAGATTGGGCAGGATCTATAGATGATAGGAAAAGCACTAGTTGCTGCTGCTATTTCATAGGAAACTGCTTAGTAGCTTGGCACAGCAAAAAGCAAAATTCTGTATCCTTATCTACTGCCGAAGCTGAATATATTGTAGCAGGTAGCTGTTGTGCTCAACTGTTGTGGATGAAACAAACTCTGTTAGATTATAATGTTCCACAACAATGTATGCCTATCATGTGTGACAATTCTAGTGCCATTAGCATTTCTAAAAATCTTGTTCAGCATTCTCGCACTAAACACATTGACATTCGATATCATTTCTTACGTGATCATGCTGATCATGGCACTATTGAGTTAATTTTTGTTCCAACAGATTCCCAATTGGCTGACTTATTTACTAAACCCCTTGGAAATGATCGGTTCATAAAATTGAGACATCAATTGGGCATTGGCCCATGCCCTGAATTCTGAATTTTTTGTTGGCTAATCACCTGTTACTACACTTTATTTTTATCATATCTCTTATAAACAGGTGCTGCTAACAATGTTGTGTGTTTTCTTGTTAATGGGTAGGCTCCTTTGCAATTAGATGTCAAAGGGGGAGAGAGATATATCATGTGGTCTCCAATTGAGGGGGAGAAGATTCAAGGGTTATCTAGTTAAGGAGGAGAAGCTTTACCTTCGTTTTGCTCTCGCAAGGAAAATCCAAAGCTCCAAAATATCCAAATGCTCCCGTTCATGCAAAGCTCCTTAAATGTCCAAAGAAGTTGTTGTTCTAGTTTCAAAGGAGGATAGAAAGAAAGTTCAAGCTTCTAGAGTTGCCATCAAATTGCAAAGGGTGAGATTGTTAGAGCTTTTGTTTTGTTGCAATTTGATAGGATACATTCATTTTCATAGCTTGACCTCTCATTCTTCATGTTCTTAATCTTAGGATCTTCATGCATATTTCTCATTCATAATCTTTGTTTTTATTAAATGATATGCATGGTTTTCAAATCTTAATTATCTTAAGTTAATGAAGTTTTTAGTTCAGATTTTAAAATCTCAAAATATTCTTTCTTTGGGTTCAAAAATCATTTCAAGCTTTTCAAAGTTTTCTTCTTTAAATCCATATTTTAGTTTGAAGAGTTTCATGTCTTTTGAAAATCAGTTTTTCACTTTTTAGCCTTGATTCCAAGCTTGTTTAATGTTCTTCAAGGTCCCTTGGTGTTCAGCCCTCTTGATTTCATGTTTCTAAATTTTTTAGTTTTTCTGGGCTGAATCCGGTCGACCCCATGTGTGGCCGGTCGACCGGCCTAATGGACCCGGTCGACCGGCTCCACTGTGGGTCGATCGGGCTTCTAGCCGTTAAGCCTCTCTGCAACGGGCAGATTTTTGACCGTTAAGGGAAGGTCGACCGGGCACAGGGGCAGGTCGACCGAGGACTATCCGTTGGGAACTTTTTCTTTATAAAAAGTGACTTTTTGTTTTGAAAAAAGTGCTAAACTTTTGGGAATCTTCAAGGCCAAGAAAGGACAACTTTTTAGGAGAATTAGTGAAGGGATTATGAAGCCAATCCAATGATTCAACCTTTGATCTTCAAATGGGTGTGCTTTCTTTATCCCAAGATTAATTTCATGCTTTGTTTCTAAATCTTTGTTTTCTTTTAAGCATGATCAAATAGTTGGCTTTCTTCTTGAGATGTTGTGTTTCATAACATGCTTTGAACTTTGAAATGTTTTAGCTTTATGAAATCAGCATATGATTTATCATTCACATGAGTTATGAATCCTTGCTTTCAAATCTAACTTGTTAATCTTAAGATTGTACTTTTTCATTCAATTTTGATCTTTTGGAAAACCATGTGTTTGTCAAACAACTCTTTCTCATACATATGTTTATCATCTTTGCATCATTTAAAATTTCATCTTTCTAAAAAGAGATAGAGTGATTTCTAGTATATGCATTATTCATAGACTTTGTCATTCATATGAATGCTTCTAGAAGTTAAGTTTTCACTTTCTAATCAGCCTTTTTAGAGGTATTAAATTGCACTTCATTGTTCTCTTATCCATGCATTCATAGGCATTTTATTTAAGAGAAAATCATCTTGTACAGGTTATTGCTTAGCCTAAAAAAAGCATTGTGTATAGGTTATTGCTTAGCCTTGAAAAGCATAAGTGATGTATTTGTAAGGTTTGAGGTGATCCTAAACCTTATTTTGAGCTAGTGAAATCCGGTAGGGTTATCGGGAGTGGATGTAGGCATGTTGGCCGAACCACTATAAATGCTTGTGTCATGGTGGTTGATCTTTTGTTTTTCTTTTCATGGATGATGCTCTTATATTTGATTCTATCAAGATTGTAGTTGTTAGTTTTCTTGTGCATGCTTAACTTAAAGATTGCTTCTCTTTACAAGAAAATTAATCTTTCTCAAAGCATAAGTGACTTAAAAGTTAAAAGTTTTTATTGGTCTAGTAATTTTTGGCTCACCCTATTCCCCCCCCCCCCCCCCAACTCTATGATTCGCTCTTGGACTTTCATTATGTCCTTTCAAAAAATTCTGCATGAGATGAGACCAACATCCATAATTGGCTCCATCCAATATGACAGTGATTCCGCAAGTACGTTCAGTGGACATGTTCAACAAAGTAATATAGGACAACAACTGAATTAACACAAAATGAACGCACCAAACTTTCACCAAATCTACTATCTGTCTCTTCTTAGGATAAGGCATTGAACAAAAAGGTTACCGCTGCTATGACCCTAAAACAAATTGATTGCGAATCTCATGTAATGTCACGTTTCTTGAACACATTCCATTTTATACTTTACCTGTTTCTTCTCTGGCTGCACCCACAGTTTATCCGCGTGACCCATTCTCTGATCTATTCCCATCCGACTCTACATCCTCACCAACTACACCACGTTCGTTACCACCACCCCTACATTACAGGTCTATCAACGATGTCCCAAGGCTACTACTACTGACCTTGTGCTTGGCTTTTCTGCTCCCGATGCAAGTGATCCTCCTCTTGATAGAAGGTATCCCATCCGTACTTGAAAATATGTCTCTCGTTTTGGTTTCGTTTGTACTAACCACTTTTCTTCTTCCTATAAGTCATTTCTTGCAAATATTCACACTCTGTTTGAACCACAGTCATACAAAGAAGCAATTGCTTCCCCAGAATGGAGGTCAGTCATAGCAGAAGAACTAGCAACATTTCAAAAGACATATACTTGGGACCTTGTTCCACTTCTAACTAACAAAAATATTATTGGATGCAAATGGATATTCAAAATCAAGACCAAGTAAGATGGTTCCATTGATAGGTACAAAGCCCATTTAGTTGCAAAGGAATATAACCAGGAATACAGAATTGACTATGAAGAAACATTTGCTCCTATGGCCAAAATGACATTAGTTAGAGCCTTTGTTTCTATAGCAGCCATTAGAAAGTGGCCTCTATATCAACTTGATGTGAAAAACACCTTTTTAAATGGTTTTCTTCAAGAAGAAATTTATATGACTCCACCTCCTTGTCTTGTTCGCCCTTCGCATCATGTTTGTCGTCTTAAGCGTGCCCTCTATGGACTAAAACAAGCTCGTCGTGTTTGGTTCGATCATTTCAAAAGCTCTATTCTTAGCATTGGCTTCCGACAAAGTGCTTATGACTCTGCTCTCTTTACTCGTTGCACAGACAAAGAATGTGTCTTCCTTTTACTATATGTTGATGATATGATCATTTCCGACAATGACTTTATCGACATTCATTCCCTTAAGCAACTTTTACATCAACAATTTGAAATGAAGGATCTGGGACATCTTTGATACTTCTTGGGGATAGAAGTTGCGTACTCTCAAACCGGTTGTCTTCTATCTCAAACTAAATATTGTAATGATGTCATTCAGCATGCTAGTTTGACAGATCAGATACCTGTATCCACTCCGATGGAGCATAATGCCAAACTTCGCACTTCCGACGATGTTCCATCACTAATGCTACTAGCTATCGCGAGATTGTTAGCAGTTTAGTATATCTCACAATTACTAGACCGGACATTACTCATTCTATTCATGTAGTCAGTCAATTTATGGCTCATCCTATATCTATTTAGTGGGCTGCTGTTCTTTGAATTCTGTGCTACTTACAAAGGACCTCTAACAGAGCTCTTCTCATGTCTTCCAATTCAAGTCTTGATTTGAATGGTTTCTCATATTTAGATTGGGATGGTGATGTGAATGATCGATGCTCAACAATAAGATTTGCTATATTTCTTGGTTCTTCACTTATCTCCTGGAAGAGCAAGAAACGGGAAGTTGTTTCTAGGTCCTTTTCAAAATCTGAATTCCGTGCCATTGGTCACACTACTATTGAGATTATCTGGCTCTGTTGGCTACTCCATGATTTAGGGCTCCCATTACAGTTCTTACACCTTTATATACTAATAGAGAGAATGCTAGGAAACGAACCTTCAATGAGGTGTTTCATGAAAGAACTAAGCATGTTGAAGTCAAGTGTCACTTTATCCACCAACATATTCGTGATGATACTATTCAACTTTCATATATCCCATCCACTGACCAAATTGCAGATTTCTTCACCAGAAGCCAATTAGCACCACGGTTCACGCAGTTGGTCTCCAAGCTCTCGATGCTCACATTTTTCCATCCAGAGCTTGAGAGGGGGGGGGGGGGTGTAAAGATAGTGGGTCGGTTCAACCCATTGGACCAACCCAAACTCAAACCGAGTCCATTTGACCCAGTCATGGGACAAATCTGTACAAATATTCTTCATTATCTTTATCAGTTGTATTTCCATTTATAACTACCATATCTCCCAATCAATGGGTCATTATAGAATGTAAATCACCCAATCAATGGGTCAAACTTACTGTATTTAGACTTAGTAGGTTATTTAAAGTCATGATGGCATCACAATGGATCCATCAAAAACCCCAATCAATGTTTCCTGTTTGTCTTATTCTCTTTGTGACCGATATCAATCAAGAATATCAATAGAGCATTTACGCCTCATTTCTCACTAAACAAAAGGATAAGATAAAAATAAAAAATAAAACAGCCACCCACTGATGCAAAGAAAAAAATACAACAGCCACTGATGCCATAGAAGAAATAAAGAGAAGGGAGAGGGAGGTTCATGCCGCTCTGAGTAATTCTATGAATTGAATATTACCGGCATAAGAAATCTCATATTGATATGCATTTATATGAATTGTGCGCTACCATTATTTAAAAAATCTCATTTATAAGGAAATGGAGAGTGTTATTCTAATAGGTGTTACCATTATATACGGATTCTCATTTGTAAGGGGAGAGAGAGAGAGAGAGAGAGAGAGAGAGAGAGAGAGAGAGAGAGAGAGAGCTATTTTTATGGATTGGACGTTATCATTATAAGAAATATCACTTTGATGTCATTTACAAGAAAGAGAGAGTACAATGTGGGCAAAGGGATAGTTAAAAATAAGGATTTCATATAAAAAGGGCCTTATATGATGTGGCATATATAAGGAACATGAAACATGTGGAGATGTTTTTTTCATAGTCATTAAGGCGATGAGTGGAGGATCAAGGACATGAGAGGCTCTCATTGTTGGTGTGGCACAGGCAAATATCAAATCTTAGCCTGCAAAATAAATTGGATAGTCAAAATCAAATCTAAAACTGCCAATTGGAACCAGTTCGAACCAATTGGCCCCAATATGTTGTCCCTTACCATAATATGGTGAGGAATGGATGCGCATGAGCATTTTCATATATATATATAGGGAGATGCTCTTGTGAGAGTTACTCTCATGGTACTTAAGGCCCCCCCTTACTCTCATAATATCGTGGGAGTAACTCTCATAGGACCATCTCATATATAAAAATAAAGGGGGGCTCCCCTAAGTTGCCTCGCCATCATAAACTGCCTCAAATCATCATTTCCAACACATCGATAAATCCTATCAAAACTGAATTTTCTAGTTTCATTAGGCCAAAAACAAAGAATAATAACAACGATGCACTGTTTCAACTTAAGATAACATAAGTTGCAGATTAGGAGCTCCCCTTATATAAATATTGGGAGATGCTGTTGTGAGTTATTCTCTCGGTTCTATGAGAGTAAGTGGGGGGGGGGGGGGGGGGGGGGGGGGGTTGGTTCACATTTAGGTTGTTGTTATTGGATATAGATATGAAGGCCCTCACTCTTACTCTCATAGAACCGTGATCACGGTTTCCTACCCTCCATCCAATGGTCCAGTCCATTTGGATGGGTGCTAAACCTCGGGATTAGTCACTGTGAGGGGAGGTCCCTCTTTACGAACACTTTGGATAATAGGTAGTCCATATCATTTGAGCATCGTAGATTTTAGGCTCGAGATCAAGATGAGAATGACATGAAAGAGAGACCACCAAGGATGCCCAATTTTTTAAGAGAAAATTAGCCAAAAGTCCCTTAACATTGTCGTCTAAGGCCTCTAATCCATAAGATTTTTTATTAAGGCCTGTAGTCCATATGTCTAGACTCATTTCAGGCCAAGGTCCCTCAGTATACCAAATCATACATTTTCATGACTGATTTTTCCTTCTAACCGTTTGAAGTTATGTTACGCATTTAATCCATAATTTTAAGCTCTTTAACATGATATTTAATGACTTTTGCCCTTGTAAACACATCAAGCTGTCTAAGGAACTTTATTTTATAGTTTTACATCAAGTCTTGAAATTCAAATGGGAGGGAACGATTTTTTGGATGATTTCTCCTTTGGCAATACTTAAACAAATTTATCTAAGTTTTGAACAAATTTATCTTAGTTTCGCCCCATCCTACGTGCAGATTTTTTGGATGATTTCTCATTCTTTGATAAATTTATCTGAGTTTTGCCCAACCCCACGTGTAGATTTTTTTGGATGATTTCTCCTTCTTTGAATACGTTTTTCCCTTTTTCTTTCTCTTATCTGTTGCAATCCTTGATTTATGTAGTCAAATCATCTTCATGAAATTGACAGTTCTACCCATTTTTTCTCCAAATGAAGCTCTTAATGAAATCAATTTTTCTTCTTTTTTTTATACCCCACAAAGTGTATTAAGAGGGGCATTCTGGACTTTTTACCTGTTTAAAACTTGAAAAAGGAACATTTGCCTCTATGAAAAAAAATCATGTACCATTTGAAATAAAAATCAAAGTGGTTTGGCTCGTTTTTTTAATGGGATTTTTTTTGTACTGTAACTTAAACTCATCGATAACTCCCCATTGTTACCAAAGTGGGCAAATTTACCTACACGTTCTTCATACCATCCGTACCCCTGCGCAGGCCAAAAGGCATTTTTTTATTTGCAATATCACAACAATTGTTGCAATATCGCAATTTATGTTGTGATGTCACAAAAAGTGTTACATTAAAGTCAACGAATGCATTTCTGTTTATAATTTCATTTTGTTCCATTGCTTTCATCTTTGGCTTGGGTTCTCTGCTTCCATTCTTTGCAAGCAAACTTCAGTCCATTGGCATATCTAGCAAGTGAATCTCCTGCCACATTCTCTGCAAGTCAACCTCAGTCCATTCTCATATATAGCAAGTGAATCTCCTGCCACATCTTTGTCTATGGTATTCATTCCATGTTTCCCACCCTGTATGTATCTCCCTCTTATTTATTGTATTTTTTTTTCTTTTGTGTCTTTTGAAGGTAGTTAGGATACAAGGAATCTCACTTTTAGAAACATTTGAAACATTTTGTATAAATATTAATAGTGACCTTAGGTGGCACTTGTGGAGCCCTACTTTTTGATGAACATCCAGTTGTAAATATATTAAAAAAAAAACCCTTATTCTCATATCATGAATTACCAACAACTGGATTTGGCTTGGACGTCCAGGTACAAAAAATAATATGGGATGTCTTGTTGATCCCGTCTTATGGTGGGTCCCAACACAAACACGGAATTTCCATAGATATTTTAAAGCTTTTCCTATTATTGTGGCATTACAGACATCATTTTGGATCATTATCTTAAACTGCTACCAATTTTTTTTAATGTTATATATAAGTAAGTAAATGATTAAATGGTTTGGATTCTTTAATAGTTATCAGCGAACGGTGATATTCATTAGATAAACGGTTAAGATCTTACAACTGTACCATACTCTATTGTTCCACAAAATTGGAGGGGGGGGGGGGTGATTGATTTCACAATTGAGGCCTGACTTTGCAGCTTGCCTAGACAATAGTTAAAGACATTTGTGACTATCTAACATCAAAACCCCAAGGATGTGGCACCAACTAACCAACCCCCATGTTGTCACTATTATTTTTATTTAAATGGGTGTTTTATGGTATATATACTTTTGCTAAATGTATAGAATTAGTACCAATGAGATGTAAAATAAATTTGCTAGAATATCTAGGTGTGGAATTGATTAAGATAATGCATTTCTTTAATTTTTTTTTATTGGATAATGCATTGTTATTTGGTTGTTAATGTTTTAGAAATATGTAGCTTCATGCTATCCTAAATCTCAATGCTTAGATTTTAAACCTTTTAATTTTCCATGTACGCATAGAGTAGTTTTTTTTTGTTTTTTTATATTTAACAACCTCAAATCTTAGTAATTCCAAACATTCATCTTATTTACTAAATAAGTACTTATTCCAATATTTATTCTCACACGTGAAATCTTCATGGATTATGTGGATGTTTGTGAGTAACTTCAAAAATAAATTGAAGTAAATATTATTATTCGAAACTTATGTTATCCTTGGTAGGATAGAGAATATTGAGATATGTATAATATGTCATTTTAATGGTATATTAGATGTAAGTAATCCACTTCCAGTCTACAATGATGGTGAGCAGAAGGTAACATGGATTAATGTCAATATAACTTTCAATTAACTACTCGGAAAGATAAACGAAGAAACTAATTGGGAGCTTCATAATGAGCATATAAACATGCAATATCAGTCAGTATCATAATGGCCGAAGCTTCACGTCCATAACCATAAGAAGTGATGATGATCTCCATTGAATGTTCAGATTATTCCAAAACGGAAGTCACGCTATATTTTTTTATTTACATAGAAACAGTGAAGCAATTTCAAGTCGACAACCATCACATCTAAGGTCTACATACTTTAGGCCTAGCACCCAGCGAGGAAATAGACCATCATTCAATTTGAACAGGGTCTCCATCGCTCCACCAACGCCCATATAATGCCATAGTGAATTTTCATTTTACCAGTGGAGGCCAAATTGTGTAGGCCAACCATGTGGACAATTTCTTCTTGTCTTTCATTTAATTCCCAAAAATCATTTAAAGGGTCAGCTGGGATGCACTTCAGTTAACAGAAACATAACTTCATAACAAAAGTCTCGCAAGGAGCCATCTGAAACTAATGGAATTATGATAAAGTTTAGCAATGACAATATTGACTCTACCTGCCCTTCCCATATCACTTTTGATATATGATTATCTTGATCCATAAGGATCCGTTTATCTAAAGACCCAGGATCCATCTTTCAACTATTAATCACAAGAAGAATAAAAGTTAAAAACAAAAAGTATGGCATCATTAGCAATTGGATACTGATGCATAGGAATAGAAAAGGAAATGAAATGCTTTAATGTAATGAGTATTGATGATGCCAAAAATTGGTTTCGGACACCACTCGTCGAGTAATAAATGCTAGTGCAGTAAATAAAGAAGAGAGAGAGAATTTATAGTGGTTCGGTCAATATGACCTACGTCCACTTGCAAAGGTTGCCGGCAGTTTTCACTTCTCAGATATGCAGAGATTACAAAACTTAGAGAATACAGAAAAAGAGCGTTTTCTATTTATAGTCTTCCCCTAACAGATGGGGGCGACTTTAGCTCCACGCTTCATCTACTTCGACGGGTCTCTCGAACTGCCCTTGATAGACGAGGCAGGTGAGATACTCTCCGCGGGACTTGGTAAAAGCAGGTTAAAAAAACCGACGACTATATCCGAAGACGTGGTTGCCTTGACATGGCAGTCTTTGTAGACTTGGGCTTGGATCCCAATGGACCGGATCTTCATAGATTTAGGCCCTGGCCCATTAAGAATTGGGTCACTTGGTCCTGGCTCATCATTTGCCCCTCAATGTCCCGCGTTCAAAGAAACTTTGAAAGGGGGACATTTCAAATATTCAAGTTCTTTCTCTCTTCCAAATTTTTTTTTTTATTTTTTTTTATCCGGAAGAGTCCTCCTGGCTTTGGACACATCTTGCTAAGTATCCGGAAGAGTTCTCCTAGCTTTGGACACATCTTGGTCTGCAAAACCCTAGACTATTAGGCTATAAGAACCCCTTTCAAGAAATAAAACAAGACAAACAAGTATTGAATCTGCTTCTTGCTAGAATGGAAACCCCAAACTCCGGGTTGAAGCGGGTGATGGGTAGCGCCAGCGTGGAGGCGACATCAGCGACGGGCGCAGGCGCTGGCCTAGGCACCCGCGAGGCAGCAGGGGCAGCGGTGGGCGCCCCTGGCGCCTACGTGGAGGAAGTGGCACAGACGAGCGCCAGCCTGGGCGCCCGCGTGGGGGCCGCAGTGGTGGTGGGCGCCCCTGGTGTTCGCGTGGAAGGAGCAGCAGCGGCTGAATCCGGACTGGGTGTCCGCCAGGCCGGGGGGGATTGCGGCGTCACCCGCCAAACGTCGTCGTCCGCGAGCGTGGGTGCGACACGCGAAAAGACGTTGCGTTCTTGTCGAAGAAGATATCGAGGAAAAGTCGTTGTTGACGATGACGGATCCAAGGTGAGCACCCTTTTTAATATGTTTAACACCGATGGCGATATATCGAAGATTGTCGTTTCTTATCATATTCCTCCCACTGTGCTATGTCGCCGGGCTGAACTTGACGAGCCTGTTTGTGACGACTCCTCTGGTGACATTGTCATTTACGAGGAGATGCTTGAACCCTGGCTGAGATTCCCCATGTCCTCCTACATGTGCCGCATTCTCCATTACTTCTCATTGACTCCGGGGCGGTTAGCGCCCAATGGCTGGAGAGTTTTGCTTGGCTTTCTCGCATTGTGGAGGAGGATACATCATGAAGACGCTTCCCCTGTTGAGTTTCACGCTGCTTATAATCTGATTGAATCCTCGGCCCCGAACAGGGGATGGTACTATCTTACCCCCAGGGGTGGTAAGCTACTTACGGGATTGCATTCCAATTGCCACAGCTGGAAATCTCATTTCTTCTTTATTGGTGGAGAGTGGGCCTCTGAAATAGATCGGGCCTTAGTGCCCGTACGATGGGCTGACGCGAAAAGACTTGGTACGTCACTAATTGCTCTGCTTTTTTTATTTTATGCATATATATGCTCATTGTTTTTTCGCAGATTTCCCAGTGCTCTCTAAAGATCAGGAGCAGAAACTGCAGGCTGTGAGAGATCATCCTGACAAAGACTTGGGGATCCTCCTCCCCAAAGAGAGTAGTAGGATTAGCGAGCCCCCTCCTAACCCTCTTTCCTTTGTTAGGACTGGCGGACCCTCTCTGGGAACTTCCTCCAAACGAAAAGGTACAGCAACAAGACATTTTAGATATGTATCCGAAAGAGTCCTCATGGCTTTGGACATCTCCTGCTTTGCAAAACCCTCCGGAAGAGTCCTCGTGGCTTTGGACACATCTTGCTTTGCAAAACCCTAGACTATTAGTAACCCCTTCTAAGAAATAAAGCAAGACAAACAAGTATTGAGTATGCAACTTGCTAGAATGGAAACCCTAGACTCCAGGTTGCAGCAGGTGATGAGTCAGGCCCAAGTGACCCAATTCTTAATGAGCCAGGGCCTAAATCTGTGAAGATCCTGTCCATTGGGATCCGAGCCCAAGTCTACGAAGACTGCCACGTAAAGGCCACCACGTCGCTTCGGATATAGTCGTCGGTCTTTAACCTGCTTTTACCAAGTCCCGCGGAGAATATCTCACCTGCCTCGTCAATCGAGGGTAGTTCAAAGGCTCCGTCGAAGTGGAGGGAGCGTTGAGGTAAAGTCGCCCTCATCTGTTCGGGAAGGCTATAAATACAAGAGACAACTTTTATGTACTGAGTAAGTGGGTAATCTCTGAGTCTGTAATCTCTGCACACTTGAGAAGTAAAACCTGCCAGCAACCTTTGCAAGTGGACGTAGGTGATATTGACCGAACCACTATAAATTCTCTCTCTTCATTATTTACTTCATAAAGCATTAATTACTTGACGGGTGGTGTCCGAAACCAATTTTTGGCATCATCAGTTTGGCGCTGTCTGTGGGAAGTAATCTCTAAGTCTGTAATCTCTGCACACTTGAGAAGTAAAAACTGCCGGCAACCTTTGCAAGTGGACGTAGGTGATATTGACCGAACCACTATAAATTCTCTCTCTTCATTATTTACTTCATAAAGCATTAATTACTTGATGGGTGGTGTCTGAAACCAATTTTTGGCATCATTAGTATGGCGCCGTCTGTGGGAAAGACTAAATTCTCACTTCATAACATTTCCTCTTTCAAAACTATGGTGACCACTACTAGATCAACGAGACGACAAGAGGACAATCCCAGGCGAGAGGGCGAGGATCATCCTCCACCGAATAATCCTCCCCCAAGCGCTACCGCTCCTGCTCCCACTGCTCAACAAATGTTGGAGACAATGCAGCAGCTGGTAACCCAATACAGTCGATACTCACGGGGCAAGGAAGAGTAAAACTTGGAGGAGTACCGCAAGGAGCGCCTCGCCAGGGACATCCAACGGCTCCTCGCAGGGGAATACCTCGCCCGGGCGCCCATCCACATGGCGCCCAGGGCCTCGGCGCCCATCCCCCTGGCGCCCAGGGCACCGGCACCCATACCTCTAGCGCCCAGGGCATAGGCGCCCAGGGCACCGGCGCCCATCCCCCTGGCGCCCAGGGAATTCCCCATTTCGCCCCTCTTGGAGTACTCTTGGTAGACCCTCAAGGTCGCGCCCATCACGGAGTTCCTCCGCCCCCGGTGAAGCCCATCTCGGAGGACCCTCACCTCCAGGTAGAGCGAGTCATGGAGGACTTCCACCTCCTCCCTGTATTTCTAATGGGGAGGAGCCTCATTTCCAAGAGGAGGAGAGCGAAAACCAAAGCATGGAGGTGGGGAGTCACTTCCACGATCGGTCCAGAGAAGCCCCCAATCACTGGGAAGAAAAGATCAGAGAAATGCAAAATCAACTGGGTGATGTCTTCAAAGCCATAAAGGCGCAGGCACCGGAGACAGTGGATTACTTGGTCGGGCGAACATACACACCATTCAAGCCCGATGTGGTGAACTACCCCCTCCCTCGGAAGTTCAAAATGCCATCCGTGGAGACCTTTGATGGAACGAAGGATCCATTGGACCATCTGGAGACCTATAAAACTAAAATGCAGCTGCATAATATCCCTGATGAGATTATGTGCAGGGCATTCCCAACCACATTGAAGGGCTCCGTTCGGCAGTGGTTTACCAACCTCTCCCCAGCCTCCATTGCCACCTTTGGGGAGTTGAGCAAGTCATTCGTCTCACACTTTATCGGAGGGCGCCGCCACCAGAAGCCTGTCACACACCTGCTCAGCATAAAGCAGGACAAAAATGAAAGTCTCAGGAGCTACCTCGCTCGTTTTAATGAGGAGGTACTTCTGGTCGAAGAGCCTGATGACAAGGTATCCATGACAACCTTTCTGGGAGGCCTCCGCTCATCGAGCTTCCTCTTCTCAGTGATGAAGCGCCTGCCAAAGAGCATGCCGGAGCTACTAGCAAAGGCCCAGAAGTATATGAACGCTGAAGATATAACCAGATCCAGGCGGGGAGAGTCCTCCAGAACAAGGGACAAGAGAAAGGAGGAGCGCGATAGAGAAGAAAAGAAGGACACAAGTAACAAGCGAGGCAGGACAGAGAGGGTACCTGTCAGAGACCAACTCGGTCCTTCTCCGCAGAGAGACAGACAAGTATTCACTCCTCTCAACGCCACTGTTGGGCACATCTTGTTCCAAATACAAGATGACCCCGCCATAAAATGGCCTGTAAAGATGAAGTCCCCTCCAAATCGCAGGAACCCGACAAAATACTGTCGCCTCCATCGCGACCATGGCCACGACACTGATGATTGTTATGACCTCAAGCGGCAAATTGAGGATCTCATTCAGCATGGTCACCTGCGCCAGTATGTTGCTGGTAGGGGGCAAGCCCCACCACCGCCACCACCTCGCAATATGGAGGACCAGCAGCCGATTGGGGAAATCCGAACTATCTCGGGAGGGATAGCAGAGTCACTCTCCGCCATGAAGGCTCATGCCAGAAAGGCAAGACATCCTGATGAAGCACGCCCGTCCAAGGCGCCCAGACATGAAGCTGACGAAATCATATCCTTCTCCGATAAAGATTTAGAAGGGATCCAGCACCCCCATGATAATCCTCTAGTGCTCACCATGACTGTCGCCAATTTCAAGGTGCGAAGAATCTTGGTGGATAGTGGAAGCTCTGCAGATATCCTATTTGTAGAAGCTTATGACAAGCTGAAACTGGGCCAGAACAGGTTGCAGCCTGTCAAATCCCCCCTCATCGGGTTTTCAGGGGAGAAGGTGTATCCCCTAGGAGCAATCACGCTGCCGGTCACCGCTGGGACAGCGCCCCGAAGTTCCACTGCAATGGTTAACTTCTTGGTGATAGACTGCCCATCAGCCTATAACATCATTTTGGGGCGACCAGCTCTTAATACCTTAAGAGCCGTCCTCTCCACCTATCATCTCATCCTCCTCTTTCCAGCCTCGAATGGAATCGAAGAAGTAAGAGGGGACCAGGTAACAGCAAGGGAATGCTACGTCTCCTCGATGAAGGCCAAGAAGACGCAGGAGGCATTGCAAGTTGAAATCTTGGACCCGAGGGATGATGCCACTACAGAGAGAGGAGAACCAATAGAAGAACTTACCCCTCTGGTCTTGAATGAAGAATATTCTGACAGAAGAGTGTACATTGGCTCTTCTCTTTCAGAGGATTTAACCCTCCAATTGAAAAAAAATTTGAAAAATAATATGAGCATTTTCGCATGGTCGCATGCGGATCTCGAAGGAATTGACCCTGAGGTCGCCACTCACCGTCTCAATGTCGACCATCGCCACAAGCCTGTCCGACAAAAGCTAAGGGGCGCCTCCACTGAAAGGGCCCAAGCAATGGACAAGGAGGTCGCGAAGCTAATAGAGAATGGGGCGGTCAGGGAAGTAGCATATCCTGAATGGCTCTCAAATGTAGTGATGGTGACGAAAGCTAATGGGAAGTGGCGCCTATGCGTCGACTTCACCGAGCTTAACAAGGCATGTCCAAAGGATTGCTACCTACTGCCTCGGATTGATCTACTCATCGACGCCACAGCAGGACATCAACTGCTCTCCTTCCTGGATGCTTATTCGGGATACAACCAGATCAGCATGCATCCCCCGAACCAAGAAAAGACATCCTTCATCACCCCGAAGGGGACTTATTGCTACAGAGTCATGCCCTTCGGGCTAAAAAATGCAGGTGCAACCTACCAACACCTAGTGAACAAAATGTTTCACTCCCAGATTGGGCGAACCATGGAGGTTTATGTGGACGGCATGTTGGTCAAGAGCCTCGCCGCTGCAGATCACATCGACCATCTCCAAGAAACTTTCAATGTTCTCAGATCCTATCGTATGAAGTTGAATCTCGAAAAATGCGCCTTTGGCGTCGGATCGGGGAAATCCTTGGGCTTCATGGTCAATCAAAGGGGAATTGAGGCAAACCCTGATAAAATCAAGGCAGTACTTGACATGAGGCCGCCCTCTTCCACCAAAGAACTACAGCGCCTCAATGGAAGAATAGCAGCACTCAACAGATTCGTCTCCAAGTCTGCAGATAAGTGCCTGCCTTTCTTTAAAATCCTCCGAAAAGCTTTCGAATGGGGACCCGAGGCTGAGGAGGCCTTCCAGAAACTCAAAGCATACTTGGCCGCTCCCCCTCTTCTTTCACATGCTGCACCCGGGGAGGTGTTATATTTGTATCTTTCTGCTTCACCCTCGGCAGTTAGCTCTGTTCTCATCAGAAATCACGATGGAGTGCAAAAACCCATCTATTACGTAAACAGAGCGTACCGAGGGGCAGAATTCAAGTACTCGGGCTTGGAAAAACTGGCGCTCGCCCTCATCTCGACGGCAAGACGTCTGCGACATTATTTTCAGAGCCATACGGTCGTCGTTGTTACTTACCAGTGTCTGAAGAGAATACTGGGAAAGCCGGATATATCCGGAAGATTAGTCAAGTGGGCATTGGAATTGGGCGAGTTCGACATCCAGTACCAGCCAAGGGCGGCCATCAAAGCACAAGCTCTGGCCGATTTTGTGGCTGAATTTACACATGTTGAAGGGGAGTCAGATCCGTCCACTGAAAACATCCAAATGGGCGCCTAGGCCTCCCCCCAGGCGCCCATGCTCCCCCGGGCGCCCAGGCCTCTCCTCCAAGCACCCAAGCTCCCCTGGGCGCCCGAGACCAGGCTTCTCCCATGCCCTGGGCGCCCAAGCCACTCCCATGGGCGCCCAGAGTCCCCTGGGCGCCCACACCTCTCCCATGGGCGCCTAGACACCCTTGGGCGCCCAGTCCCCTTCCCCGGGCGCCGATGGGCCTCTTCCAGGCGTCCAGCCTCTTCCAGGTACTGAGGATTTCGCCACTACCACTTTGGAAGCTGTACGTTGATGGCTCTGCAACCAGTGAAGGAAGCGGAGCTGGCTTCATTCTAATTAGTCCCGATGATACACACATTAGGTATGCAGTGAAGCTCCACTTCGTTGCCTCTAACAATGAAGCAGAGTATGAGACCCTCTTTTCCGGTTTGAGATTGGCGATCGAAATGGATGCCCAGCACGTTGTTGCTTATAGTGATTCCCAATTGGTTGCCAACCAAGTAAATGGCGAGTTCGAAGCAAAGGAGGCAAGAATGCAAGATTACCTTGGCATGGTGAAAAGATTGATCCAACGGTTCAAATACTTCCAGATCTGTCACATCCCTAGAGGGGATAATGAAGTTGCAGATGCACTCGCCAGGCTCGCCTCATCAATGGAGGTCTCATCTGCAGAACCAACGCTCATCAGGCACCAGTTTGAGCCGAGCAAGTTAGATGTGGATATAACAAACATCAACTGTGTAACGGATGAAGCGAACTGGATGACCCCCTTAAGGGCGTACCTCCAAGAAGGAACAGAGCCAGATGACCCCCCTTGAAGCAAAAAAACTCAGGATGAGAGCTTCCAAATTTACTCTCCTACAAGGCACACTCTACAAGAAGGGTTACTGCTTACCATTGCTGCGCTGTCTTTCGCCTGAGGAAGCTGACTACGCCCTTCGAGAAATCCATGAAGGAATTTACGGGAATCATTCTGGAGGACGCTCTCTCGCCAACAAAGCGCTTAGGCAGGGATACTTTTGGCCTACCATGGTAAAGGACGCCAAAGAGTTTACCAAAAAATCCGACAAGTGCCACGCTTCGCCACTAAACCAAAGCAGCCACTGGAGGAGCTGACATCAATTTCAAGCCCATGGCCCTTCTCCAAATGGGGGATTGATATCTTGGGTATAGTGCAAGTTTGCAGTCATCGCCATTGACTACTTCACAAAATGGGCAAAGGCAGAAACCCTAGCAAAAATAACAGACTCCAAGGTAAAGGACTTCGTCTGGAAAAACCTAGTCTGTCGCTTTGGGATACCTAACGCCATTGTTAGTGACAATGCCAAGCAGTTTGATAATAAACTCTTCAACACCTTCTGCTCCGACCTCCAGATAAAGCAGCCTCATTCCAGCCCGGCTCACCCACAAGCGAATGGGCAGGCAGAGGTCATGGTAAGAACAATCCTACGCAACCTAAAGACAAGGCTCGAAAGAGCGAAGGGTCTTTGGGTCGACGAGCTCCCAGGAGTGTTGTGGGCCAATCGAACCACACCAAGAACCCCTACTGGAGAAACTCCTTTCTCTCTCGCTTTTGGGACTGAGGCAGTCATCCCTGTCGAGATAGGGGTACATTACTTAAGGGTCCATCTCCATGTGTCAGACCCCGACCCAGGTTTAGTATAATTTATTGTTATTTTAATTTTGATTAGTCACTAAGCGGGATTAGAGGATGATTAGCTTGAGTTTTTAGTTGGATTAGAATTTTGAATAGCTTTGGGGAATTTGGAGAGCGTAGTGTTCGGTTTGAACGGGCCCGGGGTGACCCGTAAGACGCGTGTTAGTGTGGGAATTCGAGTTATTGGATTTATTTGATTTTTGGAAAATATGGATTTTGACATTTTTGGATTTGTTATTTTGATCCCAGCAACTTTCCTATTTGTTCCGTTTGCATTTGAACCCCAGAAATCACGTTTTTCGAGAAAAAGAGCAAAACAGTCTTTTCACACCCAAATCTGTGCATAAATTTCAAAATTTGAAAACCATGAGGAAAATATACTTTTTGAAAACTAGATTTTTTTACGATCATTTTTCCCTTCTTCGTCAACTTCATTCGGAACTTCTAAATGATAGACCCAGCTATGTGAAGTTTTCAGGGCCATTGGGGCCCATAACCCATTTAAATGAGTCAAAACCCACGTTGGGTCTTTCTTCCTCTTCATTCATTCAGTTTTTCCTGCAACAACCTAAGAGAGCTTTCTCTCTTTTCTCTCATCTCCCCTCTTTTGCATGTCTTGCAAATGAACCCAAATTGGTAAACAAATTTCACCACTCTCTTCTCCTCACCTCTAGCTTGCCATTGATACAAATTTTAAGGGATTTTGGCTGAGTTCATCATCTTCTCCAAGCTCTTCTTCTTGTCTAGAGTTCTTCAAAGGTTAGCAATGGCTTCCTTCTTGAAATTTTGGATTTTCTAGACCCTTTAGGATTGTTTTATCATACATGCAAGAGCTTTCATGAAAAGCTTCTTTGTTTTCTAAAATTTTGTGGATTTTTAGTGTGTTTTCTTTGGATTCTTTTGTGTAGATTGGAGTTGCTGAGTTTGAGAGATCTTAGAGTGGTTTGTGACCCAATTTGTTCCAGGCAAGTGAATAAATTAGATTGGAATGCATGCAAATGAAGTGAACTTTTTCCTTATGTTTGGTGGATTTAATTTCTTAGATTTGGGAAGGATTTAACTTCAATGAATTTGGTTCAGATTATGTTTAAGAAATGGTTTAAGGTGACTTATTATAAGTTGCATTTGATTGTAGAGATTTCAAATTCTGTTTTGGCCAGGATGGAAATTCAATTAGAAATCTTTAGTTCATGTTCTTGAATTTTTGCTACTATGTTTTCTTTCTATTTGATATGTGATGGATGATTGAAGGGAGTTTGATGGAGTTTCTATTTGATATGTGATGAATGATTGAAGGGAGTTTGATGGAGTTAGTAAGATTCTACATGCTGCTGGGAGTAGTAAGGATCCAAGGGATGAAAAGAAGGAAAAAATCTTCACCAAAAGAGGAGAGAGACAGTCAGCTCCCAGCTGACTGTCCACGGGCTGGACAGAGGCCCAGCCCGCTCGAGCGCGCATGGGCCCGCTCGAGCGAACTGGGCCCACTCGAGCTGGGCCTAGGTCAGGGCCTGGGTCATTTCCTGCATGGATTTTTGGGTTGTTTATGCTAGTTTTGATGGATTTTTGGGCTGTTTAGGCTAGTTTTGAGCCCGGTTCGAGTATGAAAATTCCCTAATGACTTATTAAGTATCGGGAATTAAGAATTTGAGCCCGAATCATTTTTATTTGATTCAAACTATAGAGAAAGTTTGGAAAAGAATTAAACTTACCCGATAATTTTCTATTAGTCTTAATGTATACTTTATGTCCTCAATTGTCGGTGACCTTCAGAGACACCAATTTCTTCGCTCGTAAACCGACATGAAGACACTAAGTGTGTATTGAGACGGCCTCGGTAAGCCCATCAAACATTATCAATCATCCAAATCATTCCATTCCAAGTTAGAGAAAGTTTATGTTTTCTCATAAATTCGTTTGAAATAAAGTTGGTTAATTTGGCATGTTTGAAAAACAATAAAAAGGCTACTCATCTGATTTATTTCTGAATTTGTCTGGTTGTTTGATAAAGAGTAGTCCTTTTATCAGGTTTGAATGGTGTTTAATGGTTTGAATTATATCGTTTTAGATTTGAATGGTTCACCATGGAAATTTGTATATTTTCTACAAATTATTTTGAAATGAATTGAATGGTTCGCCACGTTCGAAAAGGGTCTATTATCTTGAAAATAAGATCTCAAGGCAAGATGGGGCCAGAGCTTTGTAGTGCGAGCCCATGAGCCAAGGAGAACAAGTGTGTATGTATTTGTTCAGGAGTAGTTGTTTTATCGATTTCAGAAATAAATTATTATGATTTGACTTGTATCGGTTCAGGTTTTGAAATTTAAAGGCACCACTAAGCTTAGGTTACCTTGTTGGGCTGATCACCCGATTTGGGATCTTTAAACTATTTGCCAACTGCAGTTTGGATTCTGTCTGTTTGTCCGGCCATGGCAACGGTTTTGATTTCCAGTCCCACGAGTAGTGGCAACGGTTCTGTTCCGGTCCCACAAGTAGTGGCAACGGTTTCTGTCTATTTGTTCCGGCCATTCTATATGGCGACGGTTTCTGTCTGTGTGCTCTTATTACTTCGGTAATAGGAGAATTTAGCTACATGTGGGTTGCCAATATTTTGATTATTTGTCAGTTAGTTTGAGATATTTAAATTATGAAAAATTCATTGTTTGCACAGAAATAATTCACTTGATTTATTCTTTATATATACATGATTTGTTTTATCAGTATCTTTATGATTTTAAACATGATATTCATAACTTGTATATCAGATCTGTTTTATTCACCTGTCAGACCGTCGTGTCTGATACTTCTCTTGTTTGGTGTCAGATGTCGGACCCGCAGCCTTTGAGGCGGAGTGCACGCAGGAGACAGTAGGGCCTCAGGTGGAGCCCGAGTGGCAACCAAATGATGTCATGTAAACGTCACATTTGGTTTGGAGCACTGATAACATTTTGGGGAAATGATAGTTTTATTTTGGGAATTTTGTTTATAGCCTTTGTTAGCTTTGTCAAGATTGTATAATTTAAACTACTTTTGTCCTCACAACTGTAATTAACTTTTGGGTATGCTATGTATATATTTCTCTTTTGATATCGAACTTGTACCTCTATCTTGTGTTATATGGAGCTTTATTTTGCTACATGCTTCCGCATAACATTATTTTTGATGTGAAATTAATTCTTTGGTTGTAATGGATAGTCCGGGATCCTCACCGCTGAATCCTGTGGGAAAATAATTAGCGCGTGCGGGCGAAATTTTCTAGTCCGTTGCGCCGCGACCCCCGGATTAAGGACTTGATTATCAGGGCCTCGGTCCGGGGGCGTGACACCATGACCCCGTCACCAATGAAGAAGGACTCCGCGTCAACCTCGATTTGGTAGAGGAGGCAAGGGAGATGGCTATGGTCCGTAATGCGGAGTTCAAACGGCACATGGCAAAGTACTACAACTCAAGGGTGAAGCCTCGTTCCTTCCAACCAGGAGACTTAGTTCTCAAAAAGGTGATCCTTGCCACAAAGGACTCTCGCGAAGGAAAGTTGGGACCAAACTGGGAAGGGTCGTACCTCATAACTGAAGTAGTAAGGCCAGGCACCTACAGAATCCAAGATTCCGAAGGAAAGGTCTTACTTCATCCATGGAACGCGGAACATTTGAAGAGGTACTATCAGTAAAATTCTAAGGAAGTCAGAGTAGTGAGGGGGTGGGGCCTGATTTGATTTCTTTTTTAATTTTTTTCTGTTTTCAAGTGATATTGTTTAAACAATAAGCAATGGATGAATAAAATACTGCTTTTTGTGAGAAAAGAGCCTTGCATTTTGTATTTCCATTCAATTTTCAAAAAGTTAAGCTGTAAGCAACCTTTCTATAAAAAAAAAGTACAACAAAAGCCCCTGGCCCTTAATCACTCTCATGGTTGTCCCCATCGTCCTCGTCATCATCCTCGCCATCGTCCTCGCCATCATCCTCGTCCTCAGCATCATCATCATCATCATCCGAGCTACCATTGCTGTCATCAGGCGCCTCAGTAGGCACGAAGCCTGAGAAATCAATATCTGGGAAAGCAGCAGAGATCTTCCCTCGGAGTTCTTCATAGCCATCAATAAAGGCATCAACGAGACCATTCGCTAACTCTTTCTCAGCCAGGATAGCCCTTTCCTCAGCTTGAGAAGCTCTCTCACGAGCCACCTTCATCTCTGTCTCCACGACAGTCTCCCTGAGCGTCACCCTCTCGCGAGTCTGTACAAGCTCAGCCTCACTGAGCGAAGCCCTCTCGCGGGGCTTCACAAGCTCATCCTCTGCCTTGGCCGCCCTCTCGCGGGCTGCTGAGAGCTCAATCTCAAACCTGATCGCCCTCTCGCGGGCCACTGTGAGATCAGCCTCGGAAGCTCTTCCAGCAGCTTCAAGAGCAACAATCTTGCTTTGAGCAACGGAGAGCTCTTTTTGCATACTCTCATTCTCCTGTTTCAATTGACTGTTATGACAGGCCCTTGACAACAAGCAGACGGACGCAGTAGAAGCCCGAAATAATAAGGGACAAAGAAAATGAGAGTACACATAAAAAAATGAAAGTCTGGAGAAAAAAGGGAACATAAGCCTTTACCTGAGCCAGACCCTCTAGAAACGAGTCTTTGACCCCTTCTGTGCCCAAAGCATTAATCTGCGTAACCTCAGGAGGAAACACAAATCTCCCAAGCTTCTCCCGAATCACCAGCGGATTGCCCAACATACGACTAGCCCAGGTCGGTGCCCCTGCAAAAGCTCCCGAGCGTGAAGGACACGAACGAGGGGCATGAGGTATAGTTGGAGAAGAAGACTCTGGAGTAGCAATCGAAGCCGAGGAGGCCGCTGGCTAGGAAGAAACTACAGCAGAGGCCGCCCGATGGGGACGCACCCGTGGCCCCGTTGAAGGGGTGAATACAAGAGACAACTTTTATGTACTGAGTAAGTGGGTAATCTCTGAGTCTGTAATCTCTGCACACTTGAGAAGTAAAAACTGTCGGCAACCTTTGCAAGTGGACGTAGGTCATATTGACCGAACCACTATAAATTCTCTCTCTTCATTATTTACTTCATAAAGCATTAATTACTTGACAGGTGGTGTCCGAAACCAATTTTTGGCATCATCAAGTATAATGAAACCAGATACCGTTACTATTTATTAATAAAACTCTTGTAGTAAAACACTTAATGGCATGATTGATATTTTGCTTGAAAGGTTTGATTGGATTAGATCCAAACAGGGGGAAATTGATTGAATAGTGCAGCTGAAAACTTTTTGAAAGGAACCTTGTATAGACAACACTTGTATATTGCGACTCACCAAAAGATAACTATTTTTTTTTTTTTGTCGGTTATAAGATCATCTTTCCCTCTAGTTTTTCTTATTTTTTTCTTTCCTTCTTTCCCTTTTTCCCTCCCTCCCTCCTCAACATAATGCTTCTAAAATCGAAACCATACACATAGGTTGAAAAATCTTGGGTCCTAATAACAACAAAGAGAGTCCCAAAAAAAGAGAGAGACTAGGGAGGATTCTTGAATTGAATTGATTAGAGGCATACTCTTATGCATTTTCTTTTATAATTTAAACTGAAAAATATGCTTTCTCCGTAGATAGCCTATTTAGAATTCACATTGATGGACAAAACTTAGAGATAGTTTATGGTGACATTGATCTATTGTGTAGAGAAACATGTTGATAATGAAACACTGGAATTTCTTCGTTCAAAAAGCTGGCTACATGCAAAAGAATGCTAATTCTGGTACTTGAAAAAAATATAGTAGTTGGACCTCCACATAAAGAAAGACTCTTTTTTTTAATTCATGAGTTACTACTAGAGAAAGGTTACCATCAGGTGGACTCTCTTCAGGGCTTGGACTCCAAATTCACAAGAATTCTTCTAAGTTGCAACTTACAACAGTAAGATCATCTATAATAGTGACATCAAAGAGAGGAACATAACTCATACATAACTCTTGATCTTACCTATGAGCAATTAGCTTCTGAATAGCATCATCATTTCCACACTCAAAGATCCCAACCTGACCAAATAAAAGACAATTTAGTTGAAAAAGATATGGTATATTCGCTAAACAATCAAATCAAAAAAGAAAAGCCAATTAACATCAGACTTGATACTTCAACAGAAATCCAATATAAAGAACTCAATTGTTTTAATTATTTTAATCAATTAACTAGAAAAGACTTAAGCTAATCATAGATTATAATAATACCAAATTTTTCCAGGAAAATTGAATGCTCAGATTACAAATTGCACTTAATGCAGCATACACAAAAGTTTTGAATTCAGTTGCAGGTCCTCATTACAACAAAGACATGACAAGTCAGGGCCCTGTGCAAGTCTTAAAAACTGACAGAAAATAAAAAAA
This sequence comes from Camphora micrantha, assembly GCA_003546025.1. NCBI lineage: Eukaryota > Viridiplantae > Streptophyta > Magnoliopsida > Laurales > Lauraceae > Camphora > Camphora micrantha. The sequence continues at coordinate 46,132,873 of QPKB01000003.1, read as the reverse complement.
AAATAAACAGAAAATAAATTGACAATAAAAATAAGAAGGGTCAGATCTGCTGTAGATCATGGTGATCGACAACTTGATCCAGCCCATGGTCCACACTGGACCATGTCAGGACCAACATTTTAGCATTATAGTCTACATGAGAACCAAACGACTTGGACATCCACTTTGCATGTGTATTTTTGTTCCGTCGCCCATTTCATTTAAGTAGGTAGGTGCATTTATGTCTTTTAGCCTATAGTTAAGTTCTAGTGGCCATGACTAAAACATCAAAATCTTAATATGAAGGCCAAGATGGAACCTATGGTCAATTTAGACTTCTATCACATTAACTCTACTAAATTTGGTGCATATGTGACCTTTCTGGATTGACTCTAGGATGTGGACATCAACCCAATTTCACATATAACTCAGTTGCCTTCTTGCAATTTTTTAACCTTGGATTTTGGGGTATGGTAAGCGCTAATCGGTCAATCCTATTGACTTGGATTGCATCAGTTGTAAGATTTTTAATCCTTGCAAATTACCATATACTGTCACTTGTAATTTGTTAAATTTCATGAAAGTAGTCAAACATAACAATTTGCACAGACATGGAATTTTTTTCCATGCAGTTAAATTCTGATAATATTTGAAATTTTAAAACCTATTTTGCATGTATTTTGGAACCTTTTTTATCCCGAAATATCCATTTTCAATTCAATTACTTAGAATGCATGGAGCAGAACTAGATTGTTATATCTTTATGGCTCAGATAATGATGTGTTTAGAGAACTTATAATTAAAGATATCATTGGAAGAAATTGTAAAGAAAGGATTTCTTGTAGATGTTATTATGCATTGCTAGCGAAATTTATTAGATGCTTTGTTAGCGTAATTATTAGATAGAGTTTCGCATTCATTGTTTTGCATAGAGAGAGAGAGAGAGAGAGAGAGAGAGAGAGAGAGAGAGAGAGAATCTTGGGGACATCCTCTTCCAAACATGAACATGATATGCAAGGAAGTTTCATAATGGTCCAATGCCTTGAAAGGCTATAACAACTAGTTCACGGTGATGAAAGAGAAAAGCTACATGATGACTCTAATTCACTGAAAGTAGAGATGCATAACTTTGATGTTATAGAGTTCTTCTACTTTATTTACTTTTGCCAGAAAGGGTTCAAGAGCATTTAGGGTTTTCTAAACCCACAAAAAGAGATAAATAGAGAGAGAAGGAGGTAAAGGAAAGAGAAGACCGGAATATCGCTAAAAGAGAGTGTACGCGTAGAAATTATCATGAAAGTTTGTTGGGTTTGTAGAACCCAATAAGCCTGTTAGATGTAGGAAGATATTTGGATTAAACATAAACAAAAAATAACATTTAATAAAATGTTCATGAGTCCTTAAATCAATAGATCCCACAAACTATTCCATCATCATTTTCTGGAACGTATGAAAATATTTGTCTGCATGCATGGATTTTTTTTTAGGATGAAATGGCTTGTATCAATTCACAGGACTGGTTCTTTTGTTGACTTAATGAGTCAATTAGCTAACCTTCTTGTGCTATAAACTATCCATAAATAGAACAGTCTATAAACAGTTCATGATCAATCTTTAGAAATTGACTGTGTATTTGAACATCCTCAAAGATCAGGTGTGAATCAAGCCAACTGTAACTCCCATATTGTTTCAAACAAATGAGTGCCAAAAAGACCCATGGCCATAAGAAACTATGCGTGCTGTGCACACTTTTTTTTTATTATATAGTGACAACCCCCTACTTTAGTGACTTATAGTTTGTTATTGCTACAAACACAAATAAAAGAAAAAGAAAACTTTCTATGAACATTTACTGATAAAGATATCAGTTCATTCTTCTTCTTCTTCTTTTTTGTATTCATGAACAGAAATTTACAATGCCATATAATCTAGAAGCAATGAAATTCAAAGAAAAAAAAATCAGAAGCTGTAGACTCAAAAAAGAGATTCTACACATGCAATTCCCATTTTTTACTTTACATGAAATGCAAATAGACAAGTAAAAAAAAATGTAGAGATATAGCTCAAAACTAGGAAATCATGCTCTATCCCTTGATGGAGACATGATCCTAGTCCTTAACCTGCTTCAAATTTTCTCTTCAGGAATGATCTCTTCGCTTAATAATCCCAACAGCATGTTGTCCCGGCAGCACGTTGTCGGAAAATGGCAGCATAATACTCTCTTTTTGTATGAAATTCTGCAGAGTTCTTGGTGTTCTTTTTTTTTTTTTTTCTTCTTTCTCCTTTTGATAGTGACCCTTTATAGGCCTTTTGAAGCCATCCACGAAGTAGTTGCTGCCCCCACGTTTTCCACTTTGCTACACATTTCTTGTAGCTTGGAATGGATGGGCACCATCTGTCTCTTCTTAACTCCCTTGCTGCCATGCTGGCTACCCATTTCCCATGGGTAGTTTTTTTTTTTTTTAAGGAGTGGATGTTGATGTCAGTTTCATGTACCGGATCATTTCTTTGCTTTACCCATGTGGGATTTTCATCTGAGGAGTGGGTACTCCTCTTGACTCCATTTGTCATTTCAACATATATTTGCAAAAGACCTGGGCCCTATCACGTGATTGATACCATGCCTAAATTACTGGGTTCACATATAACAGCTCGCCCATAATCACCAAAAATCAGATTAGACCGGCTTAGCATGATATGGTCACAAAAATCTGCCTGGTCTTATGCTATCACATAAATATGAGAGAGTCTGATGGGTCATGGGATATAACATGCGATGTGACTCACATAAACAGGTGGGCAATCATTAACTTGGGAGTGAGCCCAATGGCTAAATGGATGTCAATACATAAGCGAGCCCAATGCATCGCTGGGTTTAGGCCCATCTATACAGATCTCGCAACAATGGTTTTTATGTCTCATAGATTGTCATTTTTATCCTGGATCGGGCCTAGGCTAGAATTTAGTTTTGGCTTAGACCAAGATTGGTCACATACTTAGGCTAGAAATGACCCTCCTCTATTCAATCAAAATTGGCCTTATGGACTAATTTATATGGCTCACGCCAGAAATTGGATTGGATTGGTCACAAATTGGCATGGATTAATTCTCAGGCCAGGACCATCATCAATTTGTTAAGCCATATGAATTAATCCATGCCAATTTGTGACCAATCCTGAGAAATTGGCATGGATTAATTCTCAGGCCAGGACCATCATCAACAAAGATTGGTCACATGGCCTAGGTTAGAAATTGACATGAGCCTGACTCAACCAAAATTGGTCATGTGTTTTAGGCTCAAAAATTGGCTTGGACTTGGATCAACCAAGATTAGTTATATGGCCTAGGTCAAAAATTGGCTTGTGCTTGAATCAACCAAAATTGGTCATGTGTTTTAGGCCCAAAAATTGGCTTGGACTTGAACCCAAAAATTGGCTTGGACTTGAATCAACCAAAATTGGTTATATGGCCTGGGTCAAAAACTGACTTGTGCCTGAATCAACCAGAATTGGCTTGGGCTTCATTGGACTTGACATGATATGGTTATATAAGTTGGCTTGAACCTATATTAGTCATAGAGATCTTGACAGAACCCACCAAATTCATCAGGGTACAATTACATGCCATGTAGTGGTCACCAATCATTGGCTTGGGGATGGGTCCGGTGGCAAAATTGATTTAGTCCCACTTGATCAAGATCACACTGGATACGGTCCAAACATTGATGATGATGGATATATAAATATATATATTTTTTTCCAACAAATGCCCCCTTCGAGGATTGCTGATGAGGAATTTTTCGGTGCAAGCGTGCCTCGAACCCGTTGCCTCACAATTCCTACATATGGGCTTTCTCATTGGGTCCGTCCATTTGAAAGCCCTATTTTTTAGGTCCAACTTAAGCCCAAAACTCATATGTGTGGAGAGAAATCTTCTTATTTCGAAACTACAAAACTCTAAATCGAGGCTCTGCAATTCTTCGCCCTAGCTCTCTCCAAGCATTGAAATATTTTTCTTTTCTTCAATCGTTTCATCCCGGATCACATCTAGCTCATGTCAAGGGGTAAGTGTAGTCTTCTCTTTTATTACTGTTTTTGTTTCCTGTCATTGAATTAACCATGGAATTGGTTTCAACAGAAGGGGGTATACAGGCTTGATGTATTTACTTGTACATCCTTTTTCGAAGGTGCAGGAATACAATAGGCAGTTCTTCTTCTTTTTTTTTTTTTTTTTTTTTTGTGCCAGATCCCTATACGTATAAATGCTTGCAACAATGGAAGGGTTTTTGTGTGCTTTAGGCCATAACAGGGGTGAGCTTTCCATATGGTGAAAGCTCATCATAAATTTTTTTTTTTCAATCAATACTTTCTCCCGTGTACAAATTTGACCAAGTCTAGTCATGAAGGCTAATTTTAGGATTATGATGTTTCCTTTGCCTGATGCTCTTATTCTTCTTTTTTTTTTTTTTTTTTTTTTACTGTTCTCAATTTTTTTTAGTGAACAAAATTATAGTACCGGATGGTCATTCAGAACAAGAATTAGCCAAGCAGAGAACTGATGAGGCTTTGGCAAGGGAAACCGCTAATATTTTAGCCACCAAGACCATTAGTTACTACAGAGTTATGGCAGCCAATATTACATGGAAGAGCCGAAATAAAATAGATAGCATTCGAAGGCCAGAATTTTTGTTTGGCGACCATTATCCTAATAAGGACATTCTCTCAGAGAAATCGATCATATCATTTACACATGAATTGAAGGAGAATTATACAATACAAGAAGCAAGCACCACTTGTCTAATTCGTTGAAGACCCTCTCATCTCGCTATCAACGAATTGATGGTGGGACAATTTGGACGCTAGGTGCTCATGATATGAAACTTAGCATTTTCAAAGAGGGTGGTCTGGATTCCAGGGTTGACTCAAAAAGGATTGTGACCACTATGCTTGAGCCAACACTCATGATGAATCCAATGAGGCCTTGTTCACAACTTCAACCCCTAGCTGTTTCCATCATGAATGGTATGGGAGGTTGGAATGGTGAATTTAAATTGAAGGGGTGGTATTATATTTTCCGTGCTTGGTCGGTATGGATTGATCAAATAGTTGAAGCTTTTGGACCTAGGTTACATCAAGTTGGTCTCTTGAAGGCAATACGAGCCACCCAGTACAATGTTGACTACTGCAATGGAGTGTACCAGGCCATGTTGGAGACCTTCCTTTCAAGGTCAAATACTTGCGTGGTGCCAAATGGAGAATTAGGGTTCGCACTCCACGAAATGGCTGACATTTCAGGTCTCCCTGTGGTTGGAGATCTGTATGAGGAATATGTCCCAACAGTTGATGACACAAAAGGAGAATCAGGAAATTTTAGACTCTTATATGCAGACTTGTTATATGAATATACCTCATTATCAAATAACAAGGGATATGTCGCGTCTTCTGCATGGCTTGACAAATTTGGGCTTGATAAAACAAGGATTAGACGCTTCAAACTAAAGCTAATGCGGAGTGCAGAATTATTTGATTTTGAAACACCATCAATAGGGTTGGCCGGTGATATTATTAGCAATACGGAGGTGAAGCCATTTGTAGCTTATCTGTCCATGTGGCTGAGTAAAATGGTCTTCTCTGGGACTAATGGTGATTACATTCGACTCGAAACTTTTCTACCTGCTCTCCAGCTTGCAAAAGGAACTAAGTATGCCTTATGCCCTGCCATGGTTACTTGGGTGTGTACAGGACTAGAACATCATATAGAGCTGGTTGGAAAAGGTGCACAGTTTCATGATTTATATCCTGCCCACTTTTTCTATGCCTAGTTATAAGTCACTGCGATGGTCTTCATCGGCTAGAAGAAGTAGCTAACAGAAGCCCTTTTCTAATGCATTTTCATGGGGCTAAAGCTAGCAATCTGACTCTTGGAAATGCTCGCACAATAATTCGAGACCATAAAAATTATAGGTTTGATATATTCCCGAAGCCTGGAGATGGCCCTTCATATTGGTTACGTGATTGTGCTTCAAGTAATATACGATCCCCTGATGAAAAGGCATTAACATCAGCTAAGCGGGAATGGCTTATATGTATCCGGCCCAGTACTCTTGTTTATAGGATGGGAATTCATATCAACTTTCAGCCATATCTTCCGAGTAGATTTGCTCAACAGTTTGGATATTCACAGGGCTATGTGGGTAATCCAAGTCCGAAGCCATTATTATAAGGGACTAGCATGGATGGCCTCAATGCTTGGCTAGACTTTTCGACTTTCCACACTAGTTGTTTATTCCAAACTCCATACCCAGAAGCAGGTACATCTCATGCCTTTACTACTTGGTTTCAAAATGTCTTCTAGGACTACCTAAAAATTGGTAGTATGAGGAGTTTTCGCAAGGGCATTGAGTTGTCAACTTCTTCTCTTAAGGCTGAAAAGAAAAGAAAAGTGTCAACGGAGAATACAAATGAGGACATCAATGAAATCAATGGTGAAAAAGCTACTAATTGTGGGAATACTCGAATGGATAGGCATACTATTAACGAAGGTGAGGGTCAAGCTGATATTCATGTATCTTTTCCTGATACACAGTTTCCCTCCATACCTAATGTGTTGACGCTGCAAAACCTCCACATGGGGGTGGGATCAAAATTAAAGCTTCTCGATCAAGGAAGAAACAAGAAGAAGTGGTATCTATTGATGAGCATGGACCAGCAAAGAGAACTCGTTCAAAGACTAGTGCCACTAAATCATCATCGGGAAGTTTAAGTACAGAAGCGGTTTCACAAAAGGGGAAAGTATCTACTGGCACTAATATCTTAACATCAAATGTTGCTATGGTAATTTCTGAGCCTCCAGAGCATGAAGCTTCGGACAAATATAATGATAGGGTCGATTATGGTATATATGACTAACCCTTGGCTTTCAAGTTGTCGTCTCCAATAACATCTTGATCTTATGATTCCTATATATATATATATATATATATATGTTTAGAAGACTCGCCTCGCCCTGATCTATCTTCTTATGACGATGTTCATCTTAATAGCGCTGGATCTCAAGGTAAGTGGATCTCATCTTTGGTATCATATTATTCATAGGAATCATATACATATTTATACTCTAATCTCTCTGCATGTGAACAAGTAGGATCTTCCTTGCTTTCAAAGAACAAGAGAAGTACCTTAGTATAACTCTATCTTTATCATAAATTTCTCTTAATGATATCATTGGTGAGTATTGACTTAGGTATCACTTCTGCAGCCATGGCTAAAGAGGATCGACCTAGTCAAAGCTCTGTTATTCTTGATTGCTAGCATGGTAATAAATTGAACTTTCAATGTTTTATCGGCTCTATTGCTTAACACTAATTTACGTGAAAAGTCAATTTATTTTTGTTTGCGCCCCCCTTTTTTTTTAGTTAAGGGTGCTGGCGTTGTCACTTCCTTAAATGAAGCCGTGTTCATTTGTCCTCTCGCCATTGAGAAAGATAGAATAGTGGCGATTTTGTCGAGCCCCAACTTGGATTCAGGACATCCCATGCATGGCACATTTACGGAACCTCTTTTTGACGTTGTACGGGAGAATGTGAACATTATCCATAACTCACATGGAGTGAAGGAGAGGAACATACCGTCATTACTAAAGGCAAATGAACCAATTTCCGCTAATGCAAAGAGGGAAAATGTGGGTTCAATTTTGAAGCCTATGTCGAGTGCAGGATCGACTAGCGAAGCGGCTAAAGGTTTGGGAACTATAGACACGCCTCCTTCCACCGTGGTTGGTAGTGAGCAGGGTGCTTCTTTTGCACCTACATCCTTAGAGGGTAAGGATGCCTTGAATCCTTGGTTGGCAGTTGAGAGCACTTTCCAAAACAACACAACCGAAGATGTATATTGGGAGCCAGCTCGCATGTTCGCAAAGAGTATTCTCAACAATGCTGTTAAAACAGTCACATCGAGCAATTTAGAAGTTGTTTCATCATATTTTGGTATAGCGAAAATAGCACTTCGGAATGCACAGGAGGCTGGCCTTGACACGTCCATGGTTGAGTCTACATTTGGTGCTAATTTTGAAATTGCCACTAAATACTCATAAGCACTCAAGGTGAATGGCCGTGAGTTATTAGCAAAGGAACTCAGAGCTTCACGTGCTACATATTAGACTCACTTAGATGAGGTGTTAACTGCGTATGGAACAGCCTGTATAAAAAAAAAAAAAAAAAAAACTCTTTTCAACAATTTATCTGAATATAAAATGCAGCGGGAGAAGATTTTGTCTGAAGTTTTGAGTGCAGAAACAATGTTACGTCAGTTAAAAGAGGATCTTGCATGTGTAGACACTTCTGTGCGAAAGTTGACATATCAGGAAGAGTCAAACTCTCGTACTCTAGCTAGCCTCACCGATGAAGAGAAAAGTATTGAAGATAAGATTATTCAGATTGTTGATGAACTTGCAGCTAATGAAGTCCATGTGGAGGTAAAGACTCTGTCATTGGAAGATCTTCAAAGTCAATTTGAACACCAGCTGGATAAATTGCGAAGTTTATAGGTTTAAGCCTATATTTTTCTTTTTGCTCATCATGCATTATCTTCATTGTTTTGACACTCATTTGCACATCATCCTTTCTTTTTTTTTTTTAAGTGAATAAATGAAAAGAACATCACTTTCTGGAGGCTAGATTCTTATTGATTTTAAGGCTCGATATTATTCTATTATGTCCCTTTGTTTCCATCTTTGTTGACACCAAAAATATCACCATGTCCCTTCAACACCAAAAGCTACATGGAGCCACATCCTGCCATAAATAGGAAGGCGCCACTTCAAGCATCAGATCTTGTCAGAGTCAAACAAAAACTACAAGGTCTTTCAAAGCAGCCAAAAGAGGGGTACATATGAAGTTTTGGGCCGTTTCAACATCATTTGGCCTAACTTCACTCCTCCGACAGCCAGACAGGAGCTCCCGGCAACGACAGTGTCGAAGACTTCAAAACTTCGATCAGAGCCTACGGATGGTCTCAGAATACCTCCAAAAGGCTCCATGCCAAATTTCAGGTCATTCCGACAACGTTTGACCTGACCTCGACGCTCCGAAGCAAAATCAGGCCTGCCGGCAGCGGAGCACCCCGGAATCATGGCATCCAAATTGGAGCTAAGGGATCATCTCAAAATGACTCCAATAGGTCCCCCGTCAAGTTTTAGGTCAAACGGACATCGTTTGGCCTAGTTTCAAAGCTCGGCATTTTCCTCATGGCGAAATCAAGGCGAGCATTTGCGGGACCCCAAACGGCTTCAAAATTCAAACCAAAGCCTATGGTTGGTCCTATCTACTGCTAAAAAGACTCCCCGTCAAATTTTAAGTCAATCGGACATCGTTTGGCCTAGTTTCAAAGCTCGGCATTTTCCTCGAGGCGAAATCAAGACGAGCATTTGCGGGACCCAAAAAGGCTTCAAAACTCAAACCAAAGCCCATGGTTAGTCTTATTTACTGCTCAAAAGGCTTCACGTCGAATTTCAGGTCATTCCAACATCGTTTGGCCTAGTTTCAATGCTTGACAAAAATCGGCAAATACCGCACAACAAAGTCTTCGGCTTTCCAGAAAAATAGGAAACTCTGTGCTCTGATTTGCGTGGCTTCTCATCGGGTTTTCTTCAGGAGAATCAAGCCAATAAATGAGGGGAAATGTCAGGAAAAATACAGAAGAAAAAAAGAAGCAAAAAAGGTCGAAAAACGGCGGAGAAAAGGCGACCGGACGACGACCAACAAATGGGCCCAAGGCCCATGGTCGCCGGCGACCATGGAGTTCCGGCGACCCAAAAGTCACCGGAAGACCCCTTTTTCAGGTCCTTTTCGCGTTTCGAGTTGATTGGCCCCTGTGATTTTTCCAAAATCTGATTTTTCGTGCATGAAATCCGTCGATCTTCGTCAACATCACGGATTCGCCGCCGAAATCATTGGATGATCATTAGATGCCTCAAAATCGCCAACCGGCCGACAAAGAAAGCACACTTTCTGCCCGCCCGATCGTGAAATCGACAGGACAGCTGTTGCCGGCACGTTGACATTAATCAATGTCTGAAATTGCATCGTCATCCGACATCAAACAACATGTGGATCCACCGGCGATCATCGCAAGAAGAATTCCAAAAGACGCGGCGCGGCCCGCGACTCTTCAAGCGACTTGGCGACCAATTAATGAGGTTAAATGACCCATTTTATGACAAGTTAATGCGGTCATTAACTCATTATTTTGGAGGCCCAATCAAAAGCAAGCAAATGGGAGTTACAAGTCAAATGATTTATGGCATTAAAGCCATGAAACTCCTCCCATGATGGAGATTAAAGGCAATTAAAAGCTCATTATTCTCCATCAGCCAATCAGATTCAAGGAAAAAAGAGTTACAAAACAAATAATTTAAAACTTGTAACTCCTCCCATTATGAGCATTAATGCATTCAATACTCATAAACCCTCCTAAATGGCTACCAAAGGCCTATAAATAGGAGGGCATTCCAAAGGGAAAAACCCGGGGAAAAAATCCAGAGAAATCGCCAGAGAAATTCACTCGAAGTCCAGAGAATTGCCCGGAAAATCCAGAACTCCTGCAACTCTGCTGCAATCACCAAAAGGTGATTGAAGCACCCTTGGGGGGCCACCCCCCCAAGGACCTCCCTTCTTCTACCAACATGGCTAAAACGTGGCTTTTCAGCCCGTTTACTTAGCTTTTTTATCGGATATAAGACCTTCTCTTGGTCTTTGTCCTTTAAAAATCTGAGGTTAAAAAGCCAAGCCAAGAATCCAAGAATCATGTTCTCATCTGCATGGACAACGGCGGAGGCCATATATGGCTCGCGACCGTCGATCTGAACGTGTCCCCACAATCGAATGAGAAGTTAGATCCCTTTTCTTGCTTTTCCTTTTGTACTTTGTATGTTTTTTTAAGAGACAAAAAAATCACAATTCTTGTCTTTCATAATGGATAAGATTTGTAAATCGCCTTTTACGGCAAAATCGCCTTTTACGGCAAACAAATGAAATCGCCTTTCACGGCATATAAAAAAAAAACCTTTGTCTCTTTTCTTAAAATATGTGTGCAATGGGAAACTAGAAAAAGTTTTATTTCCCCTTTCTACTTGTGAAGGTGGATCTTCGGATCACCATTCCAAGATTCCAAGTAGAAAAGTGAAATTGGCATACCCGTACAAAATGTTGATACCCTTTACTTTTTTTCTCCTCCCCTCCGCCGTACCCCGAAAGACCCGGGGCGGAGGCAGCGGGAGAGAGGGAAGAATCGGGTCCATCAATCTTCATGGTTAAAGATCCCCAATACTCTATGTAAATAGAAAATCAAACAAATGCATTTGGACTTAGAGCCAATAATATTACTTGCACCATGTCAAAAACAAAGTATATATGTCATCCCAGTTTTACTCAGAATTTATCCATGCAAGTTTGAGCTTGGCAGTGGGATTTCTATCTATCTTTCTCATCTTTGACTTTCTGACCTGATCTGAGCGATGCATGTTGACTGAGTGACACAAGCTAAGGAATTTCTTTTCACACCAACTAGATAGATTGAGACAAGCTAGAATTAGCTTAAAGTGTATCCCTTTTTTTTTTTTATTTGGCAGCATATCTTTAAAAGCCACAGTCAAGGCTTACTGGAGTTTTGATCTCCAAGGCATAGTATAAAAACTTTTAAGGTTCTGAGACTTAACATGTTGCAAACTTTGAGGCTTGGTATCAAAATATTCAATGTTCTAAGGCTTGATATCAAAGTTTGACACATCATGAACTTCGAGGCATGATATCGGAACTTTTAAATATTCTGAGGCTTGGTGTGGAGGTCCAAAACTATTCGGTTTTCGAGGCATTATATCGAGACTTCTATGACTCGAGGCATCATATTGAAAATCGAATATGATAAGAGGACATGTTTTCATGGATAATACTTCTTAAGAAATTTGCCATTGATGGGCATAAGGCATCGATCACCATCTTGATTAATTAAACTGTAAGAGCCATTAGAGTATACAGAATCGATAATAAATGGTCCCTCCTATTTTTCTGTAAACTTTCCTTTTGATTTATGGGTGATGATCATTAGTCTTTTAACAACGAGGACCAAATCGCCCCTTTTAAAGACCCTTTGATGTACTTTTTTTATTAAACGCACTTGCCATTCTAGATTGGTAGATCTCTATGTTTTGAAGAGCGATGAGCCTTTCTTCGTCAAGAGATTCCAATTCCTGTAGTCGTAATTTAGTATTCCCTTCTTCATTCATGCCACTGGCTAATGCAATTCGGAGTGAAGGGATTTGAATTTCAAGTGGCAGAACAACTTCACAGCCATATACAAGTAAGAAAGGTGTGAATTGAGTTGCTCCTCGAACTGTAGTACGATAGGCCCATAGCGCTTATGGCAATCGCTCGTGCCAATCTCTTTTGTTTTTAGAGACCATTTTCTTTAACAATTTGCATATCGTTTTATTGAATGCTTCAGCTAAACCATTGGCAGGTGGATAATAAGTTGTAGATGAAATATTTTTGATGTGATATTTCTCGCAGAATTTGTAAAAACGATGGTCTCGAAACTGCGGTCCATTATCATGGACAAACCTATTCAGGTCTCCAAACCTACATATAATGTTGGTTTTGAGAAAGTTAAGAACAACAACATTCTTATCTTCATTCAAGGCTACTGCTTCAGCCCATTTAGAAAAGTAGTCTGTCACAGTAAATATGAATTGATGCCCCTTTGATGACGGAGGATTAATCGGCCCAACAATATCCATTCCCCATGCTTCAAATGGCCAGGATGTCACTGAAGGGTGTAAAGGTTTAGGGGCCTTGTGTATGTAATCAACATGAAGTTGACAAGTCTTACATCGTTTGGCTAATTCATGTGTATCTTTAATCATGTTTGGCCAATAACAACCCATCCTTCTAATTCGGTCACATAATTTTGGACCCGGTTGATGTGCTCCACAAGTTCCACTATGAGTTTCAGTCATGACTTGGTCTGCCTTCTGATTTGATAATCAACGAAGTAAAATACCATCATATGACTTTCTATATAGAGTTTTGGTATTGATGTCATAGTAAAATTTAGGAGCCCTCCTTCTTATGCTTGTTCGTTCTTTTGGGTCATCTGGTAAAATTCTGAACTGCATATAATCAATAAATGAGTCACACCAATCTCCAATTGCCATTTCGCATACAGAAAGTCTACTTGATTTGACTAATTGGCATTTGGCAAAGGCTTCATGTGTATCTAATGGCGGCATGATCCTTCTTTCACAAACTAATACTTTACGGACTTATCCTTCAGGAAGGGCCATCGAGGCTGCTAGACTTGCTAATGCATCTGCCCTTGCATTCTGGCTTCGCGGGATATGTTCAATATTGCAATAAATGAATTTGTTCATCAATCGTTGAGCTATCTTGTGATAGAACTGAATGTCAGGTTTCTTAACCTCATATTGATCATTTACTTAATTTACAATGAGTTTTGGATCTCCACGTATTTCCAAGTGTCGAATTTGTGCCTCATGAGCTATTTCCATTCCCATAATAAGGGCCTGATATTCTGCAATATTATTAGAACATGATTTGATTAGTGAGAAGAAATAGGGGATCATATATCCATAAGGGGTTACGAAGACAACTCCTACCCCAGATATCCTTTCTCCGTTTCCATCCGTCCTACTAGCACCATCAAAATACATTTCCTAAGCTTCTTGTTTTGATGTTTGAAAGGTCTCAACGTAAAAGACTGGTTCATCTGGAAAAGCATCCCTTAGCTCGGAATCATGTGGTAACGGATGCGCGGCCAAGAAATCTGCTAATGCTTGACCTTTCACTGCTTTTTGTGGGACATATATGATATCATACTGGGAAAGGAGAATTGACCATTTTGCTAATCTTGCACTCAAAGATCCCGCCTTTGTTACTAAGGTCATTAATGGGTTTACACGAGAAACAGGGTAAACTGTTTGTGATAGCAGGTAGTGCCTTAATTTCTGTATTGCAAACATTAGCGTGAGGCATTCTTTCTCTATCGGTGGATATCGATGTTCTGCTCCTACCATCGTCTTACTTAAGTAGCAAAGTGCCACCTCATGCCCTTGGTTATTCTTTTGTGCCAGTATTGCCCCCAAGGAGTGATCAAGGGCTCGCGTATACAGAATGAATGTTCTCCCTTGCACTGGAGCAGCTAAAACAGGAGGCCTAGTAAGATATTTCTTGATATCTTCAAAGGCTTCATCACATGCCTGATCCCATACAAAATTCACTCATTTCTTCATTAGACGTGAGAATGGCCGGCATCTTCTAGATAAATTAGAAATGAACCTTCGAATATAGGCCAATCGACCTTGGAGTCCTTTTAGCTCTTTTAGATTTCTTGGAGGTTTCATTTCTAAAATGGCTTTTGTCTTGATTGGATCAAGCTCGATTCCATCTTTGCGAACAATAAACCCTAAGAACTTTCTCGAAGAAACACCAAAAAAGCATTTCAATGGGTTCATGCGGAGTTTATACTGTCGAAGTCTTTCAAACACTTCCCTGAGGTCTTTGAGGTTATCCTCCTTTCTTTTGCTTTTAACAGTTAGATCATCTACATAACACTCCACCTTTTTATATTGCATATCTTTAAAAATTTTCATCATTGCCCTTTGAGAAGTGGCCCCTGCATGTTTTAAACCAAAAGGCATCACGGTGTAACAATAGATTCCAAATGGTGTTCGAAATGCAATGTGCTTCTGGTCATCAGGATGCATTTTGATTTGGTTATATCCTGAGAAACCATCTATGAAAGACAATCTTTCGGAACCAAAAGTATTATCAATCATGATTTCTGCGATGGGTAAAGGGAATTCATCCTTAGGACAAGCCTCATTTAAATTTCAAAAATCAATACAGATTCTAATCTGGCCATTTTTCTTTGTAACTGGAACGATGTTGACTAACCAATCAGGATGTTGTTCCTCCCTAATGAAGCCAACATCTTTTAGCTTTTGAACCTCTTTTTCGATTTTATCCATTATGTCTGGTCGGAATCTTCTTTGAGCTTGTTTAATGGGTTTAACATCTTTTCTTAAACTTAACCTATGCATTGCAATTCCTGGATCAAGGCCAGGCATTTCAAAATAAGACCATGCAAAAACATCTTTAAATTCATTCAAAAGACAAGTATACTCCAAAATTTCATCTTCATTCAATTCTGCATTTACAAAGATTGGACAGGGATCACTTTCTGTTTCCAGATTAATTTGTTTAACCTTTTCCTCCGTGGGGGGACTTGGTTTTACACATTCCGTTTCTTTTTCCAATTCAAAGTACATTTCTTCATTTTCATCTACATCCTCACCTGAAATGGAAATGCAATTAATTGAAGATACAGCCCAACTTGATGAACTAATTTTGAAGTTCAAGTCTTTTTCTTCTTCTTCGTGGGAGGGTGTCAAGAGTTTGTTGCAGTAATGGTGATTGGCTGCTGTTGTTGATGCCGGACAATATCCTAGACCATATGGAATGAATCTAACATGTCCATGATTTTTCCACGATCTTGCGTGCATCTGTAATGGAACAGGAATGCCACGACCCTCATCCTTTGCATCATCCATTTAGCCTTGTAGCTATACATAAAGAAATCTGGGGTCCCTTCCATAGGAATTTCTTCAACAATCATTTGTGAAGGGTGCGATACTCTATAAAACACAATAGGCAGTCGATGTTTCATGGGCACAACAAATATTGCTCCCTTTAGTTCTTCTGGAGGCCTCAAAAGATATATTACTGGGATATGGAGTTTAACAGAGTCAATAAGTGGCTCTTTCCCTCTACCTTCATCTTCAACCACAAATGATATTACGCCGACTAAACTATTTTTGATCTGGCACTGGGAACCTCTACTAGGCTTTTCTTAATGAAAGTTGTCTCTTCAAGCTTTGGACGAATGCTGATTTTGGAACATTTAGGTGCTTTTGTGGCAATGTTAGTAGAGGATTCACCATTTATTATCTCAACACCCTCCAGTAGCTTTGCGGGTGGAGGTACAGATACCTTGGAATTTTTCTTTTTAATTTTAGATTTTTTTACAATCAAAGCTTCCGGTGTGCTTTCATTTGCATCACCATTAGGCTCTGATGTATAAAATCTAGCATCCACACAATATGCTTTCATCCATTTGAAATGGTTTCTTGTCGACAAAGACTCGACGTACTTCTGAATTTTTATCGATGTATTTGATACATTGATGTAATGTCGAAGGGACTATATAGTTTTCATGAATCCATGGCCTTCCGAGGAGCAAATTGTAGGAAGTTTCAGCATCAATGGCGTAGACCACGACCTGAGATTTTATGTCTCCAATCTGACATGGAATAACTATCCTACCAATAGCCTTTTGTGTTTCTCCATTGTATGCCGATATGCTGAGTTTTGTATAGATGAGCTTGCTAGTTGGGATTCCCAAAGATTTTAAGGCCCGTAGTGGCACGAGGTTAATTGCTGATCCAGGGTGAATTTGTATTCTTGGTAATTCAACGTCACCAATATATCCTGTGAAGTATAATGGCCGATTGTGCTTTACGTCCCCAAGTAACATGTCATCTTTCATGAAGCTAATTGTAGTAGCCATGGCTGCTTTTAAATTGAAGCATTCTTTACATTTCGCCTTTTGCTTTACTTGTACTTGGTGGACATGAGATGCATATTGGTCTGGGTTCATGAGAGTCACTGCAGCAGCTTTTCGAATGTCTGGAGACAGCCTCAACATGTCATGCATGCTTATACGTGCGGGGATGCGAGCCAGATGTTCAAGCAAATCATATCTAAAGGGCTCCTGAAGACTAGGCAAACCATCAGTCCTGACAGTTCTTCCTGTAGGCTTTGTAGCCTTGCCTTGATTAACAGTTGTATCATAATTTTTATGGTAATCTAGCCCAGAGCGAGTCCCTTTGCCTACCTCCTGTACCTTAGGAAAACATAAGGAAATCTCTTCGCTATCTGCTATTGCAGTTTCCGAAGATTTGGAGGATGTCAAATTGGATGGTTCAGACGTTGATGAACTCTCTGCTTTGTCTTCATCTTCATTTTTCTTTTCATCAGAAGTTTCATGGTCGATCCAAACCATATTGCATGGCCAATATAATCCTTCGACATCTTCATCAACATCCCATGGGGTATCATTATCCCATGTTAAGGCTTCAATTTCTTGGGGGGTTCTGGGTCCTCCTGCAAAACACCATGGAATTGGGTATGAAGGATTGAGAGGCCCAACTGGTCTGGGCATGTGGCTCATTGCATGAATAATCCCTTTTGCTTTGATTTCTCTTCTAGCCACATCATCATGTGCCCAAACCTCACCTTCCTCTGACACATATTCGTATGGTCTTATGTTTTCTCTATTGGATGAGTAAAAGAGCCACACATCAGAGTCTGAGTCTAAACCATCGGCATCATACCCATCAAGAGCGAGAGAATCATCACCTATCAAGAGCGAGGACTTGTCCACTTCATCAATCCTATCAATATCTGGATTTTCATCGGATAATTGTAGGAAGATCTTTTCTTTGCCATTTTGGAGTCAAATCCCATATGGATGCAGTATAAACGGCAATTTTCACTATGCCTTTAATCCATCTCCTAATATCATCATCATCAAGCAATTCATTGTCATCATCTAGGTCGGCTGACAAACTCGAGGGTTCCGATGGGCCACTGTCACTCTCTGTCGATGTGTGGTCATGGATTAATCGAACGCGCTGAACGGGGATAAAGTATGGCTCGTCATGGTTTCCTTGAGTAAAAATATGTCATCTGGTTAAATCTTGACTTAATTCATATGAACTTTCGGAAGAACTCACGCCATCTCTATATCCCCATCTAAGGCCGTAATTTCCATCATCTTGATCCAGTTCTTCTTTCAACTCTACCAGCGAGAGGCAGTTGCATGGGAATATATCATCTTTTGACTCACTTAATTCATCTTTCTGCTTTTGATTTTTTAAAGACAAAAAGAGTTCAAGTGGTAAGAATTCCTTGAGAGTAAATGGAACCCGAGGCTCTTGTATTAACAAATCTATTGGGGTGACAACCTCCTTTGATTTACTAGGCTTTTTCTTGTTATTTGGCCTACGCTTTTTCTTTTGTTTTCTTGCCCCTAATATAGCATTTCTCGTAGGATAGTTGTCATTCCAGAAGGGATTTGACGTTGCTACAGAGCGTGATTTGCTTCCTACTGTCTCCCACCCTTCTTCTGACAGGATATCTAGATGGACCCACATCATCACACCGTTTGGCATTTCTACTGGAACCAACCCATCCTTACTTTCCAATGGGTTTACCAAGCGAAAGTCGACATCTCGCTCTTCTTCTTGCACAGTGGGAATTCTAACTGGTTGTTTGAAACTTCCAAAGTGAACAGACACCATGTTAGTTGTCACCTTCTTGTCTTCTTTAGCCAAGGTGATAATTCCATTGTCAAGTAACTCCTGGACTTTATTCTTAAAAACCCAGCAGTCTTTTATACCATGACTTATGACCCTGTGGTATATGCAATACTTTGGGTCAGTTGTTTTGCCTTCTTCTTCTGGTCTTTTACATGGCGGAAGCTTGATTTTCTCATTTTTTAGGAGAGTATGAAAAATTGACTCTGAATCTTCAACAACAAAATCATATTCTTGAGACATTCTTTCTTTTAAAGTCTGACTTCTCTTCATCTTGTTTTGGTCTTCATCACCTCTCTTCTGACTATTTTCGAGTTTCCTTGAGTCAAGGGGTGAAGCTACTTGAACTGCCATAGCTTACTTCTTTTTGCCCCCACGTTTGGATGGTTCAATCTTCCTAGTAGATTTCTTTTCTATTTCTCGATCTTTGATGATTGTTTCAACTTCTATTGCTGCTTCTAGCAACTCACTAAGGTCCTTTGCTTTATTCCCGACCAACTTAACCCATATTTTTTAATGTAAGTTTGTCCTACACATGTTTGTCAAGGACTCGTGTGAAAGGTTTTCTAGACATTTGAATGACAAAGCTTGCCATCTTTTGATAAAGGCAGTCGCTGACTCTTCTTTGCCTTGTTTTTTTGTGCATAGGCGAGCTGTAGTCACTGAACTGTCAACATTGAAAAAATGGTCAGTAAACTTTTGTTCTATATCCTTCCATGACTTTATGGAACCGCTTGGTAGTCTTTTATACCAATCAAATGCTGTTCCTTTCAATGTACTGGTGAACAATCGGATTTTTAATGCATCATTATTAGATATCTCTCCAGTCAACACCTTGAAGTGGCATAGATGTTGATAAGATGAAGTGCTTCCATCATACGACTGCAAATGAGACTACTTGAACTTAGGTGGAAATGGCTCGTCATCCATCCAGGCTGGATAAGGTGGGTTTGATCTTTTTTTTGGATGATGTTGCTCCCTCAGTGGCATTTTCATTCATCTTTTGGACTGCTTCAACCGTGACTCAAGTTTTGCTCAACTCTTCTTCGTCATTATTATGGTCCATATCATGATCATGACTATCTCTTTGATCACGTCTGTTGCGAGAATGTCGTTCGGACTCCCTTTGATTAATCTGGGTTTGAAGAGTGACCATCATTGTCATTATCTCTTCAAATCGTTTGTTTGTATCCTGGACATATTGCATGAAACCTGGCGGGGGATTTGATTCTGAGAACTCTGGATTACCCTCTTGGCCCGTCATATAGACAAGAGCTACACTTGATTCTGACGAGGGAAGACCTGTGAGCTCGCCTAATAATCCCATTGTTCTTGGTGCCTGATCATTAGATGATCCTTGTGAACTACTTGAATCGCAAATGTGATCTTTTTTTGTTACTTTCCTTCCTCTGGCAATCATGACACTCCTTGTTTGCGGCCGCTGGGTGTCAAATATCTCCACTATTTCCTTAACATAGGTCGATGATTCTTTCTTTTTCTTAACTTTACCAACCATATTGACAGACATAACTGATTCTTCGGTCTCTTTGGGAATCCACATGGGTGCAATCTTAAATTCATGGGCCTTGTGGGCCACTCTTCTTTTCTTTCTAGATGCCCGTTGGCTTGCTACTTGTACACTTGTCTCATCAGACAGTGCCTTTTCTTTAAGCTTTACAATCAATTGAGGTATGGCATCATTTGAAGGTTGCTCCATAATTTTGACTTGGGTTGGATCAATTATCCTCTTTGCCTTAGCCTTTTTGGCATAACAATGAGTTTTGTCTTGCTTGACTCGGTGAGGGGATTGGGTCTCCATAGGTGGAGTCCCACTTGAGTTGACTCGCTTGTTAATTCTTCTTTTATAGCTCTTGGATAGAACTTGAGGTTGGACCATCTGTTTTTTTGCAACAAAGTCATAATCATCCTTTTTGCTTCGAGGTCTGAATTCTGCTGGCATGTTTTTTCTTGTCATAATTCGGGGATCATTTGAGCCCAGTGAAAATTTGACAACTAAAGACCTCTCATTTTCTTAGCGGGCCGTTGTGGGGCTTTTTCACCCATTATCACATTCTTTCCCTTAAGCAAGGTGAGAGGGTCGAAAGCATGCCGTTGTGTCCAGCCAAGCTTAGCCACCTTGGTGGGGTAAGCACTGGGACGCGACCTGGTAGCATCATCCCAAGTTCTAGTCTTTCTTACCACTCAGGTGGGGTAAGTGCTAGATACAAGGGGCTTTTGTTTCATTTTTGAGCGTCCATGACCCGTAAACCGTACCGCTCTGGTGGGGAAGGTGTAGGTACATGGAATCATAAAATTATCTTCATCATTTTTCATTTGACATTTTATATTTGATTGGAATTTAATGGATTGATTAAATTTGGATCCATTCAAACATACCTTATTTTGAAATTGATATGTTGATGGAGTTTGGTGAGAGTTAGCTAACTGATGATCAGCTCCATGGGTGGACGTCCCTAGCATGTCCTTTGGAACGTGGTAGTTTTTTAATCCTTCGTGAGCTTGTTGACCATTAGCTAGCTGATCAACTCGAAAATGAGGAAATTTGCCTTCTTTTGACACTTCATGAGTTTTGAAGAAAGCAAACTTCTGATTTTCCAAAATTTCATTTTCTCCATGCAATTCTTCAAACCTTATTTTTGCAGTTTTTACATGAGTCTCTTGCAGGGAATTTCTTGCTTGGACTTTGGCTTCTAGGTAAGCCTTGTATTTGGTATCGTCAAACGTGATAACCAACTTTGTTGCCATTGATGAAACTTGACGACAAAACTTGAGATACTTTATATTATGCAACCTGAAAAGAAAAAAGAAACAGTGAACTGTGGTCCCACCGGGTGTGCCAAATTTCTGTACACGCAGAAATTATCATGAAAGTTTGTTGGGTTTGTAGAACCCAATAAGCTTGTTAGATGTAGGAAGATATTTGGATTAAACATAAACAAAAAATAACATTTAATAAAATGTTCATGAATCCTTAAATCAATAGATCCCACAAACTATTCCATCATCATATTCTAGAACGTATAAAAATATTTGTCTGCATGCATGGATTTTTTTTTTTTTTTTAGGATGAAATGGCTTGTATCAATTCACAGGACTGGTTCTTTTGTTGACTTAATGAGTCAATTAGCTAACCTTCTTGTGCTATAAACTATCCATAAACAGAACAGTCTATAAACAGTTCATGAACAGTTTTTAGAAATTGACTGTGTATTTGAACATCCTCAAAGATCAGGTGTGAATCAAGCCAACTGTAACTCCCATATTGTTTCAAACAAATGAGTGCCAAAAAGACCCATGGCCATAAGAAACTATGCGTGTTGTGCACACTTTTTTATTATTATATAGTGACAGCCCCCTACTTGAGTGACTTATAGTTTGTTACTGCTACAAACACAAATAAAAGAAAATGAAAACTTGCTATGAACATTTACTGATAAAGATATCAATTCATTCTTCTTCTTCTTCTTTTTTGTATTCATGAAAAGAAAATTACAATGCCATATTATCTAGAAGCAATGAAATTCAAAGAAAAAAAAAAAAAAAAAAAAAGAAGCTATAGACTCAAAAAAGAGATTCTACACATGCAATTCCCATTTTTTACTTTACATGAAATGCAAATAGACAAGTAAAAAAGAATGTAGAGATATAGCTCAAAACTAGGAAATTATGCTCCATCCCTTGATGGAGACATGATCCTAGTCCTTAACCTGCTTCAAATCTTCTCTTCAGGAATGATCTCTTCGCTTAATAATCCCGGCAACATGTTGTCCCTGCAGCACGTTGTCGGAAAATGGCGGCGTAGTACTCTCTTTTTGTATGAAATTCTACAGAGTTCTTGGTGTTCTTTCTTCTTCTTCTTCTTTTTCTTCTTTCTCCTTTTGATAGTGACCCAGGTAGTGACCCTTTATAGGCCTTTTGAAGCCATCCACGAAGTAGTTGCTGCCTCACGCTTTCCACTTTGCTACACATTTTCTGTAGCTTGGAATGGATGGGCACCATCTGTCTTTTCTTAACTCCCTTGCTGCCATGCTGGCTACCCATTTCCCATGGGTGGTTGGTTTTTTTTTTTTTTTTTTTTTAAGGAATGGATGTTGATGTCAGTTTCATGTACCGGATCATTTCTTTGCTTTACCCATGTGGGATTTTCATCTAAGGAGTGGGTACTCCTCTTGACTCCATGTCATTTCACCAAATATTTGTTGAAGACCTGGGCCCTATCACGTGATTGATACCATGCCTAAATTACCGGGCTCACATATAACAGCTCGCCCATAATCACCAAAAATTGGATTAGACTGGCTTAGCATGATATGGTCACAAAAATCAGCCTGGTCTTATACTATCACATAAATATGAGAGAGTTTGATGGGACATGGGATATAACATGGGGTGTGACTCACATAAACAGGTGGGCAATCATTAACTTGGGAGTGAGCCCAATGGCTAAATGAATGTCAATACATAAGTGAGCCCAATGCATTGCTGGGTTTAGGCCCATCTATACAGATCTCGCAACAATGGTTTTTATGTCTCATAGATTGTCATTTTTATCTTGGATCAGGCTTAGGCTAGAATTTAGTTTTGGCTTAGACCAAGATTGGTCACATACTTAGGCCAAAAATGACCCTCCTATATTCAATCAAAATTGGCCGTATGGACTAATTCATATGGCCCACGCCAGAAATTGGATTGGATTGGTCACAAATTGGCATGGATTAATTCATATGGCTTAGGCCAGAAATTGGCATGGATTAATTCATATGGCTTAGGCCAGACATGGATTGGTCACAAATTGGCATGGATTAATTCTCAGGCCAGGACCATCATCAACAAAGATTGGTCACATGGCCTGGGTTAGAAATTGACTTGAGCCGGACTCAACCAAAATTGGTCATTTGTTTTAGGCCCAAAAATTGGCTTGGACTTGGATCAACCAAGATTAGTTATATGACCTGGGTCAAAAATTGACTTGTGCCTGAATCAACCAAATTGGTCAGGTGATTTAGGCCCAAAAATTGGCTTGGACTTGAACCCAAAAATTGGATTGGACTTGAATCAACCAAAATTGGTTATATGGCCTGGGTCAAAAACTGACTTGTGCTTGAATCAACCAGAATTGGCTTGGGCTTCATTGGACTTGACATGATATGGTTATATAAGTTGGCTTGAACCTATATTAGTCATAGAGATCTTGACAGGACCCACCAAATTCATCAGGGTACAATTACATGCCATGTAGTGGTCACCAATCATTGGCTTAAGGATGGGTCCGGTGGCTAAATTGATTTAGTCCCACTTGATCAAGATCACACTAGATATGGTCCAAACATTGATGATGATGGATATATAAATATATTTTTTTTTCCAACAGAGAGAGGGAGGAAGGATTACCAGGTTCAGCGGGGACGATTGAAATACTACCAAGGTCGGGAACGCCCAGATTGCGAGACAATGGAGGCCAAAATCCCTAGTTGGTGGAGGCAATGGAGACGATGATGATTCGTCAATGTCGAACGGACGTTGGGGGCCTTGTGTATTTGCAAATAGGTTGGGCGAGGGAGAAGGATGGTGAAATCAGCTGGGGGAGAGAGTTAAAGTAGGTGAAAATGAGGAATAGTAAAAATAGGGAATGCTAAAAAGGTGAAAAGGGTTTTTCTAATTACGCCATTGCAATATAAATTACGGTATCACAACTTATTAACTTGCGGTATCGCAACATAAATTGCAATATCGCAATAATTGTTATGTTATCGCAAATAGAAAAACGCTTTTTGGCTTGCACCGGGGTAGGATGGTACAAAGAACATGTAGATAAAATTGTCGAATAAAAAGGGGGAGTTATCCATGAATTTAAGTTAGTTAGAGAAAAAATCCCCTTTTTAATTAATACTAGTGGAGCCCTGCACATGCACCAAACACACAGTTTTACTAAGAAAATCTTTAAAAAAAATAAAGTTCTTAAAAAATTCAGTAGAAGCTTAAGTACATTTAAAAATAAAATTTCAACAGAAAATGAGTGATAGTAAATTGCAAGGCTTGTGCAATGTCCAAATACAGCTGACACTACTATTTTTCTATACATTTAGAAACAATAAAATAATGATATAGTGAGAAAAAAGAGATCTCAAAAGACAATCAATATGAAATTTATATAACTTTTTGAGGATATAAATCACATATTTCTAGATATTTTATCATGAATGTGTACAAAGAAATTTCAGTTTACTTTATTTAACCTGTCAGGTTGGCTTATCAGTTTCCTAATAGACTTAACCTACTAAAGTTGGATTCCAGTCGAAAACATAATCAAATTGATAACCTGCAGTTTTATAAAAAATAAAAATAAAAACTAAGAACCAGATGAGCTTACTGTTCTAACTAATTACCATGAACATTATATGTTCACTACAAAATCGGATTCTATTAAGGAAAAAATTAATTATATTTTACCTAAGGACATTAGAATAACAAAACTGACATTGTGGTTTTAGTCTTAACTTACAAAAAATAATAACATCTCACACCGACCGTCAAGAATAATAAAGCAATCCCGCTTGTCCTCAAGCGACATGGATCAACAATGGTGAAACTATGATATGAACTCTGACGGGTAAGATTTGCAAAGCACATGCTGATCAATATTAGTATTTAACGTGTGCTTTGTTTTATTTTATAAGACGGACCACTATCAGGTAAAAAGAGGCAATACCTCTCCAAGAGTCAGCATCTTCTTTTGCTTGATACCAAGTACTATATTTTATACCCTATAATAAAAGGATAATACAAAGTAATCATAGAAGTTCAATTAAATGGAAGCTCACAAATAGAGATATCAATAAGGAAAAAATACCAAAAAATAAAAACTACAAATACAAATATGCCAAAAGAATTGGACATTCCTCTTAAGAAATACATAAGAATGTAACCCAGGTATTCTAGATCAACTCTTCTGCTCTGTTCTATATAGAGGATGAGAGTGCTGATCAAAGTAAGAAAAATTCGAAACGAACAAAGACAAACTAAATTTGTAAGAAAAATTCGAAATGAACAAAGACAAACTAAATTTGTTGCATCTCAGCATCAAATACTTATTTTAGTTGTTTATACTTAAAACGATAACTTCATTCATTTACTCTGAAGTTAGTAGTAACTCTAGCATAAAAAGCAGTTTCTATGAGATTCTCGTTTTCCTTCAAGAAAAGGCATGACGTTTCATTGAAATATATGAGAAGAAGAAGAAGAAGAAGAAGCTTGCAATGATGAAAGAAATAAATGTGTTAGAAAATGATCGAAGTTTTTCAATTTAAGCCTCATGAGTAAGAGCAATAATAAATAAATATATAAATGACCTTGAAATGCCCTTTTATAATAAAAAAATTAATAAAAGTTGTATATTAAGAAACTAAAAATTGTACTGAACAACAACAATTTTACGATAGCAATCTATAAGACCTACCACTAAATTGCATTTATGGAATTATCTTTAGCAATCACTAATATCAAAAGAGAACCAATATTTAGTAGTAGTTATCACGTTATCCAACTTGGGATTACTCTTCCAACATGGGTATAAATCAAGATCAATACAACTATTATGTCAGATTGAAAACTCAATTATTATAACTAAATAAAATACAAACACATGAAGCAAAAGGGAAAAGAAATTTAAATTTTTTTTTTAATGAAAACTTTCATTAAAAGAGAGAAAAAAACAGAGCGGACATAAAATGAGTTTAAGTTTGTACATTTCATTTTCTTATTTATGATATTTTGTTAGTTGCTACTTTAATCTAAAAAAGAAAAAGAAAAAAATAAACATAAAGCAATAATGCAAACGAAGTACCTGTATATATAGGATGTGCTTATATATTTTGGAGGTCCCTATACCTTTTTCAAAGGCGATAATAAATAATATACAACTGAAGGAACATCAAATTAAAAAAAATTTAAGGTTAGTGTACAAAAGATTAAAGGGTTAATATTTAAAAAATAATAACAAAGGATTACATCCATGCAAATAAAATAATCTCATATCTTCTGGAACCTCCTGGAAACACGCATACCATAAGGAAACACGAAACACGTATAATTTGGAAGTCTGCAATTAAGATTCAAGAAATAAAACAGATATATAATTAAAATTATCAGAGCACAAAGGCTATCAATGGGCCTAACTTTGGCCCAAACAGGAATGAGAAAGAAAAAACCAACTCTTCATCATCATTTTCTTAACTCTGGTTGCACCCATTTTTCTGAGAATGAATATTTTATTGCAGCATTAAAAAAAATTGAAGAAGAATACATAATCAAATAATAATAATTTCAGTAGATAGTGCCCACTTACATGTATGAAAACTCCCATCATTCCAAAAGGAGCTAAGAGTCAATGAAGAATCTATTAAAATATCATGTTCTTCCTTACACAATTACTCACAGAGGAAAATCCTCATACCCACAAAATTCCTTGAATTGAAAATCCTACAGTATCTGAATAAGAAGAATGTTAAAAGAAAATGGAAAAAAGAAGAGGCAAAAAAAACAACATTTGAGATATTGATTTGAGATAGATTCCAATCTTATCCACATTTTAATTTTCTTTTCTCCACCACCTTAAAAAAAAAAAACAAAGAAATTGAAAAAAAAATTACTCGATTTATTGGAATGTATTAAAACGAAAATTTATTACGTTTAAAATATCAACATCTACTCAATATAAGAGATTAAAAAAATTATTAGGATCGTTTGTGCCAAGTTTGGTCTGGTTCCAGGTTCAGTTGGGTAAAATTATTGGGATTGTGTGAGCCAAGTTTGGTCTGGATCCGAGTTCATTTTGGTATAGTAAGGGAGTAGTTAGCAATTTTCCAGAGAATTTAGGGGGCTTTTTCGTAATTTTAGATTTTTGATATTATGGTACCGTTGGGTAGATATTTTTAATTCCTAAACTTTAGTCTTCTAGATTATCTTGATCCAAATCTTTAAAACCCCTCTAAATCCAAGCCTCAACCAAAGTCTATTTTAGACAAATTGGAAAAGTCCCATTATGTCCCCATCTTTATCTATATATAAAATATATATACATAATAAATACATATAAGGCCGGGCCCCACAACTTACATTTCATTGGGAATGTGTGTAGTGAAAAAATTACATCATCTTTCTCTCTTTTATAAGAGTGGATAGATAGATATATAATAAAAATATATAAGGGTGGGCCCCACAACTTGCATTTTATTGGTCATGTGTGTAGTAAAAAAAGTACATCATCTTTCTCTCTTTTATAAGAGTAGAGTAGATAGAATATAGAGATAGATAGATAGATAATAATAAGAGTATAGATATTATATTATAATATTTGGGAGTGAGCCCCATAAAGGTGTAGTGAAAAAGTATGCAATTTCTCCTCTTTTATAATAGTAGAGATAATAGATAAAATAGTAGATAGATTATAATATTTGGGGGTGGGGCCCCACACAAGTGTAGTGAAAAAATTTACAATTTCTCATAGTAATATATTATTATATTATATTATAATATTTGGGGGTGGGCCCGACAATGGTGTAGTGAAAAAGTTTGCATAATAATATTTGGGGGTGGGCCCTACAAAGGTGTAGTGAAAAAATTTGCAATTTCTCATAATAATATATTACTATATTATATTATAATATTTGGTAGTGGGCCCCACAATGGCGTAGTGAAAAAGTTTGCAATATCTCCTCTTTTATAATAGTTAATAATTAATAATAATAATAATAATAATATAGATATATATTATAATATTTGGGAGGGGGCCCCACAATGGTGTAGTGAAAAGTTTGCAATATCTCCTCTTTTATAATAGTAGATAGAAGTAGATAGATAGATAGATGTAGATAATTATCATATGAGTGGAGCCCACAGAAGTAATGTCATTTGTTCTTAAATGGGCCAGGTGTGTAGTGAAAGCAGTGCATCTTTCTCTCTTTTATAAGAATTTTGTTCTTAAATGGGCCAGGTGTGCAGTGAAAGCAAGTGCATCTTTCTCTCTTTTATAAGAGTAGATTAAATGGGCCAGGTGTGTAGTGAAAGCAAGTGCATCTTTCTCTCTTTTATAAGAGTAGAGATAGAGATAGAGATAGAGATTAAATGGGCCAGGTGTGTAGTGAAAGCAGTGCATCTTTCTCTCTTTTATAAGAATTTTGTTCTTAAATGGGCCAGGTGTGCAGTGAAAGCAAGTGCATCTTTCTCTCTTTTATAAGAGTAGATAAAATGGGCCAGGTGTGTAGTGAAAGCAAGTGCATCTTTCTCTCTTTTATAAGAGTAGAGATAGAGATAGAGATAGAGATAGTGATAGAGATTAAATGGGCCAGGTGTGTAGTGAAAGTAGTGCAGCTTTCTCTCTTTTATAAGAATTTTGTTCTTAAATGGGCCAGGTGTGTAGTGAAAGCAAGTGCATCTTTCTCTCTTGGGTGATTCTAAATGCACCCCCATTATGTGCTGTACACACCCACATCCCCTTTGTGTGAACAGTGAAAGTGCAGCTTTCTCTCTTTTATAAGAATTTTGTTCTTAAATGGGCCAGGTGTGTAGTGAAAGCAAGTGCATCTTTCTCTCTTGGGTGATTCTAAATGCACCCCCATTATGTGCTGTACACACCCACATCCCCTTTGTGTGAACAGGGTGTGTACAGCATTAGGGGTGGGTGCATTTAGAATCTCCCTTATCTCTTTTATAAGAGTAGATAGAGATAGAGATAAAGATATACGCCATAGTTGTTAATATCGTTTCGGACCTTATTTCGCTTTGGCCTACAAAATGAAAAGTTTTGGCCGATTCGGAATTTCGGTGAAACTTTTCAGAATTACATTTCGGGGAAAATATAACATAATATATATACATATATAAATAAAAAAAATAGAAAAAGTAATAAATATAGATTTTAATCAATTATATTAATTTTTTTGGAATTATATTTTGTGAAAATTTAAGAAATACAAAATATATGTGTAAAAAAAGTAAAAAAAAATTAATTATGAAAAATTTGATTTCGGCCGAACTTAAACGTTCTGGTTTGAATTTCGGTCAATATCGGCCGAAATTCAAGATTTCGGTCGAAATTCAGGATTTTGGCCGATATTAATCGAAATTCAAACAAAAAAGTTTAAGCCGAAATTTCGTTTTGGCCATTTAATCGAAACCAAAAATTTTGGTGATTATCACCGAAATGAAACGAAATTAATAACTATGCTGTACGCAGAGTACTTGGCTGAAGAGACCGGGAAGCATATACCCATCACGGATTTAACGGGTTGCGGAGTTCACGTGACATAATGTGACGGTCGTCGCTTCGCATTTGCAAATGTGCCCTCTTTGTTTGTCAGAATTCCAAAATTCAAACCAAATAAAAGGCACAAAAGAGGATTCAGTTCTCTCAAAGTCCTTGAATTTTATTCACGGCCGGCAGGCAATCTCCGAGATGTTATCGACCCCTGTTTTCGCCCTCAAATCAGGACCCCAAATCGCACAACCCTTCGGTGAGTGACTAACTAACCCCTTCCTCTCTTTCATTTTCCGTTTTCTCTCCTCTCTCCACGAGCAACGAAGACAAGCGCAATTTCCTCATTTTAAGTATCCATATCTCTTATCAAAAAGAGAAGAGAAAGAAAAAATGTAGAATGTCTTCTTACATACATTAGTGTTACCTTCTCTTGACCGACGCGCAGTAAGTTTCGTTACAAAGAGCCGATCCGAGTGCAGAATGGTTGGAAAAAGTTCGATTTCCGGGGGCGAGGTTCAGGTCTTGGAGAGCTTGAATGGGATCCGACACCTTGCGGAGACGGGCCGTTTCAAGGTAAACACCATGTTCATATAGAAGGCATTTTTGGTGCATAAACCGAAATGGCGATCGTAATGTGGTGGTACCTTTGTAATTTCGTTTGTTCTGCTATGATGTTTTTTTTCTTCCCTTTTATTTTTAATGCAATTGAACTCTTAATGGACTGTGAGCCTGATTTTCAATTTTTTTTGCCTATTTCCTTTAAACAATTGTATCAGAGCTTCCATTATTTTCTTCTAAAATTGTCAAAATTTCGTGGATCAAAGGGTCACCGGTCCATTCTAATTTTACCTTTTATCGCTTGGGCCATGAGAAACTTGAATGAGAAAGAAAGGGAAATTTAACTTGAAGGTACTGAAGCGTGGGAAGCTGCGTAGCCCCATCGCCATTTGTATAGGGAATTACTATCATTGTATTTCTTATATCAAATAATATAACTCACAAAACAACAGCAACTTGAAGTTTAGATATTCATTTCATTATGAAACAACTCTAGAATATCAATATGAATACCTGATTCTGTCAAAACTTATTATTCTGTAACAGGTCTGTGAAAACAGAAACTTTGGTTGTTGCTAAATCATTTGGAAATTTGGATCCTTCACAATATACATCTTGTATACTGTTTTGTATTTCTCTTTTGAATTGCTGCCAACTAAAGAAAAATCATGTGCCTCATCTGATGTTAAATAATGTGATTGTATATTTGCATTAGCATTTTCTACTTTTTATTGCCTTTTATCTTTTCGCAATATATAGGCATGGTTCCTAGATCAGTTTGGGGTCCTTCATGATGGCAAACATCCTTATCCCGGTGCCATAACAACATGTACGCTTATTTACATATTTTTGGTAACTTGTGCAGTGTTTTGTTTCTTCTATTTGTTCAGTGACAAACTGACATTTATTAGTTAATTGCATTTTATGACAGTAGAAAAGCTAGCTAGCTATGGTGCTAAGATGGTTATCATAAGCAATTCTTCTAGGAGAGCGTCAACAACCATAGAGAAGTTGAAAAGCCTTGGATTTGATACATCTCTCTTCTTTGGGGCCATTACGAGTGGGGAATTGACACATCAATACCTTCAAAGGTTAGGAATATTTGTCTGGTCTTTTGAGTACATCTAACATTTTGGGCTTTTCTGCTTGTTCCTTGTTAAAACTTAGGAGAAATCTGTTGCTTTAACTGGAATAGTCGTGCATGCACCTCACTGGAATAGTCGTGAAACTGAGGATGTGACACCCCACTTTTTTTTTTTTTTTTTCTATAAAGGTAATTAACTATATTGCTCAAACTAAAACTAGAAGAATTCAATTGAGTCAGCCGGCTTGCTATCTCATTGACTGACCTTGGAATATTATCATCATCCTTAGGCTTGTCTCGCTAATATAGAGTTGGCTTAATGGTTTCTTTTGGGTAGCCTTATCCCATATCATCTTGCATTCCCATTTGCTGATCTTGAATATGTCGTCGTCGTCATCATCATCCTCATCGGAGCCATCCTCATGGCTAATGACTGGAGATGAAGTGCAAGTGCGACATACATGTCAAGTTACTTTCGCAGTTGGTGATGATTATCAAGATACAATTTGATGTGACGTGTTACCAACATGGTTGAAAAAATCGGCGATATGAACCGGTATTGGCCTATACCGATTTGATATGGCCCCGAGATATCGGTATCGGTATCTCGGGGCCAAATATCCCCAATATCTCGGCCCATATCGGCCAAGATATCCTTCATCTCGGTTTTTCCGAGATCTGAAAATATCGGCCGAGATCTCATAAAAAGTGTCAAAACCCTAATTTTTCTATCTTTTCCCCCATTTTCTTCTTCTTCTCCTCTCCTCTCATCTCCTTACTCCTTAGAGTAGCAGCCATACTCCATCACATGATGATTGATTTATCTTTATTTTCTTATATTTTGCACTAATAAAATGATCATGAGCATCAATAATGATTGCATTGTATGAAATACTGGAAAGGACAGCGAACTGCGAAATAGACAGGACTCATAACTTAAGTGACCGAGATTTTGATTTATTGTTGTTACTAATGGAAAAAAATATTGTTTTCCAGCATTTTCAAATATTCTGGATTTTTTGGATATTTTTGCAAATTTTTTTGGATTAAAAAAAAAATTCACACCGCAACGACCGCGACGGATCGATATCCACGACCGATACCGATATCATATCGGTTTTTCGGCCCAACCGATACTGCGACCGAGACCGAGATTTTAAACCATGGTTACCAATGGATAGTGGAGATATCTTATTTGGTCGCCCGTGGATGTATGATAGGAATGGAACTTATGGAATGCGGGACAACACGTACACATTCAGGCATGGCAAGAAGGAAGTTACACTCTATCCTAAGAAGCCAGAACACCGAAGAAGAAATCAAGGGCCTATGCTACAAAGGAAGTACTTCACGTACATCATATGTACAGAGGCAACTTGAAGAAGACACGAGTTCGAGGTCGAACTCTTTTTTCAACAGGGGGGAATGATGCAGAGCGGGCTACCTGTCCACTGCTGGTCCCACCCAACATAGTTTTAAGAATATTTATTTTTAGTATCTTCATAATTTTATTATAATTAGGATTAGCATTCTGATTTATTTGGTTTCCTAATTTGATTAGGATAGTTGCCCTAAGTTTATTTTGCCTATTTATATTGCATTGTGGAGATGATAATCTTAGATTTGGAATTGAATAAAAATTGGGATTTTCACTTGGAGAGGTTTTCCTCGTGTTAGAAATCTCTGCGGAGATAATTTGAGGTGTCTTTGACACGTACTTCATCATCTACGCAAGCCCTAACCCTAGGGCCTGCATCAGCCTTGCCCCCACTATGTTGGGGTCCGCTACATGAATTATGTTTCTCCATTCCGGTTTATTTTGGGCACTGGAGCATGGTTGTAGAATGTTGTTTTCTTAAAATTCATGTTTGAGTTGTGTTAAGTTATATGCTGGCTGTCATCCACTTGACGCAAGCCTCTTTCGCCCGGGCTTAGGACTAGTCATAAAAACCGGTTGATGCGGAACCTAGGGTTAGGCTTGCTTGGAAAATGCCGAACAATGTGTCCACAGACACAATAAGAGTTCTCCGCATAGACAATAACACAAGGATTTAGCTCAAGGGATAAAAAACCACACGATATTATTAATCAATTCTCTGAATTCTAATCTTTATATAATGTTCATATAAATAAGAAAGAAAAATTAGGGGCTAAGTCACCTAATTGAACTAGAAAACTAAAAAATTGGAAGCTATCCTAATCATAACCCAATAAACAAAATTAGAAATCTAATGACAAATAATTAGGAAGATAAAATAATTTCTAAACTATCTTGGCCACATGTGTGGGCCCACAGGTCTACCCTACATCATTCTCCTCGGCTTAGAGAGAACTTGACCTCGAGTTTTGTAGATGTCTTCTTGGGTCGAAGTGGATGTATGAACATCCAATTGTTGGATGATCTTTAGCTTCTATGTATAGCTTGAAAATTGTAGTTGATCTTTTCCTCCAATTTGAAGTAGGTTGGACGCATCACTTACTTTAATAGCCAAATTTTGTACGGATACTCAATTGAACGTTTGGATGGTTCAATTGTAGAATTTGCACTATCAAATCGCGATCTTCGAGTTTCTATCGTTGATCCCCGTATGCAAAGTCAATGAGAAAGACTTAAACAAATGGATCTTCTTGTGAATTCACTGCAACAATAGGATTGTTCTTTGATGATACAATTAGCTTTTTCGTAAGTGGCACTACGATCAAATTCATAGGATATGCGGTTGGCTTCCTAACCATTTCCAATTTTTTAATTCTCGTGTCTGCTTCCTTTATTGCTTATATTTGTTGCTCAATATCGTCCATAGAAGGAAGGTCGGGGCCAAATGTAGTTATGGAATCTTCTGTGTCTTGCTTTGGCTTCTCTATGTCAGTCTAGATATTATCTGCCACAGGTTCCACAACATTGACTTTTGTTATTTGCGGTGACTTTCCTCCTTGAGGCTTAGCTTTTTATAGATGATGTTGTTAATAATGTGCTCAACACGAATTGCTTCCCAATATACCTCATGAATGGTCTTGTCGTTTTTCATTTTCTCCAATATACAAACCTCTAAGAAAACTTATTAAATCATGTTTCTCATCATCATCAAATCCACATACATCTTGAAGCCTTGATAATTGGCCGGAATATTTAATTATTGTTGAGTCTCCTTTGTCTCAAACTTAGAAATTGCTTAACATAGTCTTCATTTTCCATATTTAAGCTCATATATCGTTCTTTGAAGTTCATTGTCGAATTCACTGATATGAAATTTCATATTGACTTGGATGTAGTAAGAATGGATGAACCTTCTCTGTAGATCTGCTCTCCACGAACACGCTGGCGAAACCGGATCTGAAATCCAATTTTTGATGGGCCCATAATCGTGAAGTCAAGTTTCTACCCTGGTCCAACCTTGATCGATGGAATAGCAACTTGAATCCATGCTTTGAATGTTTCACGACCCTGGACCGAGACCGAGCCAACCAAAGCCTTAATCCGGAGCCGTGGTGCGATGGGCCGGAAAATTTCGCTCGCATGCACTTGTTTTTCCCACAGGTTTCCGCAATGAGGATTCCAAAGTGATCCATCACAACCCGACAATCAAATCATAACCGATATACATATGCACGGAAGCATGTAGCAAACACATAATCAAAATCGAAGGCAAATAAAGGCATTCAAGCCTCACATCAAAATGAGAAATATATGCATAAGCAGACCCAATGTTAATTCAAGTTATACAAATCACCAAAAGTAAGTTTAAAGTTATACAATTCCTAAGGTGAAAAGCCAACAAAGGCTAGTGAAACAAGTTCCCAAAACGACATCATCAATCCCAAAATGTGATACATGTCTCATCACTCAACCCGATGTCTAGAGGACATCGTTGGGTTGCCACTCTCTAGCAATCGGCGGCTAACTCCTCACGCTCCGCCTCACGGGCAATGGGGTCGACATCTAGCAAACAAATGAGTATCAGACACAACGGTCTGGCAAGCAAATAAAGCAGATAACATAATGACAAGTGTTTGCAAAGATATTTTAAAATCATAGTGACACATTTGAAAGTCTAAGCATGACTAACGATAAGTTAAGCAATACAAAATACCACATTCGAGAATTAACATTGAGAATATTTAAAAGATTTATATGAACCGAACCAAAACAATGGTAACCCACATTGAGCTATATTCTCCTATTATCGAAGTAACAAGA
Organism: Camphora micrantha; assembly: GCA_003546025.1. NCBI lineage: Eukaryota > Viridiplantae > Streptophyta > Magnoliopsida > Laurales > Lauraceae > Camphora > Camphora micrantha. The sequence goes on along the minus strand of QPKB01000003.1, from coordinate 46,097,332 downwards.
GCAATTGAAATAACCGTTGCCATATAAAATGGCCGGAGCAAACAAATGATACATAATAGCCCAATATAGATGGGCAACAAACAAAGTCCGCCGCGGAATGGATAGCAAACAAACAAAGTGCCCAAGCTGCAATTGGCGAAAGTATTTGAGGATCCCAAGCCGGGTGATCAGCTCGACTAGGTGACCCAAGCTTAGAGGTGCTGACCTAAATCCGAATGGATACAATTCAATCATCGAAATACATTTCAAATAGATAAAATGACTACTCTGGACAAAGTACAAACGGACAAATATGGAATGAATCAAATGAGTAGCCTTACCGATATTTTTCAAACGTGGCGAACCACTCAAAGCTATTTCAAATTGATTTATAAGAAAAACATATAAATCTACTAACTTGGAATGAGGTTATATGTGAAGTGGTTGATTGGCTTACCTAGGGCCGTCTCGCTATATGCTTAGCCTCCAAATGTCCGGTTGTAAGTGATGAGTTTGATGCCTTTGAAGCTTCCCGACATATGAGATCACAAAGTGTTTATCAAGATTTACAATGATTCCCCGGTAATTCAAAAATTGAACGTTCTTCCTATTTCTCCCTAAATTTCCATATTCCAAAGTGTTTTGGATTCGAAATCCCAATTCCCAAGCATCCAAGAGTCATAAAGGGGCCTACATATCCAAACAAAAGCAAAGAGGGTGCAAGACACCGCCCTAGGGCAGAGCCCAGGTCCGCTTGAGTGGGGGAATGTCCGCTCGAGTGGGTTGTTCCAGAGGCTCGCTCGCTCGAGCGGGCAGGCAGAGCTTCTGTCCTGCCCTTCGCCAGGCAGTGGCTGGCTCGCTTGAGCGAGCTAGGCTGCTGCTTGCTCGGCCTTTGCGATTTCCCTGCTCTTCCTCATACATTCAATCCCCTTATTCCTTCATTCATTTCCACCATCCTTACTACCCCATTCTAAGTTTCCCTTGGCTCAAACAAACTTCATCCAACCTCCAAAATCACACCCATTCCAATCACCATTCAAATTCAAGAGACATAACAAAATCACATTCAGAAAACATAGCAAAATCACAGAAATATGGAGTTTTGAGATGCATTTCCAATCCTTGCAGGCAATGATTTAACAAGGAAAATTCATGTTGCTATACAAGACAATTTGTAGATAAAATAGGCATAAATCATACACCAAGCAAATTCTAAAAAGACACCCATCTGATTATAGAGAGAAATAGCTTAATGTATGAGAATGAAAATCATATAGGTTGCATGCATCTCATTATCATCTTATTCACTTGCCTTGGCTAGATAGGGAATCACAAATCACACTTGTCGCGACCCCGGACCGGGTCCACAACCCACAGGCCTAATCCGGGATCGGGACTGTGATGGAATAGAATGTAGAATGGATAATTGAATATCGAGACTGTGAGATGGTGATATTATGAAGGGATAAATCCAATCCATGTCAACATTATGAATTAATTTAAATCAAAACGTATACGAGTCCATCAGAGATGCCACTCGTACACGCGATTTCCCACAGGTATCCGCGGTGAGGATATCACATCAACATGAATATTTCTTTTAATGTGCGGAAGCGTGTAGCAAATCTAATTCATACATTAATGTCCAAGATAACAAGATTAACACATATTTAATACCAGTATCAAAATGAGTAATGATGAATGGCTAATTCCCAAAAGTAAGTTAAGGTTTATAATAAAATCATTTAGTTACATTTCCCCAAAATTAGAGGCCAACAAAGGCCAATATAACAAAGTATCTATACCCCAAAAGAATGGTTAATTTCTATCCCAAAATGTTACGTAGCTCGAGCACCCGAATGTCTAAACGACATCATCGGCGTACCACTCGACTAAACGTTGCGGTTCTCCGACCGCCTCCTCAAGCTCCTCCTCGGGAAAGCCGACAACGGGACCTGAGTACCAAAACAAGGGTCAAACACGACGGTTTGGAAAATGGGTGAAAAGATATGAAAACAATTTAAATTACCTTGGAAAACATTTAAACCTGTTAAAACAATAAATCTCATAAAACTGGATGATCATTTATTTGGACATAAATGCAATAGAAAACATGTAAGGTATCCAAGGAATACGGGAAACAGCATAATGGCAACTACACGGAGCTAAGTCCTCTATCACCGAAGTGACATGAGCATATCGGGATGTTGATCTCAGTCACCGAAGTGAGGAGATGCAACATAAGTAACATATACATATATATAATAAAAACGGGACATGACCACAGTAGCGAACCGGGCATCGGGAATCACAGTAGCAATCTGCGGCATCGGGACAATACCACCGTAATAACCAGGTAACGGGATCCAAACTGCAGTTGGTGGGACGAGAGGGGGATTTCCAAGTCGGTGGATCAGACCGGCAAGGTTATCCAAGCTTAGTGGTGCTGACTCATAGGTCAAATATCATAAATCAAGACATGTACAAAATTCATGTGATGCACTTATATAAACGGGCGAGACAGGATGCTCAAAGGCATAAATATCATTCAAAACGGGAAGTGCATATCGGGATTAACAAAAATGCTACAATTGCAGATTCAGTATTTTCGGGGATAGTAAATCATAATTCAAGAGGTTCGGGACAAGTATCGGGATTAGAAATTCAATCAAAGTGAATAAAGGTCCCGTATGTCATATACAATAAAAATTGGTACTCCTTGAGTTTGGAGACATCTCGGGCTCTTTATACACCTTAGGATTTTCAAAACTTAAATGAAAACTTGTGATTTGATTTCTCTTTTCAAATGGTTACTACACAATGGTTACTAGTTTTCCCATCACAATGGGGTTCCCAACAAACGCCCCTTAATCGAATAAATACTTCATTTTTGCTCACAGATTAGTCCCAAGTGAACAGTGCTGATCGCTCGAGCCGACAGGGAGTTCGCTCGAGCGATGAGCTCTCTGGAATGACTTTCTGGGAGGTTCGCTCGAGCGGATAACGGGTTCGCTCGAGCGAACATGTTAGCTCGAGCGAATAAATGGTTCGTTCGAACTAACAAGGTTCTGTGACGCTTTGATAAACCTTCTGGGGGAGTTCGCTCGAGCGATGAAGGGGTTTGCTCGAGCGAACCTATTGGCTCAAGCGAACAATTAGTTCGCTCGAACTAACGAGGTTATGTGACGAGCCTGATACAGTTCTGCGAGGGTTCGCTCGAGCGAATAAGGGGTTCGCTCGAGCGAACTGTCTACTAGAATGGTTCGGAACCTATTTTGGACATTTCGCTCGAGCGACCACCAGGTTCACTCGAGCGAACTGCCCAGAAATGAGTTCCGGGACAGTTCTGCTCCCATTTCATCTCCACTCCTCACAACTCCCTTAGCTGCAATTCCACTCCACAAGGGAGGCCCAATATTCCTTTCTAACATTCTTCAAACTCCACATAAACACTTCTATAATCACCAATCAAAATACTTCATTCTCCTCCATCTCATTCAACCACAAAAGGGGAAAGAAAATCCCAATCACAATGAGTCATTTAAACCATAATCAAGCAATAAATGAAATATACCAACCACATTTCCAAAACCATTAAATGAACTAATAAGAGTCATTAATGCACATTTATTTCAAATCAATATAAATCAACAATAGTATAGAATCATCAATGCATTTCACTAAAATCATTGAAAGCTCAAAATAACCATTCATCCACTTGCCTCAAGTCCAAGCTAAGCAACAAATCCTCTAAACACCCTCTCAAGCACAAAATCCACAATCTCTACAAAACCCCCAAAACAAACCCTAAAATGGGTTAAACAAAGAAATAGAAAGGGGGAACTTCCAATATTGGAAATGGAGCTCCTCTAAGATCATAAGAACTCAAATATAAGAGATTAGTGAGAGAGCTTACTTGGAAGGTCCTCTAACGGTAAGGTTTAGTTCAAAGCAAGCCTTGGAGATGGTAGTTTTCTTCTCAAATTGTATCAATGGGAAGCCTAGAAGGAGAGGAAGAGAATGGTGATCTCCATTATGATGTTGGTGCAAGCTTGGTGAGGGATTTAGATGAAGATAGAGCAAGAGGAAGAAGAAGAATGAGGGGAAAACCCTAGACAAGAGAAAAGTTGCTGGAAAAAGGAGAAGGAAGAAAAGGTGGTGCTTATATAGCATTTGCAAGTGGCTCCACCCCTTAGGAAACTTGAAAGGTTAAAATAGTGGTTTTCGGGACCTCGGATGAATCGACGAAGAAGGAAGAAATGATCGTCGAAATTTCTAGTTTCCAAAAAGTATATGTTTCGCGGGTTTCGGGAATATCAAATATTTGGTCTAGATTTTGTGTAAAAAGATTGTTTTGCCCTCGATGCAATGGAAATCGGGTTTCGGGATTCGGGACGGAAACGGGATCAACATGAAAGTTGTAGAGATCGATGAGATTAATAAAACGGGAATAAAAAACCAAATCCAAATAATCTTAATTAATCCCCCAAGTACACGCAAGGTTATAAAAAGGAACCCCCAAAGGGCCCCCACTAATCACAAAGGCACTCAAAATTCCCCAAAGCTGTATCAAAGTTATTCTAAACCCGATCTAAACCAAAACACACTAAACACACTTAGAATTAACACACAACTTAATCAACACTAATTGAGTTCACTCGGGTTGAGGTCTTACAACACTCCAACGATACCTCTCCACAGCTACTAGCTCCAATCTACAAAACCCCCATGGAAGGAAGTTCAAAAACTCCAAAATTTTGAAAGAAGGAGCTCTCCAAGAGAGTCCATGCATGCATGAAGGAAGGCTTCAAAAGGGTCTAAAGAACCCATTTCTAAAAGAAGAAGTCAAGGCCTTACCTAGAAAGTCTCGAACCAAGAAGAGGAGCTTGAAGAAGAAGATGGCCACAGCTGCAATCCTTCAAAAAATAATATCTTTGGAAAGCTTATGGATTGGGGAAGAAGATGGTGAAGTTAGATTTCCATTTGGAGCTCAAACAGTGGGGCATGCAAAAGCAAGAAGGAGGGAGAAGAAGAAGAAAAGCTCTCCGTAGTTTTGAAACTGAAACAGGAAAAATGCAGGGAAGTTGCAAACGTGGGTTCTTGTAGCTTTCAAATGAGTTGTGGGCCCCACTGGCCCCTTAAGGTTAAATGGCTGAAATCATCATTTGTGGGTCCCGGATGAGATCGACGAAGAAGAGTAAATTGATCGTTGAAATATCTAGTTTCCAAAAAGTATATTTTTCTCATTATTTGCAAATATCGAATTTCATGCACATATTTGGTGTGAAAAGTCTGTTTTGCCCTTTTTATCGAAAAACGAGATTTCTGGGGTTCAACACAGACGGAGCAAACATAAAAGTTGTAGAGTCGGATACGACAAATCAAAACAAGTAGAAATCTGAAATTTTCAAAATAAAGAATGAATTTCCCCACACGAACACGTGTCACACGGGCCACCCCGGGCCGTGTGAAACCAAGCTCAACGGCTCTCAAAATTCCCCAAAGCTATTCAAAACTCTAGTCTAGCTATAACCCCAAGTTAAACGGCCTCTAATCCCACTCAGAGACTAATCACGGCTAAAATAACATAAATCATACTAAACTTGGGTCGGGGTCTGACAGAATGGCTCCTCTTTGGATTGAGCCTAGATATGCCAATATTGGGACAATAGTGCAGCAGGTCCTTGATACCGAGCTTGAGATTGAAATTGTCTCATGTAAGACCATATAAGTCTATCCTTAACATAGGAAGCTTCCTTATATGCTTCTTGAATGTTTTGGAAAGAATTTATATTCTCTCGAATGTCCGATCTTAGACCATTGATATTAAAAGCCTTGTCATGTGTGTTTCCCTCCTCTAAAGCACATAAGTAATGCAATTGCTGAAATTGATGTGTATATTCATCAACTGTCAACTTTTCTTGCTAATTAGGAAACTACTCAAACTAGAATGCATACTCATAATGCCAATCTCCATATTTGTACTGGTACAATAGTCTCTTATTATCAGTTGAAGGACTTATTTCAGAGTTTTTGGAACCTCAGGGACTGTTATGTCAATAACAGTAAATACAAGGACTTTTATGTAAATACTCAAAACATGATTTATTAATAACAAGGAGTGTCTCCCAACCCCGAGATGGTCGACTACTCTTCTCTTTATCTAATTATTCTTCTCTTCTATGTTCTTCCTTTTTTTTTTTTTTTTTTTTTTTTTCTGTTTGTTCTTAATTTCTTAAACTTCACCACAAAACCTTTAATACACAAGGATCTACAGGTTTAACTTCTATGCGCATTCGAAACTCCAGTTTTTATTATATTGATTGGATGTGAGAGGTATATAAAAGATACAATGCTTTTCAAGAATGGACTGAAAAGGGGCAAAACTTTGGGGGGAGATTGTGGTGGGAGAGGGCTGAAAGATATTGTAATGTGGCAGATTTCAGACAGTTTCTGCCACAGTGTGCGACCAGCAAGCTGTTTGGGAATTTAAAAAATTCAAGGTAAAGGTTATGGAGAGAGTATGGGTTGGAATTGTGTGGAAAAGCTTGATGAAGCTTTGGCTCAAGTTTAGAAAGGTTTGGGTAAGGTCGAGGGGTGTTTGAATGCTTGTTTTGAGAATTGAAGCTCCTGTCGATAAATTTGTTGTAAAACTAAAATTGGCAGCGGATTCTACCCTGTTTAGGGTGGGGAGATGGGGGAATTAGGGTAAGGACTGTTTGGGATAGGTTTGGGCACTGTATGTGTAAATTTGGGACTAAATTGTCATAGCTTTACAAGTTTTCAAAATTTCTGTAAATTGACAACTTGCTGTACCAGTTTTGGACAGTAAATGGTACAAAACTTAGTGGGTAATTGGTATTTTCTGGGTCAGATTTTGATGTGGAAATTGGTAACAGGGTTAAGTACTGTTTGAATGGGAACTTAGTGCCGGGTTCAGGACTCCAATAGGCACAAAATTGTGACTGTTTATTTGTTGTCACAGGAACTGCAGAAGTGCAGTTTCTGCAGTTGCAGAAATTTGGCAAGAAAGAGAATGTTTTAGCCCAGGGTTTGTGTAGTGTTTGTAAGTGTTTGATTTGGAAACTGTATGGGGAATTTTTGGTGCAGCCCAACTACGATCAATGGTGAAGATCTACACCTTCGACAGTGAGATTGAGCCTTCAGACTCAAGCCCTAAGGCAACTTGGAGGAAAACACCCAAAGAAGAACGAGAACACTTCTGAAATTTTTGTTGTCAATATGGCATGATTACAGGAAAAAGCTCCTCTCTATTTATAATAGAGGAATGACTAAGTAAGGAAGAATCTAATTAATGGATGATTGCTAAAATCACTCTAATTGACTCAAATCAATTATTTTCTTAAAAAAATTAAATCAGTCTAGAACACTTAATGGAAAAGACTCCTTGGCGGGGTCAATGAGGCCCTCTTCTTGGATCACACCGCATCGACTCTCCTCGTCTTCGAAAAACTCGACTCCGGCCATTTAATGGCCCGATATCGCTTGTAGAGATCGAGATTAAGAGTTGGAAATCTTTATGTAATCCACGTGGCATCGGAGATAGGACGATTCTTCCAGCGAACAAGAAACTTCTGAAACCCCCTCGTCTAGTGGATACAATCTGATCATCAAGCACATCAATGATTTTATCCGCAGGGGGTGGTGAAGGTGGTAGCTAAATCTCCAGTTCTTCCGACGGACTGTATTGGTCATGTCCCTTGTAGGGTGTGAGATCTTCAACGTTGAATCGAACATTCAATCCAAGATTTGCTGGGACATCCAACACATGTATTAGGACCAATTTTTTTGAGAATCTTGAACGCACTTGAGTTGCGGGGGTGCAACTTTTTGTTGGCTCCCGCCAGAAGGCGCTCTAGATGATTATGAAGCACAACCATATCTCCTTCTGCAAATTGAACGAAGTGATGACGCTTATCTGCATGTTCTTTATAGGAATCATTGCTTGTTGAAATATGACGTCAAACTTTGTCGAATGAAAAGCAATTGGATGTCCTTCTTGGCTAAGGACACCTCCAATTCCAACATTGGACACATCGCATGCAACTTCGAACACTGTCAAAGTCCGGAAGTTGGAGGATAGGAGCTTTTGTGATTTTTTGCTTGATATGTTGAAAAGCTCGAGTTGGGGCATTGATCTGTCTGAACTCACCCTTCTTTAAACATTTTGTAATTGGAGCGGTGAAGCTGTTGAAATTTCTAATGAATCTCCTATAGAAGGTAGCAAGTCCATGAAAACTCCTGACTTAAGTTACTATGGTGGGGAGTGGCCAATCCAGAATTGCTTTGACTTTTTCTGGATCCATTTTGATGCCTTCCATCGATATGATGACTCCCAAGAATACAACTGAACTGCTTATGAAGGTGCACTTCTTAAGATTGATGTAGAAGCTTTCTTGGCGAAGGAGATGGCAAAAAGTGTGCAGTTGAGTGAGATGCTCCTCCTTGGTTTTGATGTAAATAAGAATGTCATCGAAATATACAACCACAAATTTCTCGATATAAGGCTGCAACAGATGGGTCATTACCCGCATGAAGGTACTGGGAGCATTTGTTAACCTGAATGGCATGACCAACTATTCATAAAGGCCATCTTTGGTTTTGAACGCTGTCTTCCACTCATCACCTGTTCTGATGCGACTCTGATGGTAACCACTTTGTAGATCAATCTTGGAGAAGATGGCTGCTCCTGTCATCATGTCAAACACAAGCTCATCATCTTTATCCAATTCTCTATCCCTCCTCCCAATCAACCACTCATAGCTTTCATCAATATTTTTCAAAGAAATGGGATTAAGTATGTCATGCATATCATATCGATGTTTCAGTGCTCTATTTTATTTAACAAATACCAAATCATTGAGATGTTTTTGATCCAACCTATTTCTTTTTTACTATGAATCTGCAACAATTAAAAATGATATTAAAATTTACATCTATAGAATAAAAATATTTTAAATTCATTAGACTTGAGATAAATACTCACATGCTCAAATACACTCCAATTCCGCTCACAGCCAGATGAACTACACGCCAGGCTAATAACTTTTATCGCAAATTTTTGCAAATATGGGGTTTTGGAACCATATGCAGCCCACCAATCAGCTGTTAATTATAGGTAATTAGCATAAATTTATGGGATAAATTTAAAAAATTAATTTTGTAATATAATGGAATAAACTTATGGGATAAAATAGTTTACCCGGTGCCCTTGTCGCCCTTTGCCTGATCGCCATAGGCAACCTAAATAAATTTTCAGCTTTCGTATAAATAGACAACTCTTGACTGATCTTATCTTGTACATCAATACTTGGGACCAACTTTGATATGCAATCATACAACCCTATCATAACTTCATTATCTTGCTCAACATTGGGATTGGAATAAAAGAACTCTGGGTTAAAAAAAATATATCTTCGCTCTGGTACCAATTTGGTGCAGCCCAACCATGATCAACGTTGAAGATCTACACCTCCAACGGTGAGATCGAGCCTTCAGGCTCAAGCCCTAAGGCAACTTGGAGGAAAACACCCAAAGAAGAACGTGAACACTTCTGAAATTTTTATTATCAATATAGCATGATTAAAATAAAGAGCTCCTCTCTATTTATAACAGAGGAATGACTAAGTAAGGAAGAATCTAATTAATGCATGATTGCTAAAATCACTCTAATTGACTCATATCAATTATTCTCTTAACAAAGTTAAATCAATCTAATTAAGGAAACACTTAATGGAAAAGACTCCTCGGTGGGGTCCATTTAGGGGCCCTCTTCTTCGCATCAATTTTATGGTCTCAATTTGGGGGATTTTGGGATAAAATTGAACTGTGCAGGGACTTTGGTGCAAATTTTGCAAATTACAGATACCGTGGGAAAAGATTTTGGGTGGTTTTGGGAGAGATTGCCTAGGTTTGGGTTAGGGTTTAGAAGGGGAATTATGGACGGGGGCTAGGCTTTTAGTTTGGGAACAAATTTTGGGTATGTTAGGCTAAAATTGATGGATTTTTTTTTTTTTTTTTTTTTTTTGGGTATTTTCGGATTTAGGGTTTAGGGCCAAAATTAGTGGTGATTTGAGGCTCAGTTTGAAGGGAATTGGTGGGGTGGTTGGTGTTTTTGGTTGGGTATGGGTTAGGGTTGATTTGGAATGCAAACTGTGGAAGGATTTATTGTGGTTTTTTTTTTTTTTTTCCCTAGAGTGATGAAAATGGAAGGAAAATAATGAAAAAAAATAGACAACTCACAAATTGGTTGACGCAGAGCATGAGCCATGGATGATTTGGGTTTGATATCAATTTGACACTACCAAATTGGTGGAAGGATCTGCACCTTCAAGCACACAAGTAATTTTTGGTTTCTACCTAAAGAGAATAGAATCCTGAAATTTTATTTAAGTTTCTTTCTCAATTCATAGGAGGTCTTTAAATAGGCCTCTTGAGAATTTCAAAGAATTTAGTACCCTTTTGGTACATGGATCTTCTTTCCTTCTAAATAAAACATACATTGAATCTAGATTCTATTAAAGTGGGAAAACTAAATTAAATGGGGAAATACTTAGATAGATAATTATTCCAATAGACCTAATCAAAGGACATATTGATTTATTGCCTTAGTGGGCCCTCTTAACTGCAACTAGACTGGGCCTGTTAGTTCAGCCATGGGTCTGCACTTGGGCCCACAAGTCTTGGGCTGATTTGGCCCATTATACGAAGCCAATTCTGAGGTATCTCCTTATTGGCTGTATCAAAAAGTTCCAAATGTATATAAGGGGTCTTTAGGTTACCACTTACTTTTTGGCCGTCATAATTCCAATATCAATGTGCTCGTGAGCATGCATTAGTGGGGTTTTGTACTTGCACATGCAAGTGTTTGTGTCTGTGTGGGTGAGGTAGGGTCTACATAGGCTGGTTAGTACTTCATCTCTTTAGTTTTATGACTCATTAGTTTTACATGCTATTTTTCATGGGTTTAGAATACTCACAACTTCCAATTCTTTCTTCAAATAGGAGGGATGATTCTTGGTTTGCGACACTTGGAAGATCTTGTATTCATATGACTTGGAGTGATCGTGGAGCAATATCTCTCGAGGTACATAGTTTCCTTAAATAAAAACTTGCCACAACATCATGCATTGATATTTTTTAAAGGTGAGCCTAAAAAAAGAAAAAAATTAAATATCTGAAGGTTGTTTGACACAATTTAATGCTTATTAGAAATGGCATCTCTTAATGGATAATTTCAAGAATTTGAGATTAATCCATGTTCATTAAAGGCAAACTCCTGGTGCTTAAGTGGGGTTTTGAAATTAACATGGCTTAAAGGCTATTAATTGTATACAATACTGCCGGGGGCATGGTGCGTCATGATATATGAAATTCTTTTTTGTGCCTAGCTTTGGGTTGTGCAGGATGATGAAGGGTTTCTGGAAAGTTCCATATGCTCTCAGGAAAGTTTCATATGCTGTCCCAATGTGCAGAGCAAACACTTAAGTATTTTATTAGATATAAAAGAATTACAATTTTTCCCTCTCTTAAAGATCAAAGGAGAGCTTATCAAGTTCAATAAAGGGAAAAATGAAGGATAAATATACAATGCTCTGCAATATTGTAGACTACACAAAACCTAAATGGAAAAAATGTACAATGTCCAAAATCCCATAAAGCAACCATTAAAAGAAAAGCAACCCTTCAACAATCTATAAAATGAAAATTAACAAAAGAAAATAAATAATGCGCTCACATGCATGAGAAATAGTACCACCAACTTAATGTTCCCAAAAACCCTCCTTAGGCTAGTGCATTGATCTCAATCCTGCCCACTTTGTCAATGATTCCAAACATTCTTTTTTTTTTTTTAAAGATATCAACCAATTTGTTCCTTGACTTGACGAATGGAGTATGAATGAGGCCTTCTGAAACTCTCTTGTATAAAGTCGCAATCCACCTCACTTTGCTTGGTACGCTCATTAAAGATTGGATAAGAAGCAAGGCTATTGCTCCTTGATTATAGCAATGCATCGGGATTGAGTTGGTACCTGAAAACCAACTTGATTCATAAGTTGCCTCAACTTGACAAGATCACAAGCTGTCTTAGCAATGGCTTTATACTCGGTTCTATAGGAATATAGATATGAGGGATGCAACTCTGCACATCTGAGGAGCACCTAGAGGGCACTGGTCAGTTTCTCTTAGAGTTGTAATATATCATATATTATCCATTAAATAAGTTAGATTTTTTTTCTCATTCAAGGGATTAGGGATTTGATTTACTTGATTAAGGGACGAGTGCTTGTTCGACGTAAAAATTGATGAAAGCACACCAGGAATAATAATACAGGGAGGAATTAAAGATTTTATTGATGTTTGGATAAGACTTTTACAATATGATGGAGGACAAACCCACAATTCATGGGTCGACCAACCTTTGGGCCCAGCCCATCTACCTCGACCAGTCCTTTGGCTCAGCTGATTCAATTTATGTTTATTTCTTTTTTATTTAGTGTTTTTTTTTTTTTTTTATTGTTTATGTCTTTTAAGTGGTTGATGTTTCATTCTTAGCCGTAGGTTGTTTTAATGACTAAGATTAGATCTAAGATTTGTCTTTTCCTTTATAAAGCATTGTAAAGCCTTTTGTTGGTTAGACTTTGATTAATGAAGATTTTCGAGTGCTTTTGGGTTTCTTAAGTTCTCTTCTTCCTTGCTTTTGATAGGAAGGTTGGCATGAGGCCAATTTTTCAAGTGAGAGCCAGACGTACCCTTCCCCTCTCCATCTCTATCCTACCCGCCCAGCATCTCGATCCATTGTCTGCATCATTTGGTATCAAAGTCGAAGATTGATCCACCTAGATTCGAACAATGGGCTTCCTAGGTACTCCTCTCCCCTAATTCTTTTAATTCAATCTTCCAGGAAAAAAAAAAGTCATTGGCCAAATCCATCCCCAACCATCATAGTTGAACTCCATACCACCGCAGTCAACTTCTGTCTTCTTCAAACTCTTGACCAAACCCTAATCCAACCCCAAAAAATCTTAAAAAGCCCTAAAACCTAGATTTTCAAATCCCAGATTTGAAATCCTAAATCCCAGTTCTATACAATCCATAAAACCAGAACCCTAGTTGTCTTCAATTACCTTTCCCAAACTCTAGTGTTTTGACTGTCCCAAAACTTTTGTAAAGACATGATAATGATGTTCAATCCTAGTAGATCTACTTGAAAAATGGGTAGATCTACTGGATTCATGGTCAAAAATTATTTTTTATTAAATATTTATTTTCTGATTTTTAATAAATAAATATTAAAATAATATTTTTTGATGATGCTTCAAACAATTTGTTTTTAGGTTTAATGTGTAACTCATGTGTATGTTTCCAATGTAATATCATAATTGCTACATCAAAAAATGTTTTTCTAAAGTTCTATTTTCAAATTCTAGATTTGGGTTTGTTTTGAATATTATTAGCTTTATTCAATTTCTTTGTAAATACATGGAAATGATATTCAATCTTAGTAGATATACTTGAAAAATAGGTAGATTTACTGGATTTATGTTCAAAAATTATCTTTATTAAATATTTATTTTCGGATTTTTTAATAAATTAATATTAAAATAATATTTTTTGATGATAAATCTAACAACTTGTTTGTTTATTATTTTAGGTTTAATGTATAACTCATGTGTATGTTTCCAATTATAGTAAAAATCAATGGATGTGTTTTTTTAATGTTCTATGTTTCACATTCTAAACTTTTTTGCTTTATGGACTATATGTTTAGTGTTTTATTTTTTTGTAGAAAAAAATGGTATGCGAAGTCGATCCGACGTGGAGAGGTGTTGATGTAGATGGAATGAAGAGTAAAATTAGATATAATTATTTTAATAAGGTGATAACTGGTGGTATCACAAGGTTGAAGCAACACTTGGCTCATAGAGAGAGCCAAGTGTCAAAATCATTATTGGATGCGGGGAAGCAAAAACAAGTAGTTACTAAAAAAAGGAGGCAGGCTGAGCATGAAGCATGTAAGAGGAGGTATTTAGGCTTAGGGAGGTGCTTTCCTCTGATGATGATGGTGGGGACTCAAATGTAGAAAGAGGAAGGAAAGAGAGAGCATGAGGTCCTATAATGAGGAAGAAGAGAGGAGAAAAATGATGTTTGAGTCTGCTTCTAGAGGGCCAAGGAGGCTCAGGTTGAACTGGCTCAGGTAGTGGTAGTGGTACTGGTGTTATGTTGTGTCGGATGTTTAGTTAGAAATAGACCTGCATACTACCCGATTTTTTGAAGACTGATCAACCTCCCACACAAATGCCTCGTAGACCAGAGATCGTGGGTCTAATTGACCCCATTGCATATAGATCGCCATCTGCAAAGCAACCTTCTATAGCCGAAGTTTTGAGTTTGGGAAGATAGGATTTGCAAAGATAAGTTGGTTAGGGCAGTCGGGAAATTCTTTTTCGATGGAGCCGTTCCACCTAATAAAGCGACTTGCCCCTATTTAAAGACCATGTTGGACGCTGCTGCAGAACATGGTCTGGGAATAATGCCACCCACACCGTATGAGATAGGCCTCCACTTGTCGATGGGGAATAAAAGTTTCTCGAAATTAAATTATCTTTCTAACGAGCCCAAGAATGACGTATTTCGAGGTTTCTAGGGAAAACTCACCTTTTACAGAAATGACAATTGTGCCCCGACTAAAGCACAAAATTGCAAAACGAAGGGTTTCGGGGCATTGAATGACACGAGCGGAATAATTTTATCTACCCACTGAACCCAAATTGACATTTACCCCTAAACTTTACACAGAAATACAACTAGGTCCTCTGGGGTACTAAACCGAGTCCAAACGCTCTCAAAACTTTCTAAGACTCATGAAACACTATTCTAATCAACAAAACTAATTAATTATCATTCAAACCAACTTAATTAACCACTAAGCACAATTAATTAACAATAATTGTGTAATTAGGAATTTGGATCTTACATGCAACAAGGAGACTTAACCATTGATGAATATACCGACCAACTCTCAGAGCTACTATGTTTATGTAAACTAAAGAGCAAGGCACGTGATTTCGATCACTTTCTCAGAGGTTTACGACCGAACATATTAGACAATATGACAGACTGCAAAGATATTTTTGAAGGATATAACGAAGCAATTTGTGTTGAGTACATGCTTAAACAATCTCACATACGGAAATATAGGGTTCCAAATGGAAAGTCTCAGAAAAAATAGAAGCACAAGTTGTGAAACCCCTAGCAGAAAATAAACTGAGCTCTTCCTATTGACAACCTGAATCAACAAGTGCAAGAAGTAGAGGAATACGAAGAAGTCATTGAGGTCCCCCACATTGATTTCATCTCTGCGGATAGATTATCATTTTTAGAAGATGGTGATCCACTGATATAATGTCTATAATTGATGCATCCAACGGTCAGATTCCACACCAAAGATGAGCTCAAATATCAATAGAAGCAACACCCGCAATCTACTTCTGAGTGGAGGAAAAGATTATGTCAAGGTTTGAAGCCCTACAAAGAAAATGAAGATCAGGAAGAACACTGAAGATTAGTTTGTTGGCCTTTCGATTCTAGAGGAAATCTACAGAACTCTAGGCCGGGTTCTCTCCAACATGGGGATAGTTGATGTAGGATAGACCCACAATCCATGGGTCGACCAGCCTTTGGGCCCAGCCCATCTACCTCGACTGGTCCAATTTATATTTATTTCTATTTTATTTAGAGTTGTTTTTATTGTTTTATGTTTTTGAAGTGGTTGATGTTTTAATCTTAGCCGTAGATTGTTTTAATAGCAGAGATTAGATCTAGGATTTGTCGTTTCCTTTATAAAGCATTATAAAGCGTTTTATTTTATTTTTTTGAAAGGATGACTGAATTCATTTCATTTCATCAGGGAACTTTACAGCATAAGAGTAGTATACTGATAACAAAAGGCCCCAAAAAAACCAAGGGCAAAATCTAAAATTCCCAAAAGGAAAGGGTTGTCCGCCCCCAAAAAATCAGGCGTGAACCTGAAGGAAAAAAATATTAACAGTTAGTTACAATACACAAAGATGGTCTGGATACTCCCTCTTTGGCTAGTCTGTTCGCTTCCAAGTTTGTAGAGCGCTTAATGAGGTTATATTAAATGTTGATATTCTTAGCAATCTATGCCGCCTTTTCTACTACATCTGTAAGGTACCAAGGAGCCATAGAAGCTTGAGAATCCCACTTTATCGCGCATGAAGAATCCCTTCCACAATCAACAACCGAGGATTGAATCCCACCGCTTCTCGTAATCCAATTTTTAGAGATAATAGCTCAGCTTTGTTGCATAAGCATAGACCAGCTGGACCTGAGTATGATAACAGGGTGACTCCTTGGTCATTGCGAATTACCCCCCCTATACCTGCCATTCCTGGATTCCCTATTGCATTTGCTGGAGGTTGCTATTTCCGTTGTTTCAACGCACCATTTGCTGGAGGAGTCCATTTGTAGATTATGCAGGGTTTATGTGGATGCGAGGTTGCTATTTCCGTCCAATTTTGAAAGATGGAATTTGTTGCAATACCTTTGAAGAGTGTTAATGAAGAAGCCCAAATAGCAACCAAATGTTTAATTCTCTCTCCTAGTTGATTATCAGTAGAAGATAATCCTTCAAAGCATCTTTTGTTTCTTTCTTTCCATATGCACCACAAAACCGCGAAGAACGAAAGATTCCACATCGTCTTTTCTCTTTTTGACCCCACTCCCATTTTCCAATATTCAAACAAGGCTGGTAGGGGTTGAGGAAGAGGCCCACAACAGTGAAATGAGCCCAATGTAACCTTTGAAGAGGACCACAACATTATAAAGTGTTTTGGCTTGTTAGACTTCGATTAATGACAATTTGCGAGTGCTTTAGGGTTTCCTAAGTTCTCTTTTTCCTTGGTTGTGATAGGGAGTTTGGTCTGAGGCCAATTTTTCAAGTGAGAGCCTCTGACCTATCCCCCTCTCCATCTCTATCCTACCCACCCCACATCTCGATCCACCATCTGCATCATAATATTTTAGAGATTCTAAGGTTTTTGAGTTGAAACTAGGCTCTTGGTCGACCTAACGATCACCAATACCTGTTTAAAATGGAGGTTGACATTTAGAAGTGTGTAAAGACCAGTTTGGAACCATCCCCCTCCTGGCATTTTTTAAGTTAACTTTGATGGTAGTTTTGTTCAAATTGTTCAGTGAGGAGGCATCGCTGGTGTCATCAGAGATTGGAATGGAATCATTTTTAGAAATTTTTTTAGGGCTAGTGGGTTCTTCTTAATGCAAATGAAGCGGAGTTGTTTGCTTTTCTGATTGGGTGTCGCGAGTTGCGTAAAATGGGAGATTTTAATCCTATCCTTGATGGTGATTCTTTTTCTTCCATCCAATGTGGTTTTGAGAAAGCTTTTCTTCCTTGGAGCCTAGCTGATTGGGTAGAGGAGGTGCAAGATATTTCAATTCATTTGGGCACTTCTTTCTAGCATATTTTAAGATATGCTAATTCAATGATAGATGGTCTTGCCTGAGAAGGAGTTTTCGCGTTTCTATTTCTTTTAATATATAAATTCTTTTAAGTGTTTTCCTTTGTTGTGGTTTTCGCTGTGTATTGTTTCTATACGTTTGCCTGGTGCAATAAAATTTTATCTTTTATTAAAAAAAGATCACCAATACCCCTTGTTCAAACTTTGTAGAGTTTAGGTTTGGATCGAAGGGAGCCCTCAAATTCTCTACTTCTCCCAAACAGAGATGTTTGGAAGACCAAATTTATCTAGGAAACCCAAGAACATATGAGAACTTGAAGCACAAAGCTCAAGAACCCAATCCAAAGGCTAGTGAACCAAAAAATTCTACTATTTTGAGGTTTTTTTTTTTTTAGTGTGGTGTCTGCGGTGGGGTGGTTTGTGAAATGGCCCCCCGGGGCACATGAGGCCTTTTTTGGCTTGCCTCTAAAGCCTTTATGAGTTCTTTCTTTATTTTCTTTATCCCTTCAGTTTTTTTTTTTTTTAGTTGGACTCTTTTCCTTGGTTTTCCTTGAATTTATTTCTTTAAGAGCTTACATACAATTGCACATCAATCAATGCAAATTTGTTTACAAAATGGTCCCCTTAAGTTGGTGGAGTGAATTGCTCGTCTCTTTAAGCGCGGTCCCTAGTGACTTAATGTTCCTTTTCCTTAAAGAAAAGCCTTGCAAACTCCCTTTATTTCACTGAGGTTTCCTTGGTCTTGATTCTTCATATTGATGCATAATCCTTTGGATTTTTCTTGAAATTCTTCAATTTTGCAATTTTTTAAAATTTTGTTGAATGGTTTAATTTCAAGGTGAAGATTTGATTTTTGGCAGAGAAAGCAGGGTTTAGGCGCAATTTTGCTCACTTCGTGTCCCGGGGTGGATGTCGCGTCTCAGAATTCGGACTTTCGTGCTGTTTTCAGGAATCTGGGTTTGGGGGCGTGACACTGTAATCCTTTTATGCAGTTCTCTCTT
This sequence comes from Camphora micrantha, assembly GCA_003546025.1. Classification (NCBI taxonomy): domain Eukaryota; kingdom Viridiplantae; phylum Streptophyta; class Magnoliopsida; order Laurales; family Lauraceae; genus Camphora; species Camphora micrantha. The sequence continues at coordinate 46,078,830 of QPKB01000003.1, read as the reverse complement.
TCTAGATGCAGATGGAAGACGAAGGCGGCCACATGTCCAAAGAAGGAACAGGATTAGAAGATCGTTATAATGATTCACTAGGGGCATGTTTGGTAAACAGAGAAGAATCTTCTATTTAAAGGATTCTCTCCATCTCTCAAGAATCAACACATCTTCATAAAGGAGTTTCAATGGAGAGTTCTGTAAGGACCCATTCCTAGAAATACTTAGTGGGACCCAATTTGACCAAGTCAACCCTAAGTTATTCTATTTAATAGGTGATTAGCATGAGTAGTTAGTAATTCCCATTAATTAAGCCTAGTTTATAGGGTTAAGACCCTTGTGAGATTACTAGTGGTTTTTTTTAGAATTAATTAGATAATTAGACGCCTTAGTTGTAATCCTAATTATAGTGGGGTTTCCCTTAGAGAGTTGTGCAATTTATCTTAGAATGACCCAACTACCCCTGGCCTAACCCATTGCCCATTAATTATATGAGGGTACTCTATGTCAAAGCAAGCAAGGGAAGAAGATAAAAGAGTCTTTGTGAAATTTCCATCATCCCAGTGAGGGTCACGATGGTTCAATATATAGATATAGAGTTTTTATATGTGTTACAGTGATTGAGGAAATCAACTAAATTACAATCAATCTAATCTAATTAACATCTAATCATATCTCCTAATAAGGTAAATAATTAATTACAAAGATATACAAGTGATACTTGTCTTGACCCACAAGTTGGGCTTTATTGGGTATGGACCACTGACCCATTTAATCACTGACCCATTTGACACCCCATCTCAAATTGATGCGGGTGAATCCACGAGCATCAATTTGCCAACTAAGAATTGATGTCGTGGCCAAGGAAGTCCCTTAGTAAATATATCTGCAAGTTGAAGTCCAGTAGGAACAGTGTGGCATCAGGAAGAAGATCACCCGTATCGTGGGCAAGTTGAAGATTGGCCTCAACAGGTGTATCCACAGGAGTGGAATTCTGAAGACCAGCTGTCTCAATGAGATCCATAGCATATTTGTGTTGGTCAAGGATGAGACCTTTCTCTGACTGATGAATCTCAAGGCCTAGAAAATATGTGAGGGGCTCTAAGTCTTTCATATGAAAAGATTCATGTAAGGAAGCTTGTAAATGAGTGATCATGCCAGAATCTGTCCCGGATATGATGATATCATCCACGTACACCAGGAGGACAGTAATCCCATTTGAGGAGCGATGAAGGAACATAGAAGGATCAAATGCACTTTGAATGAACTTTAGATGAAGAAGAGCATCCCTAAATTTCTCAAACCAAGTGCGCGGAGCTTGCTTAAGACCATAAAGAGAGCGGCGTAAGCGCGCACAGTCTCCTGCCGAGACACCCGTAAGTCCTTGGGGGAAGTCGCATATAGACTTCTTCCTTGAGATCACCATGAAGAAAGGCATTCTTGACATCAAATTGGTAAAGAGGCCATGAGTGAGCAGCAGCAATGGCAAGAACAGTACGTATTGTGGTCATTTTAGCAACTGGAGCAAATGTTTCTTCATAGTCGATGCCATATTCCTGTCTGTTGCCCAATGCGACTAACCGTGCTTTATAACGATCCAACGAGCCATCAGCCTTAAGTTTGACTGAAAAAACCCATTTGCAGCCGATAGGTTTTACAGATGAGGGACATGTAACAATATCCCAGGTATGATTCTGTTGCAGTGCAGCTAATTCTTCATGCATAGCCTTTTGCCAACAGTCATGCTTTACCGCCTGTAGGTAGGAAGTGAGAGTAGCAATGGAGGAGAGGGTAGCAAGCAAGGATGTGTGAGTGAACCCATATTTTTCTGGAGGCTTAGAGAGACGAGTAGAACGACGAAGCTGAGGTGGAGATGAAGCATCAGATGATGAAGCGGGGGCAAGATCAGGTGCCGGCGAGGGATCCGGAGGGGGAGGCAGTTGTGGAACATCCTTATGACGATGACATTCATAAACAAGAAGTGGAGAAGTTGTGTCAGAAAAATCTGGTAGATGAGAAAAAGAAGGTAAATCTGAGGAATAGGTACAAAAAAAACGTTGATTTTCAAAAAATGTGACATTGAGAGAAATACGAATGCGGTTGACCACAGGATCATAGCATATATACCCCTTTTGGTGAGATGCATAACCTAGGAACGCACATTGGGCGGACTGAGCAGTTAATTTGGTACGTTTCGTGGGAGGAAGATGAACAAAACACACACATCCAAAAATGCGCATGTGGGTATAAGTAGGATCCTTATGAAAGAGACGAAAATATGGTGTTTGATTGTGTAGGCGATAGGATGGTAAACGATTGATTAAGTGAACAGCAGTAGCTAAAGCTTCAGGCCAAAATCTCGCAGGAACTGATGATTCTAAGTGAAGAGAACGAACAGTATCGAGGAGATGTCTGTTTTTTCGTTCTGCAACTCCGTTCTGTTGAGGAGTGTAAGAGCACGATCGCTGCGATAGAATCCCATGATTTTGCAAATATGTTTGAAACTGATGGGACATATATTCCCCTTCGGAATCAGATCAGAGAACTTTTATGCGAGTAGAAAACTGATTTTCAACATACGCCATAAATTTTTGAAAAACATCAAAGACTTCAGATTTAGAGTGTAAGAAATAAACCCATGTGAATCTACTATGATCATCAATAAATGTGACAAAATATTTGAAATGTGTATGAGAAATTACAGGAGTAATCCCCTAGATGTCACTATGAATAATGTCAAAGCAATCAGAAGCCATAGTAGAGTTGGAAGAAAAGGGAAGAACTTTGCTTTTTCCAAGTTTATAAACAGAACACTCATCAGAAATATGACGAAAAGATGTTTTATTTTTATTAATACTACCAATGTTCAACATTAAAGATAACAATTTTGAATGAGGATGACCTAATCTATTATGCCAGAGCCTCCAAACATCTTGAGGAGAAAAACAAGAAAAAGCAGAAATCTGTTTATTATGGGAAAAAGGCATAACAAGAGGAAACAGACGTCCACACTTAGGCCCCTTCGCGATCCTCGTCCCCGACACTTGATCCTGCACAACACAACCAGAGCGAGAAAAAGAAACATTACAATTATCATCAATCAGTTGTCCAACAGACAGAAGATTTGTAGTTGGATGAGGAGATACAAAGACATTTGTGAGAGGTAATGAATGAATGATATCACCAGTAGCGGTAATAGGAAGCTTTTGACCATCAGTAGTATGGACTTGCAAATTGCCATTGTATGGGTGCAGGTTAGTGAGATGAGTAGTGGAGGAAGTCATGTGATTGGATGCTCCGGAATCAAGAAACCATATGGAGGAAGAGGATTGGTGGTTACCTGAAATGCCAAGTGCAGAGAAGGCATTTATGATCATTTGTTGAATAAGCTCAGGGGTGATCTGAGGAGCAGTAGTGGAGGCAGGAGGTGGTGAAGGCATGATCGGTGCTGAAGGACTATCACTGGAAGTAGTAGCATCTGCAGTGTTGACATGATATGCTCTTGGAGTGCGATTTTGGGGTCGCCTTTTGCAATCATTAATAACATGACCATTTGATTTGCAGTAATTACAAAACTTGGTCTTACACTGTGAAGCATAGTGTCCATAACTCTTACAGCCAAAGCATTGGATTTTGCTAAGATCTCTTGTAGGGGGTTGTCCTTTAGCAGTAGAAGGATGACCATGAGAGACACCGGGGGTGTAACTGGCAGTGGCAGCATATGCGACAGTAGGAGAGTTTCCTGAGGACTGTTGCTTCAGAATCTGTTGAGTGAGCTGACTTTGTTCATCGTGCAAGAGTTCATTAAGACACTCATTTAGGGATGGAGATGGAACTCTGCTCATCAGATTAGAACGAATGATCTCATATTCAGATCTCAATTTCATGAGGAACTGATCTTGATGAGAAATTGCCTGTAATTGTTGAATCTCAGAAAGAACTGCCTCAGATACATTGAGGTATTTGATTTCATCATATTCTGCCCACAAATTAAGAAAACCCGTATAATAGTCCTGGATGGAAGAGGTGCCTTGGGAATACTGAGCAATCTCCAGTTCAAGTTGATATTGATGGGCAGAGTTTCCTTGGTGATACACTTGCTTCAGATATTCCCAAATCTCCTTGGATGTCTTGTACGGTTTGAGATTCAGGATATATTGTGGTTCAACAAAACCAAGAATCCATGTTTTTATCTTGGCATCCTTTGTATTCCAAGAGAGTATTTTTTTTTCATCCTCTTTGGGTCGTGGATCCCATCCTGAAACAAGTCCCCACATTTCCTTTCCTTCAAGATAGACTTGAAATTGATAAGACCAGGAAGTATAATTCTTTCCATTAAATCTGATCAATTGAATTTCAAGCGTATCCATTTCAGTAATCTATTAAAGAAGAACACACCCCTTTAAACAACACACAACAGCAAACAGAGGAAGTACCAGAGGGTTCCAAGTAGAAACAGAACACACAAAGTGCAAAAAATGCACTAAAACAGGCCAGACGACCTGAAAAATCAGAGGAGAATCCTTGCGTGGGGCCCACAGAGAGATCTGAATGGTGATCAGATCAGTAGCTAGAGACTAGAAGACAATTTCCTTTCCAGTAGTACAAGTTTTATCCAAATCCGATCAGAATCAAGGATTTTGTGCGACTGTGATGAAAACTATTTAACAAAAGTGAATAATCACAAGATGGATCAAATCACCTACCTCTGATCTCTGAAAAATGCTGAAAAAATCTCCAAAATAACAAGGAGAGATGGACGACCAAGGCTGGAGTGAAGTTTGTGGATTGTGAGATGATCGTAGGTGGGTCACCAGTTGATCAAATAAGGGAACAGTCACAACTTGCTATCCCAAAGCACAGATCCTTGATCTGTGTGCAAAAAATCCTGAAAGAATGTCCACAAATACCAGAAGAAGCAGGCGACCAGATTGGTTGCAATGTCCTGGTTTGATAATGCTGATCTGGGGTGGGCCACGTCTGATCACACCCTGATCTGACGATTTCCAATGCTTGGAAGATGAAGAAGAAATATCTAGAGAGTCTCTCAGAGACTATGATGACTTCCAATGCTTGGAAGATAGAGGAGATTCACTCAGAAACACGGCTCTGATACCATGTCAAAGCAAGCAAGGGAAGAAGAGAAGAGTCTTTGTGAAATTTCCATCATCCCAGTGAGGGTCACGATGGTTCAATATATAGATATAGAGTTTCTATATGTGTTACAGTGATTGAGGAAATCAACTAAATTACAATCAATATAATCTAATTAACATCTAATCATATCTCCTAATAAGGTAAAGAATTAATTACAAAGATATACAAGTGATACTTGTCTTAACCCTCAAGTTGGGCTTTATTGGGTATTGACCACTGACCCATTTAATCATTGACCCATTTGACACTCTAGTTCTTCCAACCACACCTTTTCCCCCATTCTTATCCTAAACTTACACTAGCATGAGAGGGCACCTTAGACATTTTCTATTCCACCTATTCCTATAGAAGAAATCTACTACAAGCTTCCCAAACATTTCCTACACTCTCTTCCTCTCATTTCACTACAATTCCCTCCCATCTCTCTCTCTCTCTCTCTCTGAGTTAGAGATTAGGGTTTCTCTTTCTCTAGATCTTAGCCCTCCAATTGCAAGAAGGTAGAGCCCCATTTACATCTAGCCATCTACAAGCTAAGGAGCTCATCTCATCTCCTAGATCTCTCTTCCCTCTCCAAGTAAAGGTAATCTCCTTCTCCCTTTTTCAATTTCCTTGTAAAATAGTCTTTTCTCTTAGATTTCTCTTATGCATTTCTCTATTTGGGAATCTGTGTAGAGATTGTAGATCCAGCTGTTGGAGTGATCTTAGAGCATTTGGAGAGAAGCTTAAGCTAATTGAGGAGTTTCCTTCCTAATTAGGCAAGTAGACATGCTTAGATTCTTTAATTAAATTGATTAACATGCTTAGATTGCTAATTACTGTCTTAAATGGATATTTAGATTGATTTATGTGATTGAATGGTTATATGGATGCTATGATGTATAGATCGTTCTCTTTCTAAGCTCTTTTATGTGTTTTTGGTCATTGATGGATGGGAAATCCCCATTTGAAAGATCAATGGCCCATTTGTGATGAGATCATGATGTGGGAGGTGTGTTTGATGTTTGGAGGTGATTGGTGTAGATCTGGGATGTAATTGATGTAGTTTTGATGGAAAATGGAAGAGGACAGGATCCTGAATTTTAGGGTTTCATGTCTAGCCGGTCGACCTGGTCACCCAGGATGTCGACCGGGCACATAGGGGGCTTCCCCACAACTGGGAGCAGAAAATACACTCAGGGACAGAACCCAGTGTGCCCGGTCGCCGGCCACACTGTGGATTCTCAATTTGCCAAATGTTTGATTAAATGTCGCCCAGTTCACCCGGTTGACTGGAGGACCCTCCAGGTCGACCGGGGCCATTGCAGACTGTGTTTTTTGACTCCTAGTTAGCTGGCCACCTCAACAAAGTACTGGGTTGACACGTGGACTCATGATGTTGACTCGGTACACTGTAAATAATGATTTTTCAGATTAAGTTTCCTTTTATGATCTGATCATGTGTGGGCCCCATTGACCATCCATTTGGACTATTTGGGGTACGCTAGACACGAGTCAAGGGCCGGGCTTAACCTTGACCCGTGTAACCACCTAAGTAGGTTCTTGTGTTGTAAACGGAACCTGATTAAATGGTTATGGATGTCTTATGATGCAAAACACCTACAGGAGCACCAAGGATACTTAATAAGCATCTGAGACTCCATGATCACTGTCTTAGGTGAAGTGGGACCCTGGACCTGAAGAGGGGCAGCGATTATTGATTTGTGATATGTGGTACTTATGTTGTTGAGAACGGACATTGAAGCTGGCTGGTAGGTCCGAACCTTGGATGTAGGCCTCGAGAGGTATTATAAATCAGGGCATTGCACTTAGGCTTTGATCCATGATCATAGTCCGTATTGGATGATATGTAGGGACATTGCACTTGAAGTCTTGACATGTAATATTGGGAACTTAACGGTAGATATTGATGGACGGACTGTATACTGAGATAATGTTAATTAAGCGTATTGAGAAGCGGAGTGTACAAGGGTATGCATTATTAACTATTGAGAATCATGATGATGGATTAGGATACCCGAACTTCGTGCCTCATACCCTTGACCGACATCATCTCATAACAAGGACAACAAGGCGATCCAGTTCGGAGTACCCTCACCTAGTGGTCTGTAGGATTTGTGGATGTACGATTGGTTTGCCGAGGGATATGATGCCGACATTGTCGCGACCCCGGACCGAGTTACTGACCAAATCCGGGATCGGGACTAGTTAATGGTGGTGATGATATAATGGATAATGAATGGTAGCCAAACTATGAATTTATTTTAAATCAATATGTATACGAGCCAATGAAAAGATGCCACTCGTATACGCGATTTCCCACATGTGTCCGCGGTGACAATATCACAACATAATTATTTCTTTTGAATGTGGAAGCGTGTAGTAAATCTAATTCATACATTCATGTTCAAAATAGCAAGTCTGATAATACATTTATAACAAGCATCAGAATGAGCAATGATCATTAGCTATTTCCCAAAAGTATAAAGTTAGGATTTAAACAAAAGATCATTTAGTTACATTCCCCAAAAATAGAGGCCAAAAAAGGCCAATATAAACAAAATAAGTAACCCAAAAGAATGGTTAGCCATAACCCAAAATGTTATACGACTCAGATGTCCGAATGTCTAAACGACATCATCGGCATGCCACTCGACTAATCGTTGCGGTTCTCTGACCGCCTCTTCATGCTCTTCCTCGGGATAACCAACGACGGGACCTGAGTACCACAGTAATTGGTCAAACACGACGGTTTGGCAGGTGGATGAAAAGATAATACAATAATAGAAATTACATTGGAAAACATTTAAACTTGTTAAAACAATAAATTTCATAAAACAGAAGAATTATTTACTAGAAAACAATATGCAATATAAAACATATAAGGTATCTAAGGAAATCGGGAAACAAGCAAAATGGCATCCACACAAAGCTAAGTCCTCTATTACCGAAGTGACGAGCATATCGGGATGTTGACGTTAGTCACCGAAGTGAGGTACAAAAAAATTTACACATACATATACATAATAATACGGGACATGACCACGGTAGCGAACCGGGCATCGGGAACCACAGTAGCAATCTGCGGCATTGGGATTAGACCACGGTAATAACCGAGTAGCGGGATCCAAACTGCAGTTGACGGGACGGGAGGGGGATCTCCAAGTCGGTGGATCAGACCAACAAGGTTATCCAAGCTTAGTGGTCCCGACTCATAGGTCAAATAACGGAAATCAAGACATGTATATGATGCACTTATATAAACGGGCGGGACGGGATGCTCAAAGGCACAAACATCATTTTAAACAAGAAGTGCATATCAGGACTAACAAAATGCTAAAATGTAGTTTCAATATATTTCGGGACATGACAATTTATAAAGCATGAATTCGGGATAAGTATCGGGATTCGAGAATTGTTCAAGGTGAATAGGGGTCCCGTATGTCAATTCGGTATGGCTTGGTACTCCTTGAGTTTTGGAGACATTCCGGGCTTCATATACACCTTGGTAAATTCAAAAACTTCAATGGATCATTGTGATGTGGTTTCTTTCTCTTCAATCTCCAAAATTCTGGGGAGAATTCGTTTGCCTGGCGGTTAGCTGGCGGTTAGCCGCTGGCTGACCGTGAGGCTGACCGGGAGTTCTCAGACAGGATGCAGTATACAGTAATTGTAACCGAAATTGGTTCGGTTGGCTAGCGGTGAGCCGCTGGCTGACCGCGAGGCTGACCGTGCCTTCAGAAGAGAAAAGCAGCTCTTTTGAATTGTGACTGAATCTGGTTCGGTTATCCGCCAGTCACTAGGCGGCTAGCCGACAGGTGACCGCCAGCTGACCGCCTAGCTACAGGAAATTTCCACTAAGTTCAGATCTGAGCCTTTTCTTCCTCCAATCAATTTTCTTCATTTCCCATTCATTTCTCTGCAATGAAATGAGCAAAGAAGCTCCTCCAAATCATCATTCAACACTTCGCCTATACTCCTATAAGCATTCATCCAATCAACTCCTTCACTCCATCCGACCATAAGAGAGAGAGAAAGAAACAAAGAAGCCACCATTCACAAACATTCATTGAGCTATTTACAAGAGGTAAATGAAGGCTATAAACACATGCTAACAAGATTCGTTCATGAGTATTTATTTCAAAAAAATCAATGCAAGTCAATAAACATGAATATAAATGACAAAAAACCACATTTCTTATGAAAACCATTTAATACTCAAACTATCCATTCATCCACTTGCCTTAGGTCTCTAATCAAGCAAATCAAGCAACAAATCAAGCCTTGCTCAAAGATCACCTACAACACCACAAAAACCCCACATACAAACCCTAAAATGGTCAAAACAATGAAATAGAAAGAGAGCTTCCAATAATGGAGGTGAAGCTTCTCTAGGGTCATAAGAACACAAATTTAGATGGAGAGGATTGCTTATATGTAGGTTCTCCAAATGGGCAAGACTAGCTTGATGAGGATCTTGGAAATGGAGGTTTCCTCCAAAAATGGTATCAAGATGAAGCCTTCAAGCAGAGGAAGAGAATGGTGGAGTCCATTTCTCAATTTGTGTAAGGTTGATGGTGATTTGGTGAAGGAAAAGCAAGCAGGAGGAGAGAAGAACAAGAAAACCCTAGGTTAGGATGAGTTGTGCTGGAAAATGGAAAAGAAGAGGAGAAGGGTTCTCTTAAGTAGCGAGTGAAGAGTGGGCTCCACCCCTAAGAATTCTTGTGGGGCTGAAATAGTGGTTTTCGGGACCTCGGATGAAATCGACGAAGAAGGAAAAGTTGTTCGTCGAAATTTCTAGTTTTCAAAAAGTATATGTTTCGCGGGTTTCGGGAATATCAAATTTTGGGTACAGATTTAGTGTAAAAAGACTGTTTTGCCCTTGAAGCTAGGAAGGTCGGGCTTTGGGATTACGAACGAAAACGGGATCAACATGAAAGTTGTAGAGATCAACGAGATGAGTACAATGGGATAAAAATATAAATCATCGAAATCTCGGATAATCCCCCAAGTAAACGCAAAGTCATAAAAGGAACCCTCAAAGGGCCCCACTAATCACAAAGGCACTCAAAATTTTCTAAAGCTATAACAAAGCTATTCTAATCCCAACTAAACCAAAATACACTAATCACGCTTAAGACTAACACACAACTTAATTAACACTAATCGAGGTCACTCGAGTTGGGGTCTTACAGGCATGGACATTGATATTGAGAGATTGAGATGTGCTTGAGTACAGTAGGTATCGATGGGTGATGAGGTACCGAGACCGCTGGCATTTGGACCGAGTACGTGTGGATGGATATTGATGTTGATCTAGCACGTAAAACCAATGGCTAGGACTTGGCCGTGGCTATGGATATTGTTGGTTGAGATAGCACGTAAAACCAATGGTTGGGACTTGGCTATGGCTATGGACGTTGATGGACTCTTGTACGCTCCTATTCGATGAGACGCCAGCGATGGGTGGCTATGACTCATATGGTTGATGTCCATCGACAGTTGTTGGGACGACGATGAGCTAGCTCTGACCCCCCACGATCCTTGTACTTCAACTGTGGACGTACCTTTATGTGCTCTTGTGGATGTATATTCGATGTATGATTATTATGTATTATGAATGTCGTTGCTTGGTGTCTTTAACTGCTGGCGTTGTTATGGTTGGATCTAGATACGATGGTTACGGGTATGGTATGGCTACTTTTGCAGGTTGTTTATGTTACCAGGTTACTCTGATGTGCTTGTATGGTTTATATGATATCTTGATGATGATGGCTTCTCTTATCTACCTGATATGCTGTATCAAACATTTGTTATATTTATATCTCGATTATCGTTCACGCATACTATACTCCACACCGTTTCTGTTGAACTCTGATGTTCTATATTATTATCAAGATACTAATCACGCAGGTACAACTGGGATCAAGTATGGTCTTCTTCCTTATCTATTAATATAACGTATTGCCATCTAAACATGCCTATTTGCTTGGCTCTTCGAGCCTGACCCAATCCTTGGTGTTTTCAGGTATCTTCTCTTCCGCTTTCTTTGATTGGTGGTTTGCTTGGAGGTTGATCCGTTGCTGCAGGGTTCGGAGAGAGATGTAGTTGGTGCATCGAGAGGCGTCTATCACATAGATCTCTTTTATTTCCTTTTCTTGTAGCTGGCCGTGTTGGCCTAGGATTGTAGTTAGTTTAATTATGGAAAGTACCTTGTAATCCCTTAAAGTTTAATAAAATTTTAGGGCTTTGCCCATTTACTTGCTCATATGAGATCCACACTTGATTATATTATTGGATTTTCCGCATCTCTTGGGTACTTTCTTGTAGCGTCCCGAGATTCGAGGCGCTCGGATCTTGGGGCGTTATAGTTCTATGTTTGGTATTGAGAGAGGATTCCTACCATGTGTAGGATGTATGATCCCATGGTTGTAAGTTATTTGAAGATTTCTCAAAATCCATGAAAAATCAAGACCTCGACTTTCACCTCAAAGACGTTCTTGGCTATCTAGAGAATCTGAACGGTTCGGATCGTGCAAAGGGGGCCCACAAAAATAAAAAATTATATTTTTAGAATATGGATTTTTTTGAAAATATCTCAAGATATAGTAAGGATCAACGGCTGAAATTTGATCTAATAGTCTTTCTTGACCTTTTGGAAATAATTCATGGTTTAGATCATGGTTTTGGGGCCCTTAGAAACCAAAAAATCAAAAAAGCTGGAGTGCTTTTTGATTCCCTTTTTTGTACACTGTGAAATCAATAGTCACGATTTGTGGCCTTTTTCTCATGATACATAATGAATCAATGGCCAATATTTCATCATATAGCCGTTTTGGACGGTTTTAACTCGATTAACGGTTTGGATCTTGATTGTGGGACTCAGAAGGTGGGTTTTCAAAGCAAAATCCTCTAACCTTCAAGTTAGCGTTTTTTTTACTGTAGCTCGCACTGTAGCTCCGCCTTTCTTTGAATCCATGGATTTCCAGAGTCTGGGGGGGTGGGGGAAGAAATATTTGATTTGGTGGATTTGTAGTGTCTTTCCTCTTGAAATCAGCTATGAGCCAAACATGGAAAATCCAGAAAATGTGCGGGGATTCCCCATTGTGGACCATTGCCAAACGTGCCCTACAGAACTAGAAGGGCATGGGAATCCCCATTCTTTGATACCATAACATATGAAAAAAAAGGAAGTTTGTGGAATATCTGTGTCCCTGTTGAGGGTCGACACATCTGCACACACATTATGGGAAATATTCATATGCATATGTCCCTCACTGTAATAAGGTGAGGGATAGCTTGATGGGGCCCACCTAGGGCCCCATTGATCACGGGACTGAAGAGATGGAAAGAGACATCTTGGATGAGCCCAGATATCAAGTTTGGGGTCAATACCATGCCTCTAACCCCTTCATCCATGGCCCGCAAGTTTAACAACTTTATATTAAAGAAACAAATTGACCCTTAATCCAATGGTCCAGTCCATTCGGATCGGTGAAAACTAAAGCGCAAAAATAAAAAAATATTACAAGCTGTCTTTGTTTTTAGAAATTCAGAGTTAATACTTACACTCAATTACTGAAATTTGGTTGCAGTAACAGGATTTTAGAAGTAAGACCTGGTTGCTCATGGACTTAAGTAGAACAATGTTTATTGGGAATATCCTTACCCTCCGAAAAATTACTATTACTATCTTCTAACTAGTAAGAGCCCCAGTTCCCATCCAGAAGCATCCATCTGGCCCCAGGAAATGGGTCTCACTATGTCTTACCACAATAATTCTTACTTATTAATTATCATTTCTTACAGCAGGACATGTAAAATGAATGAGGTTTCCTTTCTTGGTTCAGTTGCTGTCGCTGATACATTCTTCTTTATTTATTTATTTCCACCTTGTAGGGTCTGGGGCTTCAAGTTGTGGAAAGTATTGAAGATGCTAATTTTATTCTCGCCCATGGCACAGAAGCCCTTGGGCTTCCTTCTGGTGATGCACGCCCTATGAAACTTGAGGATCTTGAGCATGTATTGGAGCTTTGTGCAGAATATAAGATCCCCATGGTGGTCGCAAATCCAGATTATGTTACTGTGGAAGCTAGAGATTTATGTGCTATGCCGGGTAAAGTCATTGTGTTATTAGCATGATTTTTATGGCAGTTGCAGGAATCTTCTACCTTAGGTGCTGCTTTAATATCAGAATCTTGATCAAACTCAGTTCTATGTTATCAGTGGTCACTGTCTATTTGTGAACTGTCTCTGTCTACCAAGGCACTGAGTCTCCTTCTCACTGCTCACAATTTTTTCAACTTGGGTGCATTTGGTTGATGTAATATTCTGCTTATTGGGCCGTTATATATTTTTTGATTTTGTTGGTTTGTATATTCAATTATTAATCACTGAACAAGGTCAGTCCAATTTCAATTCCATGCTGCCTTATTTGGTGATCTTGGAGTCACCTCTTAAGTGCCCAACGCCCCAAATAGGTGATAGTTTGATACTAACATTTTTTCTGATTGGTTAGTTTGATACTGACATGCTTGCCATGTGCATATGTTTTTTTTTTTTTTTTTTTTTTTTTTTTTAATTGTTACCCTGGGAATATCCAGGTCCCTCACCAGAGAAATCAGATTTTATTGGAATATTAATCTACAATGTTTTTTGATAATGACATGCTTGCCATCTGCATATGTTTTTTTAATTGTTGCCCTGGGAATATCCAGGTCCCACACTAGCGAAATCAGATTTCAATGGAATATTAATCTACCATGTTCTTAATTTAGTGATGATGATGAAGTGGGTTCGGGTTGAAAACAGAAGGAACTAGAAGAATCGAGTGTTTGTGAGTAATTTGCTGGAAAACGTTGCTGGTGACTGGCTTTGATCTTCCTTTTCCTTCTTTGGGAGAGTGTTTGATGCCTTCATTCCTGTTTCAAGCAGGACTGCAGGAGGGGGAAATGGGAAGGGGTTCTGTTTTGGGTTCGTAAGGTTTGGAGATAGGGAGAAAGCTGCAAGGGCAGTGGAGGGCATGAATGGCAGTTCTGTAGGTGGAAGAAGACTTCTAGTGAAAGAGGCCAGTTTTGGTTGGTCAAAGAGGGCTGTTCCCAGGAAGTCCAGCAATGTGAAGGTGTCTATGCTTCCGACACTGGTTGGTCAGAAGAATCATGAGGCAGGGAGTATGTCTCTAAGAGTTCCGTAGCAAGGCCCCTTACTTCTGGTTTATTGTATTTTGATGTTGTAAAAGGCTAGACACCTTTTTACAGGTAGTAAAATCTCGGTTGGAAGGGATGTATTGGCTAGAAATTTGGGAGTGGCTTCCAAATAGTCTGATTGGGAAGGTGAAGTGGATGGGTGCCATTCCTTCTAGTTTGAGTCTGTTTGATTCTTAGGCCTGTTTGGATGTATGGTGAATTGAAGTATGGTGAGGTGAAGCATCAAATTAAGGGAGAATAAAATGTAAGGTGTTATGATGGTGTTTTGTTTTTAGCTAGTTGGTATGGAATCTTTTTGACTTTTTGTATAGAGAAGTGGAGGTTTTATATATATATATTTTATTTATTTATTTATTTATTTATTTGCATTTTAGTGGAGAAAGAAGGTTGCTTTTTTAACTTTTTTTGAAAAATTCGGAGGGAATTTTAAAATTGTGGACTTTTGATATGACCCCTTGTCATTTCTTGTCTGGATTCACTTTCCTTTAACTTAACTAGTTAATTGCCAAGCATGCCTGGGTTAAAAAATGTGAAGTTGGCCAATCTTGGTGGATATAAAGTTCTGTTAACCTTCGACAATGCAGAGGTGGCATTTCGTATTATCAAAGAGTTCAGAATCCAGCTCTCTGATATTTTCTGCTCATTGGAAAGATGTGTGCCTGGTCCTACTCTATTGTCTAGGACTGTTTGGCTGAGGTGCTATGGGGTCCGTCTGCATGCATGGAATCCAAAAGTTCTTGAGGAGATTGGGGAGGTTCTGCGAGTCGCTAAGGAGACAAGTGAGGGGTGGATGCTAGAATATGGGAGGGTATGCATCCAGACAGCCAAACATCTACTCGTGAATCATTTGCTGAACCTCAACATTTTTGGTAATGTTTTCCAGATTTCTGTCAAAGAGGAATTGGAGGAGAGGCAGGTCATCTCTTCTGCAACTGGTTTCAAGGGAGTGAGGGAAGGGGAATAGTCGGGGGAGGTGGTTTCCCCTTTGTCTGGCTCATCAGAGGGGGAGGCGACATAGGAGGTAGGTTTTCTGAAGGTAGCTGATGGAGTTGTTTCTTCTTCCGGCAACTCAAAAGAGGCGACTGCTTCGTTGTCTTCACTTAAGGTGGGTGTCCATGTCCACAATAATCAGACATGCTCTTTCCCTGTCAGGGCTAGCAAATTGTTAGATAGAGAGCCGGCTTCTTTGGCTTTGGCGAGGAAAGTGGCCGGCGATTGAGTCCTCGTCTTCCATGTCAGGTCCAGCTGGCTGTCAGTGATGGGGGAACTGTTGCATACTTCTGGGAAGGAGGGCTCTTCTGACCCTTTCTGTTTTGAGGTTGCTGGGTCAGAGGGTGGGGAGATTGGAGATAAGGTTTATCATAGAAAGCGTATGAGGAGAGATAAAAGTCAAAAGGCAGCTTGGTCAGAGACATTGCAATTGCTGCTGGTCAGGTGTCATCTTTTGAGTCTGCTTTTTGTCAGGTGGATGGAGAAGCAGCAGTATCAGGCAAGATGGTAATGGTTACCAACGTGGATCACTTGATTTCATCTGGACCCTTTTTTGGCAGAGGAGGCAGCAAGTTGGAGAGTGTAGATCTCCACATTCTCGATAGGATGGAGAGGATTAACTCTTCACTTTACATGGAATCGGTTAGCAGGCCCAGTGACGTGGCTAAGTGCTTTGTGAAGTGTGCATTGGTCCTCTCTAGGCGGCTGGTGGCAAGCAATCCTTTGAGCCTCTCATCTAATCAGTCAGAGGCTTTAAATAATGGGTATTTGGGCTCGGGCATTGGGCTTGATGGGGAGTTTCCTGACCCAGTTCCTTCCCATCCAAGAGGTCTTTCGTCTGTTGATCACATCCAGTAGCTAATTGTTGGTTCTTGCCAGGAGGGAGCTGTGGGCTTTTCTTTGAAGGGCTTGAGGGTTATCAACGAAGGCACTGCTGCTAGGAGATCGATTTGTTTCCCTCTTCTCAAATCAAAGCTTAAAAAGTTGAATAGATTATCTCGGGGGTCTCTTGGCAATGCCCCTTTTAGGAGGAGGGTGGCTGTAATTCTAGCATCTTCTACAAGTGCGGTGTCTGACTTTGTAGTTGTTGGCTGTAATAAGGAGGATTTTTCTGTGGAAGCTAAGTAGGTGGCTCGAGTGGGAAAATAGATAGGGGTTTCTTTCGACATCCATGAACCAAAGATTCTCTGCCGAATTGAAGCATTGGAAGCTAGGGTTGAAGATCACAGAGGTAAGAAGAATAGAGAGCCAATTCTAATTCTAAGGGGGAGGCCGAGGAGTTCTGCCTAAGAGGGTAGACAATGTCGAGGGATTTGATTCTTCTTTCTATGATTATTATTTGATGGAATGTCGGAGGGTTGGGAAGGCCAGGGGCGGCAATTAGGAGGTTGGTGAGAACTCATAAGGTTGATTTACTGCTTCTTCAAGAGACTAAAATTCATTCTGATGTCGAAAGTATTGTTTTTAGTGTTTGGTGCTCTAGGAGGTGTGGTTGGGATTGCATGCCATTGGAGGTGGTGAAAAAGGAAATTCTTATGCAAAAGATTGCTTTTATCAAGGCAGCTTGGGAGGTGGTGAAAAGACACTTTTTTGAGATGATGTTTGAGTTCTATAGGAGGGGGAGATTGAACAGGGAGATTAATGCGACTTTTTTGGAGCTCATCCTGAAGGTCCCTAATGCAATGGATCTTAAGGCGTATAGATCTATTAGTTCGATGGGTGTTGTATATAAGTAGGGGGAGGGGGGCGGGCTTGGGAGGTGGTGAAAAGACACTTTTTTGAGATGATGTTTGAGTTCTATAGGAGGGGGAGATTGAACAGGGAGATTAATGCAACTTTTTTGGAGCTCATCCTGAAGGTTCCTAATGCAATGGATCTTAAGGCGTATAGATCTATTAGTTCGATGGGTGTTGTATATAAGTAGTGTGTGTGTGTGTGTGTGTGTGGGGGGGGGGGGGGGGTGGGTGGTGGGAAAGGCAGATTCATGGGCTTATCCATGCTAGGAAGCAAGCTCTAAAAGCGGGGTCTATTCTCAAAATAGATATGGAAAAGGCTTATGACCATGTGGAATGGGGTTTTGTGGATTAAATTTGAGGAGGTTTGGAAAAATGGTGTGCTTGGATCCGGGAATGTATATCAATGACATCATTCTTTGTTTTGGTGAATGGTTCTCCTTCTTGTCTTTTCAAAGCTTCTAGGGGACTTACGCAAGGGTATCATCTTTCTCCATTTCTATTTACCATTGTGGTGGAAGCCTTTAGTGCTCTACTCTCTAAGGCTAAAGATTGTGGGCTTTTGGAGGGCTTTGAGGGTGGTAAAGGAAAGGAAGTTATTATCCATCTTCAGTTCGCTAATGATATTATTCTCTTTAGTTTCACAAGATGGGAGGAGGTTGTAGTTTTACAAAGGATTCTCAAGTTCTTTGAACTCATTTTTGGGCTAAAGATAAATCTTTCCAAGAGTTTGGTGTTGGGGGTTGGGTCGGCAGACAAAGGAATTCCAGTTTTAGCTGATAAGTTCCATTGCAAGTCCTGTAAGTTACCATTGATATACCTGGGCTTGCCTATTGTGGGCAAGGAAAAATCTAAAGATGTGTGGACACCAGTGGCAAAAAATTTCAAGAGGAAGTTATCTATGTGGAAAAGGAACTATCTCTCTTTGGGCAGAAGAATCACCTTAATCAAAGTTCTCTTTCTAATTTGCCTATCTACCATATGTCTGTTGAGAATGCCAGTGATGGTCAGGGAAAAGTTGGATCATTTAAGGAGGGACTTTTTATTTTATTTATTTGTGCGTGTTGGGGTGTGGGTGGGAGAAGAGGAGATAGTGGGGGTTGGGGGGGGGGGGGTGGTGGGTGGTGTGGGTGTGGTGTGTGGTTTGCGGTGACAAAAGAAAACTGCATTGAGTAAGGTGGGAGGAAGTTATCAAGCCAAAGGAAGTAGGGGGCTTAGGATTGAGAGATTTGGAAATTGGGCTATTTTGGCTAAATGGCGGTGGAGATTTGGAGAGGAGAGGGAGGCATTATGGAGGAGAGTTATTAGTGCAAGATATGGTGAGGATGAGTGGGGCTGGGAGTCAAATAGAGTTCCTAGACATCGTGTGTCGGGTTTATAGGGTAATATTTTGAGGGTGGGGGATTTATCTTCAGTGCCAGGGGGAGGTGTTTAGGCGAGGGGTGGGCTTCAAAGAGGGTGAGGGGAGTTGGGTTTGTTTTTGGGTTGATGATTGGGTGGGAGTTGGAACCTTGGCTCTTTTCCTAGGTTGTTTAGGTTGGTGGAAAATAAGTGGGTTTTAGTTAAAGATTGTTATGTGGGTGAAGGGGGTTTTGGATCTTGGGCCATGTCTTTTAGAAGGGCATTGTATCAATCTAAGGAGTCAGTACAATCGAACGTTTTTATTCGCAGGGATCTAGCCAACTCGTATTTGGAAGCACTTCCCTTCTAGTGTCTTTTCTTGTAGGCCTTTCTACAGGGAGTTGGAGGGCCTCGCTACTGTTAGAGTTCTGGCTTCGCATGTGTGGATAGGCTTGGCTCCCCTTAGAGCAATGATCAAAATAGCGGTTGCGGCGGGTGAAGCGGCCAGTGGTCAAAACGCTACGTAGTTGGCAATACATGGTCGTTGCGGCCATATGTAGCAGTGTGAATTTTTTAAGTGGTCAAGAAAATTTGAATCTTGTATAACAGTCAATCTTGTTTTTTTTAGTGATGTGAAATCATATAAGAGTAGAGACAACTTTAGGAAGGACTATTGAGGAGAAGAAATCATAGTTGTCAATTCCGTTCCGGTCGCCATTCTGGTTTGACCTTGTAATGGAACGTTTTGGCATTCCAGTCAATTCCGGTGTTCCGTTCGGAAAAGATGCGATTGAAAAATGAAAAAAATATATTAAAGAATACCTAAAACTGAAAAAAATAATTGAATGCTAAAATAATACTAAAAATGGATACTTGCATCACTTAAATTATACTACACTCTACAATTTACCATTTTCTAGTTTTCACTACATGTGAATGGAAGTATGAAACCGTGGCCGGAATTGGTCCAGAATTGGAATCGGAATTGGGACCGGAACAGCCGAAATGGACTGGAATAGAATGGAATCGGGACCGAAAACTTTTAGGAGGCCATTCCATTCTGCCCAAGGCTTATTCCGGAATGTTCCGGCCAATTTTGGACGGAACGGAACGGAACGGAATTGACAACTATGGAAGAAATAGGAAAAACGATGTTTAGAATTAAAACCGGTCGGCTCTATTAGGTTTTAGACCGTAGTGCCGCTATTTTCAAAATAGCGTAGTGGCCTCGACTGCTATGACCGATAATACGTAGCAGCCGCTATTTTGAACCATGTCCTAGAGTGGAGGCCTTTGCTTGGCTCGCAGTCTCGGGAAAGATCTCAATGGCGGACAATATTAGGAGGAGAGGGTTGGGTTCGAAGGCTATTTCAGATTTATGTGTTTTGTGTGGGAAGGAGATGGAGTCAATTGACCATCTATTTATCCATTGCAAGTTCTCTCATTCCTTGTGGTGCGGTCTTCTTCGGAGGGGTGGTGTTTTATGGGGTAGCCCGGGGTCGTTGGCAGGGACGATTCAAGCATGGAGATATTCTTCTTTCTCTAGGTTTGGATTGATTCTTTGCAGACCTATCCCTTTCACCATCTTATGGTTGATATGGAAGGAGAGGAATGATAGAGTTTTCAATGGGTCCTGGTCATCTGTGGAAGATATATCTCAATTGGTAGCGGTGTGAATTGCCAAGAGGGCCTCCTTCAAAAGTGAATTTGATGGTCTAAGGGTAGAGGGTGTGTTGCATAATTGGGAGGCTTCCTTACTTTGTGGGCTAATGGAAAAATTGTTATTTTGGGCTCCTCAGCAAATGAGTTAAAATTTAATGTGAATGGGGCGGCAAGGGGAAAGCTTGGGCTAACGGATATCGGTGGAGTGCTTCGAAATAGTGAAGGAATTGTGTTGGCAGTGTTTTCCAAGCATGTGGGATGTATGGAGTCCAATGAGGCGGAGGTTTTAGCCATCGTACATGCTATTTGGATGTATGTCTCCTCATCTTTTCAATCAAGGTAGTGGTGGAAAGTGATCCTCTTAATGCCATTTCAGTTTTATGTGAACGGGATTAGAGCTTTAATTGCAAGTGTCCTTTCATTATGTAGGGAGGGAGACAAATAGTTTCGCAGATTCGCTAGCTAAGCAAGGGGCGGACAAGTCTCATAATTTGGTAGCTCTTACCATGTAGTTTGTTGTTCTCCTCAATGTTGGTTGTTTTTTATTTGTGTTTCTCCTTGGTATATTGCTCTTATACCTTCCGCCCTTTCCCTTTATCGGGGCCTTTTGTATCATTATGGTTTCCCTTAATAGAATGTGTTGTTACCAGTAAAAACACTCTTTGCTGATAGTCTTTCCTTGTTCTCTCTCTCGTAGCCTAATGTTGTTGTAGTGGTATACTGTTGATCTTATTAGGTATGCTAGCTGCCAAGTATGAAAAGCTCGGCGGGGAAGTGAAGTGGATGGGAAAACCCGATGAGGTAATGCAAAACTCTCATAATCACATTTGTTTAGGTTAATTTCTAAACTTCAGCTCTTAGCTAAAAGGTCGCGAGGAATTATCCCGTTGTGATGGCCAAATGGTATAGACATCCTGATTTGACCATGTGGCTATCAAGACACAGGTCAACCCAACAGGTCAAGACAACCCAATGGATGCTAAATCCTTGGGTCAAAGAGAATCTGATATATCATTGTAATTTGATTGTACTTTCCTTTTTAGTCCCTACATTAGTTCCTAGATTAATTTTCATTAATTACAATCAAACTGCAATTGTGGCAAGACGAATACTAAATAAAGTGGTACATTGCAAATGAATGAATATAGTTCCTCTTCTCCAAATCTCTCTTTTTTCTTGAATTGCCTGATTTTCATGGTATCAGAGAGCAAAGGCACTGAGTGGCTTTTGCTTTTGATTTTCGAGGTTCTGCAAAACCATGGCTTGTACAATCAAGACCATGGTGAGGCATTTCTGGCACTACGCCCTATGACCAACTGCTCCCAGGTTTGTACCGGATTGATTGCATGCTGTTCAAATGCTGTCCAGCTCGTGGGGCCTACTGGAAGCATGCCATTTATCGGGGTACAGCAGATGGAAATGCCATTTAACTTTACAGCTCCTTCTGCATTCAATCCAATGGTGAAAAGAGGTCAGATATGTTTCACAGTGCTGAAGGCACTGAGTGTGAAGGAGGTAGACTGATAAAAGGTGGTCCAGAGAGCTGGACGACATATCAATTGACCGCATGTAGTCCTCTCTTAGCTGATCGAAGTATGTGTGCACAGGAAATGAATGATCTCTCTGCAGTCAGTATTCCATGATCTAGTATGAAAATGATTTTCATTTCCCTAATGAATGTTACTTTCCTTTGGATTATTTGTCTTTTGATTATGTGCAGAACTCTTTGGTGTATTATGTGCAGAGTTCTTTGGTGTACATTTAACTTCTTAGGAACATCCTAAACAAAAAGATTATAAAGATGAAATATGATTCTTTTGCTGAGCATTTTTTTTTACATTTTGAAACTGATTGCAGGTCATCTACCAGTCAGTAATTGCCATGACTGGTGTAGATGCTAGTGATTGTATTGCTGTAGGTGACTCTCTTCACCATGATATAAAGGGTGCAAATGCAGCAGGAATCCAGTCGGTACTTATCACTGGCGGGATCCATGCTACTGAACTTGGACTTGGTAGCTTTGGGGAGGCTGCTGATTCAGCTGCTGTCGAAGCTCTTGCATCCAAATACAATGCTCACCCATCATATGTTTTGCCTGCTTTCACATGGTAACATCTTTCAATCTCAATAAGGATACTGACTTTCGGTTTCATTTTCCTTACAGAGATAACTATATAGAATGGATCATATCTGATTTCACTCGTTTGGGTGGTCTTTTTTGGACAGGTAAAGGTTTGTAGTGAGAGAAGTCCATTGTTAACAATTGATTGTTGAACGGCAACATAGGTTGCCCCGCAAATTTGATGTGTTTTCAATGAATTTCTCCCAACTTTATTTTATGGAATTCACAGTTAAAACATAGAAGTCCTCACTGAAAACCATATATATTTCTAATTTCCTTCTCATCATCTTTCTTGCATGTGGGTTAACCTGGTAAACACCTGTTACAGAGTCTGGACTGAGTAAAACTCTGTACATATTGTGTCATTAAAGGAGGGAAAGGCTGGACAAGAATCATTAAAAACAGTTGGACAATTTTGAATCAAAATTGATATTTTGATTTGGCCTCTCGCTCTCTAGAGAATTGTTTGCTGAAAATTTTAGTCTTGGTGAAAAATCTGCCCATTATATATAATGAAGCGTAGTGGATCCGATTCCCAATTTCACCTTCAATTTTAATTTTGATTTTGACCCTTTTCTAACATTGACCTCCTACTAATTTCAGTCATTGATCCTCTACTAATATCTCCTATTAATACTAGCCCTACTAATATTATCTATCAGCTATTAATAGCAAACATATTGTTTCCACATGTGGAGGTTCTTTCCAATTAAATCATAAAAATCCCGTAAATTAAGGAATATAATTGCCTCTCTTACGGTTTTCTTTCATTAACTCAAATCACTTTACACCTTTCCTCTCATTAACTTAAATCATAAACTCCTATAAATTAGGAAAAATAAATCCCCTTCCCACGGTTTCTCTAATTAACTCAAATCATCAATGCCCAATATTTTTTATTCATCATATCTTCTCCACGATCTTCTCTCTTTCCGTTTCTTCTATTCTCACTTCCTTCTCCTCTCTCAGGCCAAACCATTGTTTCACAGGTATGTGAGTATAATTGTATTCTTTTATCCTTTTCAATAGTTTTTTGCTTTTTTTTTTTTTTTTTCGATTCTTTGATCTTGTTTTATCAGTCGATTGCTATCTCCATATGATTTTTTATCCATTCAAAAGTCAATAAAAAAAAAAAAAAAACACTGACTATAATGCGAGTTTTTTTGCAACCAATTTCAATTAATTTTGATCCCTATATCATCCGATGCATAAAATCCTTGTGGGGGGCAATAAATAAAATAATACATCTTTGTAGGTTATTTATGTAGAAGAGATCCACACCAATTGTGCATCTGATATGGACCCCATTTTATTCTTTTGAAGCTTCTATTTTGATCCGTGGTTTTAAATCTTGGCAGGTATATATGCATCTCTTGAGAAACGATTATAGTGCATTGGTTCTTATGACCTCACATCTCTAGTACTCTATCGCCGTTGCAATTAATATGACATATTTGAATTGCCACAATGATGTGTGCCCATTGACCAATCTCTCAATGTTAGAAGGCTTGCTATGACCTTTTCTCCTAATTTGTTTTGCCAAAGAATAAGCTTTCATTCATAAGAATGTAATTCTTTTTTAATTCATCCGTGCAAAGTCTCATAGACTTGGACTATTTTAAAAATTTAAATTTAAATACTCAATCCTTATCTCTTATCTGATTGATTTAGTTTCAAAACAAAATGCAAGAATTTGCCCTCTAAAAATTTTCCTATTTTATTATATTTTAGTTTACTTTTTCAAAAGTAAGTTAAAGTGAATTTGCAACTAATGTTGAACAAATTAAATTTTTCCTTTTTAAAATTAACCAATTTTATTTAACTTTTTGTTATCGTTATAAGGAGTGATTTTGATTGCATTTTTCCATCTCAATATAATCTAGATAATAATAATAATTATTATTATTATAAACTTCTTATAATCTTTTAGTATATAAGTTATATTGCTTGTGTTAAGTACGGGCATGTTTTGCTATGGGCCACGATTATGTTCTAGCATCCCCTCACCACGAAAGGGATAAGATTCAATCGACGACTGTGATTTTGTAGTTGATTATGAAATTGGAGTTAGTTTTAGTTGTAATTTTAATTTTAATTTAACTGATTTTGAGTTCATAGAGAAATTTCAGGGATTTTTTTTATATTTTTCCTAAAATTTCTCAACAAAGATCCCTTTTTTATTCTCTCACTTAAACCTTATCTTATCTTACATCCAAAAGTAACTCAAAATTTTAAAATATTTTAAATATTAATATTTAAAATTAATAATGTTATTTTTTGGTTTAGACTTTTTTATTATCATTGATTAATATTTCAAAAATTGTCCCAAATTAAATATATTTTTATTTTTGGCCCGGGCTTAGCGCGGGCCTATTTTCCTAGTTATTATATATGAAGCAAAGTGGTTTCAAATTGAAATCAGTTTCAATTCGCTTCAATTGATTTTGACTCATCCAATTTACCAATTTAATTTAGTTTGACCCAAACAAACGGGTCGGGTCAGGGTAAATTAGTTCGGGCCAAAGATAAAGCACACCTTTTGGATCCAACTTGACCCGTGTATTTTTCATGACATAGTAAAAATTAATCATGGTATGTGTTGAGACTCGAACTTAGGACAATTTGGATTTCAAAAGAGTGACCCTACCACTACACCATGGAGGATCTTTTTATTAATAGTTATCAACAAAAACTTAAAATTAGTTAATGATGAAGGGACCCAACCCACTTTGGAATATCGACCAGGAGTTATTATTTATGAAGCGAAGTGGTTCCCAATTCGATTTGGAGTCTAATTACTTATTTGATTTTGATGTCTTCCCTATTTTGACTCTTCTTAAAGACGGAGAGTGTTCTAAAAATAGTAACTTAAAAGGGTTATTACATTATAAATGATATAATTGATATAAATCTCCATAACCGTCTCTATATACCCTATAGGGTAATGCTCACGCATTTTCCCATTCTCTGATTTCAATCTATCTTCTAAGCAATTCTTAGACCTATCAAATGCATTTCATGTCCAGGGGTTATGAAGAGAGAAAGATAACTCACATAGGAGGGCCTATCTATATCTTCTTTCCAGGAGTTAGCAAATCATTTGAATAATATAGAAAGGAATCAAGTTCGAAGTTTCTTCAGAAAGTTAATCATACATGTTTTGTGTATAGCAACTTTGAGCTATGCTAAGGAAAGGAACTATAAAAGATTTATTCTTTTCCTCCGTGTCTTTGTATTTTTATGATTATTCAAATGCGAGAATCTGCTATTCTAGAAACAATGTATTCGAAACTTGATTTTAATTGTCACGGGTGATATTATCAACACAAACAGTTGACTCTACATGTTAGATCTTTTTGTTTATCGTCCTTTTTTCTGTTTACTTCTATTTTGATTTTCGTACATTGGTTATCTTCTATTTTAGGTGGATGCAACTTGGTTTTTTTTTTTCCAAGTGATTTCTTATTTTAGGCCTATGGATTATAAATATCACGGTATATTTTAAATCTTATATTATTTTATTAAAACTTAATATTATGAATTGTATTGTTGCCCATGCTATTTTGACCCCGAACCCAATTGGCTTTGACCGTTGGTTCAATTTCCGGAGAACCGTTTCCACTACCATCTCCCATTAGTGATGCAATCCTAGGGTTAGGATGCAAGTGTCAGGGCACAATTGGGTTCCCACAGGAACAATCACACGATGAAGAAACAGTCTCCAACGAAAAATCCACACAGGAAATTTTATTAATCAATTCTAATCTCTGAGATCATTGATTTCTACAATGCTATATTTATAATAAAAGAAACTTAAGCTCTAAGAAATTAATCCTAATCCAACTAAGAAACCAAATAATAATCCTATCAAAATTAGAAACTATTCCTAAACACAACTTCTTAAATAAAAATTAGAAATTAATAATAATTGATAAATCACAATGGTACGGGTCCCACATGTGGACCACACCTCTTGTTGCAATAACGTGGAATTGCTGCTGCATCATTCTCCCCGGGTTGGAAAAGAGTTCGACTTCAAACTCGGTACTTCTTCTTGACGTTACTTCTGTAGATAGTGTGTATGTGAAGTGCATCCTTGGTGAGATGAGAACTGGACCCATGCTTTGGTGGTGTCGGCTTCATAGGACGGAGTATGACTTGCTTTTCACCATGCATAAATGTGTATGTGTTGTCACGCATGCCATTAGTGTCATTCTTGTCATGCATCCATGGACGACCCAACAAGATATCACAACTATCCATGGGTGTCACATTACACCAAACTGTATCTGTATAATTTGCACCAATGGAAAATGTAATTAGACATGCTTATCGAACTTGCACTTCATCACCTGTCATTAACCATCTAGCAAAATAAGGACGATGATGCTTCCGAACTGTTAACTGTAAGCGATCCACAAAAGCTTGGGAAATGAGATTCTGACAACTGCCTCCATCAATGACGATTGTACATTCTTTACCATTGACTTTTCCTTTGGAACGGAAAATGTTTTCTCGCAGCCATTTCTTCACAGTAGTCGATGTTGGTTCTTGGATGACCATGAGAGACTTAAGATCCTCCTCAGGCAGACAATCCACAACTTCCACTGTGTCAGTTTCTTTAGGTTCTTCTGGAGTATCTGTCACATCACTTTCATTCTCAATGAGGTTGAGACGTTTTGGACATTCTCCTGCACGATGCCCTTGTTGTTTACAATTAAAACATGTGAGCCTATTTTGTCCCTCGGGCTTGTTGAAAACTTTCTCCGACGAGGTACTCGGTTTAGAACTAGAGAAATTCTTCTGCATATCCCATTTAGCTGCATTAAATTTTTGGGCTTGATGATTTGCAATTCCCTCAGCCTTGATAACATGCTGAATAATCTCATCAACATTATCGAAATGCTTGAATGCGATGATATCTTGAATATCAAGTGTAAGCCCATTAAAGTATCTGTCAACTAAGACCTCATCATCTTCATTCAAACCACAACGAGCTTGCATAGTCATAAACTCCTCAGAATACTCAACACTGACTTAGATCCTTGTTTCAAGTATTGAAAATGTGAACGCAGATCTCTGGAGTAATTGACAGGCAAAAATTTCTGCTTCAATAGATTTTTCATCTCGGCCCAGGTGTCAACAGGGTCAATTTGTTGATATCTCCTCTTCTTTTGCAACTCGGCCCACCATATTGCAGCATAATTGCGAAAACGAGTTGCCGCCAGTGTAATTTTATGATCATCTGTCATTGGTTTATGTGCAAAAATATTTTCAACACACACTAACCAATCTAAAAACTCATCTGGTTTCAACTTCTCATCATATTCAGGAATTACAAGTTTTATACCCAAATCTCGATCAACATTTACTACATGTGGATCTCATTGATTCCGATTATGTCTTCCATCATCTCGATGATCATCATCACGCCGATTAGTTTCCAAAGTAGTTAATCGAGTTTCAATCCTTGCAAGAGTGTCTTGCATTTGAACCATCATTGCGGATAATTGATTAACATTTGCTGATAATTCCGCAACAGTTCCTCTCAATTCTTCATCACTATGGGAGGAAGATTCCACTTCTACTTGCTTCTTGGTAGGCATTTTTGTTTAATGAGAATTTAAAATTTGTAACTGACCTGATGTGTAGATCTGCTCATTGTGATTAAGCTGGCGAAGACGGATCGAAAATCTGACGTTGGATGAGTCTGGTATCGTGAAAAGAAGAAACCTCAACCGTTGATCTGGTCAATTGATTGCTCTTAGAAGAAACCTCAACCGTTGATCTGGTCAATTGACTGCTCTTATGATGTTTTGCTTGTGGACCTCGTAAATGGGTCGGATCAGATTTGAATTAGGCCCACTGACTCGACCAAAACTTCTGTGGTTTTTTTTTTTTTTTTTTCTTATGTCATGCTAGCCCTTGGGTCGAATTTAACCCAACTAGAGGCCCACTTGTGGAGACCCAACTGGAGGCTCGTGGGTCACTCCTCGGGTTCGACGCAACCACAGAGAAGAAAAGGGTTTTGGCTTCTCTTACTCGTTCTTCCTCAACTACACGAAGATGAAACGAAGGGTGGGGCGAGGTGATCTCCCCTGATGCAGGTTGGTGGTGCGCATTGATCTCCTCTGGTGCTTGCCTGCTAGTGCGATGATGGCTGGTGGCTACTGGTTGGAGAAGATGAAGGCAAAGGCTTGCAGACGGCTTGCGAGGGTGGGGCGACGACGCTGCTGGAGATGAAGGGTGCTGCGCGTTGGATGGCTGGCGGTGGAGTGGAGCGGCGGCGACGACGGTGCCAGGTACACACTTCTTCCCTAATTTATTCTTCTTCTTCGTCTTCGCTGCTGCTTCTTTTTTTTTTTTTTTTTTTGTTTTCTGGTTAGGGTGTTGATTCGATGGTTTGGTTTGGTCGGACGAAGGTGGAGATGGGGAAGATGGGTTTTAGGGCAGCGGAATGATGCAACAGGATGGGGCTGGGTTGGGTTTTGTGGATTTAGGATTCTGGAAGGGATGGTTTTGGACGTTCAATGAGGGCAAACGATTAGCGGCAGGGAAGGAGGAATTGACGAAAGATGGATGGCTTCTAGATGAAAGGATTTGGCAGGGAGATGGACGCAGGTAGGATGAACGACGGTGGGTGGGGATAGGGGTAACACGTCGACGATCGAGGGATCGTTCGGCTCTGATATCAATTGATGCAATCCTAGGGTTAGGATGCAAGTGTCAGGGCACAATTGGGTTCCCACAGGAACAATCACACGATGAAGAAACAGTCTCCAATGAAAAATCCACACAGGAAATTTTATTAATCAATTCTAATCTCTGAGATCATTGATTTCTACAATGCTATATTTATAATAAAAGAAACTTAAGCTCTAAGAAATCAATCCTAATCCAACTAAGAAACCAAATAATAATCCTACTAAAATTAGAAATTATTCCTAAACACAACTTCTTAAATAAAAATTAGAAATTAATAATAATTGATAAATCACAATGGTACGGGTCCCACATGTGGACCACAGCTCTTGTTGCAATAACGTGGAATTGCTGCTGCATCAATTAGTTTCTACCTCTCATTGATTTTTTACTCCTAACAAATGCTTAGGAAACATACATAACACATGCTTCCCCAACTCTTCGACTCCTCACAAGTTATGTAACTTCTCACAAGAGAGGTGATGTGAAACCCTTCATTCTACCTTCATTTGCAATTTCGCAAGAGAGACATGGAAATGGAAGTGGTAGCAGCTCCTTTCCCACGTCTCGATATCTTATCCATGAATAATGCATCATGGGCATCGATGATGATGGAGACCTCTTTCTTTGTTCTATGCTTTGCTTATTTATTCTTTGTATTTATAAATGATGTCTTTCTTGTGAGAATGCGCTCGCTTCGTTGAAATTTGCCGGTATGTTGCTTCCCCTCCCCCTATTCGTTTTGGCTGCTCTTTACATTTTTAATTACTTCTTTTACTATATATGGTTTTTTCGATGATGGTTGAAAGTTTTCATTTTTCTTTTGATTTGATTTAACATGGGTTTTTAGTAATTATCTGAAAATTGCTTATTTGGGTACTTTCACTTTTGAAATTTTATTTCTCTCTATCCTATGCCTCTATTTCCTTAATTTAAATTTTGGCAAGTTGTAAACCATAGCCGAACCGAACTGGTTCCTTTCGGTTCGGTTTTAGTAAATGGGCGGTTCTTCGCTTCATATATAATAATTGTAGCAGTTCTTATTAGAGTCCAAAAACCAAAAGGATTGATCTAAGAATAGTTAGGACTAATGTTTTCAGATGGATCATGAAATTCTTCTAGCGGAAATTTATAGTGGTTGTATTACAAAAATCAACCCATTTGCTCAACTGGACAAAGTTTGCAATTTTATTTGTTATGTCCTAACAGGTAGATGCATAAAGTTGTAGACTTTACGTATATTAAAATGTAAAATTCTCTTATATTTGGTGCTATTGTTAATGCAAATCATCCGAAATATCAGATTTAGGGGCTACTTCAGATGTGGCTAAACTGGAGCTATAGACTTCGATGTGAGTGAGATAAATCTTTTGTTAATGCCATGGACTGTGGCTTGCAACTCTCTATAATGAATTAAAATATAAGTAATCAATTGCTCGAGAAAAAAAAAAGGAAATTCTTACTCAACTGTTAGCCATTTGTTGTGACAATAGCATCCTCAATTACAAATCATCACATACCATACTAAGCACATTCAACATTGTTTATAATGGGTTTTGTCGTCAAGAGTAGATTATCCATAAAATTGTCTCAGAGAACATGTTTAGTCACAATCTTAGACCTATCATTCTTTTGTCGTTAGGTTTCATTCATGTTTTCAAGTAGAGAGTCAAATGCTATATATGTTTATTCAGAAGCAAATGTGTATGTATTGACCATATTACTATATTGACAATCTCTGCATTTTAAACAAGGCTGTAAATATTAGAAATGGAAAATCCTAAAAATTGTATTTCATATATACATAAATCAATTATTTTTTATTACAATTATGAACATCAAGAGAAAGATATCATTAATTTATAGTTTTATAGGTTTTTCTTATTTTTTAAAATATTTAATCTTATAACTTTTATTGCCTGTGCTTAGCACGGGTGCATTTTTCTAGTACACATTGATACGCACCGATATCGATATAAAATCCAAAATCCTCATTAATAAATCTTTGTTCCAAGGGCAGTGAGGACACCTCATAGTTGTGGATTCCTCATGAATTCCTCACATGTTACCAAATTGTGACATAAGAGTTCCTAGGAAATCAATCTAGATTAAAGATACAGGCTCTTAGTGGGTCTTTGTACATTGTTCATTTCTCTTCTTTTCTACGTGTAATCCATTGTTGAAAAACTAAGAAGAAACTTGCCTCAACTAGGGTGAATTGATTAGAATCAATTAGGTTTTCATTGAGTAAGTAAAAGACTAGATCGATAATGTTATCAATTGGTTGACTAAATTCAGAGAGAATCCTCTCTACAAACTTGGTTGAATTTATTTTCTCACATTATTTTTCTAATTGATTTTTATTTACACGACTTTACCTAGATTAATTTCAACTTGCTCTCTCACACTAGTTGGTGCCTACAGAGACAGAACTAGGAAATTCTCCCTGGGAAGGAACTATGTGTTTTTTTTTCCTGGGTGGCCATATATAAAAAAAACCCATGAAAGTCCCATAACATATGAGGGTTTTATAGAGTTTTTGGCGGGCCATGCCCCCACTTCTCCCATGGGTGCCAATCCAATGATAGCTGAATGGTCATGTATCTCCCACTCAAAAAGAAAGAACCAGTTATGGATCCCTAGTTTATATTGAGCTTAACATGGGCAACACCATTTTGTAATTAGTGCACTGAGCCTCAATGAATGTACAGTTTCTGCAGCGGCTAATTTGTATCCAAATAGTTGAAATATGGACCCATTCATGAAGAGAAATACCCAATAAGTCAGCGATGCGGATATAAAAAGGCCATTTTTCTACCCATTCTATGGACTGTTGGTTGCTTTCTATTAATCGTGACGCTAATAGGAGTTTTATATCCACAACATGGGAGATTCCAAGGAGCATGTATTCTCATTTGGATGTATAAATATCAAATCGGCATTAAATAGTAACATGGGGCTTACATGAACAGAGAATCAGGATGAACAGCGGGAGTTGAGAGGAAATCCCCCAATGCTTCTGGCAGAATCCGGGGGTTGATATTTAGTTACTTGTCTACTTTCTGATCCAAAAGCAATGAATTGCTAGAGATTCTCATGCCCTTGCCTGCCTACAACTTTATGATGTGGAGCTACCTGCCCCTCCCCCTCCCCCACCCCCACCCCCACCCCCATCCCAACCCCCCACCCCATCTTTCCATAAATAAAGAGCTCAATGAAGGTTTATTGTAAGGTGCTAAATAACATTGACACTTTAGAATTTATTTGTGCAATGAGAAGATTCCTTGCTCCA
Organism: Camphora micrantha; assembly: GCA_003546025.1. Lineage (NCBI taxonomy): Eukaryota > Viridiplantae > Streptophyta > Magnoliopsida > Laurales > Lauraceae > Camphora > Camphora micrantha. The sequence continues at coordinate 46,046,646 of QPKB01000003.1, read as the reverse complement.
GGGATTTCATTTTCATAGCAGAGAGCATCATGCATTCGCCCATTTAAAATTACGTTTTCTTAACTCTTGACTAACCCATATATATTGCGGGTCAGATTATGCCAATCAAATGCAAGTTGGATTTGGTTGAGTTAGTAGGTGAGGTCAGGTTTGCTCACCCCTAATTGAGCCAGCCCTAGCTGTATCAAATTTAACACTCTTGGATAAGATAATGAAAAAATCGTTTGTTTTATCTACAGCCCACCTATTTAAAATTTGTCCCATTAACAAGAAAATCTCTCTCTTTTGCCTGGGATATAGCATATTTTGTTTTGGGCCCTCCATAAGATTGATTAAGTATAATACGATTATACTTGGATAAAATAATACAAAACGATTCATGTTTTTCAATAAACGACCAATATGATGATTGGCTCATCTCATTTTCGGCAAAGATTCATACAAGACAGGCATTTATGTTGCATGATTTAGATATTTTAATGGGCGGACCCCATTGTATACTGTTTGTTTGCATGGAGTACAATAGAATTAAGTGTGTAGTGTTTTCACCACCATCATAGCCAGTGGTGGGCAGACCCATAATTTTATATGGGTGGGGCTAAACTTTTGCTCAACTTTACTAACTCAGGAATGCCTCTTCAGTCAAAGGTTTAAAGGATCTCACCAAAATGGCTAGACTGGACTCTTGCAGAAGCCCTAAGGCTGTTCGTAGACAGTCTATACAGTCCAGTGTAGGCAGAAAAGGAGTGATGGGGACGGTTCAAAGAATAGCTGGCCCTATCAACTGCTAATTGTGCGGAGCTTTTAATGTCAGACCATCTATCTTCTCATTTATACACCGAGCAAACCCTAAACCCTTTTCGAAAAAATATTAAAAGTAATGTTAACATATATATATATATATATAATATAAAAATATTATCAATAATGTGATAATAAAATATCACCAGTAATACTATATTAAAATACAGTGAGGGCAGTAAATATTGGTTCCCTACGGAATATATTTTAGACAAAACTAGTGTGAGAGGCCCATGTTGGAAAGAAAAGAAAAGACATTAAAAAAAGATTTACAAGGAAGCAGGATGAGAAGAGTAACGGAAAGATAAAAGCTTTGGGCCGATTAGGTGGGTCCATAATGATATAGTAGTAGACTAGTGGTCAGGAATAAAAAAAAATTAAGGGCGTCAACAAAAAATATCAATTTAAAAGTGGAAACCACAACCGAGGACCCAAAATATTTATAATATCAGAGGAGAACCTCTTCCCAAATTCCCATTTTCTATGACTCTTTTACCCCTCATTCGTTGATATCAACAAAGAGTGTTGCTGCCTGCACACTGAAAATGACTCTCCACACACTGGAAGTCTATACATAGTGATGTTTAGTGTAAAAGATCCCATTTTTTTTCTCTTTGCACTCTGCATTTTCCTTAAAATTCCCATTTCTTGGACTCCTTGTTATTTCTCCCTACACTCTGCATTTCAACTCGTTCTTCCCTCCCATTTTCCTCCCATTTCAGTGAATGGACGATTCACTCTGCAACTCTTCCCACGACGAGTTCGTTCAAGACGATTAAAATCTTGACGAGCTCCCCCACCGGAACGATTTCGATCTGGACGAGGTCCCCGACAAAGCCTCCCATCTGAACTGTGGTCTCTTTATCTTCAACCTACAGTGCATTTCTGTTCCATTACTTGAACGATCTCTGTGAGTGATTTCCATCTCTTTGCTTGTTTAGAAATGCTTTTGGTTTTTGTTTAAGTTCCATTATTTGGTTTCTTGAGAGGATTTTCCTTGCCTCCACCGCATCTCTCTCCCATTTCCATTTCCATTTCCATTTTTTTTTTCAGTTTCTCATGACTGTTCGGCATTATGGGCCCAAATACGAGGAACCTATTCGGTCTCACTGAATCGTAAACTTCGTGATTGTACGGCATCATGAGTCCGAACATATATTATTTATACGGCCTAATAGAATTGAACAGACTTCGGAAGCACGGTGAGGTACTGCCGAACGAACAGTACCCACATGGTTACTCAGGGCCGAATAGGTTCACTGATTTTTCAATGTACTGATTTTTGCCTGGTTTTCTTTTGCTTTTCAAGATATCGATGTGCTCAGTACCTCTAGGGTTCGACCCATAGTGTCGAACAAGAGACTACGTCAGAGGTTAGTCGCTGATGATCTAAGTGAAAGTGCTGAGGAAGTGGACACTCAAGAAGTAGTTGAAGGACACCCTCAAGCCCAAGAGTAACCAAAAGTCCGTCAATGAACTTCAATTGCTGACTCTTCTAGGACTGGAGAAATTCCCGGGGGCCCTATAAGTTTGTCGCTGCTACACAGTTTTTGGATGCATATTGCTTTTAGTATTTGGCAGCAACAGGTTTATGATTAATCTTAATAAACATGTTGTAACTATTTGTTACCTTCACTAATTTATTTTTTTATTCCGTATTGCAGGAGAGACCGCCACTTAAATGCCTAAGCCATGCCCAAAAAATTAGTGAATGGGCATGGAATGCAGAAGGAAGGCAGAATATAGTGTTTAGTGGAATCATTGGCCGTTTAGGGTTGGCTCCATTGGTTTGACCCATTCTTGGTGCTTAGGTGTTGATCCCGATTATGAGGACGGCGCGCTTGTCGAGGCGCCCATAGCCGGAGACTATGGATGGGGACTAGCTGACCAGGGGGTCGAGCTGGAGGATGGAGCGCTTGTACCAGGGCTTGAGTGATTATCTTTTTTGGGTTCGAGTGTCTTTATGTGGTGAGCAGGGAGTTAGTCTGATATGTTTATAAATATGTTCTTAATTATACTTCGAGATTTAGGCTGGACTTCAGCCTTGCTACACTTGTTATATCTCTATGATACCTTATGCTTTCGCTTTGCTCTTTACACTTCCGCAAATTTTAACCATTGATTATATGTCGGTAAAAAGTTTTAAATTGGACCTTACTGCGGACCTACGATCTTGGAAGTTCCTGGATTTTCCGGGAAGTAGCGCTCCAAATTTGAGTACCTTGACTGTTTTCTCGATATTCGGAATTGGGGTGTTATAATTGGTGGTGACAGCCTATTGTTTCATCAACAGGAACATGGTGTTAGCTTTTGTGGAAAGATAACAGCTTGAGACAAACACATTCCACATGCCTTTTGGCGAAATGACGATTACCCTTGGTGACGTAGGTACCATTCTTGGGATACCGGTTACAGGAAAATCTGTATCAGTCGAGCAGCTGTCATTTGAGCGAGCAAAGACACTTGTAGAGCATGGTCTCGGGGTCACATCCCAGCAGGCACACGAAGAGTTAGCAGCTGTCTGGGGCTCATTAGTTAGACTGGGGTGGCTCAGAGACCTATTTGGAGCCGTGACCGATGCGGAACCAGAAGAGCAATTAGGCATGCCGCTCGAGCATACCTATTGTATATATTGGGATGTACACTCTTCACAAACAAGAGTGACACTAGGGTCTCAGTGATTTATCTAAGGCTGCTATTGAACTTCGATGAGGCACGCACATATGCTTGGGGTGTTGTTGCGCTTGCATACCTATACCGATAGTTGGGGTTTGCTACCTGAACTGGCGTTAGGCAGATTGTAGGGTATTTGACTCTTTTAGAGGCATGGATATACGAGTATTTCCCTAGGTGCATGCCTAATCCCAACCGCACATAGATAGAAAATCTACCTCGGGTGCATCGTTGGGTGCCATGTAGAGAGTCTGGGGACCAAATGTCCAACCTGCAGTCATTACGAGAGGCACTTGACGATCTTGATGCCCATGAGGTAAGGTCTTACAATTTATAGCATAAAAAATGAGTAAATGAGTACCATATCTTTAACTAATGCATTTGTTGATTAATCTTGCAGGTAGTGTGGGACCCCTATCGAGAGCACAGGGCAGATCACCCCTTTCACGAGGTTGCTTATTACACTGGCTGTCTTAAATGCATGGACATCTTTGAACCATATCATCCTAATTGGGTGCTAGGGGTGTAACGGTTCGGTTAACCGCTCAATTTGGAAAAATCGTTAACCGAACCGTAACCGCGGTTTTCTGTCTCTTAAAACCGTAACCGTAGCCGTACCCACAATAACCGTGGAAAACTGTAACCGCGGTTAACCGTATTAAACGGTTAGGTTACGGTTAATAACCGTGGAATGCTTTCCTCACATAATGGGATAAATGTGAATGATTGAAGGTAAAATGATACATAAGGAGCAATTAAATAAGGTAAGAAATATTTCATTCAACCCCCTTATTTTTTCTTTTATTTGTTTACGGTACGGTTAACCGCATACGGTTAACCGAACCGTATGATACGGTTCGGTTCGGTTAATAACCGTGAAGTATTATGGAAAACCGTAACCGAACCGAACCGTGCTTTTTTTGGATTTCATTAACTGTAACCGTAACCGAACCGTGAAATACGATTATTAACCGCGGTTCGGTTCGGTTCAGTTCGGTTAGACGGTTTTTTGGTTTTTTTTTACACCCCTATTGGGTGCTTAGGTAGTTTGGTAGGGTCCAGCGCATTCCCCCCACTCCACTAGCTCCGCAGCGAGCCACGAGAGGTGCCACAACAAATCAGTATCAGATTGCATACCATTACCCGGACCAAATATGAGAGAGATGGCATAACCACATGTTGTCTCTGATGGAGCGTGGTGCGCCTGTGGTGCATCCGTGGGACTGCGCACCCAATTATATGGAATGGTTCACTTGAGTGTCATACCCGATCATTTAGAACCCTGCACATCACTCCACGTTTAATCCGCATGTTCAAGATTCTCAGGACAGTTCTTCCATAGACCCCCGATTGGTATGATGCCTAACAACTTAACTATTATATTATAACTGAATCTAGAACAAACAAACTGACTAATTCGTGCATTATGTGATTAATGAACAGCGCATCGTGAACGCTCAAAGTATTATTCAGCCGATTTTAAGGAGGGGACATAGTCTAAGTGTCCGAGATCCCGATGCCTTGTATGTGGCCCTAGAGGATGTCAACAGGCTGCTAGATGGAGCTGATCCGGAAGATCTTCGTTAAAGACCGCATCGCAGCGAGACACGTACTTATAGCCGCAGAGGGAAATGTGGGGTCTAGCCTTTTGATGTGGCCTTGTCAGACACATAAAAGAAATGAATAATGTAACATGATCTTTTTTGGGTACTAGGGATGGTACCAAGTCTTTTTTTTTTTGGGTAAACTAATGATTTTTTGGGGAACAAGGATTGTAAGAATCATGATTTTGCAAATCCATATGAATTATGTTGTTTTACCTTTTTATTTTTGTAAAGTGTCAACTTACATTTTAATGGATAGCTTTGTGCTTGAATTGTGAATTTATTTTCCTTTTTTCCAATTAAATTTAACCATAGTTCAGTGTTGTCCGGCGTCTCAGGACCGAACAGTTAATAGTTGTTCGGTTTCATTGTGTCATACTAATTGAATCTGTTTGGTTATACACTTCCGAACAAATAGATATGTTTCGGCCAATCAAGGCCGTGCAAATAATTCATGTACGGAGTCTCAGGACCGTGCAGTATTATCATCATACAATGACAAAAGTTCTAATGTCATTGGGGAATATGTTGCTTTATAACAATACAAGTCAAAAAGTAACAGCAAGTGTCAATTTCATTAATAAAAAAATGATTACATCAGGTTACATCCTTAGGAATAGGGAAAAAAAAATCATTTTAACTCTATAGTTTCGCTCGTGGCAACTGATGGATTGATAATCTCTCTGAATAGCCGTATCCGGGATTGATAAGGTGTATCCCAACCATCTGCAAAAGGGCAATGGTAATGACGCCAATTAGTAGCAGTGGGTGGAATTGGATGACCTTGAGCGAGGAAAACCTACGCAGGACAAAGAATTGTTTTCAATAGTTCATCAAATGAGTCACATTAACATTTCTTGTAAGTGAAAAAAGGGACATTAACACATATACTATTATCACCTAAACGAAGTAGTTCTGATTGACAAAACCGATTGTGATCTGCCGCCTAGCAACCATAGGAATAGGGGCCAATCGAAGAGGAAGAAAACTTGGCATTGTTCAACTGACAGGTGGTATAGGACAACGTTATAGTGCGATGCAATTAGATGTCCCATATCCGGCATCGTCATCCACCGATCATAAGGAGGGCAATCCCCTTGGTACGATATGATGTAGAGAAGTTCCTCAAACCTTTGCTGTGATCCATACAATTGTCTGTAATGTTCTGCGTGAGTCACTAGCTCTCTCGAAAGACCGGTCCGTACTTGTTGCCATGAATCCTCATCAAGTCCCATTAACCCTGCAATGGTTCTAAAACCACAATTACCATCAGCAGTGACATCTCTTACATGAAGAATATAAGGCTTTACTACTGACCACAGTATCTCCGATAAAGGCTGTGGAGTAACTATCCTGGGCAGATCAACCACTTCAAAGGCAGAGGGGTCACGTTTAGTAGAATTACGTAATTTCAGTTTTGGGCGCCCCCTAACTTTAGTTTTCACATCTGGTTCGATCAATGAGGTGATCTCAGGCTTTGCTATCTCCTTAAGCTTATTCAAAATTTGTAACTTCTTGCTCAAATCATACCTTCTAAACTGTTCGACAATTAACTCTTATCTCTGGCATGCAATCCAACTCAAGGCTAGAGGTATTTTCAGCAATAGTGGACAGCAGGTCAAACTTGCACCAATGCATATGTATGCAATCTAGAGGAATAGCACGACTGGCACTTATGTATTCTGCGATCTCATGAGCACACGGTAAACCGTGTGTGGAATTACACAGCCACACACATCTTGATCAATACCAACTGACGAGGCTAGCTTCGTCTCGGCCAAGATCTTCTCTAATGCACTTATAGAAATATTACCACAAAGGTCGTTGAATTCTGAAGGCTTGAAATTATGTTGCAAAATCGTTTTACTTTTTTCAAATGATGCCTTGATATTTGTATGTTGCAACTGAAGTAAGTTGTGAATATTCATCCAAGAGTCTTCAAAAGTCCCTTGGCTTGATCCAAGTTGCCACTTCAGCTGTGCATGTGAACTCTCCACCATGTTCGTTGTAGTGTTCCCAAAATGCATGACCTTGTCCGTCCAGGCAGCTACAAACCTGTCCTTGTATGTATCTAGCCAAGATCCTCTAACATACTCAAGTGGTGCCGGATAGGTGATAAACTCCTTCTGAAGCAAGTCGAATTGCAAATTGTAATGTTCCTGTGTGGACGAGGAAACCAACATGTTAGAGCTCATTATAAACTGGTCCCACTTTTCCTTCGTCTCAAATAACTTCTTGCATTTAGCCAAAACATTTCTGTTGATATACCATCTGCATAAAAGATGTTTAGCGCTGGGGAATACATTAGATATGGCATTTATTAAAGCCATCTCTCTGGCTATAACAATAACGCTAGGAAGAACACCCTCACCAATCACGGTACGCAATATACCCAATGCCCATGAGTAGCAGTCTCCGTGTTCATTCTGGAGATATATAATGCATACAGAAAAACTTTTCTTTCTGGATGTCACCCTAACAATTTCCAATAAAGGCATTCGATACCGATTGGTCTTGTAAGTGCAATCCATTATCAACACTTGAGGAAATGCATGCAATAAGTCTAAGCTGGTAGGGTGTGTAAAGAACAAGTCAGTGATAATATCTGGTTCGGGACAGTTCTTATGCCACTCAATGTACTTATTCTCCGCCAATAATTGAAACAATTGCTTCATCTAACTCCGTTTGGCCCTCTCCACAACTTTATGCCTATGACGTGCATTGTAAATGGTCTTCATTGTGCTTACATTTAACTTACTTTTATGTTTCAATGTCACCAATATATCCTTTGACCGAACCATATTCTTGGACATGTCTATCAGCAATGAAGTTTCCTCCTCTGTTAATCTCCCTGCAAATGAGTGCCCTTCTAGGAATTCTACAACTGAATGATTATGCACACCACATACTACATGCAACATCCATTCATCATTTGAGCCCACCACTTTGCCTTGTAACGTGAATGGGCATCCACATTTCTTCGAACCAGTCAGCTTCAATTTCTTCCCTACACTCCCATCTTTAGTTACCCTCGTGACTCTATAAGAGCCGTTCCTCTCACACCTAAGGGTCAGTCTTGGTTTTTTATTTTTGTTGTTGGGCGCTGCTGATGTCTTAATCACAACAATGAAACAGTTTCTCCTCCCAACATCACGAGCCCATTTAGTTAGTGCTTTTCAGCTAGTGAATATCTGCACATAACCAAACAAAATTAGCTTGAACCAAGTGACAACATTAATTTAAATGTCGAATAATTCATCTACATTTATTACCTCTTGGGTGATAAACTCCTTGCTATAGTCCACCACACATTCCGACCCAACCTTGCTGCATTCAGTAGGCGCATTTCATTGCTATGGAACCAATTTTGTTAGAGTATGTAAATGATACAACTGCACGACTTTGAATTTCCGAACAGAATCAAATTGTTCGGCCATGAATGGTCGAACTTAATCCTTCTGTTCGGTCATGAATGGCCGAATTTAATCCTTCTGTTCGGTCATGAATGGCTGAATTAAATGCTTTTGTTCGGTCCTGAAGTGTCGTTCAATGATGAAATGTTCGATACTATGATGCTGCCCAAAGTAAAACAAAACGGATATGCAGGGCCGAACGGTTCGTCTTAGACTAAAAAAACAAATCGCGATGAATGTGCTTACCTCGTCATTGCTAGACTGATCGGGAACCATGCCCTACTTGTCCTTTGGCTTGTCCATTTCTTAAGAATGCTAGCTCAATGGGTTACAACTTGGAATGAAATCAAGATGAATGAGATGAAGTAAAATAGAGGCAGCAATGATTTAAACCGTGAGATGTTTGATAAAAGAGAGGGGATAGCAATGAGATTGAGACTGAGAAGGAAATGCAGCTTTCGTTTTGAAATTTGAAAATAGATTAGTGAGACTGAGATGAGAACGAAAGCCAGGAGATTGTCGTCGTTTGAGGGAGAGAAGACTTTCAACGTAATGGAGGGAAGAAGTGGGAGTGTAGAAAGCAGATGGGAGGGGTTGATACTTCTTGCTGGAGTCCTTTTTGGTAAATTTACAAGTGGGTATTTTAGTCTCCATTTATTGCAGTGTGCGGAGAGTTATTTTCAGTGTGCAGGTAGCAGCTCTTATCAACAAATCCCCTAAAAATCCAATTCTACAGAAGAAAAAAATAAACCCAAGAAGAGCGATCTCCATCTTTTTACCTCCATCTCCGTTGTTGGTTTTCATCTCCAATTTGACTTTAACCCATTAAAATATCACTATTCACTTACAAATCGATTTTAATCTCCACACGTTGACTTAAACCCATTTTAGTATCACTATTCACTTACAAAACACCCAGTTTTTTCTTCTCTTTTTCCTTGCTTCCACTCCTTCTCCCAAAAGCAGCATCCATTCTCAGCAACCAAATAGCGGCAACAACCATTTTCTTTTTCAAGTACCGATGTAGCCCTTTTCTACTGATTTTCGGGGTTATGCATTTGGGCTCATTGAGGGATTGCTAAGGCATTGGGGTGTTTGGGTGCATTGGGTTGTGCATTTGGGGCTTGATTTTAAATGGATATTTGCACTAGGCTCGGTTGATGGTTTGAGTTGGTGTATGTGAAGCTGGAGGGGGAAGGGTGACATGGAATGCAGGGACATGGGTCTTGGGCCACTGCCATGTCTATATTACTCGTCCTACTTACGTGGTTAAAGGGTCCAATGGTATCAGTTTGCAACACCCATCTAGTTGCAAGGTTGATGTTTGAGTCTCACTCCATGTTAGCTTTTTTTAGTATGTTTTTTTTTTTTTTTTTTTATTTTCTCTGTGGCAATTATAAAAGAAGAAGAAGGAAAAAAAATCACTTTATCTCTTTTTTTTTTTTTTTTTTAATGTTATGATTAGAAAATCACTTTGTTGTATTGATTTTGATTTAAGAAGTCATAACCAAAGCTAACAATTCGATATAAAGTTGAATATTTCATTTGGGTTGATTGTAAACTTGAGATGGGATTCATAGTGGAGCCAAGCTTTTAAGAAAGAAGGTTGAAGGTAGTTTGAGAGTGAAAAGGGATAAAGGTATTGATGGCCCTAAGATGATTCAAATTGCATATATCTTCTTTCCATGTGTTTGTTAGAATGCCTAAGTGGTATTTTCTTATCATTTTCTCTGCAGAGAGCGCACTTTTTTTTTTTTTTATTGATGTCTAGAGTTGAAGTGGGGGAAGAGAAATTGAGTTTTGTTCTTAAGTTAATCCTCAGTCCTATGATAGATAAAATGGGAATGCACACCTTTTGGATAAGATGGGAACAACAATGAAATATCTAAGGATGGCAAGGAAGAGCAGTAATGGGAGCCACAAGAACGTGGCTAGTGTGGAGTAGACCTAAAAGCTAATCTACCATCATGAGTATTTTGGGAAAAAAAACTTCTTTGTGATGTTTTTAATTTTAAGAAGTAAAGTATTGGGTATGAATATA
>QPKB01000003.1:46018097-46036104 GCA_003546025.1 Camphora micrantha | reverse complement strand
TGAAATTGCATCGCCATCCGACATCAAACAACATGTGGATCCACCGGCGATCATCGCAAGAAGAATTCCAAAAGACGCGGCGCGGCCCGCGACTCTTCAAGCGACTTGGCAACTAATTAATGAGGTTAAATGACCTATTTTATGACAAGTTAATGCCGTCATTAACTCATTATTTTGGACAGCCCAATCAAAAGCAAGCAAATGGGAGTTACAAGTCAAATGATTTATGGCATTAAAGCCATGAAACTCCTCCCATGATGGAAATTAAAGGCAATTAAAAGCTCATTATTCTCCATCAGCCAATCAGATTCAAGGAAAAAGGAGTTACAAAACAAATAATTTAAAACTTGTAACTCCTCCCATTATGAGCATTAATGCATTCAATGCTCATAAACCCTCATAAATGGCTACCAAAGGCCTATAAATAGGAGGGCATTCCAAAGGGAAAAACCCGGGGAAAAAAATCCAGAGAAATCGCTAGAGAAATTCACTCGAAGTCCAGAGAATTGCCCGGAAAATCCAGAACTCCTGCAACACTGCTGCAAGACCACCAAAAGGTGATTGAAGCACCCTTGGGGGGCCATCCCCCCAAGGACCTCCCTTCTTCTACCAACATGGCTAAAACGTGGCTTTTCAGGCCGTTTACTTAGCTTTTTATCGGATATAAGACCTTCTCTTGGTCTTTGTCCTTTAAAAATCTAAGGTTAAAAAGCCAAGCCAAGAATCCAAGAATCATGTTCTCATCTGCATGGACGACGGCGGAGCCCATACATGGCTCGCGACCGTCGATCTGAACGTGTACTCACAATCGAATGAGAAGTTAGATTCCTTTTCTTGCTTTTCCTTTTGTACTTTGTATTTTTTTTAAGAGACAAAAAAATCACAATTCTTGTCTTTCATAATGGATAAGATTTGTAAATCGCCTTTTACGGCAAAATCGCCTTTTACGGCAAACAAATGAAATCGCCTTTCACGGCATATAAAAAAAACCTTTGTCTCTTTTCTTAAAATATGTGTGCAATGAGAAACTAGAAAAAGTTTTATTTCCCCTTTCTACTTGTGAAGGTGGATCTTCGGATCACCATTCCAAAATTCCAAGTAGAAAAGTGAAATTGGCATACCCGTACAAAATGTTGATACCCTTTACTTTTTTTCTCCTCCCCTCCGCCGTACCCCGAAAGACCCGGGGCGGAGGCAGCGGGAGAGAGGGAAGAGTCGGGTCCATCAATTTGGAGAACCTACAAGTAAGCAATCCCCTCCATCTTCTAGATTTGTGTTCTTATTACTCTAAAGGAGCTTCACCTTCATTATTGGAAGCTCCCTCTTTCTATTTCCTTGTTTCGACCCTTTTAGGGTTTGTTTTGGGGGTTTTTGTGTACCTTTGGAGCTTGGCTTGAACAAAGTGTTTAGAAGCTTGATTTTCTTGATTAGAGACCTGGAGGCAAGTGGATGATTTGATGTCTTGAGCTTTAAATGGTTTTCATGAAATGCATTAATGATTTCACTATATGTTTCATGTTATTTGTGACTTACATGATTTTGAAATAAATGCATATAAATGAGTTGGTTAGCTATTACTAAATGAGATATTGCACTGATGACCTTCCATTTATTACTTGTTGTGATATAAATGACTCTTTGTGATTGTGAATTTTCTTTCTTCTTTGTGGTTGAATATGATTAAGAAGAAGGTTCTTCATTTGATGTTTATGGAAGTTTTGATATGGAGGAAGTGTTAAATGTTGAATTGAAGGAGCATTTTTAGCTCATTTTATTGCAGGAAGATGAATGGGAATGAATGGAAATGGTTTGAGGAAGAAATGGGCTTAAAATCTGGACACAGTAGGGTTTTTCCGCACCTGGCGGTCAGCCAGCGGTCACCTATCGGCTAACCGCCAGATGACCGAACTGTTGCGGTCACTTTTCCAAAGAGCGCCATTTCTCCCAGAAACCACGGTCAACCGCTGGCTAATCGCCAGCTAACCGAAACCATTTCGGTTACTTTTCCAATAGCTACCTGGGAATCTGCGGTCAGTCTCACGGTTAGCCAGCGGCTAACCGCTAGCTAACTGCCGGGTGACCGAAATCACCCAGAAAGCTTGAAATGAAGAGAAATGAATAGGGTTCTTTCCCAATCATTTGTACACCCTTTTAGAGAATGATGGAGACCATTCAACTGGAGATATGTACGGAGTCCGTTTGAGAAAGAAACCATATCGCAAAGATTCATTTGAAGCCTTAAGAAAATCCTAAGGTGTATAAGGAGCCCGGAATGTCTCCAAACTCAAGGAGTACCAATTTATATTGAAATTGACATGCGGGACCCTTATTCACCTTGATCAAATTTCGAATCCCGATACTTGTTCCGAAATTCATGATTTATGATTTATCATTCCCGAAAATACTGAATTTGCAACTGTAGCATTTTGCTAGTCCCGATATGCAATTTCCGTTTGAAATGATATTTGTGCCTTCGAGCACCCCATCCCGCCCGTTTATATAAGTGCATCACATGAATTTTGTACATGCCTTGTTTTATGTCATTTGACATATGAGTCGGCACTACTAAGCTTGGATAACCTTGTTAGTTTAATCCACTGACTTGGAAATCCCCCTCCCGTCCCGCCAGCTGCAGTTTGGATCCCGCTACCCGGTTATTACCATGGTCTTGTCCCGATGCTGCAGATTGCTACTGTGGTTCTCGATACCCGGCTCGCTACCATGGTCATGTCCCGTATTATTATGTATATGTATATGTAATTTATGTTGTACATTTTCACTTCGGTGACTGAGATCAACATCTCAATATGCTCATGTCACTTCGGTGATAGAGGACTTAGCTTCATGTGGTTGCCATCTTGCTTGTTTCCCGATTCTTTGAACACCTTTACATGCTTTTACAAATGTTTTAAATGAACACTTGTAGCATTCTGCTAGTCCCGATATGCAATTTCCGTTTGAAATGATATTTGTGCCTTCGAGCACCCCATCCCGCCCGTTTATATAAGTGCATCACATGAATTTTGTACACGCCTTGTTTTATGTCATTTGACATATGAGTCGGCACCACTAAACTTGGATAACCTTGTTAGTTTGATCCACTGACTTGGAAATCCCCCTCCCGACCCGCCAGCTGCAGTTTGGATCCCGTTACCCGATTATTACCGTGGTCTTGTCCCGATGCCGCAGATTGCTACTGTGGTTCCCGATACCCGGCTCGCTACCATGGTCATGTCCCGTATTATTATGTATATGTATATGTAATTTATGTTGTACCTTTTCACTTCGGTGACTGAGATCAACATTGCTTATGTCACTTCGGTGATAGAGGACTTAGCTTCGTGTGGTTGCCATCTTGCTTGTTTCCCGATTCTTTGAACACCTTTACATGCTTTTACAAATGTTTTAAATGAACACTTGATTTGCCATATCTCTATGTTTACCCATGCTTTAAATGAATACCCAATTTGTCAAATATCCATGCTTTTACAGGTTTTGCAATTAGATACATGTTTTGTCAAAGATCCATGTTTCACACCCGTTTTACATAAATACAGGATTCGTCAGATTTCCATGATTTTCCACCCGTTTTAATTATATGCAGCATTTGATCTAATAACATGATTTATCACATGTTTTACTTTTATGTACATTTATTGTCTTTTCACCCACTTGCCAGATTGTGTCTGACCCACTATTTTGGTATTCAAGTTTAGTTTCCCCCGCCCCGAGCTGAGAGCTTTTGTTGGCTATGGAGCCATGAGTTTGCAGGTTGTTTCGTCGGCTATATCATGTAGACATTGTGCTTGACATCAGAGCTACGTCACATTTGGGTAGTGGTTATTAGTTGTTATTGTATAGCTTCTCTTAGCCTTTTCTTGGGATTCTTAATTAATGTACATTGATAACTTGTAACTTGAACATATATGGGAATGTAATATCCTATTACTGTCAGCTCTGTACTTTATTATGTCGATTTATTCCAATCTGATATGGTTCTTGATATGATAGCTTTATGCTAGCGGCTGAGTGCGAAGAGGAATCCGATGGCCACGGACTCCGGGTCACAATGCCATGGAAGCTTCCGCAAAATATTCAGAGTGTGTTGAAATTTGTGATCCTAGCACACACGGATCTTGGGAGAAATATAATTATTACTTACCTCCCAATTCGCGTCCCCGAGGTCGGACCGCTGTTAGGGTCTAGGTTTGGGGTCGTGATAGTAAAGGTACCAGTTAGACATGTCTTGGTCTCGATGAGATTATTCTAGTTTCGGTAATTGTACCCGCTAGGCATAATGCATCTCAGCAATGGTGTCAGAAAGCGTCCATATTAAGGTCGTACTTGACCTCAGCATCATCTTCAGTTTGGTTCGATTAACCAAGATGAGTACTGAGCGTACGTCCACGTTGCAGAATGTATTGACAGATAAGGATAAACACTGGATAAAGATAAGGAGTTATCCTTATCCAGTGATTACGTCCATAATCCTTGAAAGATCAAAGTAGAGTCCGAATAAGACTCTATCATCGAAAAATCAGGACGAGGATCATGGGATTCTCAACCTATATATATTGGGAGCTAATCCAAAAGAGGTACGCTGACATACACCCAAAATTATGTTTCTCTCTCCTACCCTTTGTTGAGTTACTGAAACTAACTTAGGCATCGGAGTGCCTTGCGCTGAGAGCAGCCAGGGTCTCTGACCTTTCATTCTCATTCCCTTTCAAGTTCCAGGCATCCAATCCTTCCCAAGAAGTTTTAAATCCCTCCGAACAAGTCCATAAATATTTAGGCACTTGCAATTGGCGCCGTCTGTGGGAATTGATCAAATCAAATTCACAGACACCATGCCTCCAAAAGTTAGAAAAGGCGGAGAATCATCAAGGACCTTACCACCACCACCAGTATTGTCAGCGCAACTGCCGCCAATCCCTCGCCAAAGGAGATCCGGGGCAAGGTCTGGAGCGGTGAGCGTAGAAGGGCCTGTGACTCAATCAAATTCATCTTCAAAGGGGGTGACGGCACCTCCCCGACAAGGCGATCCTCTACCGGAGCATCCCCGACGAGATAAATCTCCAATGCCAGTCAGATCTCATCAATCCCATCACCAGATTGATGGCAATGATGATGACAACTCTCTCCTCACGGATTTCAGAGCCCAAAACCTTGTTATCCAAGACCAAGATGAGCTGATTCGTCAACTCCGGCAGCAGCTCCAGGAGAAGACAAAGGCCCCGGTTCCACCCTCGAGATGCGGCCGAGCTTCTTCAATTGAACAGGATTTGAGGCAAATCCTGAATAACAAGAGGCGCGACCGAGCTTACGACGAAGGCTCGAGTAGTAGTCACTTGAATGAATAATTTTGCAAGTGGTGCCATATGCATCATATTCCCTGTCTTCATTGGAATAAAATGGGCAGACTTGGTGAGACGATCCATAATAATCCATATTGCATTATTCCTCTTCTTAGTATTTGGCAAACCGGAGACGAAATCCATGGTGATATGTTCCCATTTCCACTCCGGAATCTCTAACGGTTGTAGTAAACCTGGGGGTTTCTGATGCTATGCTTTGATCAACTGGCAAGTTAAACAACGAGATACAAAAGCTGCTATCTCTCTCTTCATGTTGTTCCACCAAAATCTATTCTTCAAATTCTGGTACATCTTCGAGCTACTCGGGTGCATGGAGTATCTTGTGTTGTGGGCTTCAGTCATTATTTCTTCCTTCAGATCATCCACATTCGGTACACACAACCGATCACGAAAGTACAATACTCCATTCACCATCTTGAAATCAGGACGTTCTGCGATATGGTCTACAATCCTTACTAAATCTGGGTCTTGCAACTGACTGTTCTTGATCTTCTGGATAAAAGTAGGCTCAGACACTATTATATTTGCTAACATCACACCCAACTCTAAGGTCTGCACTTCGACACCTAACTCTTCAAACTGCTAAAGGACACTCGTTCCTCTCAAGCTGGCCATGGCCCCTGACTTTCTGCTCAAAGCATCAGCTACAACATTCACTTTGCCTGGATGATACTTGATTGGAAAGTCATAGTCTTTGATGTATTCCATCCACCTCCTATGTCTCATATTCAAATCCTTCTGCGAGAACAAATATTGCAAACTCCTATGGTCGGAATGGACTTCAAATTTCTCTCCATAGAGATAGTGTCTCCACATCTTCAAAGCAAATACCACTGCTGCCAATTCCAAGTCATGAGTTGCATAGTTCTTTTCATGATCCTTCAACTGCCTTGAGCCATAAGCAATCACTTTGCCATCTTGCATTAACACACAACCTAGTCCCACATTAGAAGCATCTGTAAAAACAATGAATCCATCGCTGCCCGATGGTAATGTGAGGATTGGAGCTGTGGTCAACCTTCTCTTCAACTCTTGAAAACTTGTTTCACACTGTTCGGTCCAAACAAACGGAACATTCTTCCGGGTCAATGTGGTCAATGGTGCTGCAATTAATGAGAAGCCTTGGACAAATCTTCGATAGTAGCCTGCTAACCCCAAGAAACTTCTGACTTCAGTCACACTGCTCGGTCTCTTCCAATCAACAACTGCTTCTATCTTGGCTGGATCAACTGCTAAACCTTCTTTTGAGATGATGTGGCCCAGAAAAGCGACTTGCTCTAACCAGAATTCACATTTACTTAGTTTTGCATATAACTGATTGTCTCTCAAAAGCTGCAATGATGTCCTCAAGTGTTCTTCGTGGTCTTTTCTACTCTTGGAATACACGAGGACGTCATCAATGAATACTACTGCAGAGTGGTCCAAGTACTGTGCAAACACTTTGTTCATAAGGGCCATGAAGACTGCGGGTGCATTGGTCAATCCAAAGGGCATTACTAAAAACTCATAATGCCCATATCTAGTTAGAAAAGCCGTTTTCTGCACATCCGAATCTCTAACTCTCAACTGGTGATACCCAGACCTCAAATCTATCTTAGAAAAGTACGTTGCTCCTTGCAGTTGGTCAAACAATTCATCTATCCTTGGCAAGGGGTACTTGTTCTTGACAGTCACTTGATTCAATTTTCTGTAATCAATACACATTCTCAAGCTTCCATCTTTCTTTTTCACAAATAAAACCGGTGCTCCCCAAGGTGAAACACTTGGCCTAATGAAACCCTTGCTCAACAATTCTTGTAAGTGAAGTTTCAATTCACCCAATTCTGCTGGAGTCATCCTATAAGGTGCAATGGAGATCGGAGTTGTCCCTGGAAGAAGCTCGATCGTGAACTCAACTTCCCTAATTGGTGGCAATCCCAGGATTTCTTCTGGAAAAACATCCGGAAATTCTCACACAACGGGGATTCCCTCCACCCCTTGGGACTGTTTATCCTCTGTGATAAACGCTATAAAAGCTTCACATCCACTTTGTATCAATCTGTTTGCCTTAAGCACTGAAATAAATCCTGCTCTAGTCGATTTTCTGTTTCCCTGAAACATCAACCCTGCTTGTTCTCCTTGCAATCTGAATGTTATGGTTTTGCTAAAACAGTCCATGGTGGCATGATATGCTTCTAACCAATCCATGACTAAAATGATGTGAAAATCATGCATGTCTAGCACAATAAGGTTGGCTGGTAAATTAACATCTCCTAACAAAACTGGACAACTAGGGTAATAGGTTCTACACTCAACCTGTTTACCTACTTGTGTTGTAACAATCAAAATGTAATCCAGTTGACTATGTTGTGCATCAATCATCTTGACAAACATAGGAGATATAAAAGAGTGTGTTGATCCAGGATCAAATAAAATCTGTGCTTCTACTCCACAAACAAGAAGTTTACCTTCTACCACATCTCCTGCAGCTTTAGCATCCGCGCGATTGAGATTGAATAAACGGCCTTGCTGTTGTGGTCTGTTCTGTGCCTGATTCTGCCTGCCTTGGCCATTCCTATTATGCTGAGGGGGACGAAAATTCTTATTCTGCACTGGTGGTCTTACTTGTTACTGCTGCTGAGGTGGCCTAGCCTGATTCTGAATTGGTGCTTGATTCTGAGGAGCTATTTGCCTCTGCTGCTGGTTCCCGTTGGGTTGATTCTGAAGTTGTGGGCAATCCTTGATTGCATGGTTCATTGCCCCACATTTGAAGCAAGCACCTGTGGCTTTGCGACATTCGTGAGTTTCATGGTTCTTGCCACAGTGAGCGCAACCTTGCCTCACTTGATTCTGCTCCTGCTTTGGTTTCTTGTTGTGGTGTTGTTGCCTCTGATTCTGTTGCTGATAGTGTTGTTTCTTGTCTTGTATGATCATATTGTTTATGTCTTCAAACTTGTATGCCCGTTTGACAGCTTCATCATAGGTAGCCAGTGGAACTACCCCAAAGGTATCTCTCATGATGATGGGATTCAGTCCCTCTAAGAATTTGTTAATCTTCTTCTGCTCTGTGTCAATCAGCTCAGTGACATATCTAGCTAGTCTCTCAAATTTGGTGACATATTCTAACACGGTCATGTTACCCTGCTTAAGCTGCTGGAACTCGATGGCTTTCTGTCTCTTGATATGTGAAGGGATATACTTGTCCTGGAATTGAGTCTTGAAAGTTGTCCATGCTTCTTCATTGGCCATTGTCATATATGGTTCCTTTACTGTCTGCCACCACTGATCCGCAAGCCCATAAAACAAAGAGGCTGTGAGGTTGACTTTTTGCCGGCCCGTACAAGTAAAGACATCAAAAATCTTCTCGGTGTTTGCCAACCAATCATCTGCTACTAACGGGTTCTCGTTTCCTGAAAACTCTTTTGGTGCTTTCTTTCTGAACCTCTCAAATAACAGATTAGGGTCATGCTCCCTATTGTTGATGACAATATTTGGGGCTACAGGTTGTGCTTGATGTCTATTTTGGAGAACATCCAAAAGCTGCCTCTGAACTTGAGCCATTTCTTCATCCTTCTTGGCCATTTGCTCTTGGAATTTGACTTGTGTTTCATTGGCTTGCCTCTGCTGCTCTAACATTGCTTGCATAAGTTCCTGAAATTGATTAGCTGTGGGTGTCGCAATCGGATCAGTCTCATTCTGATTACTAGCCGAGGCATTGTTGGGAGGAGCTTTTCTAGGAGGCATTGCTGTAAAACAAAGAGTTAGTACACAATGAATATGGTCAAATGGTTTCCTAGACGTCACACTAAGCGAATCTAACGAACTTACGAACCCTCGTCACGATCCTAAGATCTTTCTTTCTAGTTTTGTTTTAAGTGCCTGAAATAAGTCTCGCTCTGATACCAATCCTGACGCGACCCCGGACCGAGACCCGGGCCCCGCGACTATGGTTGTTGAGATAAGATGATCAATTTCCCACAAGTTCCCGCGGTGAGGATTCCGAGGACACGGATATCTAGCTCACACGATAAAATAGGCGGAAGCGTGTAGCAAATCACACCATGACAATATGTGAACATAAACATCATCAAGACCAAAATATCAGAAAAAGGAGCTATAACATGACATTCCCATCGTAGTTCAAGTTACAAGATTAATCAAGGTGTGTTAATTTGTTGCATCCCAAAATAAGAGGCCAACAAAGGCCAATACAATACCAAAAGTATATAAAAACCCAAAACGTGATAAATCGAACTCATGACCCGTCCCGACGTCTAGATGATGACGAATTAGCTCTTCCTGCTCTTGGATAATGAGATTTTGGGCCTCGATATCTGCCAGCAGTGGGTCGTAATCACCGTCGTCATCTTCAATCTGGTTAGGAGACTGTTGAGATCTAGCTGGTGTTGGAGATTTGTTTCGCCGGGGAACCACTGGTGGAGGAACATTTTTCTGTGGAGGTGCTGCCTGAGGGTTACCTTTCGGGGAGGTGATGTCACCCCCTTTGACGTTGAACCAGACACGCTTGCAGCAACAGACTTTCCCCCAGATCTCCTCTGGTGAGTGGGTAGTGGTAATTGCTCTTATAGTACTAGTGATAACTGTGACAACACAGGTGGTGCTGTCAACGCCAGTGGTGGCGGTAAGGCCTTTGATGAACCTTCGCCTTTTTTGGTTTTTAGAGGCATGATGATTATGGATTTACTTTGATGTCCTTTCCAGAAACGGCGCCAATTGTAAGTGCCTAGAAATTACAGACCTAGTTAAGTAGGATTTGCTATAAAGCTTCTGGAAAAGACGGTAGCTCTCGAAACCTGGGAGAGAAGGAAGAAGGAAGGTTAGAGCCCCTGGCTGCAGTCAGCCAAAGGCACTCCGATGCCTAAGTGGAATCATTGAACAAAGGATGAGTGAGTGGAGAAGATGGGAGAGCTATGTGTATATTGTGTTTGCATACCTTTGGTGGTTTTACCTCATGCATATATATAGATGAAGGTCCCATCAGACTGTATCCTCAGTGGAGGTAGGTGGAGGCACTGTCCCATCGGATCATACCTTGTACCCTTAGTGGGGGTAGGTGGAGGTACTGTCCCATCAGTCCATACCTCAATCTTTCATATGACTGCGGTTGCGGCTGTCAGATAAGGTCATCCCCTTATCTACGTCTGGTGCCCATGCCGCTGTACTTTATAGAAGTATAATTATGACTCTGACCCCCGGCGTTCATCTCGGCCAAATGGACCGATCCGAAGAAGGTGCCGAGGTCAAATGTAGACGCATCCTGGCACCCTTGCCGAGGTACGAACATCTGGCACTCTTGCCGAGTGCGTCAGGCCGAGACCAAGGTGAGCTTAGATGGTACCTTTACCGAAGCTAGCTCAAGCTCGGTATGAGCTGGCACTATTGTTGAGTTGCATAAAGCTGAGATAAAAACATATTTGGTTGGTACTGTTACCGAAGCTAGGACTAATCTCGGTGTTTATGAAATACCCCACATAGGTACCATGTATACAAATTGCATTGTCATTTGGCAGATTCTGTTTGATGTTTGAGGCATCAAGATTGTAAGACTTAATATATAGTTTTTTCCCCCTGCAAAGTGCAAGGCTCAGCACCATTACTGAAACATCCTAAAAAGCTATAGGGGCTTGCACACTACAGTTATCAAGCTTTTCATTTAATTTAAACAAATAAAACATTCAACGCGCATGCAGTTCCAGTGAGAATGGCCTTAATACAAGATAATTCTCACCCACAGAGATCAGCTGAAAACCAGACATGCAATGAACAAGAACAAGAGAGAAACAACTAACAGAACACAACAACAAATTTGTTGAAACACTTTCTCAGCAACGAGAACAAGAAAGACAGAACTGGCAGAACTCAACAATATAAATTTGTTGAAAAACCCAAAATGGATATGTTATGCAAGTTCTCAGCTTTATTGGCTAGAAAAACCCTCTTTCATAAACAGGATTTTCTCTATCAACTCCGGCAATGAGAGGGCATCGCTGGCTGCCAGACACTAAAAAAAAAAAAAGAAACCCACTTAGCTCCCACAAGATTAGCTTTCTATGCATGCATGTACTTGACTTTCAGTGTCTTTTTCATTACAGCCACTTCTATTTTTCTCAACTAGTAGACAGCCGAATGGGAAGAGATAGAGATGGGGGTGATAGATTACAAAACCTGAGTGTACAAGTTCACCGGCTTGAAGGATCATTAGCAATGCATCATCTGGGCCCTCCATTTATTCATATGATGGTGTTGCCCTTTGATTCCTGGCCATTGATTGCATACTTCTGACGATGAATGGAGAGGCCGGAGAAGAATAGGGAAAGACATAGCAGGGAGCCGAGGGGAGGAGAGAGGATCCGACGTGGAAGGAGAGAGGAGGCGAGACGGAATGAGAGAGGAGGGAGTAGATAAAGCATACAGAGAGGGAGAGGGAGAAAGAGAGGAATAGGCAGGACGATGGCTGGACAAGCTCTTGGCAGGAGTGGAGATAAGATGACGATGTCGTTCGATCCATGTGAGGGTAAAATCGTCCGAAAGGCCTGTACGAACACCGATTTGGGTGTTTATTTGTATTTCTGATTATAACCGGCGTGTACACATTTAAGGACACCTTTTTGGTAAAATTCCCAAAAAAGTTCTTTAGATATTTGTCTTGCTTTTTTTTAAAGAAAATTTTCACTTAGGACTTTTTTTGACATTTACAACCTCATCTGCACTATATTTAAAATATATATGTAGAAGTGGATATGGCATGAAAAAAACATGGGTAATGTCACCTGCTTGCCTGTTGGGGCCTATTAAAAACGGAGTTGCAAAATTTCAACTTGGATCCGAACTAGAACTTGATTAGGAATCAAACGGATTTGAATCATTTAGTTTTTGTTCCCAACAGATCCGAACCATGTAATAACTTGGGTGTTGAAACCGGATTCGGATCCATCTTTAAAAAAAAAAAAAAAAAAGGGATCTGGATCTGGATACAACATGGTTCCAATTTAGATTTGATTTGTTTGTTACTTGCAACCCAGTTACAAGGAAGGCCTATGCATTGTAAGGGTAAATGAGGCATATTCATTTGGTAAGGTACCTCTTATAGGAGCCCTTCCCAAAACACGAAAGGTTTGTAATATATTTTTGGGGGATTTACCAAAAAAATCCCATTAAAAACAAGATCCACAATTGAGGACCCAAAAAACCTCTGATATCAGTGAAGGACTTCCCACCCAAATTTCAACTTGTGTTTCCTGTTTTGCCGCTAAATTTTCCGACGTTAACGAAAATCTAAGAACTCAAATCCTTTCTCCAAATCGATTAAAGAAAGAAAATAAAGTCAATGGGCCAAGGAGCAGTCCCTGTCATTGCCAGTTTGGTCCGTCATCTCCTCAACCCCGCTCCGTTGCCTCCTCAACCCCACTCCACCATCATCTTCATCTTTGCAGCGACTCCTCTGCTTTGTTTGTAGCCACTGCCTGAGTCTCCTTTTCTCTTCACTGCCCTTCCATTATTTTTTTATATATATTTTTCTTCTCATTTGAAGCCATTGTAGCAATCTCTTGCAATCCTCTCAGTTCTCATCACTTCTACATTTTCACTCTCTCTTTTTCCATTCTCATCAGTTTTTCCATTTTTCATTTTCACCACCCGCGCACTCATTGCAACTTGTAACTCGTCAGAGCAGTCCTTTTTTTTTCCTCCATTGTAAGACCCCGACCCGAGTGACCACAATTAGCGCTAATTAAGTCGTGTGCCCTAAGCGAGATTAGTAGAATTTGTTCAAGTTGGGATTAGAATAGCTTTGGGGAATTTTGGGTGTCCTTTTGATTTAATGGAACCCTTGGAGGGTCTCTTTACGTTTTGCGTAGGTATGGGGGATTATCTTCTATTCCAAAAATTCGTGCTTTAACTCCGTTCGACTTATCTCGTTAACCTCTACAACTTTCGTGTTGACTCCGTTCCTGTTGCGACCCCGGACCGGGTCATCGGGACTAATTGTGACTGTGTATGATGGATGATGAATTAATTTAAACCCAAAACGTATACGAGTCTACCAAAGAATGCCACTCGTACACGCGATTTCCCACAGGTGTCCGCGGTGAGGATACCACATCAACATGAATATTTCTTTTATATGCGGAAGCGTGTAGCAAATCTATTTCATACATTCATGTCCAAGATAACAAGATTAAACCTATTTGAAACCAATATCAAAATGAGCAATGATCATTAGTGCTATAACCCAAAAGAAAGTTAAAGTTTACAACAATATCGTTTAATTACATTGCCCCCAAAAATATAGGCCAACAAAGGCCAATATTAATAAAATAACAAGTTCCCAAAAGAATGGTTAGACTCAACACAAAATGTTACGTAACTCGGGCAACCGAATGTCTAGACAACATCATCGGCGTGCCACTCGACTAGAGGATGCGATTCTCCGACCGCCTCCTCATGCTCCTCCTCGAGGAGACCGATAACGGGACCTAAGTACCAAAGTAAAGGGTCAAACACGACGGTTTGGCAGGTGGGTGAAAAGACATATCCATATAAGAAATTACCTTGGAAACATTAAAACCTGTTAAAACAATGACTTTTATAAAACGAGAGAATCATTTATTCAAATACAAATGCAATATAAAACATGTAAGGTATCCAAGGAAACGGGAAACAAACAAGATGGCAACCACACATAGCTAAGTCCTCTATCACCAAAGTGACATGAGCATATCGGGATGTTGATCATAGTCACCGAAATGAGAAGATGCAACAAAAGTAACATATACATAAACATAATAATAATACGGGACATGACCACGGTAGCAAACCGGGCATCAGGAGCCACAGTAGCAATCTGCGGCATAGGGACAAGACCACGGTAATAACTGGGTAGCGGGATCCAAACTGCAGCTAGCGGGACGGGAAGGGGTCTCCAAGTCGGTGGATCAGACCGGCAAGGAAAGTCAAGCTTAGTGGTGCCGACTCATAGGTCAAATGACAAATCAAAACATGTATAAAACATATCAAGTGCATGTATGTAAACGGGCGGGACGGGATGCTCAAAAGCACAAGTATCATTTTATTCGGGCATGTATAAACGGGCTGGCAAAATGCTAAAATACACTTTCAATACTTTCGGGAATCATAAATCAGGTGAGTAAGGACCCCGTATGTCCTTTGTAATAATGACATGATACTTCTTGAGTTTGGAGACATTCCGGGCTCTTTATACACCTTAGGGATTTTCAAACTTTTAATTGAATTTCAAAACAAACGGAACCTCAAAAGAGATCCTAAGTACAATGTTAACCCTGAAGCATCGTACAACCTACTCAGTCACCGAAGGGGATAGGATTCGCAATACCCAAACGTACAAACCTCGTGCATAGTTATAAAGGGGGTATCCCGTTGTCCCGTATCGTTCAAGATTGAATTGGGTTAAGTCCCGATACAACCGGATTAACCTCAAAGAATGTCGGGTCAAACAATCTCACGATAAGTCAAGTGAGTCCAATAAAAGGGGTAACCAAGTTCCACCTAAGTCCATTTAAGAATAGGTTAAAAATCACTTTCCAGGAGAGATTCACAATTGGCCCGGTCGACATGGCCCTTGGCCGGTCGATCGTGCACACTGCAGTCCCAGTCGACCTGAGGAGGTCAGGTTGACCCCTCTCATGCATGCCCGGTCGACCGAGCCCTTGGCCGGTCGACCGGCAGTTGTAAGTGAAAATGAGGGGAATAGTGTTTTGGTCAGGTTCCAGAGAACCTGACCCCATGTGGCCGGTCGACCGAGCTCCCTGGCCGGTCGACCGCGTGAACTGCGTAACAGAACCCAGGTTCTGTTTTCTGCAGTGAAATGGGTCATTCATTTTTCCTTCCTTTTTCTTCATTCCTTTTTCTTCCTTCTTTAAACTTGATTAGCAATCTAAATCATGGATACAACAAGCTAACCAGATTTACTAAGGTACATTCATTTCAAATCTAAACAAGCCATTAATATCACAAGACAAATGGTGAAATCATCAATGCATTTCATAAAACTCATTCAAAGCTAAACATATCAAATCATCCACTTACCTTGGGTCTCTAATCAATGGAAAACAAGCTCCTAACCACACTTGCAAGCCAAGATCACAATCTCTACAAAAAACCCCAAAACAAACCCTAAAATGGATCAAACCAAGCAATAAGAAAAGAGAGCTCCCAATAATGAAAATGGAGCTTCTCAAGGATTATGAGAACACAAATCTAGAAGATTAGGGAGATACCTTACTAATAGGTGCTCTAAATGAGCAAGGCAAGCTAAATGAGGATCTTAGAGATAAGAGATTTCTTCAAAAATGGTACCAATGGAAAGCCCTTGAGGTGATGAAGAAGATGATGAAGTCCTTTTTTATGTTGGTGTAAGCTTGGTAGTGTCTTGATGATGGAAAAGCAAAAAGAAGAAGAAAGGAGGCAAGAAAACCCTAGACAAGATAAAGTTGCTGGAAAAGGGAAAAAGGGAGGGGAAGAGCTCTCTTTTATAAGCAACACAAGTGGGCTCCACTAACTAGCAATCTTGTTGGGCTGAAATAGTAGTTCTCGAGACCTCGGATGAAAACGACGAAGAAGGAAGAAATGATCGTCGAAATTTCTACTTTCCAAAAGTATATGTTTCGCGGGTTTCGGGAATATCAAGTATTGGGTATAGATTTAGTGTAAAAAGATTGTTCTGCCCAAGAAGCTAGAAAAGTCGAGTTTCGGAATTTGGGACGGGAACGGGATCAGCATGAAAGTTGAAGGGATTAACAAAATAAGTAAATCGGGATAAAACACCAAATTAAAAGAATCTCGAGTAAACCCCCAAGTACACGCAAGTCATAAAAAGGAACCCCCAAATGGCCCCACTAATTCCAAAGGCACTCAAAATTCCCAAAACTATGACAAAGCTATTCTAAACCAACTAAACCAAAATCCACTAAACAAGTTCAAGATTAACACGTGACTTAATTAGTATAAATCAATGTCACTCGGGTCGGGGTCTTACAGTTCCCGTTCGAGGCCCTGAAACCCAACTTTTTCAACTTCGAGGGCAAAACAGTCTTTTTACACCAAATTTGGACACAAGATTCGATGTCTCCAAAACCCTTGAAATATATACTTTTAGAAACTACATTTTTCAATGAACATTTTTCCCTTCTTCGTTGAATGCATCTGAGGCCCCGAAAACCATGTTTCTAGCCCGACAAGTTTGGTTAGTTGTGGGACCCATCTCCACTTCATGTATAAGGAGGAACCCATCTTCATTCCTATTCTTTCTTGCTCAAAAAATGTGGGAGAGGATTGGCTCCAGCTGCCTAGGGTCTCTTCTTGGTTCTCTTCTCTTCTTCTTCTTGCTTTCTTCATCTCCAATCCACTCAAACTCTTGCCAAATCGAAAAATGGACTTCTTCTTCTCCTTCCTCACCATGAAAGCTTCCTATTGATATCATTTGTGAAGGAATCCAGCCACTTCATTTGAAGACCTTCCAAGTAAGAAATCTTCTCCATCTTTTAGATTTGGGTTTTTTTTCTAAACCTAGAGAGTCTTCTTCTCTCTTATTGCAAGCTCTCTCTTCCTCATTCATGGTGTTGAACATTTAGGGTTCTAAATGGGTTCGTTTTTGGGGGGTTGTGGATATGCTTGTAGGTGTTGCTTGAGAGTGTTTTTGGGAGCTTGATTAGCTAATTAGAACCCAAGGCAAGTGGATGAATGGATGAGTTTTGAAGTTTTACATGTTTTATGGAAAAATCTTGATTTACATTAATTGTTCTTAGTGATTGTATATGTGTTTTCATCTATCTTTCTTGCTATGGTTTCTATTGTTTTTGTAAAGGCATATTGATGCGTCTTTTCTCTTGTTTAATTGTTGGAAGTAGGTTTGCGTCGTTGATAGATTTTCAAAACTTTTAACCCACTTGACTCAGGGATCAAGTACCCATAAAGCCATAAACGACATCCAAGATGCAATCCCTCATTCTCATCAATCATATACAACAGTAAACTCTATCTAAAAGATAGAAATCAACAACAACATTCAACCAAAATAACCCACAATAAATAGATAAGCAGATTATACCTTTGGAGCCCGGTAGTGCTCTAATGGAGAAGAAGACTTGCTAATTGAAGAAACTCTTTCTTTGTAGCTAATTAGGATCTCTAAGACTTAATTGTCTTCCATGCTATGACCCTCTATGAGATCTTTTTTCTCAAAAATATTGGTGGAAACTTCAAGAGAAAACTCAACTAGAAGCTCTAAGGAAGTAGAAGAGAGAGATATGTGCAATTGTTGCACGAAAGAGGGGGCTGGGCGTCAATTCCAAAGTTGGACGTCCCAGCCCCTTTGCTCCCTTTTTATAGCTTGGCAAATATCCTCTTTTTCTAATTGAAATAGAAGTCCAACTCCCATTACAAATTAGTAATTTTCTCCTTTCTAATTACTATAAAAGTCTCACTTCCGCAACAATTAGTAACTTACTATTACCACTATTAGAAGTCCTACTTCAAATAGAAATAGTAACTTTCTAATTCCTTCCTTTTAGAGTTCAAGTAGGATTAGTATCTTTTTAATAACTTGGGTTAGCATGGGGACCACTAGGATTCCATAGAAAGCTAGCTCCAAT
>QPKB01000003.1:45884504-46018087 GCA_003546025.1 Camphora micrantha | reverse complement strand
TAGGCCATAAAAGAATGAAATTGGCTAACGTCATGATGATCCTAGGTAGTGTAAATATCACAATGGGACAAGGTGATTATTGAGATGATAATATTTGATATGATAGAAGTAGTTGTTATCATTTCTTTTTTCAAATTGGAATCACTAAAAAGTAGTTGCTAATTATCAAATGAGGTTCAGTTCTGGTGATGTTCCATTTTTCATTAGTTGAATACTCTAGCGTTGTGTTTGGTAGAAGGTTGAAAAAATCAATTTTACTTTTACCTATATTCGTAGGTTTTATAGGATTTAGTTATCTGTTGGATGAATGGTTATCTACTTTGAATAATTGATTGTTTGGAATTTAATTCTCTATAATAAAACAAGGATAATTTTGTCATTATGAAAGAGTTGGAAAAAATTTGCCAATTACAAGAATTGGCCACTGGAATTAACCTCTTTGAAGGAAACCTTTGACCATTTTGAGCGAACAAAGCACAATAAAAAAAGGCAATGTAGAATCGCATCAAATATATCATTATATCTACAACTCTAGGTGCAAGAATTGACCCCAAGCCATAACATCATCAGAGCCTCCTTAGTCCTTCCACTACTAGGTTACTTGAAAATGTCACATGGGACAGATAATGAGATGGAGCATCTCTCTCAAGCTCTGGTTCATTTTGAGTGACTTAGATTTTCAATAGTTGGGCCTCATTCCGAGTATGAATTATTTTTTCTATTTCCATTTATTTCATTTAACATGTTGAAATTCTAAGCATCAATATTTTTTAATAGTGAAGTGCAGCTCTATACTAAGTTAAAAAGATGCAAGATTTTATTCCTGCTCCCAAAGACAAGTCCATATTATTTGAACAGGAGAACCACATTTCGAAGGAAGTATGGGATGGAAAGGTGAACATCCACTTTTATTTGATTACTCAAAGTTTAATCATATTTCTTTAACTTTTAATTGTTGCATAGTTCTTTTTCTTGTATTTCATAGGAGCCAGAAATAGTATGTTACATTCCTTGGGATCCTAAGAGTGATTCTTGGACATTGAATACAAGAATGCAATAGTACATAAGAAGAACATGTCTACATCATTTCTCTGAGATAGAAAAAATGAAGATAGACCATTCCTTAATTAGTGGACTTATCGAAAGATGGAGATAGAAAACAAACACCTTCCACTTTTTTGGGGGTGAGGCTACGATCACAGTAGAGGATATAGATTATATGTATATATAGGGAGATGCTCCTGTGAGAGGATCTCTCACCTTATTATGAGAGATCAGGTGGGAACCCTCACATTTATATCCAATGCCAACAACTTAATGTGAGGGCCCCCACCATTATCTCTCATAATAAAGTAAGAGATGCTCTCACAGGAGCATCTCTATATATATGGCCTTCCCATAGATGGGCCTGCTGTTACAGGCCGCGTTTGGTCCCATTGGATGATTCTGGAGGAAAATATCTTAACCTATTGGGTGTTGCCCCAGACTCGTATGAATTCCAAGGGGGACAAATAAACTTGACACGGTTCCATAACAACTTCAAAGACGTACCGAAGAGACCATCTCAAGCAGCTTAGATCAGGCATACATGTGCATATTTGTTTCATCTTGTTTCGTCTCAGATTTCTACAAACAATACTTTGAAGTTCAACAAAAAAACTATAGAGATTGCTTTTATGTTTACATGTAACAAAAATCATGATTTTTGGACGTTCGAGACATTTGTATTCCCCATATGGTTTAAGCACCACTTCTTTGTTATAATTGGATATCCAAAAGAATGAAATTTTTTTTTACTACAATAGAATGATGGGATGTACAAGTTACGATGATTATGCACATCATTTTGTAAGCAGTCTATAACCTTAAGATTTTTAGTTTGCATCTATCTTGAACATTTCCATCATATTACTCTTACATCTATATCATATTGTTACTTTTTGTTAGGTTGAATTCGTCTGGAAGAAGAGTTTTGTGATATGGGATGATGGGATTCCTTGTTTTGGTACTTTGAGACAGGAAATTGGAATCCCCAGCAAACTAACAAGTAAAAGCTCTATCATACTTGTAATCGTTGATATTCCTTATGATCATCAATCTTTGTAGTGTTTATATTATTGTTTGGTATGTGCAGTTGTGATTGCGGTATTTTTACGATGGCTAATGCGGAACATGCTGCATATCGACGAGCCATTGAATACATGCAAGCTGATATATGGTACAATCAACAGAAGATTATGACAGACATCTACCAAAAGCAGAAGCAATTATATGCATATTTCTTCAAGTCCCAAAATACTTCTCCAGAAAACTCTCTACATGTTGACCACAAAATGATCCATTTTTTGTTATACTTAAGTTAACATGTTGGGATTGTTGCAAGAGTGGTTGTTTACATAAGTGTGTTTACACTAAATAGGAAGTTGACGTATGTGTTCCATGTTTTGTGGGATTGGGTGAAGAACTATATGGTTTGACATGTTAACATTCATATAAAAATTCATTGTCTATATTATGACTATTTACCAGAGGTTTTTGGGTTGTTTTATAACATAAAATTGAGCTCTTTATCCATGTTAGGCTGTGAAAAAAACTGACGTTAGTCCCAACTGTTGTGCCCAATAATGCAGTGAAGTTTTCTGGGTTGTTTCATCTTAGGATATGCTCTTGGGTTGCTTTCCTATATGTCTACATTATGCTGTGAGAAGGATTAATTTTGTGTAGTTCAGTTTACATTATATTAGAGCTGATTTTCACTGCTGGGATGTAAATAAGTATGTAAATAATTTATTGGGCATAATATCCTCATTTTGAAGGCTGTAGTTAGTGTGTACGTTGGATTTTGTGGTATATCCAAATAGTGCATAGATTCATGTGGACGTGTGACAAATTCTTTCTTGCCTAGCACCAAGTTGTTTATTAGGTCTTAGTGTCATGTGTCCATCCCAAAATTATAAATGGCTTACTGCTTTTCAGGTTAATGAATAAGAGAAAGTTTGGGTTCCATATTTTGAGGGCACATCTGTGCAAAGGTATTACTCCATATTTTGCTACTCGATAAAAGAAAATTTGGGTTGTGTAATATATCCATTAAAGTCACAGCAATTGTGACCAACAATACAGTCAAGCTTTTCTCAATAGATGGTGAAGTGACTGTGCGATATCGCACAAAATGCATTGAATTAGACTCCCAGATTTGCTATGGTTTTTTACGCGTTTTATCTATGAGGTGTAACTCCATGGTTTCCTACTCCGCAAGAGAAAGTTTGGGCTATGTAATAAATCGATTAAAGTCCTAGCTGTTGTAACCAAAAATATAGTGAAGCTTTCTAGAACTTCATTTTCTTAGTAGATGGCCAAGTAACTATGTGATATCACACAAATTGCATTGAATTAGACGTCCAAATTTGCTGTTGTTTTTTACTTGTTTTATCTGAGGTCTAACTCCATTGTTTCCTACTCCGTAAGAGAAAGTTTGGGCTGTTTCATAAATCGATTAAAGTCCCAGCTTTTGTGACCATGTGTGCCTGTTTTGTTCTTTACATTGTCCAGAAACACTGAGTTGTCATTCCCTGGAGTGCAATGAGCCAAAAAAATAACTCTTTGTACGATTTGTTATAAAGCCACGTTAAAAAATGCATTTTTAGGACATTTCATATCATTTGTTTATCCAATACAACCAAACAAAAAAAATTGAAAATAGATTCCAAAGTATTTCAATGGCCATAAGTTTTTGGTATCTCAATGCCCAACCATTTTCAACATAACATTTGACAAAGTATACAAAAAATTCAAAACATGTCCAAATATTGTGTGTACGAAGAATCATTTGAATGCTCCAAGGAGTTACAACACAAAGACGCAAAGAAACTCAATGGAGCATACCAAGCCAAAAGAACTTTGTGAACAAAATATTTCACCATCATAAACATTGTGAACAAAATATCTCACTAAAAGAACTCCGTAGGCTCAAAATGTTTACGAGCCATTTGGATCAAACTCACTCCTGTGTAGGTGGATTGCAACATGTTTGACGATTATGGCACTTCTGCTTACATCTGGAACAAGTGACTTTGTTCCTCCCCAAGTCATAAGTACGTATTCTATTCTTTTTGGGTCTACCAGCTTGTCTCTTTCCATGATGAGGAAGCACATGTGAACCAGTTCGCACATCCCATTGGTTTATATCTCTCGTACCGTGTATAACAAAACTGTAAGTCCTTCTATACATATCAGAGGTAAACCACTGTTCACAGTTGTCATACAAATCGAGACCTCTCTTTTTTTAAGTGCCTCTTCAGCATGCGAGCAAGGAATTCCAAGCAATTCCCACTAACGACAGGTACAAGAACAACGATCCAAGTAAACAACATCTACATACTCACTAAAGTGGACCTCGATTTCAGTTGGACTGGCAGCACAAAAACCCAGTCTACGAGCGTGTTCACTCTCTTTGCTTAACATAGACTTAGCATAACGAGTTAACTTGGAATTAAGAACATGAGACTTTTGCCGACGAAGCTCAAAAAATCCCGTGAGTTTAGAATGAATTACCTCAGCCATTTTAGTTATGGGCAATTCTCTTACCCCGTTGAGCCAACTATTTGTGGCCTCGGCACAATTTGTAGTGAGAATGTCATATCGCTTGCCCAATACAAAAGCATTGGCCCAATGCTACTTTCCAATATCTTCAAAGTATTTATATGCTTTCTCGTTAACTGTTCTATTTTCATTCATATGACATTCATAGTCACATGGTCTAAACATGTGAGCGGCATTCCAAAACTTGGGACAAATACCATCATCTTTGAATTTTTCACGAATGTTCTCTGAAATATGACGCACACGGTAACAATGGTTGGCATCTGAAAATCGTTCCGCAACAGCCCTTGTGAGTCCTTTCATTCGATCATACACAATTGTTAAGTTCTGGGGTGGTCGCAATGCTAGTGAGAAGGTGGCCAAGAACCACTCCCAAGTTTTGAAATTCTCAATCTTCGTGACACTGAATGCTATTGGAAATATCCCATGATCTCCATCATGAGTCACAACAATGAGTAGCACACCAGGATATTTTCCACGAAGGTGTGTCCCATCAACTACAATTAATGGCCTCAACGTGGAACAAAATGGTTCTATACTTTATCCCAAAGAAAAGAAAATTTTGGAGAATGTTGAATCCTCTTATTGGATCACATGCATCACAGTGCCAGGATTAGTCGTTCTCAATTCATGGCAATAGTCTCGTAATAGGCTGAATGATTGCTCATATGAACCCCATATCTAATTGAGTGTTATCTCTCTCGCCTTCCATGCCTTCTTGTAGCTAAGTTTGTCGCGACCCCGGACCGGGCCATCGGGCCTAATCCGGGATCGGGACACTAATATAATGAATGATGTATGTATGATTGATAGTGCATGAATTAAATCCAAACCAAAACCAAACTCAAAACGTATACGAGTCCATCAAGAAGGATGCCACTCTTACACGCGATTTCCCACAGGTGTCCGCGGTGAGGATATCATATCAACATGAATATTTCTTTTATGTGCGGAAGCGTGTAGCAAATCTATTTTCATACATTCATGTCCAAGGTACAAGATTAACGCATATTTCATACAAGTATCAAAATGAGCAATGATTATTAAAGCTATAACCCCAAAATAAAGTTAAGGTTTACAACAAAGTAGTTTAATTACATTGTTCCACAAAATAGAGGCCAACAAAGGCCAATATGAATAAAGTAACAAGTTCCCCAAAAGAATGGTTAGACACAACCCAAAATGTTACGTCACTCGGCACCCGAATGTCTAAATGACATCATCGGCGTGCCACTCCACTAATCGTTGCGGTTCGCCGACCGCCTCCTCAAGCTCCTCCTCGGGGAGACCAACAACGGGACCTGAGCACCAAAGCAAAGGGTCAAACACAACGGTTTGGCAAACGGGTGAAAAGACATAACAATAAAGAAAATACCTTGTAAAACATTTAAACCTGTCAAAGCAATAGTTTAATAAAACAAGAGAAACATTTGTTCAAATACAGATGCAATATAAAACATGTAAGGTATCTAAGGAAACGGGAAACAGACAAGATGGCAACCACACATAGCTAAGTCCTCTATCACTGAAGTGACATGAGCATATCGGGATGTTGTCTCAGTCACCGAAGTGAGGAGATGCAACATAAGTAACATATACATAATATAATACAATACAGGACGGGACCACGGTAGCGAACCGGGTATCGGGACAAGACCACTGTAATAACTGGGTAGCGGGATCCAAAACTGCAGCTGGCGGGACGGGAAAGGGTCTCCAAGTCGGTAGATCAAACCGGCAAGGAAAGCCAAGCTTAGTGGTGCCGACTCATAGGTCAAATCATGTAAAACAAGACACGTACAAATCATATGTAATGCACTTAAATAAACGGGCGGGACGGGGTGCTCAAAAGCACTAATTTCATTTTCAAACGGGAAGTGCATATCGGGGCTAGCAAAAGCTCTAGTTTCAAATTCAATGTTTTCGGGAATGATAAATCACATTTCTTGAAATTCGGGACAAGTGTCGGGATTCGATATAAATCAAGTGAATAAGGACCCCGTATGTCGATTGTGATAATCACTTGGTACTCCTTGGGTTTAGAGACATTCCGGGCTCTTTATGCACCTTAGGGATTCAAACCCTAATCGAATTTCAAATAGACAAAGCATAATAGGGATGGGATCCTAAGCACAATGTTAATCTAGTAGTACCTTACAACCTACTCATTCGTCGAAAGGAAAACGGATTCGCGATATCCAAACAAACCAATTTCGTGTTTAGATAAAAGATAGGATATCCCGTCGTTCCGTATCGTTCAAGATCGAACTAGGTTAAGTACCGATACAACCGGATTAACCATGAGGAAATGTCGGTTCAACCATCCTCAAAGGAAGCCAAATGGGTCCACAAAAGGGTCACTAAGTTCCACTTAAAGTCCATCTAACATAGGGTGAAAATTCAGTTTTTCAGCAGGTTTCCAGTTGGGCCGGTCGACCGCGTACACAGAGGGCTCAGTCGACCGGCCACGGGCCAGGTCGACCGGGAGTTGTAACTTTAAATGGGTGAATAGTGTTTTGGTCAGGCTCCAGAGAGCCTGACCTCTGTGTCGCCGGTCGACCGCGCCCCTTGGCCGGTCGACCGCGCTAACTGCGCAACAGCAGTCCCCGCAATTCAGCAGGTTGCCCAACAGGGGGGCCTGTTCCAGTGTCCCCTGTCGACCGCGCCCCTTGGCCGGTCGACCGCGTGAACTGCGTAACAAAACCCAGGTTCTGTTACAGCAGTTCAGTGGTTCTACCCATTTTTCCTATCTTTTCTTTCCTTTCTTAAAACCTGATGAGCAATCCTAAGCATGGATAAAACAAGCTATCAAGACTAAAATGAGCATTTATTTCAAGTCTAAACAAGTCATTAATATCTCAAAATGTTAGGTGAAAACATAAATGCATTTCATCAAAACTCATTCAAATGTAAAAGTATCAAATCATCCACTTGCCTTAAGTCTTTAATCAATGGGAAACAAGCTCTTATGCACCCTTGCAAGTCAAGAACACAAGCTCTACAAAAATCCCCAAAACAAACCCTAAAATGGGTCAAAACAATGAAGGAGAAGAGAGAGCTTTCAATAATGAAAATGTAGCTTCTCTAAGGCTAGAAGAACACTAATCTAGAAGATTAGGAAGAGAGCTTACCAATAGATGCTCCAAATGAACAAGACAAGCTAGAAGAGGATCTTAAAGAGATGAGATTCCTCCACAAATGGTACCAATGGAGAGCCCTTGAAGTGGAGAAGAAGATAATGAAATCCTTTGAGATGATGGTGCAAGTTTGGTGATGCTTGAGTAAGGAGAAGAAGAGAAAAGTGCACACAAACCCTAGGTTCAGTTGTTGTGTTGGAAAAAGAGAGAATGAGGGAGATGAGCTCTCTTTTATAAGCTACACAAGTGCGCTCCACCAACTAGTAAGCTTGTTGGGCTGAAATAGTGGTTTTCGGGACTTCGGATGAAATCGACGAAGAAGGAAGAAATGATCGTCGAAATATCTAGTTTCTAAAAAGTATATGTTTCGCGGGTTTCGGGATTAACAATAATTTGGTACAGATTTGGTGTAAAAGTATTGTTTTGCCCTTGAAGCTAGAAAAGTCAAGTTTCGGGGTTTCGAACGGGAACGGGATCAACATGAAAGTTGAAGGCAATAACGAGATAAACAAAACGGGATAAAATACAAATCAAGAAAACCAAGATAGAACCTCAAGTACACGTAAAGTCATAACAAGGAACCCCCAAAGGGCCCCACTAATACCAAAGGCACTCAAAATCCCCAAAGCTATTTCAAAGCTACTCTAAACCAACTAAACCAAAATCCACAAAACAAAACAAGACTAACACGCAACTAACTAAGCACTAATCGAGGTCGCTCGGGTCGGGGTCTTACATCCTCCACCCCTTAGGATATTTGGTCCTCCAAATAAAACACAAGACTTACCTCGGGTAGGAGATGTGGGTACTTCTTCTGTACTTGGTCTTGTAATTCCCATGTTGCCTCTTCCGGTCCATGATTCTCCCAAAGTACCTTTACCCACTGAATAGTCCGTGTCCTCAATTCTTGTTCTTTGGTATCGATGATCCGAATAGGCTTCTCAACATAAGTAGCATCTTCTCTGATCTCTAACGGCTCATGCTGTAGTACCTGTGAAGGATCGGGAACGTACTTCTTCAACATAGATACATGGAAGACGTTGTGTACACCAGATAGCTTGGGTGGTAAGGCTAACCTATAAGCCACTTCACCAATCTTGCTCACAATGTCATAAGGTCCAATGTATCTCCTTGACAACTTGCCTTTCTGCCCAAATCTCAAAGTTCCTCTAGTAGGTGATACCTTCAAGAAAACCTTGTCCCCTTCCTTGAACTGTAAGTCCCTTCTGTGAGAATCTGCATAACTTTTCTGTCTACTCCGGGCTACTTCCAGACATGCCTGAATCTGCTTGACCTTGTCACTGGTCTCACTTACCATTGTCGGTCCATGGAAACTGCGGGTACCAACCTCTTCTCAACACACAGGTGTCCTACACCCTCTGCCATACAATGCCTCGAAAGGCGCCATTCCAATGCTCGAGTGGTAGCTGTTGTTGTACGCAAACTCACACAAAGGTAGAGTCTCGTCCCATTGAGTTTTGAAGTCCAACACACAAGCACAGAGCATATCCTCTAGAGTCTGTATTGTCCTCTCTGACTGGCCATCTGTCTGAGGGTGATAAGCTGTACTGAACTGTAATCTCGTACCCATAAACTCATACAGTGTTTTCCAAAATCTTGAGACGAATCTGCTGTCTCTATCAGATGTGATGGAAACTGGCTGACCATGTCTGCTGACAATCTCACTAACAAACAACTCTGCCAATGGTAGCATGTGCATCTTCTTCCCAGTCTTCATCAGAATGAAATGAGCTGACTTGGTGAGACGGTCCACAATGACCCAAATAGCGTCATTTCTTCTGCTAGTCCTCGGTAATCCCGAAATGAAATCCATGGTTATATGCTCCCACTTCCATTCCGGAATTTCCAACGGTTGCAACAACCCTGGAGGCTTCTGGTGCTCTGCCTTAATCAACTGACAAACCATATACCGAGAAACGAATGCTGCTATCTCTCTCTTCATGTTGTTCCACCAAAATCTGCCCTTCAAATTCTGATACATCTTCGTGCTGCCAGGATGCACAGAATACCTCGCACTATGAGCCTCGGTCATGATATCATTCCTCAAATCTTCAATGTTTGGCACACACAGACGGTCACGGAAGTACAAAACTCCATCCACAATCCGAAAGTCAGGACGATCTGCTATCTGCTCTGAAATCTTGGCCAACTATGGATCTTGCAACTGACTGTCTTTAATCTTCCGAATGAAAGAAGGTTCTGACACTGACATGTTAGCTAACAAAACACCCTTCTCAAGCTGCTGCAAGTCTATTCTCAACTCCTCAAATTGCTCAAAGATACATGTGCCACTGAGATTTGCCATGCTCACTGATTTCCTGCTCAAAGCATCAGCAACTACATTTGCCTTCCCTGGATGGTACTTGATCGGGAAATCATAATCCTTGATATACTCCATCCATCTCCTCTGCCTCATGTTCAATTCCTTCTGTGAGAACAGGTACTGTAAGCTGCGGTGATCTGAGTGAACCTCAAATTTCTCTCCATAGAGATAATGTCTCCACATCTTCAATGCGAAAACAACCGCTGCTAACTCAAGATCATGTGTTGCATAGTTCTTCTCATGATCTTTCAACTGACGGGATCCATAGGCTATCACTTTCCCTTCCTGCATCAACACACAACCAAGTCCAATGTTCGACGCATCGGTAAAGATAGTGAAACCGCCGCTTCCAGATGGCAAAGTAAGGACTGGTGCTGTGGTTAATCTCTTCTTAAGCTCTTGGAAGCTAACTTCACACATGTCTGACCACACATATGGCACACTCTTCCTTGTCAATTTCGTCAAAGGTGACGCAATCGACGAAAATCCCTGAACAAACCTCCGATAGTAACCTGCCAATCCCAGAAAACTCCTGATTTCTGACACATTCTTCGGTCTTTCCCACTGTACCACTGCCTCAATCTTGGATGGATCTACTGACAAGCCTTCTCTGGAGATAATGTGCCCTAAAAATGCTACTTGTTCAAGCCAAAACTCACACTTATTGAGTTTTGCATACAGCTGGTTCTCTCTCAGAAGCTGCAAGGCTATCCTCAAGTGCTCTTCATGCTCTTCTTTGGTCTTGGAGTACACCAAAATGTCATCAATGAACACTACTACAAACTGATCTAGGTACTCTGCGAATATCTTGTTCATCAATGCCATGAACACTGCTGGTGCATTTGTCAAACCAAATGGCATGACCAAAAACTCATAGTGCCCATATCTAGTCCGGAAAGCTGTCTTCAAAACATCAGACTCTCTGACTCTAAGCTGGTGGTAACCAGATCTCAAATCAATCTTCGAAAAGAAGGAAGCACCCTGTAACTGATCAAACAGTTCATCTATCCTTGGCAAAGGACACTTGTTCTTGATGGTCACTTGGCTCAATCTCCGGTAATCTAAGCACATTCTCATGGAACCATCCTTCTTCTTGACAAACAACACTGTAGCTCCCCATGGCGAAACACTAGGTCTTACAAAACCTTTGTCCAACAATTCTTGCAATTGTGTTTTCAATTCTCCCAATTCCGCCGGAGCCATTCTATAAGGTGCAATGGATATAGGAGCAGTCCCTGGTAAAAGCTCGATAGTGAAATCAATCTCTCTAATGGGTGGTAAACCTGGAATCTCCTCCGGAAAAACATCCCGGAATTCCCAAACAATTGGGATATCCTCCACCCCTTGGGACCGTTTATCCTCCGTGATAAACGCCAAATAGGCCTCACATCCACCCTTCAGAAGTCTATCAGCCTTCAACGCTGAAATAAACCCTGTACTAGGATTACTCCTGTCTCCTCGAAACAATACTCCTGCTGGTGACTCTTCTAATCTGAAGGTGAGGGTCTTATGGAAACAATCCATTGTAGCATGGTACCCTGCTAACCAATCCATCCCTAGGATGACATCAAAATCAAACATCTCCAACAAGATGAGATTTGCTGGTAACTCTAACCCTCCTATCATGACTGGACAACTAGGGTAAAAAGTCCTACAAACAACTTCTTTACCTATGGGAGTAGCCACAGTCAATAGGAAATCCAAATCTCTAGCATGCATATCAATCAACTTTGCAAATCTGGGGGAGATAAAAGAGTGGGTAGAGCCAGGGTCAAACAAAACCCTAGCTTGGAAACCACAAACAAGGAGTGTACCTTCCACAACATCTCCAGCTGCCTCTGCATCGGCTCTGTTGATAGCATAAATCTGCCCTCTCTGCTGTGGCCTGTTCTGAACTTGCGGTGGCCTGCCTGCATGCCTATTCTGTTGTGGAGGACGCTGATTCTGTTTCGGTCCTTGCTGACGAGCTTGTCGCTGCTGCTGTTGTGGCATATACTACTGCTGTGGGGCTTGCTGCTAAAGAGGTCTAGCCTGGTTCTGCACAATTATTGCATTCTAAGGTTGTGCTAGACACTGTGCCCCTTGCTGTTGCTGTTGTCTGTTCTGCCTGGGGCAGTCCCTCATCTGATGAGCCATAGAACCACATCTGAAGCATGCTCCAGTGATGGTACGACACTGGGCACTCTCGTGGTTCTTCCCACAATGTGTACACACCAAAGGATTCTGCACATTCTGATCTTGCCTCTGTCTCTTGTGCTAATGATTCCTCTGCTGACTGCTCTGCTGCTGCTGCCGCCCCTTACCCTGGAGTCTGAGGATCTTATGGTGGAAGTTCTCAAATTTATAAGCCCTTTTGACTGCCTCTTCGAAGGTTGCAGGTGGTACAACCCCGGTAGCATCCCTCTCAATGATGGGATTTAGGCCTTCAAGGAACTTGGCTATCTTCTTTTCCACCGTGTCCACTAGCTCAGGAGCATATCTAGACAATCTCTCGAATTTAGTGAGGTATTCAAGGACTGACATGTTGCCCTGAACAAGCTGCTGAAACTCCACTGCCTTCTGCCTCCTGATGTGAGTGGGCACATACTTGTCCCCAAACTGCCTCTTGAAGCTAGTCCATGCCACTGCATCTGGCATGTGCCTATACTCCTCCCTCACTGTCTTCCACCAGATATCTGCTGAACTGGTGAAGAGAGATGTTGCAAGCTGGACTCTTTCTCTACCCGTGCACTGAAAAATCTCAAAGATGTTCTCTGTGTGCTCCAGCCAGTCGTCTGCAGCTAAGGGATCTTCTGTCCCAAAGAACTCTTTCGGGCCCCTCTTCCTGAACTTCTCAAATAAGGCATTCGGATCATGTTCCCTTTGATTGATCACAATAGCAGGCTGAGCTTGCACAGGCTCGGGTGTCACGACCCCGGACCGAGGCCGCGGCGGTTAGTTAAAAATTTTGAAAGATTAAAAGACCTCCCACAGGTTTCCGCGGTGAGGGTTCCAAACAAACACGCATGGAACAACCCACTCACACGATCAAGTATGCGGAAGCGCGTGGCAAATCACATCTTATCATATCATGTCAAAATAGGAAACATAATGACATCGAGACATAAATATCAAAATGAAGACATGATAAGGCATTCCCCTAAATTCAAGTTGTAAAGTTAACAAAATAAGTTAAGTTATTACACTTCCCAAATAAGAGGCCAACATAGGCCAATACAATACCACAAGTATATCAAAAATCCCAAAAAGTGATCCAACGGAACTCATGCACCACCCCAACGTCTAGATGACGTCATCGGGTTGCCACTCACGGGCTAGGTTGGGCCCAACGGCCGCCTCCTGGCACTCCTCCTCAAAGGGAGGGTCTCCTGCACCTGGACACCATAATACAAGCATCAAACACAACGGTTTGGCAAGAAATCATTTTTAAGTGAAAGCATGTAAAACATCGTTTAATCAAGAACATAAAGAAATACTTTGTAAATCGAAGACAAACTAACATGAATGCATACATATATATCATGAATAGTAAATCCACATAGAGCCCATCCTTTCTCTATCATTTATAATGAAAAGAGCAAGCACGCACGACAAGCACGAATATACATAATATAGCACGACACGATTCCCACAAATACGGGATTTCCGGCCGCGGAACCGGACACGCACGATGTGTAATAAATACACTACTAATCTGCAGTTAGTTCACATGTTTAAGGACCCCCAGACAGTGGATCAGACTGAAAGGGCAGTCCAAGCTCTGTGGTGTTCACTAGAATTCATGAATGCACAAAACACGCGAAACACGATTCAAACATATCGAAAATAGAGGGGGAATCACTTGTCACGACAAGACAAGGCACGACTAGCACAATGCATAATATATATGCTCACAACTTATAGAAGTGATCCCCATTTGATACTTGAAACACATCTTGAAACATATCTTATAAATACTTGAAACACATCTTGAAACATATCTTATAAATACTTGAAACACATCTTGAAACATATCTTGGAAATACTTGATTTCAAAACGAGTACACTATATTACTTGAAGTATCAAAACAAAGTTCAAAATGCGATAATTTTGTCAAGTACGTACTTAGGCTATTCAATGACTCTTGGGTGATTGGAACTCTGTTGTTAAAATCTAATAATTGGTGTCCCCGAAGTTGCTTCGTATCTTGGAGTTCCAATCACGCAATGTCAGGTTAAAATCCACAACATAGCCTAGTTTTTCTTTTCCAATCCTTAAAGGTGCATAAGTGGGTTAAAATTTCTAAACAGGCTCTTTCCCAAAAAATTCAGGCAGCAGGCAGTTCGCTCGAGCGAACCAGGGGTCGCTCGAGCGGACAGCTTGCTGTCTGCGCCCGGACCAGGCAGTGGCCTGGTCGCTCGAGCGGACCCATGGTTCGCTCGAGCGAACAGGCTTCTGCCTGCGCTCATGCCAGGCAGGGGCTTGGTCGCTCGAGCGGACCCATGGTTCGCTCGAGCGAACAGGCTTCTGCCTGTGCTCGCTGAGTGCAGATATTGCACTCCTACTACATGGTCCACATGTCCATTCTTTTCTTCCTTTCTTTTTTAACAATCTTTCCACTCTAATTAGCAAACTAAATACATGATTAACCATGCTATCAAGGCTCACATTGGGCATTCATTTCAAACTTAATCAAAGCATTAACAAAGAACCCATTTCACAATACTTGAAACCCATTCATCTCTAAACAAATCCAAACTTCAACAAAACAAGACCCATTTCAAAGATATGAAATTCTGAAAGTGTGGAAGGACATTAGATATGCTTGCATTGTCTAAAACAAGATCATAACATGAAAACCTAATAAATCAAAACATTAATACCAAATGCAAATCCAAGACACACATGTACACCCACATAAAAAGATCACTTGCCTTAGCCAAATGAACACAAGATCTTCTTCAAGCACTCCCAACCAAAAAGCCAATCCAAGAACTACAAAAGCCCATGAAATCCATTCAAAAACTCACCCAAAAACACAACCCAACAACCCATTTCGAAATGGTTGCTACAAGTTAGAAAAACAAGATCTTTGGAGGTAGAAGAAACTCCATTAAAGAGATGGGTTGAAGCTCTTACCTAGAGGTGCCCAAACAAGAAATGAGGAAGAAAATGGAGATCCTTCCCACCAAGAAACTTCAAGAAAATTGTATCAATGGCAAGCTTGAGATGAGAGGAAGAAGATGATGGTTTTAGAATTTCATTTGGAGTCTCCTAGCTCAAGCATTCAAGGGAAGAAGAAGAGGGGAAAAGAGGGGTTTTTTTTTCCCAGCCCTAAGTTTAGAAAAATTGCAGAGATTTGTAGAATGGAGAGGAAGAGAAGGGAAAGGAGGTTAAGTGATTGCAAGATGGGACCCATTAGAACTAATTCTTGTATCAAGGAAAACATGAACTTGCGGGCCTCGGATGAAGTCGACGAAGAAGGATAAAACGATCCTCGAAATATCTAGTTTTCAAAAAGTATATTTTCGACATAGTTTTGGGATCTCGAAAATCGTGTCCAGATTTGAGTGTGAAAAGGCTATTTTACCCTTTTGGCCAAAACTTGATTTTTCTAGGCTTCAAACACGAATGAGCTAAACATGAAAGTTGCACATAATCATAAAACCAATCAAATGAGATGAAAATCACGATTCACACAAAACCAAACACAATCTTCCCACGCTTGCACGTACACCCAGGCCTTCCTGAGTGAGCCTAATAAACACTAAACGTTCTCGAACTCCCCAAAGCTATAACCAAGGCTAAAACCAATCACATTCTAACCCATGCTAACTAAACCCAAATCAAGACTAAGCACACGCTAAGCAAACACTATTGGGTTAAATCCTGGGTTGGGGTTTGACATCGGGCCTCCTTTGTAACACCTCTAGAAGTTGCCTCTGCATCTCTTGCAATTCCCTAGCATGATCCTGATCTTTCTTCAACATTTGTTCTTGCAGTCTGGCCTGATTCTC
Organism: Camphora micrantha; assembly: GCA_003546025.1. Taxonomy (NCBI): domain Eukaryota; kingdom Viridiplantae; phylum Streptophyta; class Magnoliopsida; order Laurales; family Lauraceae; genus Camphora; species Camphora micrantha. Next base: position 46,002,007 of record QPKB01000003.1, on the reverse strand, counting down.
ATTAGCCTGCCTTTGTTGATCTATCATGGCTTGCATCATCTGTTGGAACTGATTTGGCATGGTGTTCTCGGGGATGTCCTCTTGGACTAGCCCTGTTTGTTCACTGTTACTGGCTGTAGGATTGCCATTTACTGGCCTTTTGCGAGGTGGCATGATGCTGCAAAACAATTCGTTAGCACAAGATAATACAATAGGGGTCACACAATGCTCACACGATACTAACTAATGAAAACTCTAACGAATCCTCGCCACGTCCTTAGGATTTCTAGTTTCTTTTAATTGCTTGAAACACGTCTCGCTCTGATACCTGTCTGTCGTGACCCCGGACCGGGCCATCGGGCCTAATCCGGGATCGGGACACTAATATAATGAATGATGTATGTATGATTGATAGTGCATGAATTAAATCCAAACCAAAACCAAACTCAAAACGTATACGAGTCCATCAAGAAGGATGCCACTCGTACACACGATTTCCCATAGATGTCCGCGGTGAGGATATCATATCAACATGAATATTTCTTTTATGTGCGGAAGCGTGTAGCAAATCTATTTTCATACATTCATGTCCAAGGTACAAGATTAACGCATATTTCATACTAGTATCAAAATGAGCAATGATCATTAAAGCTATAACCCCAAAATAAAGTTAAGGTTTACAACAAAGTAGTTTAATTACATTGTTCCCAAAAATAGAGGCCAACAAAGGCCAATATGAATAAAGTAACAAGTTCCCCAAAAGAATGGTTAGACACAACCCAAAATGTTACGTCACTCGGCACCCGAATGTCTAAATGACATCATCGGCGTGCCACTCAACTAATCGTTGCGGTTCGCCGACCGCCTCCTCAAGCTCCTCCTCGGGGAGACCAACAACGGGACCTGAGCACCAAAGCAAAGGGTCAAACACAACGGTTTGGCAAACGGGTGAAAAGACATAACAATAAAGAAAATACCTTGTAAAACATTTAAACATGTCAAAGCAATAGTTTAATAAAACAAGAGAAACATTTGTTCAAATACATATGCAATATAAAACATGTAAGGTATCCAAGGAAACGGGAAACAGACAAGATGGCAACCACACATAGCTAAGTCCTCTATCACCGAAGTGACATGAGCATATCGGGATGTTGTCTCAGTCACCGAAGTGCGGAGATGCAACATAAGTAACATATACATAATATAATACAATACGGGACGGGACGCGAACCGGGTATCGGGATCCAAAACTGCAGCTGGCGGGACGGGAAAGGGTCTCCAAGTCGGTATATCAAACCAGCAAGGAAAGCCAAGCTTAGTGGTGCCGACTCATAGGTCAAATCATGTAAAACAAGACACGTACAAATCATATGTAATGCACTTAAATAAACGGGCAGGACGGGGTGCTCAAAAGCACTAATTTCATTTTCAAACGGGAAGTGCATATCGGGGCTAGCAAAAGCTCTAGTTTCAAATTCAATGTTTTCGGGAATGATAAATCACATTTCTTGAAATTCGGGACAAGTGTCGGGATTCGATATAAATCAAGTGAATAAGGACCCCGTATGTCGATTGTGATAATCACTTGGTACTCCTTGAGTTTAGAGACATTTCGGGCTCTTTATGCACCTTAGGGATTCAAACCCTAATCGAATTTCAAATAGACAAAGCATAATAGGGATGGGATCCTAAGCACAATGTTAATCTAGTAGTACCTTACAACCTACTCATTCGTCGAAAGGAAAACGGATTCGCGATATCCAAACAAACCAATTTCGCGTTTAGATAAAAGAAAGGATATCCCGTCGTTCCGTACCGTTCAAGATTGAACTAGGTTAAGTACCGATACAACCGGATTAATCGTGAGGAAATGTCGGTTCAACCATCCTCAAAGGATGCCAAACGGGTCCACAAAAGGGTCACTAAGTTCCACTTAAAGTCCATTTAACATAGGGTGAAAATTTAGTTTTTCAGCAGGTTTCCAGTTGGGCCGGTCGACCTGGCCCATGGCCGGTCGACCGCGTACACAGAGGGCTCGGTCGACCGACCATGGGCCAGGTCGACCGGAAGTTGTAACTTTAAATGGGTGAATAGTGTTTTGGTCAGGCTCCAGAGAGCCTGACCTCTGTGTCGCCGGTCAACCGCGCCCCTTGGCCGGTCGACCGCTCTAACTGCGCAACAGCAGTCCCCGCAGTTCAGCAGGTTGCCCAACAGGGGGGCCTATTCCAGTGTCCCCGGTCTACCGCGCCCCTTGGCTGGTCGACCACTTGAACTGCGTAACAGAACCCAGGTTCTGTTACAGCAGTTCAGTGGTTCTACCCATTTTTCCTATCTTTTCTTTCCTTTCTTAAAACCTGATGAGCAATCCAAAGCATGGATAAAACAAGCTATCAAGACTAAAATGAGCATGTATTTCAAGTCTAAACAAGTCATTAATATCTCAAAATGTTAGGTGAAAACATAAATGTATTTCATCAAAACTCATTCAAATGTAAAAGTATCAAATCATCCACTTCCCTTAAGTCTTTAATCAATGGGAAACAAGCTCTTATGCACCCTTGCAAGTCAAGAACACAAGCTCTATAAAAACCCCCAAAACAAACCCTAAAATGGGTCAAAACAATGAAGGAAAAGAGAGAGCTTTCAATAATGAAAATGTAGCTTCTCTAAGGCTAGAAGAACACTAATCTAGAAGATTAGGAAGAGAGCTTACCAATAGATGCTCCAAATGAACAAGACAAGCTAGAAGAGGATCTTAAAGAGATGAGATTCCTCCACAAATGGTACCAATGGAGAGCCCTTGAAGTGGAGAAGAAGATAATGAAATCCTTTGAGATGATGGTGCAAGTTTGGTGATGCTTGAGCAAGGAGAAGAAGAGAAAAGTGCACACAAACCCTAGGTTCAGTTGTTGTGCTGGAAAAAGAGAGAATGAGGGAGATGAGCTCTCTTTTATAAGCTACACAAGTGCGCTCCACCAACTAGTAAGCTTGTTGGGCTGAAATAGTGGTTTTCGGGACTTCGGATGAAATCGACGAAGAAGGAAGAAATGATCGTCGAAATATCTAGTTTCTAAAAAGTATATGTTTCGCGGGTTTCGGGATTAACAATAATTTGGTACAGATTTGGTGTAAAAGTATTGTTTTGCCCTTGAAGCTAGAAAAGTCAAGTTTCGGGGTTTCGAACGGGAACGGGATCAACATGAAAGTTGAAGGCAATAACGAGATAAACAAAACGGGATAAAATACAAATCAAGAAAACCAAGATAGAACCTCAAGTACACGTAAAGTCATAAACAAGGAACCCCCAAAGGGCCCCACTAATACCAAAGGCACTCAAAATCCCCAAAGCTATTTCAAAGCTACTCTAAACCAACTAAACCAAAATCCACAAAACAAAACAAGACTAACATGCAACTAACTAAGCACTAATCGAGGTCGCTCGGATCGGGGTCTTACAAAGTTGGACCTCAAACTCCTTTGAAAAGTCAATTATAATCTCTTTGGGTGTGTATAACTCATAGGTACGTAGTCTGTCTATTATCCACCTTGCAATGAATCTAGATGTTGTTTGCCCATGTCCAAGCCCTATCATTGGCTTCGAACATGTATGAGCACCATTGTATGTCCTAACTTGAAATTCTAGGCTGGAGTCAACAAGTGTTACATGGATACGCCAAGGACATTTACTTTCACTGCACAGTGCAGTAACTTCTATTGGAGATGTTCTTAAGCGTTTCATTGCAGCTTTTGCAAGTGTTTCTATAAAAGAATTGCGGTTTGGAAGTTTTCTTCCCTTCCAGATCTCATGCATGGAGTTAATATTCTGATCATCTCCCAGAACAAGGGGATCAGGTACCAATTTGTCTACTAGATTCAAATTTAGAGTTGCATTACATGGCTCTCCAATAATCTCTTGTTGAATAGAAGCTATCTTTGGTTGTTAAGGAAGATGCATATTCATATTCAAGTCAATCAAGTTAAATGGATCACTGCGACAATCTTCTTGAAAAACTGATTCATGGCCATCCCCATAAGAAAATGTTTGTGCTCCATCACTTATGGATGTGGTTTCATTTCGATGATCATCAAATGGTAATGATCTTTTCAAATGTATTTGAATTGATGGCGTCACTGGAAGATTATTCTTGCTTAATTAATTGAACAATAAGATCGCCTTTTTCTATAAAATTATCTCAAAATAGATCTCAATGGTGTTAACCATAACATACCTCTCATAACAAACCTTTGCTTTAGGAGCAACTCTCTCGTTATCAACTTCCGTAAATATTCAGCAACTTGTGCATGCCCTCGAAGATGTGCGACTTGAACAACTTTAAAATGAACAATAGGAAGAAGTTTATGAATAAGAGGAAATTTAGCATTCATTAAGAAAATTGTATAAAACAAATTAATGCGTACCGCGTAGTGGGCTCCTTAGTTGTTCCTATAATTTCCGAACTTCTATAGAGATACAACAATATGGGGTCAGTTCGATTACGGTTTAATCTAAGCATACTCTGCATATCTCCATCGCCTTTTAGATCGACCAATGTTAATATCCGATTGATATGACACATGTATCATATTAGTGGATACTCATCATCTTCATCCCAATTCGTCTCTATACTTATTTGTACAACTACTGCATTATAACTTATATTGTTATTCACGAATATGATTCTCTGCTCGCCACCCATGTATATTGGGTTTAGTTGATCAATATCCAGATCCCCATTAAAGTGCAATATCAAACATAATTTATTTTCGGACATTCTGTAATAACAAAGAAGTTCAAAATTGGATCAAATGTTAGAAAATCGAAGAGTAGCATTCTAAGACATTTCTGATAGAACTAGAGTTCACCACATATATGTGGTAACTCACATATATATATATATATATATATATGCCTCTTGCAACCCCCAAGTCTCTTTGTTCTTATTCTACATGGTTCTTCTTGAATCGGGCCTAGAGAAAATCAATAACTTTTTGGTTTACTTGGAAGGCCTTAGCAAGGACATCAACATATATGAACTCATGTTCAGTGCTGACGTACTAACCACATTGTCGTCTCCAACATTGTGCTAGAAGTGAATCAAGCTCACTGGAAAACGAACACCTCACCCTTTTGAAATAAACAGATGTTTGCACCCTTGTTCTCAAACCTCTTCAAATGAAAACGTTGGGAATTTTGAAAGAAATTGGCCTTGCTTTTGTGGAAACTTTATGACTCAGGCATTTACAAAATAACATATCATGAAGACATTCTAATGATCTAAGAAGCTTTACAAATATGATTGAAATAAAGATCAAAATTGTTCTACAGTTTAGGTAAGAATGTTTACACAAAAGCAATGAGATAAATTAAAATGAAGTAAGATAAAAACAAAAGAACAAACAAGAAGACAATAAAAAAAAAAAAACCCATGTTTTTTTCTTTCTTTCTTATTTTTGGGACAGAGGTGAACAACGGGATGCAACTCTTGATTTCCTCATCCGATCACATGATGATGGTTTCATGAGAAGTAGTTCCCAACAAGGGCACATAGACCGCAAAATTCCACAAGTTACTGACATCATGGATCTATCCCTTGTTCAAGCTAAATTCATTAGAACAGAGAAGAAACCAAATGGAAAAGAAAGGGAAGAGGAGTAGAGGATAAACCTTCATATACTTTTGGAGAAATGAAAGAGCAATGGCTTAATCTTCTTGAGAACCTCCTCTAACGATGGAGACAGCCACATAAAAAAATGAGGGGAAATGACCTGCTTTAAGAGATACGAACAGAGGGAAAACGAGCGACTTTTATATTGACTTTTCAGTTTCTATGATATCGAAAATATTTGCGATATCGCACATAGGGGTAGACTTAAAGAAAAAAAAAATGGTTCTATGTACGATCCCCATATTTGGGATTTAGTTTTGGTCAACACCATTTTGAGTAATACATGGTATTTTATAACCTATACAGTCAAATCCCCTTGATCCAATGACAAAAAAACATGTGGATTGCCGATCGCATGGTAGAGAGATCTTAGGTCATGATGAAAAGACATGAGGATTATCAATCTAATCATGAAAACACCCAAAATCATTAATCCAATGTTTAAAATTTGTGTGGATTGCCGATCACACAATGGAGACACCTTGAACTACCAATCCAATGATGCAAAATATATGGGTTATCAATCTAATGGTGGAAACACCACACATCACTGTCCAATCATGAAAAATGAGTAAATTACCAAACAAATGGTAAAAACACTCAAAAAATTGATTCATAGTAGACTTGAAAGCTTTAGAAGAAATATTGAGAAATTGAATGCCATAAAGCAAAATTGTCATTTATTAGCTCCTTTTAGTTACTTATAAAGAACAGAAGTAGATCAAGAATAGGAAGCACGTTCCTTCTTGGATTAGGACATTATATTTTTTGTTTTGAGTATTGTAATCCACCCATAAAAGTAGAAATAAATAAAAAGGAGATTTCCTTGTAATATTGATTTAATCTTATTCAATACAAGAGACTGTCTCTATTTTATTTGATACATTGTAAGGAAGGACAAAATCAGAGGGGCTATCTTATCATTTCATAAATTTCTTTCTACCAATGAATTAGAGTTTGTATGCATATTAGTTACCTAATGATGGAAGTGAATTAGAGTTTACTTTCACCTCTTTACGGTTCGAGAGACACTGCCCCTAGAGGCCAATCCGCTATGGGCCGCGCCTAGATATGTCATTTGGGCCCATTTGATATTTGGGCTAGACTTGAATCAAGGGAATAAAGCCTAAAGACTATCCTGAATGACAATTGCTTATAATTTAGTAATTAATAGTCCAAAAAACTGCTAAAAGCAAAACAACCTATAAAAATCCCAACTTGGCCCGACCTGATTGAGTAAATGGGTAGGTTGGGGCTTGAAATTTACGGCTCATGTTGGGCTTGGACTAGAAAAATGCATGTATTTCTAAAGTTAGGCCAGGCCCATGCATGCCTTATTTCGACCTGACCCCACCCATGACCACCCCTAGCCACCACCTCTATACTTCAATAATTGCTAATAACCCAAATCAATTAGCTGGACCAGCAACCGTCGCAAAAGCCAAACTGCATTTACCCTCTAAATCATCTTTTACTAAGGTCAACTTAATTTAAAAAAAAAATTTACACTTCCTACCAACCATTAGATTGGTCACTCATACGTGATGAATTGACATCGATTATATAACAATATCAAGGGATTAATGTGAAAAATCTATCGGGGAATTCTATATGCACCCACCAAATGTGTTGAACACACCCACTTGCTGAGCTCACCAAACTTAATCTTTTTTTAAAAAAGTTTTTGTTGAGCCCACCCACCATAATACCAAAACTGCCCACGCGAAAAGCCCTAGGCGTTTCATTTCCATTGTCATTCCCTCGTCGACAGTTTTCAAATTTATCTAGTCTTGGGCGTCGACCTCTTCTCTATCGACTTCTTCTCCACTAAACAGCTCTTCTTCTGCCCTCTTCTCCACTACACAACTCTTCTTCTTCTTCTTCTTCTTCTTCTTCTTCTTGTTCATAGGACGCTCAAACAAGGTTAGCTCTTCTTTTTCTTCTTCTTTTTCTTGTTCATAGGTTTATCATTTTCACATTCTTTTTAGGTCATCATTTATGCGTTAGAGATTACAGACGTTTGCAATATAATTGCTGGATGTATTTTCACATTTGAACTGCATAATTCCTGTCCATTGTGCAAAAACCCGTGGCTCATTTCATTCATTTTTTGCGATCTGCTTGGCATTCCAGAAATGTGTAGGGAATTTCTGCACGGCACATGATAGCCATTCATGGACTATATGCACGGCAGATATAACAGTGCAAGTCCACATATGCACGGCACATCTAAGCCGTACACATCAAATATGCACGTAATTATTGCGTTGTGCATAAACATTTTGCAGAGATTCATTGTGCCGTGCAGAATCATTTTGCACTGTCCATTTGAACCGAGCAGTACAATAAAGCATGGTATCTTTTGTTACGTTGTTTCCTCTTATTGATTTTCATTTTTAACGGATTGGAAGAAATGCTAAGAAAACTAGCTCACCGTATTGGTGGTAGCTCACAGCCGACAGGCGGACAGGTTAGTTCTTCTAGCGAGCCATCGAGAGTGCAGACCAAGATTGGTGTTACTAGACTGCATCACCGAGGTGTGCATGCGAGTTCTTCGACCGCCGGCCGTCAACGGCCAACGGCGTCTGAACAAAGATAAAAATTGCAGTAGGATCCACTCCCCGAGCCGGTTGAAGAGCATGTTGATAGTTCTTTAGAGGATGATTCCTTAGAGGAGGCGGCACAGCCGTCTAGTCTTCCTGCAGCGGCAGCAGGGGAGGATGATTCCTCGAACGATGAGGCACAGCCATCCAGTCCTCCTGCAGCGGCAGCAGGGGAGTGTCCCATTCCCGGTGGTCCGGCCGACCTATTTGTCCTTATGAGTGTTAGGATGCACATTGTCATGTCCATATGGGACGAGGAGGTACAGATTCATTATTTTAATATTTTAATTAATCATTTTGCAAATAAGATGTTTCATAGTCTATAATAACAGATATTAATGAAGATTTATAATTGTAATGTGCAGGAACGTGGCCTGCTCAAATGTATCAGTCATTGGTGTCAGCTGAAGAATTAGTGCATACCTCTGCCCGGGGATGGGGCTGATCTTCATGTTCCTCGGTTTCATGCTATTTATAGTAGAGTCTGGATTGGCAGACTTGAAGCATTTCTCGTACCGATATATCTCCTGCCCTTTGGTATCGAGCTTTGTAGAGAGATGGCAACCTGAGACAAATACCTTCCACATGTCATTTGATGAGATGACAATCACCTTAGATGATGTAGGTACTCTCCTTGGCATCCGAGCAACGGGACTTCTTGTCCACGCATCGACAAGTATGGGATTTACTAATCAAGTAGATTTATTTGAGCGTGGACTGGGTGTGGATAAGGCATCTGCGTCAGCTGAGTTGAGTGTAGCGCGTGGTGGGGTCATCAAGATGGGGTGGATCAAACGGGTGTGCGGCGATGTGACTGCTGTGTCGTCCGTTGAGCAGATAGAGGATATCTTTTGTATTTGTTAGGTTGCACACTCTTCACCGATTAGTCATCGACTAGAGTCCCCGTCTACTACCTATCAAAACTGATGGACTTGGGACGGGTCCGTCATTATGCATGGGGGGCTGCCGCACTGGCATATCTGTATCGCCAATTGGGGACCACCACCAGGGCTGATGTGCGCCAGATTACTGGATATCTTACGCTACTCACGATAAATGTGTACACTTTTTACATATACATGCTCCATCGTAATTGGTCCTTTAAATTGTATAATTAATAATTGGTACCATTTGCAGGCTTTGGTGTGCGAGCACTTCCCATTTGTCCGTCCTCCTGCACAATGAGGATATACTGTTGGAATGCCTCTAACAAGCCGCTGGAATCCTGGTCAGGATTCCGGGATTGCGAGGGAGAACATATAGCTGTTGCGTGAGAGGATGGACGACCTATATCCACGTGAGGTGAGCACCCAATAGAGGCATTCATATATATTTTACGTTTTTGCGATAGATTACTTTATATTATATTAATTTATTGTTTCATTTACTTGCCACAGGTGGCTTGGAATCCATTGACGAAACCAATCGCGATAACTCTACGAGAACTTGGTGGAATCGGGGATGATCTCAAAGGCAGGAAAGTAAGGCACTACTGCATAGAAAGGTTGACCAATACAACGTTATAATATGAAGATGTCGTGACCCCGGACCAAGACCCGGGCCCGCGATGATGTATGATGATTAATTTCCCACAGGTTCCCGCGGTGAGGATTCCGAGACATGGAAATTCAAGCTCACACGATCAAGTATGCGGAAGCGTGTAGCAAATCACACCACAACTAGTCATGAATAATAAATAATTTATTCAATGAATGAGTAAAATAACATCAAGACCAAGATATCATAAGTAGGAAATAAATTCTGACATTCCCATCATAGTTCAAGTCACAAAGTTAAACAAAGTGTGTTAAGTTATTACATCCAAAATAAGAGGCCAACAAAGGCCTATACAATACCAAAAGTATTTAAGAACCCAAAACACGATGAATTGAAACTCAAGATTCCGCATGACGTCTAAATGGCGTCGTAGGGCTGCCACTCACTAGCTGGGGGTGGCTCAACAGCCTCCTCTGGACACTCCTCCTCAAAGGCAATGTCGCCTGCACCTGGGCACCAAAACAGCAATGTCAAACACAACGGTTTGGCAGGTAATCAATTTAGGCGTGAGCATGAAATAACAAATGTTTAATGAAAACATGTTAAAACAATTTACTGAACTTAAAGCAATTGCTTGACTAAGATGCATTTCGAGATAAAAACAAACTAGCGTGAATACATATTATATCATGAATAGTAAATCCACAAAGAGCCCATCCTTTCTATATCATATGTAATGAAAAGAGCAAGCACGCATGACGAACACGATATACATAATATAACAAGACATGATTCCCACAAATATAGGATTCGGGCTGCAGAACCAGACACGCACGATGTGTAATAAAATACACGACTAATCTGTAAATAATACACATGTTTAAAGACCCTCAAACAATAGATCAGACTAAAAGGGCAGTTTAAGCTCAGTGGTATTCACTTAAATTCATGAATGCATAAAATACGCGAAACACGGTCTAAACACGTCGAGATAAAAAGGAAGATCACTTATCAAAGCAAGACAAAGCACGACTAGTGAAGGCATGATTATATGCACAAGAGTTTAGAAGTGATCCACTTTTTAACACATAAAACAATCTTCAAACGAACTTGTGTTCGAATTTCAAAATGAATATATGATGTCCTTTCTTGTATTAAAACGGAATTTCAAACACGAAGTCCATCAAGTATATATTGAGGCCATTCGTTGACCCTTGTACAATTGGGGCCCGATGTAAGAAATAAATATAAATTTGGTGTCCCCGAAGTTAGAATACATTTTGGATCTCCAATGGCACAATGTCAATTTAAAACCCTCAATATAGTCTAGTTTTCAATCTTCAAAAACTTTACAATTAGGATAAAAATTTCAAAACTGGAAAATGATAGGTCGGTCTAGCGGTCTAGACAGTTCGCTCGAGCGAACCATCAGGTAGCTCGGGCGAGCAATGTTCTGTCTCAGACCTGACCAGACAGTGGATAGTTCGGTCGAGCGAACCAATGGTCGCTCGAGCGGACAGTTCTCTGTCTGCACTCGGACCAGGCAGTGGCCTGGTCGCTCGAGCGATCGAGCGAACAGGCTTCTACCTGTGCTCGCTGAGTGCAGAAACTGCACGTTTTTTGGGTGTTTCTTGAATCACTTCTTCCCTTCTTCTCACCTTTAGACCACCTAAAATTCTCTGAGCCTCCATGCTCTCCAAGGGGTCAATTTCACATTTCAATACCATTTAATCCATATAATTAAACATTCAAATCCATTTCTTATCAAAACAACCCAAATTTCTAATGGAACAAAGTTTTCAATCAAATAGAGATCTAAAATTTTGGAAAGTTACTTGACATAATACAAATACTTGAGTGAAAATCATAAAATAAGAGTCTAAGAAAAAAATAATAATAAAACCTAATAACAAGTTCTATGCAAACTTCAAGAGTAACAATGAAATCCACAAACACACGTGCACAATCAACCTATAGAGATTACTTGCCTTTGCCCAAATGTCAAACAAATCTTCTCCTTCAAGCACACTAATCCAATGGCTAAGCCAACACTACAAAAACCCCATGAAAACCATTTAAAACTCATCCAAACTTGCAAACAAGAAACCCATTTTGAAATGGGTGTTGAAAGCTAGAAAAACAAGATTCTTAAGAGTCAAAAGAACTCAATTGAAGAGATGGGTTGGGGCTCTTACGTAGAGTTGCCCAAACAAGAAACAAGGAAGGAAATGGAGAGCTTGCCCAACTAGAAATCCCAAGAAAATAGTATCAATAGAAAGCTTGGAATGAGAGGAGGAAAATGGTGGTCCTAGATTTTCATTTGGAGGTCTCTAGTTCATGCATTCAAGAGGAGAAAGTGAAGAGGAAAAAGGGTTTTCTTCTTGAGCTTGGGTCTCCTAGGGTTGCAGAAATTTGGAAATGGAAAGGAAGAGAAGGGGAAAGTGATAAAGTGTCTTGTAATTGGGGTCCAATAGAGCTAATTCTTGCATGGATGAAAACATGATCTTGTGGGCCTCGAATGAAGTTGACGAAGAAGGATAAAATGATCCTCGAAAATTCTAGTTTCCGATAAGTATAAATTTTACACGGTTTTGAGATTTCAAAATATATGTCCAGATTTGGGTATGAAAAGACAATTTTACCCTTTGGCCAAAAACTTGAGTTTCTGGGCTACAAACACAGATGGGCTAAACACAAAAGTTGTAAATAATCATAAAACCATTCAAATGAAATCAAAATCACAATTAACACAAAAATCAACACGATCCTCCCACGCTTGCACGTACACCCAGGCCTTCCTAAGTGTGTCGAACATAAAACGTTCTCAAAATTTCCAAAGCTATATCCAAGACTAAGATTAATTATATTCTAACCCAACGGTAACTAAACCCACTTATGACTAAGCACACACTAAGAATACACTAATCGGGTTAATCTTGGGTTGAGGTTTGACAGAAGATATCAGGTTACCCATGTCCGGCATTGTTATCCAACAATTACATAAAGGATTGCTTTCATAGTACGACAAGGCGTAATACAGCTTCCCAACTCTATCCTCTCTACCATATACCAATAAAAAATAATTTTGATACATCTGCAATTCACTGCTCAAATCCAGTCTAACCTGCATCCAACTATCCTCGCTCATGCCCAGAAGATCAGTTATAGCTCTGAATCCACAGTTACCATCAGCTACAACATCCTTAACAATCTGGATATATGGTCCTATAGACTGAAGAAGCAAATCCAGAAACGTACATGACCGAGTGCGACAGACACTCAATTTCTCCTTCTTCTTCGTTATAGCTGGATTGCTTAATCTAGCTAGAACGCTATCTTGACTAGAGAGTGCATACTTGAAAGCAGATGGTTCTCGACGCGTAGACCGATCCAACTTCTTGTTTTTCGATTAAGACCGACTGTGGGTATTCAATTTAACATTCGATTCAAAAAGAGAAGTAGAGAAACTCCCCAATTCTCTAAGTTTTTTTAATATTTGTATTTTACCCCTCTGATCACTACTCTGAAATTTCCTAGCGATCAACTCGAATTCGGGAGTTGTGGTCAACTCAGGGGCTTCGTTCACCGTAGTGGACTCTAAATTGAGCTTCCGCCAATAGTGGTGGACACAGCTCAGTGGTATTTGAGAGTCTTCCCTTATGTACTCGGCAATTTCGTGTGCACATGATAACCCATGGGTATATCGAATTACGCACCCACATGCCGCCGAATCTGGACCAATATCACCAGCTCTTATCGACTCATTCAACACTATATCCAAAGCATTCCTTAATAGAAATCCTCTTAACTCACGAAACAGTGCTGCTTTGAACTTATGTTGCACGGTGTTCAAAATCTTTAAAAAAAGCATTTATCTCCGTAAAAAGCAATTCAAGCAAGGCATGGATAACCTGTCATGATGAATCAAAGCTACAGTTCGATGTACCTAGGTGTCTCTTCAATTTTGCATGTGTACTCTCAACCCTGTTTGTAATGACATTCCCAAAGTGCATTGCCGATTCATCCAAGCAACCACAAATTGTTCCTTGTGCTTATTCAATCACGAGTTCTTCACATAATCAACAGTGTGTGGATAACCGCAATAATTCCGGTCCAATGCACTTAGAAGTTGCATGTAGTCATTTTCAGTGAGAGAGACTACCAACATGTTCCAACAATGGATAAATGCATCCCATCTGTCGTTGGTATCAAAAAACTTCTTACAATTTGCCAAGATGTTCCTAGAAATATGCCACCTCCATAATAAGTTTGTTGCATTCGGAAAAACAACATATATTGCATTCATCAGTGCTAAGTCTTTGTCTGTGACAATCACACGGGGCAGAACGCATCCATCCATTAATTCCTTAAGCCTCTCCAAAGCCCATCTATAATTGGCCTCCCTCTCTGATTCAAGGTACACAAAAGCAACGGAGAACGTCAGTTGAGTAGATGTGAAACCAACAATCTCAAGCAAGGGAAGTCGATATCTATTAGTCTTGTACGTAGAATCCATTATCAAAACTTTGAAAATGCACGTAACAACTGAATAGATGATAGATGTGCCCATAATAGGTCCATGATAAGATCTGTAGCGTCATTGCTAGTGTGATACTCAATGTAGTTGTTCTCCTCCAAATGCATCATGAGTTGCTGCATCTGTAATCGACCGGCCATCTCAATCACCCTCCACTTCTGACGAGCATTGTAAATACTCTGCATTGTAGTGGTATTGTGTACGTCCCTTTCTTGCAATGTTCAAAGGATGTTCCTCGGCTTCACCAAACTCTTAGACATTGAATTCATCCCCAGAAAGCCTCCCAGCAAATGAGTGCCACTCGAGATGTTGTGCGTTTGGATGATTGTGTACCCCACAAACCACTGTTAACTTCCAATCATCGTCAGTTGCCAACTTTCGGCCATTCAAAGCAAAAGGGCAACTACACTTCTTAATTCCCGTTGCCTTATTAGGATTTTTCTTTTCGAAGACCTTCAATGGACCCATGTAACTACTACTTCTCTCACAAGATAAAACTATTCTCAGCTTCCTACCATCTCCACCAACATCTGAAGTTTTGATTACAATTATCAAGCCATGTTTCTTTCCAATATCCCTTGTCCATTGGATTAGGCCCTCTCGGCTTCTGAATATCTTGTCAGTGGTGAAGACATTAGTAAAATCCAAAGAGCACTCACTAGCACCGGTTGAATCAATCTCCTGAAAATATAATTACAAATTTTTAGTTTATCAATGCATGAGCCTTTACAACCGTGCAATATTATACTGCACGGTTTATGTAGGCCGTTCTTCATATATATGCTTGGTTTACTATTGCCGTGCAATAACCCTTTGTACGGTATAATTGTGTCGTGCAATCATGATTTGTCCGGTAGTATTGCGTTGTGCAATATACCAATGAATGGTTTTGCAATAGCCGAACATATCTGAAGATGCACAGTTCTAGAATACTAAGCAAGACGCGAGAAATATAAATAACAAGCTAGAAACGAAGTCAAAACTTATATCTCCTCTTGGTAGATCGTCAGTTGCTTGTCCATAATGAAAATGCCTACTTTCAATAGACAATGTGGTGCAAGGAGATGAGTACTTCCAATATCGTTAAAGAAATGGATGAGACTTGAGGATACTTCTAAGAGTTGAAGAAGATGATGAGGAAGGAGATGAACATCAATGAGGGGGAAGGAGTGCAGAGGAATAGTGACGAAATAGTGGATAAAAAGGAGAATGAAGAAGAAGAAGAGGAGGAGATCATAGTAGAGAAACTGAAAAGCTACAGTGTAGAAAAACCAAAGGAAAAGGAGAGGAGGTTGATGGTGAAGGGCAATTTCGTCCTTTCACCTAAGAGCATTTTGGTAATTAAAAAAATTTAAAGGAGTTGCTATTGGCACACAAAATATACCTTTCCCCACACAAATTCTCTCCACGCACATCACAATAATTTAAAAATTACATTATTTCTTTCCACACACAGCAAAAATCCCCAATTTACCCCTCTCTCCATTTCCCTCTTTCTTCCCACACACATCGTCTTCCCTTTCTCTTCATCCACAAATCAACCGAACTCTCAAAGCATTTTCTTACGTCTCCGACGTCTCTGTCTCTCCAGCGTTCCTCCGGCATTCCTTCGGCGTTCCCAGTCCTCTACACCATCTCCTTTTCCAAAGGCAAATCACTATCTCCACCATTGTCATTTCATTTTTCTTCACCATTTATTCTTTACCATTTTATCCATCTTAGATTACCTTTTTTTTCATGAAAACTTATTATTGGGATAGATTCTCATTCAATGTAAGATTTTACAAATAGTGGTAAAGTTTTTTCATGCATTTGGGCTGTTTTCCATCCATCATCACAACCATTTTTCTCCCAAAAATCACGACTTGTTCGGACCAGAATATCCGAACAAATTCCTTATGTTCGGACCTTAACATCCGAACAATATTATTTTGTTCAGATATAAATTTCTGAACATAAGCCTTTTGTTCAGATATTCAGGTCCGAACAATCTACTACAAAAACCATTCATGTTATACTACAATGTTTTGTATTTTTATTTCAGATATGGACCGACCGAGCTCTTCTAGAGTGTGACCTACCGCTTCAAACAGAAGACGTCGCCACCGAGTGGAAGAGGTTGTAGAAGAACCTCTTCGTAGTGAGGAGGACGTTGAAAAACAACCTGAGATGGAAATGGAACCAGGTCCGAGGCCACAAGATAGGTCCTTATTGACCAGCTTTGATACACATATAGCTGGGTATATTTGGAGTGGACAGGTGTGTTTCATTTGTTCCATATCAAGATTGATTGATTGATTTAGTTGTGAATTTCTTCGATAATGTATCAATTGTTGAATGCAGGATCGAGGAGCACTGAAGTGTCTAAGTCATGGTCAGAAAGTGCCATTGTGGCAATGGCAATTGAATGGGTCTGATAGGTTTAGGCAGTGGATTTTCAGGTCTAGATTGGCTCCCTTAGTGACTGCATCATACCGCTCCGTCAATAAGATTATTGTATCGGGTTTTGTAGAAAGGTGGCAACCTGAGACTAATACCTTTTACATGTCATTTGGTGAGATGACTATCACTTTAGATGATGTTGCATCCATCATAGGCTTTTCAATGACGGGGCGGACTGTCTCGTATAATGATAGAATGGCATATGAGGAAACTAAAGCACTCCTTGTTGATGCCACTAGGAGTAGAACCCATAGAGGCATTTGATGAGCTGATCCAGGTGCGGGGCCAAATCTGTCAGATTGGAGTGGTTACAGGAAAGGTTTGGCGGAATGTTTGACGATGATGGGGAGGAGATGGTTGACTATGCAATCAGAGCTTACCTTCTATACCTGTTGGGATGTACGTTATTCATAGACAAGATGGGCACACGGGTGCCGATCATATTTCTTACATATTTGGTGGATTTGGATAACGTATGTTCTTATGCATGGGGTACTGCTGCACTGGCATATCTCTACAGGCAATTGGAGTTAGCAACCCGGCATGAAGTTAAACAAATTGCCAGTTACCTAACTCTATTGGAAGGTTGGGTGTACGAGCACTTCGAATGTTTGGCTCTAACTCCAAACATTCACTATCAACCCGATCAGACATAGGTCCATCGATGGGTCCCTCGTAGGGAGTCTGCTCGTTTACAAGCACTACGAGAGAGACTTGATTCCACGAGCACTGACTTGGTAATTACGCATATTTTCATACTCATTTTCTATCACATAAAGTTATTATGTATTCTCATATCTGATGCTTGGATTCACTATTTTCAGGTCACTTGGGACCCATATCGTGATGTTAGGCGCTATCACCCTTTCAATGAGGTTGCATACTACTGTGGATGTATCAAGTGCATGGATGTTGTTGAGCCTTATCATCTAGATAAGATGCTCAGACAGTTTGGGAGAGTACAAACTATTTCTCCACCGCCATTAGCCCATATTTGCACTACGTGAGGTCCGACTGCCCGTGACTACCATATCGCGTATCAATACATCAATCAAGTTTGGGAGGGATGGCCTAATCACCTAGTGTCTTCATTGAACCGTAGTCAACCAGTAAGGCGTCTTATAGATTGCGTACCCGGGTATATGGATTGGTATAAACGAGTATCGTGGAGGATAGTACTGTTAGATTGTATGGACTCAATCCATCAGATGATGTAATAAATTGATTAATTTCTTTATTTATCAATAATATCATGATTTCCTTTCATGAGATGAATGGTGTTTCATTACTTAATGCACATGACCAATACATATAATATAATGGTTCATGAGTTGAACCGAGTCTCATTAGTATACTAGATGTGATATATGTGTATGGATGAAATCCACTCACGGGAGACATGTGTCACAAATCTTATACTTAAATATCTTCACAACCGGTGATGAGACTGGGCATCTCATCTGATAAGGTTGCAACACTTTGATCACTATGAGATAGTGTAATTTGTCTCGATCATATTTGTCTCCATCATCAGAATGTAAGATTCTGAATCATGGTGCTGGTACATTGGATGTATTGAAGGACCATGAGAAGCACCGTATTGAATACTGTCTCGAGTTTAAGGTTTGCTCTCATAATTCCCTACCAATAGGCTCTTAATCATAAGATATTGATGAACTCAAGTTTCTATCTATTCATTTGCTTTGAGTCACCAATACGTGAGGCCAACTGTAGGTCAACACCTTGGTGTCTTGGGTAGGTGGTAGTAGGACTGTGGGAATAGTCAATGGTCAAGATGGAATCTATCTATATTATCCCCTTGTGTCAATTAATAGATTTGTCATTAGTAAGTGCGCACCCATCTCGATTAAGAGTTAATTGGATGGTACTGATGATCACTGTGATTAATTAAGGCTCAAGGATAATAAGATATAGATTTAAATTGGTGGGACAGTTTTAGTCCAATTAATCCATGGATATTGATAGAGGGGCCTACTTGTGGTAATCTGGAAGTTTAGGGTCTTCATTGTAATTTATTCCTAAGACTGGAATGCAATTGCATTTATATAGTGGTGTTATTTGCAATTAACTGTGGGGCTGGATTGCACATGAGAGGTGGGGTCGCGGTGTCCCAGTTGGAGCCAGCTTTCTATATAATCACTAGTGGTCCCTACGCTAGCCCAAGTTATTAAGATACTTATCCTACTTGAACTCTAAAAGGAAAGAATTAGAAAGTTACTATTTCTATTTGAAGTGGGACTTCTAATAGTGGTAATAGTTAACTTACTAATTATTGTGGAAGTGAGACTTCTATAGCAATTAGATAGGAGAAAGTTGCTGATTATTAAGGAAGTAGGACTTCTAGTTAATTAGTAAAAAGAAGAGTTGCTTAAAAGCTATAAAAAGGAGAACAAGGGGCTGGGACGTCCACTCTCTCTTGGAATTCTCGCCCAGCCCCCTTTTGTGCAAGAGTTGCACATCTCTCATACTCTTCTAGTTCTCTTCTAGTTCCTTGAGTTTCTTGAAGGGTTTTCTCTTGAAGTTTCCACCAGTCTTCTTGAGAAAAGAGATCAAATACGGGTCATAGCGTGGAAGACTAAGAGGTCTTGGAGATCCTAAGTTGCTTACAAAGAAAGAGTTTCTTCAACTAGCAAGTCTTCTTCTCCATTAGAGCACAACCAGGCTCCAAAGGTATAATCTTCATCTACCTTTATATTGTTGAATTGTTGCTGTTCTTCTATCTTTTAGATAGAATATATTGCTGTACATGATTGACGAGACAGAGGGATTGCATTCTGGATATGATTTGTGGCCTTATGGGCACTTGATCCCTGAGTCAAGTGAGTCAAAAATTTTGAAAATCTGTCCACGAGGCCCACCTATTTCCAACAATTACAAAACCCAAATCATCACTCTAATTTTGCGTCCCGTCCCGAGGAAACACAGTCTAGCAGTATGGTGGACTGTGAGCAGCGTAATTCGGATGCACTGTTCATTCTCGATGAAGTGATGGGAATGGGTGAGGACCATTGGGCTGAAGACCCACGGGGACTATATACCCATGTGAATCAGGTATCCCGTGTGTTACGAGGAATGTCAATTGTCGATGCTCAACGAACCATTCAACATCCCCACATGAGTTCACAAAGCTACATCCGCAGCAGGTCAACAAGGGGAAGGAGCACCTGACGAAATTTGAAGAAGTTTGACTAACAAGAATAAAAATTGTATTTCTTTTTATTTTTGTAGTTTGGATGGTTGTTATAAGACTTGGATCCTCTTTTAAGTAGTTTTCACTTTTGAAAGTGGTTGTACTTTTTAAGTTAGTTTATATGCATTTTGGTTATGTTATCTTTGATTATATATTCGGAATATGCTTGAATTGTTACAGATAAGCAGAAAATTTCAAAAGTGGATATGAAATGCTTCAAAAGGGACGAACTGAGCATCTGTTCGGAACAACAGTGCCGAACAAAAGGAATATGTTCGGCACTATGTTTCCAAACAGAACCCTTTTGTTCGGAAACACAGTACCATACAATTGCCATTTGTTCGGCACTGTATTTTCGAACAATTTCTGTAATTCTCATCACTTTAAAAAACTTTAATACACATCAAAACCACTTCCTCTCTCCTACTTTTAAAACTGCTACATACTCTAATAAAAATCAAAGCATTCATTAAATACAATAAAAGAACTACTAAATCACATTCCAAACTCCATCAAATGTTTAAAAATACTTGTTACATTCAACATAAATTCGCTATGATGACCAGGTAGTTCTATTCAATCCAAATCAATTGTCTCACATGTTGATACGTCTGGAGTTACGAGCTCTTTGAATTATACAATTCGATCCTTGTATGGAGTCTCTCAACCATTTGCACAAGAATGATGAAATTGTCTCCACTTATTTGCAATAGGCGGAATTGGATGACCAGGCACTAAGAATAATTGAACGAAATGATTCCGATTAACAAAACCTATTGTTCGCTCATTCCGAGAAGGAGTTGGCACTGGCACATACCGCAATGGGAGGAAAGTCAAACACTGTTCTATGCTCAAGTGGTATAACACCAAATTATAACGAGACGCTATGAGGTGCCCCATGTCAGGCATAGTCATCCAATAGTCCACCGATGGGTTGTCATCATAGTATGATAATGCTTCAACCAATTCCTCAATTCTATTATCCATCGCATATAATTGTTTGTAGTAGTTTACATGTGCAAGCAACTCTTGTAATAAATCTCTCCTAACTTATCTCCATTCATCCTCGGCTAGGCCATCCCCGGTTAGTACGAATCACACTAATCTTTTCTCTTCTCTTTGGTTTGCATTCTAGCCATCCTTTAACTTTAACTTCTGTCATTGCAACTGATTTAGGAGAGTAGGTATCCTGTGCAGACAGTACCAACTCAAATGCGCTTGGATCTCGTCGAGTTGAGGTATCAACTTTCATACTTGGTCTACCTCTTGTTCTTGATTTTACTTCGGGTTCTTTCAAATGTGTACTGTCTGGTTTTGATAGTTTTGCATATCTTCTTTAGAAGTTGCAGTTTTCTCGTGGAATCATACTCATTGAACTGTTTTTCAAGTAACTTCAAATCTGCCTTACAATCCAAGCCCATAGAAGAACTTGTTGATGGGGTAGTAGGCAACATATCAAGCTTACACCAATGCGGATGTATGCAACTAAGAGGAATAGGCTGCCCTTGACTTATATATTATGCAATCTCGTGCGCACAGGGTAATCCATGTGTACGTCGAATAACACAACCACAAACACTGGCGTCAATTCCAACTAGGTTGGCTCTCTTGGTTTTTGTTAAGATTTTTTCAAGTGCATTCTTAGAGACATTACCATGAAGCTCTTTGTATTCGGCCGGCTTGAAACTATGTTGCACAATTTTCTTACTCTTCTCAAACGAAACTTTGATACCAGTATACTACAACTCAAGCAAACCGTGGATTTTAGTCCAAACCGCTTCAAAATTTCCTTGACTTGATCCCAACTGCCTCTTAAGCTGTGCATGTGAACTCTCAACCCTACATAGGATTGTTAAGAGGTGAGGCATAGTAATTAATAGGCATAAATCAAATAATTAGTATCTATTTAAAAGTACATGTTCGAGGTAGTATTCCCAAAATGGACACAATTGTCTGTCCATGCGGAAACAAATCTCTCCTTGTAAGGATCTAACCAACTGCGCTTCACGTAATTGAGTGCATCAGGATACATATTGAATTTGTGATTTAGCTTACATAGTTGTTCACCAAACTCCTCTTCTGTTGATGAAGACACTTCCATGTTCCAGCTCATAATAAACCTATCCCATTTCTCTTTCGTTTCAAACAACTTTTTGCATCTCGCCAATACATTTCTATTAATATGCCATTTGCATAATAAATGAGTAGCACTCAGGAATACTCTGTTAATGGCGTTCATGAGTGACAGTTCTCTGTCCGTCATAATGACATTGGGAAGAAAACCATCACCAATAATAGAATGCAATACACCCAATGCCCATGCATAATTTTCTTCACGTTCTGCATGAATGTATGTAAAGCATACAGAAAAAGTCATGTTTGTGGATGTGACTCCAACAACCTCCAATAGAGGCATGCGATAACGATTGGTCTTGTAAGTACAGTCCATTATCAAAACATGTGGAAATGCACGTAATAAATCTAAACTGTTTGGGTGTGTCCAAATCAAGTCAGTAACAGTCTCGCTATCCTCACAAGTCTTATGCCATTCAATGTAATTATGCTCTGCCAACTTCCCAAGCAGTTGTTGCATCTGACTTCTTCCACCCTGCTCATTAACTTTATATCTGTAGGGTGCATTGTATATTGTCTTCATTGTGGTTACGTTTAATTCACTTCTTTGTTTCAACGTAACCAAAATTTCTTTTGGTCTAACCATGCTCTTGGACATATCAATCAGCAACTGAGTTTCCTCCATTGATAATCTGCCTGCAAATGAATGCCCCTCTAAATGTTCTGCTGCCGAATGATTATGCACACCACATATGACCTCCAATATTCAATCATCATTTAAGTCTAACTTTATGCCTTTTAATGCAAAAGGGCATCAACATTTTTTTTAATCGGTTTGTTTGATTCTTTTTCACTTTTGACCCTCTTCATACTTATATTGTCCACTTCTCTCGCATGCAAGGAGTACTCTAACTTTGACACCTATCCGAGTAGCATTTGAAACCTTTATCACAATGACAAATCTATTACCACGAGCCCAACTGATCAACGAATCGCGACTGTGAAATATCTACAATAAACAAATTTAATACGAATTTAGTAACAAATAATTGTAATTTGAGTAATAAATTCACAGTTGGACATACCTCTTGAGTTATAAACTCACTGGTATAATCCATGACAAAGTCCGATCCAACCTGACTTTCTTGCGTAGAGACCTGCAAAAGTACAAAATCAAATATCACTGTTCCGTATGAAACATCCGAACATACGGTTTATGTTCGAACCTGAAAGTCAGAACATAAACAATATGTTCGGACTTTTAGGTCCGGACATACCCCATATGTTTGGATCTACAGTTTCGAACATATGGTTTATATTCGGATCAGAAAGGCCGTACATATCGGGAACCTGCAACTCAATCCAAGCAAGAAAAAATTTTAAAAAAGAGGCATAAATACAAAAAAAAAAAAAAAACACACACACACACAAACAAACAAAGAAACTGACCTTTCCACTACTGCTTTGATTTAAAGGTACAATTTGATTGTTGTTTTCTTCCTTCATTGCACTAGAAAGTAGAGGAATATGAGTGAAGATGAGTAGGCAAGTGGATGGAGCAAGTGGAGAGTGAGAAGTGGAAAGTGAGATGAGTTGACTAGGAGAAGAAAATTGAGGAATGTGAGTGAAGATGTGTTGCCCCAGGAAAATGGAGGAAATGGAGAGTGAGAAGTGAAGAATGAGATGAGTGAGAGAAGAAGAAGAAGAGCTTGTGTGTGAAAAGAAAATGGGTATTGAGTTTTTGTGGGATTACGTCCATTTTGGTCATTTCATGAAGTGGTATGAATATAAAAAAAAAGAGATAAATTCCTTTTGTGTTTGAAAAGAAAAATTTTATATACCATTAATAACAGTCAAAATTTTTTGTGTGCGTGTTCTTGAAAACCCATTGTGCGTTCAAAATTTCCCCAACCAAACTGTGCATGTTATACTTGGAGAGTGGGCCCACCTATGGATTTTGAAAAATGGACAATTACCGTACGGCATGTCATAAACCTGAAAATAGCCCCAGAACAGTCCAAAAATCTATATTTACCGCAGAGCTGTCCGATCCGTAGGATATCGCAACGTGCGATATCCTAGGGATGTATGATATCCTACAATCACTTGAACAGTCCGTGTATTTATTTATTTTTCTTTATTGTGAGACCACCAAACCACTATCCAAATCGTTGAATAGCTGTATGAGCGTAAGAACTGATATCGCGCCAAATTTGAGGCGTTGATCTATAACAATTATCAAGAAACTTGCATATAAAAAATGTGGCTTATAATTTATTTTTATAATTTGCAAAACAACGTGACTTTCTTGCGAATTTCTCGATAACCGTGATAGATCAACGGTTCAAATTTGGTGCAATATTAGTTCTTACACTCATACAGCTATCCAACGGTTTGGATGGTGGTTTGGTGGTCCCACAGTTAAGGAAAAAAAGAAAAAAACGGACTGTTCAAGTATTCCCGCTTCTGATTGTAGGATATCCTACATCCATAAGATATCGCACGCTGCGATATCCTACGGATCGGACAACTCTGTGGTAAATATATATCTTTAGACTGTTCTGAGGCTATTTTCATATTTATGGCCATGCCGTACGGTAATTATCCCTTGGGATATAGTCTGTGCCTCCACGTCGTTTCGAGCGTTGAACGAATGGTCTCATCAGCTTCGGTGCTCTCGCTTTCATTATCTTCGCTCGAACAGCCTTTTTCGAGGCTTCAAGCGTACCAACTAACTCTCCCTCTCCTCTATCGATCTCTCTTTACTAAATGGCATCATCATTGATCTCTGCCGTTGGAACCCTTTCGATCTCATCCTCGAATCTCCGCATTCTCATTCTCAGTGATTCTTCAAAGGCAGGTTTCCTCGTTCGTTTTATACTTTTTCAGTGTTGAAATCCTCTTATTTTTGTGATTCTGGTTTTCTATCAAATTTCATCTCCATTCCATCACAAACTCTAAGACGATAAAATCCCTATTCTTTCTGTCGCTTTTTTGATGGATTTTAACAAGTTTTGCTCTCAAATCTTTGTACATTTTAGGGGTTGATTTCTCAGAAGAAGTGCTGTTGGATGAAACTGCAGTCTTACAAGAAACCAGAGCGATCTTTCGGTTTCTCATATGCCGGCTCTAATGGTAGGCTAATGTTTGCTTCCTTTTCTTTTATTGGATTACGTTTTTTCTTCTTTCTTTTAGTGAAATCGACAGTTTGGTAGAGAAGAAATAAATGGTTAAATTTTATGAATTTAGTGATATGTATGAATTTCAAGAATATTTCAAGTCTGTTGGTTGCTGATGGTTTTGAATATACTTTAATTCACAATTTGTTTGAATAGTTTGGTAATCAGCCCACCAATGCCCAGGAATGAAATCAAAAGGGTTTGGGGGAGAAGGTAGAAAAAACAGTGTTTATATCCCCCATACCCTCCCCCATCTCTCCATTTTTTTCTTTTATTATTATTATTATTATTATACCTCCCCCATCTCTCATTTTTTTTTCTTTTATTATTATTATTATTATTGGTGGAACAGAAATTGGAAGTTTAGGGAAAAGGTAGAAAAACAGTGTCCATCCTTATCATTTTTTCCCCTCCTATTTGTTCTCTTTATATATAGCACAATTATTTTTCATAATATTTAACTACTAGAAAGTGGTACGCCCAAACCTGTTCCAATTTTCATCCTCATACAGGGTCAAGAAAAAAAGAAAAAGGTAAAAGGAACTCATTAAAGTAACCCTAAATAGATGAGATTAGGTTATGGTGTGAGTGATGCAGGTCAGACAATTGGTCGGCCAAGGCATCAGGACATCCCTTTATTTAGGAGTATTATTTAGGAGTTTGATTTGATTATGATTAATATTAGTGAGTTACCTATTTTGTTTAGACATTATTCAGATATTAGAAAGTATTGTTGCTTAGGGATCATGCCTACTCCTCCATATAAAGATGATGAGGCCACATTGTATTTAGAATGCTTACTTCAATTAATAACAAGTTTATCGTCAATTATGGTGTGTTTCATTACCATGGGTGTTCCTTAGGGCTAGAATCCATCATTAGATTCGATCAATCCCTTGGAAGATTAATCTAGTTCATCAATCGCGGATCCAGGGCTACGCCATTGAGTGGGTGACAATTTCGATTTTGGGTTCCTTTTGGTTCTTTCTTCTTACGCACCTACACACAATATATATATATATATATATATATTTATACACACACAGAGAGATCGATATCATCCTCATACACTAATGTTAATAAAATACGATACTTTTGAGTTAACTGTAGTATCACTCTTGTACTCTAATATTGTAATACACTAGGATCTTTTTTTGTGTGAGCTTGTTTATTTACTCTAGTAAAAGGCATTAAGCTGACCCAAATTGATGGAATAGAACTAAGATGATGATGATGACGACGATGATGATGTTGATAATGATAATTATATCCATGCTTCCTGTTCGGTTGAAAACCTTAACCATGTCAAATTTCTTCAGTTAGCCAACAATATGCACTTCATTCTGATTCCTTATCTTGATATTTTAGTATGGAACAAGGACGAAAAAATCGGCCGCAATGTAGCGTAGCGGCCGATAAACCGGGCGTAGCGGTGCTATCTATCGGCGCTCACATCCGTAGCGGCCGATACTCATCGATATGTTATGTATCTGCCGCTACAAGTAATGAAATGTACAAAAAAAAAAAAAAAAAAAAAAAAAAAAAACCTTTGTCAGCTCAGGGAGATGACGAAAAGGAGGAATAAGGTAAAAAAAAAAAGAAAAAAATGACAGCAATTGCATAAACATACCTAGAAGCAGTAGCAACAACAGCAGCACACAGCAGCTGTTAGATTATATGGTCTCAATCCAGTGGATAATGTTATAAATTGATTTATTTCATTATTTATCAATATAATCATGCTTTACTTTCATGAGATGAATGGTGTTATATTACTTTTTTGCACATAACCAATATGAATGACGTGATGGTTCATGAGATGACCCAAAGCCCACAAATATATTAGATGTGACACGTGTGTGGATGAGATCCACATATGGGAGACATATGTTACAAATCTTATACTTAAATTGATTCACAACTGGTGATGAGATTGGGCATCTCATCTGATAAGGTTGCAGCACTTTGATCACTATGAGAGAGTGATTTGTTTCGATCATCAGAATGTAAGATTCTGAATTATGGTGCTGGTATATTGGATGTATTGAAGGACCATGAGAAGCACCTTATGAAACACTGTCTATACTTTAAGGTCTGCTCTCATAATTCCGTAGCAATAGGTTCTCAATCTTGAGATATCAATGAACTCAAGTTTCTGTCTATTTATTTGTTTTGAGTCACCAATGAGTGAGGCCAACTATAGGTCAACACCTCGGTGTCTTGAGCACGTGGTAGTAGAATTGTGGGAACATTCAATTGTCAAGATGGAATCCATCTACATTATCCCCTTGTGCCAATTAATGGATTTATCATTAGTAAGTGCCCACCTATCTCAATTAAGAGTTAATTGGATGGCATTGATGATCACTATAACTAATTGGGTCTCAAGGATAATAAGATATGGATCTAATTTGGTGGACATGTCCAATTGATCCATGGATATAGATGGAGGGGCCTACTTGTAGTAATAGGGAAGTTTAGGGTCTTTTTTGTAATTTATTCCTAAGACTGGAGTGCAATTACATTTATATAGTGGAGTTATTTGCAATTAATTGTGGGCCCGGATTGTACATGAGATGTGGGGTCGGGGTGTCCAAGTTGGAGCCAGCTTTCTATGGAATCCCTAGTGGTCCCCTCGCTAGCTCAATTATTAGATCATTACTAATTCTACTCGAACTCAAAAGGAAAGGAATTAGAAAGTTACCATTCTATTTGTGATCATAGGCCCCAAGTGCAAGGCCGTGATTGTAGTAATAACTCGGTAAAGTCCGAGGTCAATCCACATGGTGTAATTAATCGCGCAAAACCTGTCATATTGAAAAACTAGTTCTAGTCTAAAAAAAACCTATACAAATTAAATGTCCTACTTTAATTAAAAATTAATTACAAGTCTGAAAAATTAATTACAACCAAAGAAAAAGAAAAATCCTAATTTAGAAACCTAATCTAACTACTGCATTCACCATAAGATTTGTCAGTCCAAACAATTGCAATAATTATGAAGATGCATAAAAATAAAATAAAATCAGAGAATTAAAAAAAAAATGGATTTGAATTCTAAAATTCTGTAATAGTTACTTTGCTTGATGCCATCAATAATCAAGAACACCGCGCCAAGTGCGCACTATCACTACGCACAAAAATTCGATGTTGACCCATTGGTGAAGACCAAGACCCCATAAACTTGATTTATTAATGAAAGACCCATTACAAGCAAATAACCACTACAAAATTATTTGAATTAAAATAAAGTGCATCAACCTTACCCTAGACACATGAAACACTAAACGGAGGAGAGGAACTCGCGGTCTTGAACGGCGATCCAATCGGCTCTTGTTTTGTGATCTGAAATCCAAGCAAGGGAAGATGATGAATGGCTGGTCCAATGGTGGAGCGACGGTAGCAACGGCGGCGGCACAACGGTGGCATAGAAATCCAAGTGGTGGTGTGCCTTAGGGAAGGCCATGGATGAAGTAGTGATGGAAGAAGGAAGATGGAAAAAAATTAATGGAAAAAAAGGGAATTTGGGTTTCTTTGTTGCTGGTCGTCCAAGGTGTGGGGGAGATGGGTTGCACGTCCAGCCCTTTGTGGCTTCTTTTTTTTATGTATTTTTGATAAGGTTTGTTGCAATGGATTTGGATTTGGAAGGGTTTGAAGTGTAGGGTCCAAGTTGGATTGGGATTAGGAGGGTTTTGAGAGAGTTTTTAAGGGTTTTCCATCTCGTTATCTTCTTGGATTTCTTGGCACATAATCTTATAGGATTCTTTATATCTCATGCAACTTTCCCACTTGGGCCCCACCTGCATTTAGAAAAATTGCCAAATCTGAGATTTTCAACTCTGAAACTCAAGTGGACACTTTCTTGGACGTGTAATGTTTGGCTTGCCTCCCCTTGGAAGTGCACATCCCTTTGGATAATTCTTGTGTTGCGAACTTTGAAATCTTGGAAGCATATCTTGATTGAAAATTAAATTGTAGAGTTCTTATGGAAACTTGGACTCTTTGGATTTATCTTCCTACTTGGATTGCATGGCTAGCAAGAATCTTGAATTTTTTTAAACTTCTTCATGGCTTGAGAATCTCTTAACATGGGCCCACTTTCTCCTTAAAAAGCATCTCAAATCTGAAATTAATTTCATTGCACATGTGACATAAGAGTGGGTCCCACTTTGCAATGCTTCTCCCATGGACGTCCATGCCTATTCTCCTTCAAATTCAGACTTTTGAATTTTCAAGAAGATCTTGACCCAAATCTGAAATTCAGATTTTTGTTTGCAACTTGTAAGAGATGATGGCCCCCACTTGGATGTGTGATTCTTGAATGGAAGATCTTGGACGTACATCTCTCTCTAGGCTTTTTTTTCTTCTTTTGTTTTATTTTGAATCTTGGCCATCCATCTTGAATTCTTTAATTGATTTATTTCTTCCGCGGGCCCCAAAAAAGTGGACTTTCCTACAAAAATACAAATAGTATTATCGCGACCCCGGACCGGGTTACCGACCTAATCTGGGATCGGGACGGATTAGTAATGAGATGCCAATGCATTAGTGCATATGTTTATTTGGCTAATACGTACACGGATCAATAAAGAAAATGATACCACCCGTGCACGTGATTTCCCATAGGTGTCCGCGGTGAGGATATCACACATACGTAACATTTTTCATTTGAGGTGCGGAAGCGTGTAGTAAATCAAATATATAACTCATTTCCATCAAACAAGACTGATAATGTAAAAGTATACAATATGATGTCAGAATGAGCAATGATCATAATAGTATTTTTCCAAAAGTAAAGTTAAATATTTATACAAAAGATCAGTTGAATTATCACTCCCCAAAAATAAAGGCCAACAAAGGCCAGTACAACCAAAAGAATGTGTTAGTTACAATCCCCAAAATGTTTCGTATCTTAAGGCTTGACCGAGTGTCTAGCCGACATCATCAGCCTGTCATTCTCTTACACGTTGCGGCTCTCCGGCCACAGCCTCTGGCTCCTCCTCGGGATAACCGGCATCTGGACCTGAGTACCAAAGAGTGGGTCAGACACGACGGTCTGGCAGGTGGGTGAACAAATATAACAACCAAATAATATTTAAAGTTACCTTGGAAAGCATTGGAACCTGCTTAAACAATAATTTCCATGAAAAGAATACATCATCATTTAGAAACACATGTATGATATAAAACATGAACAGGTACCAAAGAACAGGGAACTAACAAAAATGGCAACCACACTGAGCTAAATCCTCCATTACTAATGTGATGAGAGCACGCTAGAGGCGTTGGTCTCGGACACTCAAGGTGACGAGAACCAACTAAATATATATACATGTAGCTAGACAAGACCACAGCCGTGGAACCGGGTAACGGGACAGGCAGGATCCAGACTGCCGCTGGTAGGAGCAAGAGAGGGACGCCAAATCGGTGGATCGGGCCGACAAGGTTGTCTAAGCTTAGTGGTGCCGACTTATAGGTTACGAGAAGGAAATCAAGACATATATATATATATACACACACACAAATAGGTGTGTAACACCTTAACAGGCGGGACAGGGTGCCCCTAGGCACATAAATTACATTCATGTCTGGTCATGCATATATAGGGCTAGCAGGATACTTAAACTGCATAAATCAGTATTTCTGAAGCAGGGCTAGTAAAATCACGTGAAAACAAGGGAGCCCGTATGAAATTCAAGCGAAAAGAAATACAAAATGATCTCCACAAAATACCGGACCATACATGGAGGATCCAAGATTTAAATCAAGGTGTATAGGGGTCCTGTATGTCGGTTTTTGTCACTGGCTTGGTACTCGATAAAATTAAGGACATTCCAAGCTCCCTATACAAATTGACAAGTCCACAAATCCTCAATAAATCTCCATAATTGGGTCTCTTCCTCAGTCAAGCTCCACACTTCGCTTTCTCGGTCTTACCATCACATTGGGGCACCAAACAATACCTCCCCAAGACTTAGAAGAACGTTTCAAGTCTTCCTACTTTGACCCAGGCCCACTGTACAGTTGGCTAGAGCGGACTCAAAGTTCGCTTGAGCTAACGGCTCTCTGTGAGGGGTTCGCTCTTCCCAGGTCAGGTTGGCTCGAGCCAACTGTCTTCTGGATGGTGTTCGCTCGAGCGAACTGTCAAATTCGCTCGAGCGAACTCTCACAGAACATTGTTTCTGGGCAGTCCGGCTCCTTTTCTTCCTTTGCAAATCCCTTTGAACCTCCATTCTTGCTCATAAATAACGAGCTCAAAGCTTCCTTTATACCACAAATATTTCATCATCAAATTTCCCACACCTTACATCAAATCACTTTCCTTTCCATCCACATTCCATTCACAAGAGGGAACACCCATCATTCATGAAAATCCACATGTAGTATAAACAAGTTTCAACAAAAAATCAAATACAACATTTTCCAAGAAATTAACAAGATAGGACCACACATCAATATGCTCATTTGGAAATCAATAAAACCATAAGAAAAGCATGAATAATAGGGCAATGAAATCACATTTCTCATAAAAACATTCTAGTATTAAAGATATCTATTCATCCACTTGCCTTGGATCCAAGCTAGCAAATCAAGCTCCTAATCACACTCTCTCTAAGCCAACCTACAAACACATTAAAAAAACCCCAAACACAAACCCTAAATGGTCAAAACAAGAAATGAGAAAGAAAGGGCTTGCAATAATGAGGATGGAGCTTCCCTAAGGGTAGAAGAAAACAATGCTAGAAGATGGGAGAGGTAGCTCACAAGAAAGTTCTTCAAATGGACAAGATAAGCTCCAAGAAGACCTCAATGGGGCTGGATTCCTTCACAAATGGTGTGTCAATAAGGAGCTTTCATGGTGAGGAAGAAAAAGATGACCTCCATTGTTCAATTGGCAAGAGCTTGGTAGTGGATGGGAGGAGAAAAAGCAAGGAGAAGAAGAGAACCCTAGCTTGGGCTGCAACTTTTGAGTTGGAAAAAGGAAGAAGGGAAAAAAGGGGTTCTCCTTTTATAACAAGTGGAGATGGGCTCCACCACTAGGAATTCTTGTAGGACTAAAAACATGGGTTTCTAGGCCTTGGTTGAATTCGACGAAGAAGGGAAAAGTGTTTGTCGAAAAATCTAATTTCCAAAAAGTATATATTTCAAGGGTTTTGGCGACATCGAATTTTTTGTGTCCAGATTTGGTGTAAAAAGACTGTTTTGCCCTTGAAGTTGTAAAAGTCGGGTTTTGGGGTCTCAAACAGGAATGAAGTTAACATGAAAGTTGTAGAGGTTAGCGAGATAAGTCAAACGAGTTTAAAACATGAATTTTTGGAATCACGAATAATCCTTCCCTCCATGTACACATAAGGTCACTTAAAGAACCCCCAAAGGCTCCCACTAGATCAAGAAGGCACTCAAAACTCCCCAAAGCTATATAAAAGCTATTCTATTCCCAAACTTAAATCAAAATCCACTAATCTCACTTAGAGCTAAAACACGACTTAAATTAGTACTAATCGGGGTCACTCGGGTTGAGGTCTTACAAGTTACAAGTATAATCAATGATTAATTTTTTTTTTAATTTATGTAGGAAAAGAATATTGCAAGATGTGGGCCCCAATTCACACTAAATAGATGCATAAGATTTCACCATTTTATCAAGTTTTCTTTAATTAAATCAATGGTGCAACTAAAATTCATATGACTTTATGTGAAAATGCGATTTTATGTGAAAATGCGATTTTTCAATGAATTTTGATTCGAATTCAAACTTTGATTCCCACAAACATAGAATCATGATTTTTTCACTAAAATGGTGCATGATTTGAAGATTAAGTCCTTAATTACTCTAAAATGATGATGAAATTGTGCATTTTTAAGGACTCATCAATTTGAAGTAAGACTTCTAATATTGGTAATAGGAAGTTACTAATTGTTATGAAAGTGAGACTTCTAATAATAATTAGAAAGAAGATAGTTACTAATTCTTATGGAAGTGAGACTTCTATTTTAATTAGTAAGAGGAGGTTGCATAGGGCTATAAATAAGGGAACCAAACCCCTTGGACGTCCACCTTGGAATTCACGCCTAATAGTGCAAGAGTTGCACTCCTTCCTTGATCTTCTTCTTCTAGTTTCCTTAGAGCTTCTAGTTGATTCTCTTGGAGATTCCACCATTCTTCTTGAGAAAAGAGATCTGAAACGGATCATAGCGTGGAAGACAACAAGGTCTTGGAGATACTTAATTCGCTACAAGAAGAGTTCTTGTTCAAGATAATTGTCTTCTTCTCCATTAGAGCACTACCAAGCTCTAAGGGTATAATCTACTTCCTTGTATGTTGTGGATTTATTTTGGTTGCATGGTGATGCTATTTACTATCCTAGAGATAGTATTTATTGATCTTGATTGGGTTTTGTAGCCTTATGGATACTTGATCCCTGCGTCAAGTGGGTCAAAAGTTTTTGAAACCTATCTACGAGGCCCACCTACTTCCAACAACAGCATCACGCACCAGCACCAGTAGCATCACGCAACAGCAGTAGTAGGAGGCACCAGCGGAGCAGCGACAACATCACCGCCAGGCAGCACCATCTCCTCTTCTTTTCTTCTTTTTCTTCTTTTTCTTCTTCCTCTTCTTTTCTTCTTCATTTTCTTTTCTTTCTTCTTCTTTTCTTTCCCCTCTTCTCTTTTTTTCGAGCCTTCTGTTTTGGGAAAAGAATTAGGGCAGCAAAAGCCCCTCTTTTGGTCCCTTCAATATTTACTAAGTAGGGTAACTATGGGCCCCACATTGGGCTCACCTTATGAAAGATATAAATAAAGATTAAATGGGCCCCACAGTGGCCCACCTTATGAAAGTTATAGATAAAAATCAAATGGGCCCCTTAGGTATTAAAATAGAAAAAATCATGGCTTAGCCAAATAAATAAAATTTAGGGGCTTAGCCAAATTTTACTCTAATTAGAAATAGAGCTCAATCAAATTTTTCTCTAATTGGAAATAGAGACATAGCCAACTTTCACACTAATTGAAAATAAAGTCTAGTCAAATTTCACACTAATTGAAGAAAGGCTCTAGCAAAATTTTACTCTAATAGGAAATAGGGCTCAACCAAATCTCCTTTTAAAAGGAAATAGGACCCTAACCAAATTATTCTCTAATAGGAAATAGTGGCTCAATCTAGGGCCCTAATCAAATTTTTGGAATAGCACCGATTGAAGATAAAATGAGAGAAAATCGACTGAGATGGTTCGGCCATGTTAGAAGGCGTCCAACGGAGGCACCTGTTAAAAGGTGTGAAAGCATGGAGATTGCCAGGAGTAGGAGAGGGAGAGGGAGACCCAAGAGAAGTTGGAAAGA
Source organism: Camphora micrantha (assembly GCA_003546025.1). Classification (NCBI taxonomy): domain Eukaryota; kingdom Viridiplantae; phylum Streptophyta; class Magnoliopsida; order Laurales; family Lauraceae; genus Camphora; species Camphora micrantha. Next base: position 45,967,475 of record QPKB01000003.1, on the reverse strand, counting down.
AACTATTAAAGATGACCTTGCCTACATGGATCTAACGGAGGACATGACCCTAAACAGATTTGATTAGCGTCGTCAAATCCATATAGTTGACCCCACCTAATGGGAAAAGGCTTGGTTTGGTTCAAGGATGAAAATATCGGCCGCTACGTAGCGTAGCGGCCAAGTCCGCCACGCCACAATGAAAATAGCGATGATACGAATATATCGCACCGCTACATCGCTACATTGCATGCCCTTTATAAAGGCACCCCCCCTCCCCTTTTCATTTCCAGCCGGCCCTAACATTTGTAACCCCCTTCATTTCCAGCCGGCCCTAACATTTGTAAGACATAAGATCACTGTTGTGGTTGCCTCCAAACTCCAAAATTTCAAGTTTCAACCCATTTTCAACTACAAGAGTAACAAGACATTACAAGTAACTAAGTAAGTGAGTAACATACAAGATACAACATCAAATTCCAAGGAAAGAACTACAAGATCCAAGCCCAAGCTTCCATTCAATCTATTTTAGGTATGTTTTTCTTTTGGATTTTTTTCTAATCTTCTAACTTTTGAGATCATCTAAGTACTATAAAAAGCTTCATTGTCTTGTAATATGATGAGATCCATGTTTCCCTTTCATCATGCACACATATTTTTATTTTTATTTGATTTTTCTCTATTTTTTATTCTCGGATTTATTTATTTTTTGAAAAAAAAATTTCAATACTCATGAACAACCCATGAAACCACTTTTTAAGTTAGCATGACTAAGAAACATGAATACATGTGAAAAAACAAATCATTACTATTATTTTCTATTTATACGGCGATACAAGACCTCATGTATTGAGGGCACCGCTACGCCCCCTTTTCTTACTTACTTTTGCAAAAGAACCACATTTTCTTTCATGTTACAATTTTCTGGATTTTCTGGAATTTTTTCAAATTTTTTTGGCGAATTTTTCAAATCGCACCGCTACGCTGTTACGTATCCCCGCTACGCTACGTATCGCCCGCTTCGTAGCGGTTTGGCGGCGGGCCGCTACGCCCGCCGCTACCGCTATTTTCATCCTTGGTTTGGTTTGGTTATAAAATTTTAAACTATATATATACATTTCAAAATACAACTCAGAAATGTGATATTCTAAGCAGCAATGGTGATAATATTTTGATGACATTGTTTGATTACAAACATGAATATATGTGAAAAAAAAAATGATCATTACTATTTTCTATTCAAACCGCGATACAAGACCTCATAATGAAGGGGCCGCTACTCTCTCTTATCTTAGTTACTTTTGCAAATATATATATATATATATATTTTCTATCATTTTTCAATATTTTGGATTTTCTGAAAAAAATTCAGATTTTTTTGATGATTTTTTAAAATCGTGCCGCTACGCCGCTATGTAGTATTTTGGCGACGGGCCACTACTGCTATTTTCATTCTTGGTAAGGATAGAGAGGTTGATAAAGTTTTAGAACATAAGATATGAGTGGGATGGTTGAACCTGTGGCTGAAAGCCTCAATGGAGTCTAAAAGTTCCTTAGCCATCTCAGAATATTTTAAATTGACTGCAATACTGTCTTTTATTGAGGTCAAAATCCAATTCATAACTAACTTGTTCTTAGCAATCCAATTTGAATACTTCGGGTCCTTTTTCAGTGGTTCTTCAATACTCTTATTTATATATCCAAGTCTTTTGGATCTTTAGATAGCCGTTCTTACAAAATAAGCTTAATCTCCATAGTTATTGTCATTCAGTAGATTGGTATGATTCTTGTATTTGGATTCATAACACTAAGTAGTGATGTTGATAATGTGGAGTAGAGAGGAGATGCATTGGGCAAGGATAGAGATGGAGAAATAGGTAGGGGGAAAAATTGGCCTTATGCCAAACTCCAATCAGGAGGCAAAGAGATTTCAGGGAGAGAACCCAAAAGAAGATTCGGGAAAGACCCCAAAGCACTCATCTTTTCATTAATCATCAGCCATTCATGTCTTCATAAGAGGCATTGCATCATACATAAAAAAATTAGATAACTCTAGAACGAATCCTTGCCATCTAAACACATCAAACGGCTAAGATTAAAACATTAAACTTTAAAACAGCTTAAAACATAAATAAGAGCCTTAAATAAAATAAAATAGATGGACTGGTAGGTGGGCCGTGCCAAAAGGGCTGGTTGATCCACAGGGACCATGGGTCTGTCTTGCATCAACTTCTCCCCTTCTTTGAGAGAACTTGACCTCAAGTTTTGTAGCCAGGATTGAAAGTCAACCGTACAAAATTCTGATTCGCTAGTTGATATCTATTTTCTTTGCTTAGTTTGGAGGCTTCATACAAGCTTTTCTTCCAATTCAAATGAGTCTTGACACATCGCTTCTTTTGATGGCTAAATTGTGTTTTGATGCAGGATTGAACCTTTTGTTACTGCAACTGTAGAATCCGTCGGAGCTGAATGCAATCATCGAGTTTCCATTGTTGATCCAATGTGAGGGACTTCAACAAATGGATCTTCTTTTGTAATCTCTTGATCAATGGCTTGTTCTTTTGGTGTTTTAATTGGTTGTTTAGGAAGTGGACTTACAATAAGTTCCATCTGATGATCAGTTGGCTTCCTGGTTATATTCAATTCTTCAATGTCCACTGTTTCTTCCTATTCTACCTGCACTGGTTGGTCAACATTGTCCAAAGAAGGAAATTAATTTTTTTTTTATTCATCTGAAGTTTCATCCGTATCAAGAGTTTCACATGCTATTTCATTTAAATATTCAGTGACTTCTTTCTTTTCTTGATCTTGCTTTTCATGGGTCCTATTGTGCTCATGGTGTCTTCTATTGTCACCTTGGTAGGATCTTTCAAGTTGCTCAAGGCAAACCTTGATTTCTTCATGTTGCGCCTTTTTAGACTGTTGCAGGGCAGCCATTTGCACCATCAATTCTTGCATATTCTTGGCCAATTGCTCTAACGTAAGATTGAGTTAGGAAGAAACTTGAATTGGCCTCTCAACATCAGTCTTGATTTTCTCTACCACGGTTTTCCACATGTGCTTTTGTTGTTCGGTGAGATTCTACTTGAGGCTTAGAGTTTTGCATGTGAGACCGTTTAAGCATGTGCTCAACACAAATTCCTTCCCTATATCCTTCAAAAATATCTTTGCAGTCTTTCATATTCTCCAATATGTCTGGTCGTAAACTTTTGAGAAAGCGACCAACATCATGTCTCGCTCTTCAGTTAACATAAATCTTGCAGGTCTGAGAACTCTTCAATATATTAATCAACGGTCATGTTTCCTTGTCTCAGATTAAGGAATTCCTTGAAGTATGCTTCATTTTCATAATAACATGTTCCTTATTTCTTTTTATATTGAACCCGTTGAAGTTGATAGTTGTAGTAAACGATTTGGAACTTCATATTGACTTGACGCGAAAGGAATGTCAAATTTAATTCTAAAAAACAATCAACTGACCTGATGTGTAGATCTTACTGATCGGGGTATGCAAGTGAAGACAAATTGCTTATCGGAGATTGGATGATCAAAATATCAGCAAATTAAATTTGAACCATCCAATTTGGTCAAATTGGCCTTGGACTGATGCTGAGTGTCACTGCTGTTGTAAAGATGGATGGCAAATCTTCTTCTTTTTTCTTCTTCTTCTTCTTCTTCTTCTCTCTCTCTCTCTCTCTCTCTCTCTCTCTCTCTCTCCGTAACCTAAACTCAGGCCCAAAGTCAGAAAGCTAGGCTCAGGTTGTGTCAAGAGGATGGGCAAATGTGAGACGAGCTCTCCTCTCTTTCCTTTGTCTCACTCGTGTGCAGGAAGAGAGAATTAAAGGAAACGAGTTGCTGCCTCTTACCATTCGATTGAGAGAGTGGAAATGAGTGGGGCTCTGTCGAGATTGGGGAGATGCGGAGTGGAGGTAAAATGTGGCGCGGGCGAGGATAGAGGTGGAGAGATAGGGGAAAAACTGGCCTCACTCCAATCTCCAATCCACGAGGCAAAGAGATTTCGGAGAGAGAACCTGAAGAAAACTTGGGGAAGATCCCATAGCGCTCATTTTCATTTATCACAAGTCATTCATGTCTGCCAAAGAGAAAAATACATCACCCAAGAACTAATCTTGACCATCTAAACACATCAAACGGCCAAGATTAAATCATTAAACTTTAAAAGTTAAAACAACTTAAAACATAAATAAAAGCCTTAAAATAAAATTAAAGAGATGGGCTGGTAGGTGCGCTGGGCCCAAAGGGCTAGTCAACCCATGGGGACCATGGGTCTGTCCTGCATCAGTTGAAGTGTTAACTTTCTCCCTTGGCCTCCACGAAAAACCCTAATCTTAGATTTTTTTTTTTTTTTTAATGTGTGTGCGTGCGTGTGGTGTGGACACTAGATAGGCCTCTAAATCAACACATGCAAATACCAATCCTCTGATTTGAACACACCTGACTCTCAAACCAGGATACTTCATATTTGGTATTCACACATCCCCCAACATATCAAAGAGACTGTTCCTTATCATTAACCATGCCAAACTGTTGTTAGAAGTATTAAACACCCATTGGTAAACTAAGATCTACATAAATCAAAGGAAAAGCAACCAACTTTTTAGCCGAAGAGGTGATGACATCAGCTTACCACTGTTGACATCAGCCCTAGGTCCCAAACCTATCTGCCAGTGTCTTAAAAACCTTGCACAGACAATTATGTACTCACTTTGTGAAAACATTTGTAGAATACTTCCACAAAGTGGCTTTTGAACATTGTTGACCCCTGTATTAGTCCGCCAAATTGGATAGAGGCTTCCTGATTATTTCGGCTGGCACTAGAAGACTCTCAGATCTACATAAGAGGCTTTGTATGGGTGCCTCCTACAATTCAGAACTCTGAAATAATCACAAAAGTCAAGTAACTTTCTCAAAAGCATAAAATTTTCAGACAACCTCTCTGCACTAGTTTATCAAATCCTTAGAATTTGTTTTCTTTTCAATCTGCTCCACTAGAATCCTTTGACTAGGTCTCTAATTACATGTAGAATGCCTTCATTGCCTTGGTACCAAGTTGGAGTAGATATGGATAAGAGATCTAGGGTTTTCTCTGAGGATTAAAAAAGCTCTAGATTAAAAAAAAGAGGAAAAATAGAGAAGAGGAAGAGGAATAAAGAAGGAGATAATTGTGCGCCATAGGGGTGGGTGACCATTCTTATCTATTAATTTCTAAAATTTTCAATATTACAAAAAATCCTATAATTACCCAAATTACATAAAAGCCCTTTGAAATTTACTGCTTTACAAATAAGTCCTATTCTTAACTCATAACAATACTAACACATATGAATCAAGTTTCAGATTTCCTCATAAGGTAGCGAGTGATGTTTTGTCCAAGTGGGCATAGTAAACATATATGCACAACCTTGAGGGAAGTGTTGTGAGATAAATAGGACTTTTGACTGCTCATACATATGGAAATATTAGTGTTTCTTTTTTGTAAATAATGAATACATTGATCACCATCATCCACATCGTCATCGTCGTCGTCGTTAAAGCCTTGTCCCAACTATGTTCGAGTCTGCTACATGAATTCTATTTCTCCATTTCGATCTATCTTGAGCCAAATCCATGGATAGGTTGCTCTTCAAATCTATTATTACCACTTCCATCCATGTCTTCTTTGCCCTACCTACCTCTTCTCCTTGGTGGGCCATCAACCTAGATTGGAAAAACTTTTCATCATAGGCGTTGTTGCCGGCTTGCGTTGGACATGTTCAAACCATCTCAAACGAGATTCTCTTAATTTATCACCTATTGATGCTACCTCTAAATACTCCCAAAAGTGCTCACTTTTGATTTTATCTTCCCTAGTTTTATTACGTATCTATCTTAACATTGCTAGTTGTCATTCAGAGAGATGGAAACATAACACAGTAATAATGTTTAATCCTTAATCCAGTGCCAATTAGGGTCGACTGTTCTCCCATTATAAAGGGGCTGAATGCCCTAATTACATGCAAATATCAGTATCTCATCTTATCTAGATCCTAAAATTCGGTTTTACAAACTAAGTATGTACAGTTGGCTTTGACTAAGTAAGATATGATGACTAGGCCCAAAATGGGCCTGGGCTTGGATTGACACCCCCCTCAAATTGATGTTGGGGAATCATAAAGCAACAATTTGGAAACAAGAAATTGATGTCGATGCCGAAGAAGTCCCTTTGTGAAGATATCTGCAAACTGAAACTCTGTAGGGACATGAGGTAGACTAATGACATCCCGCTTATATTCATTCCGAATAAAGTGACAATCAATGTCAATCCAAGCCCAGGCCCATTTTGGGCCCAGTCATCATATCTTACTTAGTCAATTGTAAAACTGATTTTTAGGATCTAGATTAAATGAGATAATGATAGTTGCATGTAATCAGGGCATTCAGCCCCTTTATAATGAGAGAACAGTCGACCCTAATGGGGCACTGGATTAAAAACATTATTTTGTATTTTCTGTGTTCTGGTTTCCATCTCTATTAATGATATGGTATCAGAGCTTAGGGTTTTAGTTTCTTTCACATCCAATGATCTGGAAGCCCTCCGTGCAAACTCAGATCATCACTGATCATCCCAGATACTCCATGATCAGATCTGATCATCTCATATCAGACGTGGCCCACTTCAGATCATCATCAACTCATCTATAGAAGCAGCCCAGTATGGTTGCAGGTTTATTTCAGGAATTTTGGTGATTTTTCCTGGAATTATTTCTCATCAGAGGTTGGCCGTCTGGGAACTTGTGGATTTTCGGATTTCCTCACTTGTTTTCATCACAGCCGCACCAAATCTTTGATCTGACCTATTTTTTGATGAGACTGCTTCCAATAGTTGCATAGAAGATCTGTGCATCCATCTCGACCTTCAGATCTGTCATCAGATCAACTTGTGGGGCCCACGTGCATATCAGCACCTTGACGACAGGCTCGTCAGTGCATTCTTTGGTTTCTGTTACTGTTTGAAACATACAGCAGCGCGGGTTTTTCACCGGTCCCCGGTTGATCATCTCTGATCGTCTCCTGAGTCATCTTCCAAGCCTTGGAAGCCATCTGTGATCTTTTTCTTCAGCTGGATCCTCTCTGATCATCTCTGATCAGGTGTGACCCACCTGTGATCAACATCACCATTCTCAGCGGATTCTTCCCTCTTGGTCGACTGATTATCTTCTTGTTTATGAAGATTTTTTCAAGATTTATTGATCATCAGAGGTAGGTCTTCTACCTGTTCTTGTTGAAATTCAATTTTTTCCACTTTTTTTTATCTTGGCCGTCCAAAATCCAGGATCTGGATCTGATTTGACTGGGACCACTTCCAATAGTTGCGTGATTATCCTGTTCACCCATCCCCACTCTCTGATCTACCCAGAGATCACCTGGTGGGGCCCAGGTCCAGTTCTACTCTTAGACGACCTGGACGTTTTTTCGGTTTTTTGGGTGCTGGTTTTTTGGTTTTTTATTGCTGCTTGCTGTCCTGGTTCTTTGCTGGACTTTGCTGCTGCTGGTGCCTGTTCTAGTTAATTTTGTCTTCCTTATCTACTGCTACTTGATTTCTGCTGTTGATTGCTCCTTCATCTGGGTTACTATTACTGCTGCTGTTGCTCCTTTTATTGTTTGCCGGATGGTTATATTTTTCATCTGAGACTACTGCTGCTGGTTGTTAATTTCTTTATCATTGGTATTACTTCTTGCCTCTCCTCTGGACATTTTTCACCGTCAGATCTCGTCTGCTGGTTGCTATCTGTTGCAACATCTCCTGTTTGTGTTATTAAAATTGGGTGTGCTTCTTACAAGTCTTTAGTAATGGAAAAACATGAGATAACCCTGGTTCGATTTGATGGAACAAATTATACCTCATGGGCGTTCCAATTTCAAATTTACTTGGAAGGAAAAGAACTCTGGGCACACATTGATGGATCTGAACCTCAACCTGAGGAAGATGATAAGAAGATTTTAGCTTGGAAAACAAAGGATGCTAAAATCAAGTCCTGGTTGCTGGGCTCTATTGAATCCCATTTTATTCTCAACCTTAAACCTTGTAAAAATGCCCGTGAAATGTGGGACTATCTTAAGAACATTTATCAACAAGGCAATGCTACTCGTCAGTTTCAATTGGAACTTGAAATCTCTCAATTCACTCAAGGCACCCAGTCTATTCAGGAGTATTACAATGGCTTTTGCAGACTGTGGTCCGAATATGATGAGATTAAGTTTGCCACGGTGTCTACAGCACTCCTACCGGAATTACTTCTATTACACCAAAATAGCCATCGGGATCAGCTTCTCATGAAACTTCGTCTGGAGTTTGAAGCAGTTAGATCAAACTTGATGAGCAGGGCTACTCTTCCCAGCTTGGATACCTGCCTTTAGGAACTTCTGCGGGAAGAACAACGTCTAGCTACTAAAACTACTTTGGAACAACAAAGATCTGCTGAGGCTCCGTTTGCCTATGTTGCTACAACCAGACAACCTTCTCGGGACATCAGTAAAGTTCAGTGCCATAACTGCAAAAAATATGGTCACTATGCAAATCAATGCAAGGCAAGAATTTGCCGATATTGTAAAGCCACTGGTCATGTTATTGATGAATGTCGGAAGAAAGCTCGCAATTCTAGTCCCCGCAACTATGTGCAGTCCGCTCCTGGTACTTCCACCGTATCGTCAGCTCCTACTGCTTACACAGTAACCACTCCACGCTATGCATCCTCTGACTTCAGTGGTTCTCTGCAGTATGATACATCCTCACAGTCTGGTTCCTCATCCCAATCTGCGTCTCCAGCTCCTCTCACCCTGAGATGGTTAACCAAATGATCATCAATGCCTTGGCGTCCATGAACATCGAAGGTACTGATTCCTCTCTTTCCAATACATGGTACTTAGATTCAGGTGCAAGTAACCATATGGCCTCTTCACCCATAACATTACCGAATGTCGTTCCTTACACTGGTCATCTCATTGTTCAAGCTGCCAACGGAGATCATCTCCCCATCACCTCTGTTGGTGATACCCCTGGCCCCTTACCCTTAACCAATGTTTTAGTTTCTCCTCATCTTGCTACCAATTTGGTTTCTGTGGGTCAACTTGTTGAAAATAATTGCAATGTCTCATTTTTTTCTTCTGGCTGTGTTGTGCAGGACCAGGAGTCGGGGGAAGTGATCGCGAGGGGGCCTAAGCGTGGCAGACTTTTTTCCTTACCAATGTCTTCTGTTATTGAGACTAAAACTTTACATCAGTTATTTTGTTTTTTAATTCAGAATAATTCTCGGTTGTGGCATAATAGACTTGGTCATCCAAATGCCTCTACTTTGTCTACTTTATTTCAATCTGGATTATTAAATAAACCTATTACCTCTGCTTTTTTTGACTGTGATGCTTGTAAATTAGGGAAGAGTAAAACTTTACCTTTTTCACACTCCACCACACGGAGCACTGCATGTTTTGACTTGATTCACAGTGATGTTTGGGGCATTGCTCCGACCCTTTCCCATGGTCGTTTCAAGTACTTTGTAACATTCATTGATGACAACAGCAGATTTACTTGGATTTATTTATTACATTCGAAGTCTGATGTTCTTAATGCATTTAAATTTTTTGTTACCTATGTTGAAAACCAATTCTCTAAATGCATTAAAACTTTGCGCTCAGACTCAGGGGGGGGAGTATGTTTCCAAGGATTTTCAATCCTTTCTAAACAATTCAGGAATCATTTCTCAACGTACTTGTCCGTATACTCCACAACAAAATGGAGTCGCGGAACGAAAAAACAGACTTCTTGATGTCACTAGAACTCTTCTGATTGAATCATCCGTTCCCCCTCGTTTTTGGACTGAAGCTCTCACCACGGCTGTCTATCTCGTTAACCGCCTTCCATCACCTACCATTGCTTATTTAACACCTCATTTTAAATTGTTTGGTCATCATCCTGTGTTTGATCACCTACATACCTTTGGCTGTGTTTGCTTCGTTCATCTACCTCCCACAGAAAGAACGAAACTAACAGCACAATCTCGCAGGTGTGCTTTTTTGGGTTATGCCACTAATCAAAAAGGTTTTGTTTGTTATGATCCCATTGGTCGTCGTATCAGGGTTTCTAGAAATGTTATTTTCTTTGAAAATCAATATTTCTTCCAAACTCACATGGATTGTCCTCCTCCCTCTTCACCAGCTCTCTTACCAGGTTTTTCGGATCAAACCTCTGTTACTAGGTTTAATCCTGCTCTTGTATACCACCGACGGGAGAAACCTCCCACTGCAGAAGGCCCTCCCCCTGATCCTCCCCCAACAAATGGTTCCACGCCTACTCCTGCCTTACGTCGCTCCTCCAGAAATTCTAAACCGCCTGAGCGGTATGGATTTACCCATACTTCTTTTATGACCACCCTATCTTCTATCTCTATCCCAAGTTCTTATTTGCAGGCTCTCCAACAAGATTGCTGGAACTAGGCCATGAAGGAGGAATTAGATGCATTGGCTCTGAATCACACATGGGATATTGTGGAGTGTCCTTTAGGAGTTAAGCCCATTGGTTGCAAATGGATCTACTTGATCAAACTTAAATCTGATGGGTCCTTGGATAGACACAAAGCTAGACTTGTGGCACTCGGAAACAGACAGGAGTATGGCATTGACTACGAGGAGACTTTTGCACCTGTGGCAAAGATGACATCTGTTAGGTTACTTCTCGCCATTGCTGCATCTCAGTCTTGGCCATTATACCAAATGGATGTCAAAAATGCATTTCTCCATGGGAATTTGCAAGAAGAGGTCTATATGCGTATACCACAAGGCGTCTCCTCTCCCTCCAAGAGGTCCGTCTGTCGGCTGCAGAAATCGCTTTATGGTCTAAAGCAAGCTCCTCGAGCATGGTTCGATACCTTCAGGGGTCGCTTATGCGAAAGTGGCTTTACTCAAAGCCCTTATGATCCATCTCTCTTTCTACGCCACACCTCTACAGGGGTTACTGTGCTTTTGGTGTATGTAGATGATATTATTATCACCGGCACGGATGATGATATGATCAAATCTCTCCAAGATTCCCTCCGGAATTACTTTCATATGAAGGATTTGGGTCCTTTGCATTATTTCTTGGGCTTGGAGGTGCATCAATCTCCTCGCGGTCTCTCCATTTTGGGCCAGTCATCATATCTTACTTAGTCAATTGTAAAACTGATTTTTAGGATCTAGATTGGATGAGATAATGATAGTTGTATGTAATCAGGGAGCCCCTTTATAATGAGAGAACAGTCGACCCTAATGAGCGCTGGATTAAAAACATTATTTTGTATTTTCTGCGTTTTGGTTTCCATCTCTATTAATGACAGTCAACTTCGATATGTTTGGTACGTTCATGGAAGATGGGATTTTCAGTGATTCGGATAGCCCCAATAGTGTCGGCATGCAATGAAGTACGAGAGGTTTGAGTGAACCCAAGTTCCGAAAGAAGTCCCCGTAGCCATAAGATCTCAAAACAAGCAGAAGACGTTGCCCTATATTCAGCTTCCGTGGAAGATCTGGACACACGTTCTTGGTTCTTGCATTTCCAAGAAATGAGGAATTTATAAGGTACATGCACCAACCAGTAGTAGAACGACGTGTCTTGACAGCCTACCCAGTCAGCATCTGCATAAGCGGTCAAATGAAGAGGATTATCCTTTGGATAATATAAACCACGAGGGACAGTTCTTAGAAGATAGCGGATAATGTGCTTTACAGCTGTCAAATGAAGGTGTCGAGGAGCAGTCATGAACTAGCTCACACGATTAACAGCATAGGATATGTCAGGTCTAGTGATGGCGAGATAGACAAGACTTCCCACCAGGCGCTGGTAGGTATGAGGATCAAGAAAAAGATCGCCATCATCTTTACTCAGCTTGAGATTTACCTCGACAGGTGTATCAAGAGGCGAAGAATCATGGAGGTCGGCCAACTCGATAACGTCTAATGTGTATTTATGTTGATTAACAAAGAGACCTTTGGGGGATTGCTGCACCTCTAAGCCCAAGAAATAATGCAAAGGGCCCAAATCCTTCATATGGAAGTAATTTCGGAGGGAATCTTGGAGAGATTTGATCATACCATCATCCGTGCCAGTGATAATAATATCGTTGACATACACCAGAAGCACAGTAACCCCAGTAGATGTGTGGCATAGAAAGAGAGATGGATCATAAGGGCTCTGAGTAAAGCCACTTTCGCATAAGCGACCCCTGAAGGTTTCGAACCATGCCCGAGGAACTTGCTTTAGACCATAAAGCGATTTTCACAGCCGACAGACAGACCTCTTGGAGGGAGAGGGGACACTTTGTGGTATACGCATATAGACTTCTTCTTGCAAATCCCCATGGAGAAATGCATTTTTGACATCCATTTGGTATAATGGCCAAGACTTAGATGCAGCAATGGTGAGAAGTAACCTAACAGATATCTTTTTTGCCACAGGTGCAAACGTGTCCTCGTAGTCAATGCCATACTCCTGTCTGTTTCTGAGTGCCACAAGTCTAGCTTTGTGTCTATCCAAGGACCCATCAGATTTAAGTTTGATCGAGTAGATCCATTTGCAGCTAATGGGCTTAACTGCTGAAGGACACTCCACAATATCCCAGGTGTGATTCAGATCCAATGCATCTAATTCCTCTTTCATGGCCTGGTTCCAGCAATCTTGTTGGACAGCCTGCAAATAAGAACTTGGGATAGAAATAGAATATAGGGTGGTCATCAAAGAAGTATGGGTAAATCCATACCGCTCAAGCCGTCTAGAATTTCTGGAGGAGCAACGTAAGGCAGGAGTAGGCATGGAACCGTTTGCCGGTGGAGGATCAGGGGGAGGGCCATCTGCAGTGGGAGATTTTTCCCGTCGGTGATATACTAAAGCAGGATTAAACCTAGTAACAGCTGTTTGATCCGAAAAACCATGTAAGAGAGCTGTTGAAGATCGATGAGGACAGTCCATGTGAGTTTGGAAGAAATATTGTTTTTCAAAGAAAATAACATTTTGAGAAACCCTGATACGACGACCAATTGGATCATAACAAAAAAACCTTTTTTATTAGTGGCATAACCCAAAAAGGCACATCTGTGAGATTGTGCTGATAGTTTCGTTCTTTCTTTGGGAGGTAGATGAACGATGCAAACATAGCCAAAGGTATGTAGGTGATCTAACACAGGATGATGACCAAACAATTTAAAATGAGGCGTGAAATGAGCAATGGTAGGTGATGGAAGGCAATTTATGAGATAGACAGCCGTGGTGAGAGCTTCAGTCCAAAAACGAGGGGGAACGGATGATTCAATCAGAAGAGTTCTATTTACATCAAGAAGATGTCTGTTTTTCCGTTCTGCGACTCCATTTTGTTGTAGAGTATACGGACAGGTACGTTGAGAAATGATTCCTTTATTGTTTAAAAAAGATTGAAAATCCTTGGAAACATACTCCCCTCCTGAGTCTGAGCGCAAAGTTTTAATGCATTTGGAGAATTGGTTTTCAACATAGTTAACAAAAAATTTAAATGCATTAAGAACATCAGACTTCAAATGTAATAAATAGATCCAAGTAAATCTGCTGTAGTCATCAATGAATGTTACAAAGTACTTGAAATGACTATGGAAAAGGGTCGGAGCAATGCCCCCAAACATCACTGTGAACCAAATCAAAACATGCAGTGCTCTGTGTTGTAGAGTGTGGAAAATGTAAAGTTTTACTCTTTCCTAATTTACAAGCATCACATCAAAAGAAGCAGAGTCAATAGGTTTATTTAATAATCCAGATTGAAATAAAGTAGACAAAGTAGAGGCATTTGGATGACCAAGTCTATTATGTCACAATTGAGAATTATTCTGAATAAGAAAACAAAATAACTGATGTAAAGTTTTATTCTAAATAACTGAAGACATTGGTAAGGAAAGAAGTCTGCTATGCTTAGGCCCCCTCGCGATCACTTCCCCCAACTCCTGGTCCTGCACAACACATCTAGAAGAAGAAAATGAGACATTGTAATTATTTTCAACAAATTGACCCACAGAAACCAAATTGGTAGCAAGATGAGGAGAAACTAAAACATTTGTTAATGGTAAGGGGCCAGGGGTATCACCAACAAAGGTGATGGGAAGATGATTCCCGTTGGCAGCTTGAACAGTGAGACGACCAGTGTAAGGAACGACATTTTGTAATTTTATGGGTGAAGAGGTCATATGGTTACTTGCACCAGCATCTTAGTACCACGTATTGGAAAGAGATGAATCAGTACCTGCGATGTTCATGGATGCCAAGGCATTGATGATCATTTGGTTTACCATCTCAGGGGTGAGAGGAGCTAGAGACGCAGATTGTGATGAGGAATCAGGCTGTGAGGATGAATCATACTGCAGAGAACCACTGAAGTCAGAGGATACATATGGTGGAGTGGTCACTGTGTAAGCAGTAGAAGCTGACGACACAGTGGAAGTACCAGGGGCTGACTGCACATAGTTGCGGGAAGTAGAATTGCGAGCCTTCTTCCGACATTCGTCAATAACATGACCAGTGGCCTTACAATGTCTGCAAATTTTTACCTTGCATGGATTTGCATAGTGACCATATTTTTTGCAGTTATGGCACTGAACTTTACTGATGTCACGAGGATGTTGTCTGGTTGTAGCAACATAGGCAAATAGAGCCTCAGCAGATCTCTGTTGTTTCAGAGTAGTTTTTGTAGCCAGACGTTGTTCTTCCCGCGGAAGTTCTTGAAGGCAGTCATCCAAGATGGGAAGAGTAGCCCTGCTCATCAAGTTCGATCTAACTATCTCAAACTCCATATGAAGTTTCATGAGAAGCTGATCCCGATTACTACTTTGTTGTAATGGAAGTAATTCCGGTAGGAGTACTGCAAATACCATGGCAAACTTAATCTCATCATATTCGGACCATAGTCTGCGGAAGCCATTGTAATACTCCTGAATAGACTGGGTGCCTTGAGTGAATTGAGAGATTTCAAGTTCCAATTGAAACTGGCGAGCATCATTGCCTTGTTGATAAATTTTCTTAAGATAGTCCCACATTTCACGGGCATTTTTGCAGGGTTTTAAGTTGAGGATAAAATGTGATTCAATAGAGCCCAGCAACTAGGTCTTGATTTTAGCATCCTTTGTTTTCCAAGCTAAAATCTTCTTATCATCTTCCTCAAGTTGAGGTTCAGTTCCATCAATGTGTGCCCAGAGTTCTTTTCCTTCCAAGTAAATTTGAAATTGGAAGGCCCATGAGGTATAATTTGTTCCATCAAAGCGAACCAGGGCTATCTCATGTTTTTCCATTACTAAAGACTAGTAAGAAGCACACACAAATCAGTCCTGCGAAGATACTGTCAAGTAAAGCAGGGTGCTGATCCTCTTATGTTTGGAGAAAACCAAGTTTTAGCAGCAGCACTGTTGTAGTCCAATTGTAGATGAATTAGACCACAGTCACAATTGTAATAACACAATCAGGAGGTGTTGCAACAGATAGCAACCAGCAGCCAAGATCTGACGGATAAAGATGTCCAGACCAGTTCCCAGACGCCACAGTATAAACAGTAATCAACCACGGCCTATTTTGTAATGCAACAGTAGATAAAAGGACAGCAGCAATCAGTAGCAAGCAGCAGTAATCCAGTAGCAATCAGCAATAAACAGCAATCAGCAATCAGCAAGAAGCAGTAGAGATAAACAGCAGCAATCCAGTAGCAATCACCAATAAACAGCAGCAATTAACAGCAGCAATCAATAGTAGCCATCAGCAATAGATAGAAAAAGGACAGCAGCCGCAATTGCAAGCAGCAGGGCACAGCAACAGTGCACAGGTATGAAAAACGTCCCTGTCGGCAGTGGGTAAATCCACACGTGGGCCCCACTTGGTGATCTTGACACAGATCAGAGTGTGGGGATGAAAAGAGAGGAGTTTTATGCAACTACTGGAAGTGGTCGCAGGCAGATCAAATCCAGATCCAGGATTTTGGACGGCCGAGATGAAAACTAGTGGAAAGGAATGAATTTTCACAAAAATTGGTAGAAAACCTACCTCTGATGATCAATAAATCAGGAAAAATTCTTCAGAAATCCAGGAAGCTCCAGTCGACCAAGATGGGAATGTTCCGCTGATAAGCTGGTGATGATCACAGGTGGGCCACGGCTGATATGAGATGATCAGGGAGGATCAGAGATGATCCGGCTGAAGAGAATGATCACAGATGATCATAGACTGGCTTCCAATGCTTGGAAGATGACTTAGGAGAAGATCACAGATGATCGACCTTGCTCTGATACCATGTCATTCATCGAGATGAAAATAGAACACAGTAATAATGTTTAATGCTTAATCCAGTGCCCATTAGGGTCGATTGTTCTTCCATTATAAAGGGGCTGAATGCCCTGATTACATGCAAATATCAGTATCTCATCTTATCTAGATCCTAAAATTCAGTTTTACAAACTAAGTATGTACAGTTGGCTTTGACTAAGTAAGATATGATGACTGGGCCCAAAATGAGCCTGGGCTTGGATTGACACTAGTCTTGCTGTCATGTCAAAATTTTCATCATCTTGTTGGTATATGTTGATTTCAAAGCACTCCAGGAGCAAGTCTCCACCTCACATCCCACTTATACTTGGATTGACATGTTTCACAATCTCTCCATCCTTACTAACTATCGAACCAATGTACAAGAATGAATTTCTTTGCGGTATCTCTTTAGATTCATTTCTTACAATAGGTTCAGATCTTTGTACATTCCCACTGAAATTGCAATCCATGTATTTAGTCTTTTTACACCTTTTTTAAAATCCTTGAATTCTAAAGCCTCCTGCCATCTCTCAACTTTCATATTCACGCCATCTCTATGTTCATCCACCAACACTATCTGTAAACAATATTCACCTAGATATCTCCTTTTGAGTATGGGTAGTTAACTCATTCATAATCTATGTAAGAGATAAGGGCTTAAAATTGATCCCTGATGTAAACCTATGGTCATTGGAAACTCACTTGTCTCTCCACAAGTTGTTCTCACTTGTTACAACTCTCTCATACATGTCCTTAATGGTTTCAATATAATCCCTTGGGACACTCCTTTTATCTAATCACCAAATTAAATATTTGGGTATCTTGTCGTTGGCTTTCTCTAGATTGTTGAAGACCGTATGAAGATTTTTCCTCTTCTCTTGGTATTTTTCTACATTAATTGCCTATGTGAGAAGATAGCTTCCCTAGTTGACCTACTTGGCTTGAAACCAAATTCATCAAATATCTTGGTCTTACTCTCTCGCATAGTTTCATGTTAAATATACTGATATTTTAATATAAGTAAAACAATGCTGGTCACCCAACGGGGACGGCTAGCAAAGTTTCTCCTCTTTTCTGCATGTCTTTTCCTAGATGATCTATTTTCTTTTTTCTTTTTTTTTTTTTACCAGAATTTCTTCAAATTTTAGTTTATCATGAAAATCAATAATTAATTTAAAAAATGCAGATTTCATGATGCGGAATGTGTATGAAGTGCCTGGGGTGGGGAGAAGGATAAGGGACTTCACACCCCGAGTCCGAGGCTTCGCACCATTTCCATCACAGGAGAAATTGCAAAGAGAGCAAAGCACTCAAACATTTTTTCCATTAATCAAAATCTCAACGGCCAAGGAGGCTTTATATTGCTTATAATAAAAGAGATAACCTAAAACTAATTTCAACCATAGAAACAGTAAATGGTAAAGATTAAACACTTAAATAAATCCTATAGACCCTACTTGTATAACTCAACAAAACTCCAAATAATTAAATAAATAAGACAAATTAAACTAATGGGCCTATGGTTTGGATTGGACTTGGCCCAAAAAGGACTGGTGAACCCACCGAGCATGTGTTTTGTATTGCATCATTTAAGTTATTGATAGGTTAGGAAGGTAGAGCAGGATCATTAAAATAACATGAAAAAGGAATGACACCTTATGGATGTGATACTGATGCAACTCCAAACCGCAAGTGCTGTTTAGTCCACAGCAGAATGCAGCAACTTGGGGTCTCTGAAATTACAAACAAACAACAAGAAGGGAAAGAGAAAAATGGAGCAGATATCACCAAAGTTGTCTTCCAGTTTTTCTGAAGCACTATGCTCCATAATGCAACTTTTCTTTATCCGACCCCTAAATGTGAGAATCTGCAAAGATTTGAGAATCATTGCCCTATTTCTTTGTGCAATGTCATCTATAAGATTATTTCGAAGATACTTGCAAACAAGTTGAAAGATATTCTTGACCAGCTCAAGCAATAAATGTGTCACACCCATCTATGGCTGAGCTATAGACTCGGATCAGCAGATCCACAGTAGATGAATCAAAAGAGACTGAATTTCACTAAGTTAAAAAGTTGTCCAGAAAAGTATGCCGCTTGACTGGTCATATATATATTTGTTTTCGATGAAGGAAAAACCTGATACAAGTAAACTGGGAATCTTAACACCTTGCAATCCTAATTAAACAAAAAGTCCTAATAGAAAAAAAAAAAAAAAAAAAAAAAAAAAAAAAAAAAAAAAACTGAAATAAAGAAAGAAAATAAAAAGAAAAGGGTTTTGCAACTGGCGCATTGCACAGATTGTGCACAATTTTTTTTTTTTTTTTTGGAATGGTTACTTTCATTAAAAGGAGCAAACAGAACAAGAGAAAAGTACTGAAAGAAAAAAAGAGCTAAACAGGAAAAAAAAAAACCCTAAAAACAGCCACCTAAGGCCCTGTTTTGCACAGATTTGCACAAATAGTGAAGTTGGAAGCCATGTTGGCTGATTGGCCCATCCTGGAACCCAGTTCCTGACCTACCTGCAGTCAACCTATTAGGGCCTGATGTAGGTATTGGGTCAGATTGGGTCCAGTTCAGAGCCTGTTTGTGGCCCACAGTCCACTGTTTAATTCAACAGCTCCAGTGAGGAGCTGCTTCTGTGAAACAGCCCATAGGTGCATATTTTCATTGTAAAAAATAAAAAATAAATCCGGTGCACATTTTGGACTGTTTTCTATGGCCCCATTGATTCCAAAGCTCCGAAACATTTGTCCGGACCAAGGCTTTAAATTCCGGTGCTGGTCTTCATGCAAGTTGGGACCAGAATTAGTCAAAGCCGCCTGAGCTAGCCCGTAGTCAGGGATGGGCAGCCGATATTAAAAAATCTCAAAAAAATTACAAAATCAATAAATTTAAATTAATAATTGGAAATTTCTAAAAATGTGTAAATTGGATGATTTAATTAATTATAGAGATATTTAATTTTTCTACAGGCCAACTTAATGTCTACTCTATCTTCTTATTTGTAATTGTCATCCACATCTGATAATTGTATTATTAGTGGCCCTTGGTTCCAAGAAATGCATAGTTGTATCTTGTCCATGGATTAAAATAGGTGGCCTCCATGTTTGGAGTAGCTGTAATATCCTGTACCTTATGGGGGGCCCTAGGTTTGGCACAACCCAATTTGTTAATACAATATGGGCCCAGTTTTGATTTTTGAGCTAGTCATATCAATGTGTGGGCCCAGATTTGTCTTTTAATTGTTACTCTCACTGGGGCCTCTTTTATAAGAACAATAACCATGACTAGAGAGGAGATGAAGACCCAACTTATGTTCTGCACCAACCTCAAAGTCCAGGGAGGACTTGTATACTTTTCCACTAAGAGGACTCTTGTCTTGTGCGTATGAGACTCCTAATGGGATTCCAAACCCTAGTCGACCAACATACTCTTATAAACCCTCATCATTGCTTCATACAATTCCCATCCTTATTCTAGCTTGTGTAAGAACCCTAAGAGAGAGACTTGTGGTGGATAATAGGAGACATGGGTTTGCGCGAGGAAGAAGACAACCAACAACGGAACACTTAATAGAAGTGGAAGAACCCTGACAACAGGCATAGAATATGGAACACATTGATCAATCGGTTTTTACTACCGTGGTCAACACTTTTATGAGCGATCCGATCAACTTAGTTGTCAATCAAGGATCAACTTAGATCTGGTGATTTTGTCATATTTTACCACTAACTAGAGATCACATCTCTCGTGCCATTGGATTGTGCTCATATTCTTTCGATCAAATTCTTGATACCTTGATCCACATGTCATATACTTAGCAGATCAATTATTAAAAACCCCCCCCCCCCCCCCACCCACTCCACATGGTAATGCCCAATTACTGTTAAATGCTTCCACAGTGGTTGTTAAGGGTTTATCAAAAGAAAAATAGTACATGTTAGATCTCATCACAACAAATTAGTGCACAAATCACTTCACAAGGAGCCCATCCAATATCTCCACACAGGTAGGTTCTTCCCATTGAAGATATCACACTTGGCGAGGTCATGCAGTACAGATCTACTAGAAGATATATCCAACACAGAGAAAAATAAAGTCTAGATACCACTAACCGTATTAGCTGACCGACAATTTTCTAACCGTTGGATCATCAATCTCTCGCTGCCTTTACATAGATATCATCACCTGGAGTCCGTGGGTGCAAGCAGCTCGTCGATCTGATTCCAGATGACTCAAATATCCTTGGTCAAAGTTGCAATATTAAAGTTTGACCTGGACCAATGCTTCAGCACCTGCACAGCCGCCGCCTTCACTTGCATCAGCCAGTTCTCCATCAGCACACGTTCGTGCTGAACCACTTCAACACTTGGGTCGGACAAGTAGGGTCGATCTCGGGTTGGGTCTACCTGACCCAGCTTGACTTGTCACTTTAATGCACAGAGGTGGGGAAAATCCCGCTTCCATCTCTTCCAAGCATGCTTATGCTGAATTCTGTGGCCCTATCGGATTCTGGATTGTGACTCATGGATACTACTCACCTTGCATAATCAAATCACCACATGAGGAATTTGGCATTTATGTACTAAAACTCAATCTTTTATTTAAAATCCCAAAACCAAGAACAAAGAATAAACAATGGTCCAAAGTAATCATAAGAAAGTCCCAATGCATAACCATTAATAAAAGTTTTACTAAAGAATAAAACTTCTAACTGTAGGGCTGATCCCTTAAACTAATTAGGCTGATCCCTTAAACTAATTAGTCTTGAATCGCTCTCTTCACCCACACATGCCAAAATCTAGCTGTACTCCTGTCCACCCGTGTCCCGGTTACTTGACAGGAGCAACCCAACATTAGTTTATATTGGTGAATGAATTTCCTATTTTAGCAATCATATCATACACAGACAATATAAAATGCACAAGATCAAATATAGAGGCATAGAATAATTATTCCAATTATTGTGGTTTAAGGTTCAATTATTACTCCATTCCACAGTATTTCTCTAAACTGCACCCCAGCACCCGGTCCACATCATCCTGCCACCAAGGCACAACTCATACATTAGACTGCCACTTAAGCACATAGCGCCATTCCGTATGTCTAATCAAGGACCTCTCATCATAATGATTAATGACCAACGTAGGTCTACATCCTTAGTTTATCTGCACCATATACGAATCACAGCCTGAACCCCAAGGTCCAGAATCTCAAATCTGCAAAGACTACAAAGACCCTGAGTACGAGATCGTCACCTCACACCATGCTAGTAGTTCAGAGTTCATGATTTCCTTTAACTTGTTCAATTCCTTTATCGATTATTCATAATACACAACCAGGCATGACATCAAACATAGAATACATAAGTTTTATACGACAGTCATCGGTGTATAACCAGCCCCATACATGACCAGATTTGTCATTGCCCCACTTCACATCATAGTAGGTGTTTGTCAGTGTAGAAGCGGTCACACGCCTTTCATCATCAGCACAGCCCAATGGTTGCAGAATTTCAACATCATATTCCCGTTCAAGCAATTTATATCCGTTCATGATCTCTCATACCAACATGTCAGTAATTTATTCATTACATCACCAAGCATTTTATCAAACACATGCAGGTATAAATAAAACATGCAATCATATGGCTGTTTCAGATTTATAATCATAAGTAATTTATTTAAGGAAGCGAGTTATAGTCATTATCATCAACAATGAACATGTAGTCATATCAGCAGGGTTTCATCATATAGAATTTAAAAAAAAAAATCTTCATAATCAAGCAAGAGGGGTTCGGCCAGTCCACTGCAATTGTCTGAATGATTCTGTCAGAATCAGATTCCTTTCCAAATCCTAAATTAACCTTTCAACCTACTTCTAGGGTCTTTTCATGCAACCATCATTGCAATGGCTGTTTAGGTTGAAATTCATTAACAATGCATATCATACCCATATCAATGGATATTTCCCTATGGCCAGTCCACTGCAATTGTATGTTTCAGATTTCATTGAAATACCTAAGCATGCATAATTCTCTATACTTGAAATCACCTTTTCTAGAGTTTTCCCCATGGTTGACCAAGACCAAATCCCTAATTAGGGTTCAGTCATGCTTACATCTCCCTTTTGGGGTTTTAGACATCATCAAAACCCCTTTCATATATGTAAGACCCCGACCCGAGCGACCTCGATTAGTGTTGATTAAATTGTGTTTTAGTTCTAAGTGTGTTTAGTGTGTTTTGGTTTAGTTTGGGTTTAGAATAGCTTGGTTATAGCTTTGGGGAATTTTGAGTGCCTTTGTGATTAGTGGGGCCCTTTGAGAGTTTAAGACTTTGCATGTACTTGGGGGATTAATTGAGATTCTTTGGATTTGTGTTTTATCCCGTTTTATTAATCTCGTTAATCTCTTCAACTTTCATGTTGATCTCATTCCCGTCCCGAATCCCGAAACCCGACTTCCATTGCTTTGAGGGCAAAACAGTCTTTTTACACTAAATCTGGACCCAATATTTGATATTCCCAAAACCCGCGAAACATATACTTTTTGGAAACTAGAAATTTCGACGATCATTTCCTCCTTCGTCAATTTCATCCGAGGTCCCGAAAACTACTATTTCAGCCTTTCAAGTTTCCTAAGGGGTGGAGCCCACTTGCAAATGCTATATAAGCACCCACCTCTTCTTCTTTCTCTTTTTCCAGCAACTCTCTTTAGCCTAGGGTTTTCCTTGTTCTTGTTCTTCTTCTTGCTTTTCCCATTTCCAATCACCATCCACCTTGGATCATTTGAGAAATGGGAGTGATTTTCTTCTTCCTCTCCATTAGAGCTCTCCTTTGACACCATCTGTGAAGAAAACCACCATCTCCAAGACTTGCTTAGAGCTAAATCTTGTCATTAGAGGACCTTCCAAGTAAGCTCTCTCACTAATCTCTTAGATTTGAGTTCTTATGATCTTAGAGGAACTCCACTTCCATTATTGGAAGCTCTCTCTTCCTATTTCTTTGTTTGACCCATTTTAGGGTTTGTTTTGGGGGTTTTATAGATATTGTTGATTTTGAGCTTGGAGAAGTGATTAAGAGCTTGATTTGTGTTTAGAGACCTTGAGGCAAGTGGATGGATTGATATTTTAAGTTTTTAATGATTTTGATAAAATGCATTGATGATTTCATACTACTATTGATTTGCATTGATTGAATTAAATGTGCATTAATGACTCCTATTAGTTCATTAAATGGTTTTGGAAATGTGGTTGGTAGTTTGCATTTATTGCTTAATTGTAGTTTAAATGACTCCTTGTGATTGGGATTTTCTCTCCTCTTTGTGGTTGAATGTGATGGAGGAGAAAGTGTTTTGATTGATGATTATGGAAGTGTTGATGTGAAGCTTGAATGATGTTGGAAAGGAGTATTGGGGCCTCCCATGTGGAGTGAAATTGTGGCTAAGGGAGTTGTAAGAAGTGGAAATGAAATGGGAGCAGAACTGTCCCGGACCCATTTCTCGACAGTTCGCTTGAGCGAACCTGGTGGTCGCTTGAGCGAAGTGTCCAGAACAGGTTCCGAACCATTCCAGTAGACAGTTCGCTTGAGCGAACCCCTTATTCACTCGAGCGAACCCTCCCAGAACTATATCAGGCTCATCACAGAACCTCGTTAGTTCGAACGAACGAACCATTTGTTCGCTTGAGCCAACAGGTTTGCTAGAGCAAACTCCTTATTCGCTCGAGCGAACTCTCCCAGAAAGTTTATTAGAGCGTCACAGAACATTGTTAGTTCGAGCGAACCATCTATTCGCTCGAGCCAACATGTTCGCTTGAGCGAACCCGTTTTCCGCTCGAGCGAACCTCCCAGAAAGCCATTCCAGAGAGCTCATCTCTCGAGCGAACTTCCTGTCTGCTCGAGCGATCAGCACTGTTCACCTAGGACTAATGTGTGAGCAAAAATGAAGTGTTTATTTGATTGAGAGGTGTTTGTTGGGAACCCTATTGTGATGGGAAAACTAGTAACCATTGTGTAGCACCCATTTGAAAAGAGAAATCAAATCACAAGTTTTCATTTAAGTTTTAAAAATCCTAAGGTGTAAAAAGAGCCCGGGATGTCTCCAAACTCAAGGAGTACCAGTTTTTATTGTATATGACATGCGGGACCTTTATTCACTTTGATCAAATTTCGAATCCCGATATTTGTCCCGAACCTCTTGAATTATGATTTACCATCCCGGAAAATACTGAATTTGCAGTTGTAGCATTTTTTGCTAATCCCGATATGCACTTCCTGTTTAAAATGATATTTGTGCCTTTGAGCACCCCGGCCCGCCCGTTTATATAAGTGCATCATATGAATTTGTACATGTCTTGATTTATGATATTTGACCTATGAGTAGGCACCACTAAGCTTGGATAACCATGCCGATCTGATCCACCAACTTGGAGATCCCCCTCCCGTCCCGCCAGCTGCAGTTTGGATCCCGCTACCCTGTTATTACCGTGGTATTGTCTCGATGCCGCAGATTACTACTGTGGTTCCCGATGCCCGGTTCACTACCGTGGTCATGTCCCGTATTTATTATATATATGTATATATTACTTATGTTGTATCTCCTCACTTCGGTGACTGAAATCAACATCTCGATATGCTCATGTCACTTCGGTGATAGAGGACTTAGCTCCGTGTGGTTGCCATCTTGTTCTTTCCCGTTTCCTTGGATACCTTACATGTTTTATATTGCATTTATGTTTCAAATAAATGATCATCCTGTTTTATAAGATTTATTATTTTAACAGGTTTAAATGTTTTCTAAGGTAATTTCAATTGTTGTTTATCTTTTCACCCATTTGCCAAACCGTCGTGTTTGACCCTTATTTTGGTAATCAGGTCCCGTTGTCGGCTTTCCCAAGGAGGAGCATGAGGAGGCGTCGGAAAACCGCAACGTTTAATCGAGTGGCACGCCGATGATGTCGTTTAGACATTCGGGTGCTTGAGCTACATAACATTTTGGGATAGAATTAACCAATTCTTTTGGGAACATGATACTTTGTTATATTGGCCTATGTTGGCCTCTATTTTTGGGGAGTTGTAATTAAATGATCTTGTTATAAACCTTAACTTACTTTTGGGAATTAGCCATTGATCATTGCTCATTTTGATACTGGTATTGAATATGTTTAATTTTGTTATCTTGGACATGAATGTATGAATTAGATTTGCTACACGCTTCCGCACCTTAAAAGAAATATTCATGTTGATGTGATATCCTCACCGCGGACACCTGTGGGAAATCGCATGTACGAGTGGCATCCTTGATGGACTCGTATACGTTTTGATTAAATTAATTCATAGTGTTGACATGGATGGTTCCATTCATTCATTCATAATCATTAGTCCCGATCCCGGATTAGGCCCGCGCCCGTTTGGGGGGACCCGGTCCGGGGTCGCGACAATATACTTTGGCCAACAAGAACTTTCCCCAATATGGGTCGGCCCACTCTTAGAAACCCTA
Organism: Camphora micrantha; assembly: GCA_003546025.1. Classification (NCBI taxonomy): domain Eukaryota; kingdom Viridiplantae; phylum Streptophyta; class Magnoliopsida; order Laurales; family Lauraceae; genus Camphora; species Camphora micrantha. The sequence continues at coordinate 45,941,661 of QPKB01000003.1, read as the reverse complement.
GGATCATCAAATCAAGGGTTTGATACCCCAATTCCCAGTCGGCCATGCTATTGAATCCCTATACCACAATCAGCCATGGTCTCTTTAGCCACCACAAGTATCAAGCAGCTGGTCTAGCTAGTGATCCATTAAAGGGGTTTAAACTCAGCTAGTAGGGTTTCTTAGTGCTAGGGTTTAGTGTTAAGCTTGGCCTGTTAAGCCTGGCCCATGGCCCATGAAGGAACCCAAGGCCCATCAGTCAATCCAGTCCAGCAACAACTGTGCATATTTTAGTAATTGATTGCTTTCCTAACTTAGATTAGTAATTAGTGTAATTAGCTAGTTTCCTATGTAAGAGCCTTGATTAAGGCATGTATATTCCTATATATAGGTGATCATTCTCCAAAGGAAGGGGAACATAATACAAATCAGTTTCCAAGAGCTCTCGTTCCATTCTTGTATTTTCCAATTGTGAGAATGACATGGTATCAGAGCTACTGATTCATGCCCTAGCATTCTAAGTTTCCTCAAGTCTCAAGGACCTATAGATCCTCCCTGCTTCCACGTCTGGAAGCTCTTGGTGTATCTCCGATCATCTCCAATTGTCTCCGATCATCTCAGATCATCTCAGATCAGGCGTGGCCCACCTAAGATCGTCTTCAACACCTCTGCGGAACCAGCCCAAGTTGGTCGACTGGAATTCTCAGTTATTTTGGTGATTTTTCAAGAATTTTTTTCTATTCCCAGGTCGGTCTTCTACTGCATTCAGTGAATCATCAAGTTTATTAATCTGTTTTCATCTCAGCCGTCCAAAAAGCTGGATCTGGACTGTTTTTGGATGAATCTTCTTCCATAAGTTGCGTAAATCTTCTGTGCTTTCATCCATATCATCTGATTTGCAAATTGATTTTCTGGTGGGGCCCACGTCCAAAACCCAACCCAATTTTTTGGGTCGTCAGTCCTGTTGAGGACTTCTCTCTGTGCTACAGTGACGTATCAGCTCTTTTGCACTCAAACTGTTTTTCATCCACTTCTTGCTTGCTTCAATTACTGTTTCACTCCAATTTTTTTTCCAATCTGACATTGAGATGGAAAAATCTGAGGTAACTTTGATCAAGTTCACTGGAAAAAATTACCCTGCCTGGTCTTTCCAATTCCAAATATACCTAGAAGCTAAGGAATTGTGGGGTTTTGTTTCTGGTGCTGACCCTAAACCCACTGAGGATGAAAAGAAGATATCCTCTTGGCATACTAAAGATGCCAAAATAAAATCATGGATTCTGGGATCCGTCGAGCCACATCTGATTATGAATCTCAAGCCCTACTCAACCTCTAAAGCCATGTGGGGGTATTTGAAGAAAGTATACCATCAAGACAACTCTGCGCGTCAATTTCATCTTGAATGCGCCATTGCTGAATATGCACAAGGGACCTTGTCGATACAAGACTACTATTCAGGATTCCGTACACTGTGGTCGGAATACGATAGTATTAAATATGCGGATGTGGCTGACAATGTTTTAACAGTGATACAAGATCTTCAGGCCTCTAGTCAAAGGGATCAGTTTTTGATGAAATTGCGCAGTGAATATGAAAGTGTCCGATCTGCCCTGATGAATCGGACGCCATTACCTTCCTTGGATGTTTGCTTAAATGAACTCTTACGCGAAGAACAGCGCATTGCAACCTCGGCTCATATAGCGCAACAAAAGACAGAGACTTATTCAGTTGCGTTCTCGGCTACTAAAACTTCTCAGCCTCCGCCACGCGACTTGAGCAAAACGCAATGTTACAGTTGTCAAAAATTTGGGCACATTGCAACTCAATGCAAACAGAAGGTCTGCAGTTACTGTAAAAGGTCGGGACATATCATTTCTGAATGTCGCCGCCGCCCACAACGTCCATCACCACAGCCTCCGACTCCACAGTATCAGACTCCACCATATCAGCCTCCGCATGCGTATGTTGCTTCTTCGGTTATGCCTGCTTCTACATCTGCACCTTCACAGCCTGGGCCCTCATCCTCTCTTACTCCTGAATTGGTTCAACAGATGATTGTCAATGCTCTCTCTGCTTTTGGTCTGTCAGGTACATCCCCTCCATCTTCTCCTTGGTTCCTTGATTCCGGGGCGTCTAATCACATGACGTCTTCTTGCGCACCACTCTCCAATGTGCGAAGATACACTGGCCCTCTTCAAATACAAACTGCTAACGGGGGTCATGTTCCCATTATTGCTGTTGGTGACATCCCTGGTCCCATGCCATTGAAAAATGTTTACCTTTGTCCTAATTTAACTTCCAACCTATTGTCAGTCGGGCAACTTGTTGAAAATAATTGTAACATCTCTTTTTCTTCTTCTGGTTGTGTTGTGCAGGATCCGATGTCCGGGAAGGAGATCGCGAGGGGGCCTAAGTGTGGACGCTTGTTTCCGCTGGATTTTTCTAAAATTTCTAGGAATCAATTTGACAATAATGTGTTTTGTTTTTCTCTTAGCGATAACTGCCGATTGTGGCATAATAGACTCGGACATCCTAATTCCAAGGCTTTGTCCCTTATGTTCAATTCTGGTTTATTCAATAAATCTATTGGTTTCTCTTCTTGTGTGCCTTTTGATTGTGCTACTTGTAAATTGGGAAAGAGCAAAACTCTTCCATTTCCTCATTCCACTTCACTCACCACTCAGTGCTTTGATTTAGTTCATAGTGATGTATGGGGAATTGCTCCAGCTCTTTCCCACGCTCACTATAAATATTTTGTGACTTTTATTGATGATTTCAGTCGGTTCACATGGGTCTACTTTCTGCATTCCAAATCTGATGTTTTTAATGTTTTTAAAATTTTTTTAGCTTATGTTGAGAATCAATTTTCCACCTGCATTAAAATCTTGCGATCTGATTCAGGTGGGGAATATGTGTCCTCCGATTTTCAACGGTTTTTGCAAAACAAAGGCATTATTTCTCAAAGAACTTGTCCTTATACTCCACAGCAGAATGGCATCGCTGAAAGGAAAAATAGACATCTCCTTGATGTCACTCGTTCCCTTCTTCTTGAATCATCGGTTCCTACCCGTTTTTGGGTTGAGGCACTGGCTACAGCAACTCATCTTATCAATCGTATGCCATCAACCTCCATTGAAAATCAAAGCCCATATTACCGTTTGTACAAGACCTATCCATCCTATAAAGATCTTCATGTTTTTGGCTCCACTTGCTTTGTGCACTTACCTCCTTCTGAGAGAACCAAACTAACCGCACAATCAGCTCAGTGTGTGTTTTTAGGTTATGCGCCCTTCCAGAAAGGGTTCATTTGTTATGATCCTCACATTCGCCGTTTACGTACCTCTAGGAATGTCGTTTTCTTTGAACAACAGTATTTTTTTCAAAAACACATTGATCCTCCTGACTCCTCCTCTTTCGTGTCTTTACCTGGTTTTTCTGACACCCCGTCAGTTGTTCGTTTTCATCCTAACTTTGTGTATCACAGACGGAACAGAGAAGCGCCTCCCAGGGATCCCCCTCCTGATCTTCCTCCGGCATCCGGTCCACAACCGGCACTTGGTCCATCTGGCCCTCCTTCATTGCGTCGCTCTACTCGCATTTCAGTCCCACCCGACCGCTATGGGTTTTCCCATACTTCCTTAATGGCCACTTTGTCTTCTTCTTCCATTCCCCGATCCTATTCTCAGGCTGTGCAGGATACATGTTGGAACAAGGCTATGCAAGATGAATTGGCTGCTTTAGAGAAAAATCATACGTGGGATATTGTCCCCTCTCCTATGGGTGTCAAACCTATTGGCTGCAAGTGGATCTTTTCTCTCAAGTTAAAATCAGATGGCACTCTAGATCGGTATAAGGCGCGCCTTGTTGCTCTCGGAAATCGGCAGGAATATGGCATTGATTATGATGAGACTTTTGCTCCCGTCGCCAAGATGACCACCGTCCGCATCATCCTTGCTGTTGCTGCATCTCAGTCCTGGCCTCTTTATCAAATGGATGTAAAAAATGCGTTTCTTCATGGTGATCTCAAAGAAGATGTTTATATGCGTCTACCTCCAGGGTCCTCCTCTAGGAAGGGTATGGTTGCTAAGCTTCGTCGCTCTCTCTATGGTCTGAAGCAAGCTCCTCGCGCATGGTTTGAGAAATTTCAAGCTGCCCTTCTCCGTTTGGATTTTCATCCTAGCCAGTATGATCCTTCCATGTTCCTACATCATGCTTCGTCCGGGATTACTGTGCTCCTAGTCTACGTGGATGACATTGTCATTACTGGTCCCAATGCACAGATGATTCAGGTACTCCAAGCTTCTGTTCATCAGACATTTCAAATGAAGGATCTAGGCCCCTTACATTATTTTCTTGGTCTTGAAGTTCATCAATCGCCTAAGGGTATAGTTCTAAATCAGCACAAATACACGGTTGATCTTATTGATTTGGCTGGCCTTACCTCTTCTGCTCCAGTCGATACACCAATCGAACTAAATGTCAAGCTCAGTAAAGAGGAGGGTGCCCTTCTTCCAGATCCTACCGCATATCGCCAATTAGTGGGTAGCTTGATCTACCTCACGATCACCCGTCCTGATATCTCATTTGCGGTCAACCTAATGAGTCAGTTCATGACTGCTCCTCGTCATCTTCATATGGCTGCTGTTCGCCGCATCATTCGGTACCTTATTCGCACACCGACTCGGGGGTTGTTCTTTCCATCCAACAATCCTCTATCTCTCAAAGCTTATTCAGATGCTGATTGGGCTGGTTGTCCGGATACTCGCAGATCGACGACAGGCTGGTGCATGTTTTTGGGTGATAGTCTCATTTCCTGGAAATGCAAGAAACATGAAAAAGTTTCCAAATCCTCTACTGAGGCTGAGTACCGTGCCATGTCTGCTGCATGTTCTGAAATTCTTTGGCTCCGCGGTCTGCTCTCTGACATTGGTTTTCCAGCAACAGGAGCTACCCCTCTCTATGCAGATAATACAAGTGCAATTCGGATTACTGAAAATCCGATTTTTCATGAACGTACTAAACACATCGAGGTTGATTGTCACTTCATACGTGATGAGCTTAAACGTGATGTCATCAGTCTTCCACATGTCTCCACTGAGCTTCAGATTGCTGATATTCTTACGAAGGGTCTTCCCCGACCACGCCATCAATTCTTGGTTGGCAAATTGATGCTCGTTGATTCCCCTGCATCAATTTGAGGGGGGGTGTTAAGCTTGGCCTGTTAAGCCTGGCCCATGGCCCATGAAGGAACCCAAGGCCCATCAGTCAATCCAGTCCAGCAACAACTGTGCATATTTTAGTAATTGATTGCTTTCCTAACTTAGATTAGTAATTAGTGTAATTAGCTAGTTTCCTATGTAAGAGCCTTGATTAAGGCATGTATATTCCTATATATAGGTGATCATTCTCCAAAGGAAGGGGAACATAATACAAATCAGTTTCCAAGAGCTCTCGTTCCATTCTTGTATTTTCCAATTGTGAGAATGACATTTAGTTGTCCCCTCCCATATGTTAATCATACAGTAATGAAAAACACAATCAAACGGTCAAGCAACACCGAAACCCTAGATCTAGTGGAGATATCATGCATAGACAACCAAAATTAGCAGATCCACTCACCGTTTGTAGAAAAGTGTCGCGTTCGCAATATGAGGTTGGGAGTAGGACGTCCACTAAGTGCTCCGCTGCTGGTTGTCTTCCTCTTCCTCGCGCAAACCCATGTCTCCTCCTATTCTCCACCACAAGTCTCTCTGTTAAAGTTTTTAAAGACGCTAGAATTAGGATGGAAATTGTATGAAGCAATGAGGAGGGTATATAAGAGTATGTTGGTCGACTATGGAATCCCATTATGAGTCTCATACTCTCATGCACATTGTTTGTTTTGATGAAAGTTAATTTGTCATTTGATTTGAACTTTAAACTTTATTTAAGCATTACTATATAATTTATATCCTGTATTATGTACAGTTGTGCTAAATTGCTTATTTGAATTATGAATTTTGAAATGCATAATAGTTTGTAACTTAATATAGCTAACCAACATGAATACATGTGAATAAAAAACAGATCAATTTTATTTTATAATTATTCAGTGATACAGATGCTTTATGTATTGAAGGGACTGCTAGTTACTACAAGAACAAATTCTAACATTTTCCAATATTCTGTAATTTTTTGGATATTTTTTCAAAAATTTTTTTACCACTTTTTAGATTCACGCAGCTACACCGCTACATATCGCTACTACCACTATGGGATTTTGGTTGTCGGCCGCAACCACTATTTTGATCCTTTATCCTATCTATGTATCTATGTGTGTATCTGGTTCTCTTAGTTCGTTTGAGAAATTATGGGGATGATGTTAGTAACATGACTTGCACCCTCAAAGTTGTAACAGTGAGCCCCTTCCTCTATGCCACAGGCTGTCAGTTGTTGATTTTCTTTTGTGCTCCATTCTTATCTAGAATAGATCAGGTGGGAGATGTGAAAGATCAATATGCTTGAGTCCTATCATGAGAAGCAGCCCCACTTCACTGTCTGATCTTGATTGTATCGTAGTAGGATTCACACACAGTGATATCTCACCGTGGGCATCTTCAATGGCATTGTTTTCTTATAAACGTTTGTAGTGTACCAATGAACATGATGTTTCTCTGTAAGTGATGCTTTCTGTAGAATTGAATGGAAATGCAGACTTCTTTCTACTCCATTCTTACGAACACTGTGGGATGAGAAAGAATCTAGAGCTAATGTCGATTTTCTATTTATAGATGCAACTATTTCTATGGATCATGAAGGGATCTTTGAAAGAAGGAAAGTGTTGTTGCTTTCAGCATTTGGATTTCTTGTGGGGGGCTTTCAGATCGCTCCAGAGAATGGAGTGGCTGTAGCAGCTGAATATGCAGACAGTAAGTTCTTCAAGCATACAGTTCTGGTTTATGTAATTCTTCATTCCTTTTATGCTTTAGTAAATGGCTGTGTGCTTATAGTATATGACATGCTGAGGGTGCCAAAAAATTTGCTAAAGTAATCCATGAGAGGTAGGATCAGGGGCAGAGCCAAGTAGGGTTGGAAGAAGGGGTGAGGGTGCAGTTGGGTTTCAACTCCCTAATTCTCAAGACCTCCTCTTCTCTTTCTCCAATATTTATCAATGCTAGTCACCCCCGCCCCCCCCAACCCCCAAAAAAAAAAAAACTTTCTCCTAAATCTCTCCCCTTCTCTCTCTCTCTCTCTCTCTCTCTCTCTCTCTCTCTCTCTCTCTCTCTCTCTCTCTCTCTCTCTCTCTCACTCACTATTGCTATTGCTATCTTCCATTCTCTCTCTCATATTTCTTGATTCTCCCTCTCTCCCCTTCTCTGTGTCCACCTACTCTCCCTCTCTACTCTCTTACCTCCCCTAAGCTCTATTGTACATTAATCAAAACCACACCCATTTACACTTATTAGGGCCTGTATGTGTGCATGGAATTGAGTTCCTAGGCAATGGTAAAATGGGCTCCACCAATATGATAGTAAAGAGGTCAGCGGTGAAGGCTATAGAGTGGGGATGTGAATTCAGTTTGAAGCCGACCCATTTAAATTCGGGGCCGCCCCATTTAAATTCGGGGTCTTGTTTGTTTGCTTGCAATTGTGTTACTAGAAATTCATGAAAGATGGCTCTAGCAAAAGAATATTAAAGATGGGAGTGGTGAAGGCTAAGCAGCGATGTAAATTGACCTTCCTAGGATTTGATTCACTAGATGATGGGTGCATATTAGTTTTTCGTCTTCCTTTGATTTATTTTCCACTAAACAGAGATATTATTTAATAGACATTTGTGTATTTTCACTCTTGTTTCTAAAATTTAGCCAATTTTAGGAATATATTTGTTATTATTTCTAGGTGCCCCTTGAAGTTTTGGATGACACATATGTAGGGTGGTAATTCCTGACTTGACCCACTAACTCAAGTTTAAACCATACTCGGTAAGTTCAAGTTGATATTTCTACCTTGAATAAAAAATAAGTTGTGTTTGTATTGAGTATACTCATTTTATTTGGTCCGCAGATCCGACTTAAACCCAACCAACGACGACTAGTTGCACTGTAATGACCCATCAGCTCAACCCGACTCCACTTGTCAATTAAGTGTTCTGGTTGAGATTTTCAACTTGACTAACAAATAAGTTGGGTTCAAGTTAATGTTAGATTATATGGACTCAATCCATCAGAAAATATAATAAATTGATTAATTTCTTTATTTATCAATAATATCATGCTTTCCTTTCATGAGATGAATGGTGTTTTACTACTTAATGCACATGACCAATACATATGGCATAATGGTTCATGAGATGAACTGGGTCCCATTAGTATATTAGATGTGATATATGTGTATGGATGAGATCCACACACGGGAGACATGTGTCACAAATCTTATACTTAAATATCTTCACAACCGGTGATGAGACTGGGCATCTCATCTGATAAGGTTGCAGCACTTTGATCACTATGAGATAGTGTGATTTGTCTCGATCATCAGAATGTAAGATTCTGGATCACGGTGCTGGTACATTGGATGTATTGAAGGACCATGAGTAGCACCTTATGGAATACTGTATCAAGTTTAAGGTTTGCTCTCATAATTCCCTAGCAATAGGCTCTCAATCCTGAGACATCGATGAACTCAAGTTTCTATCTATTCATTTGCTTTAAGTCACCAGTGAGTGAGGCCAACTGTAGGTCAACACCTTGGTGTCTTGGGTACGTGGTAGTAGGACTGTGGAAACATCCAATGGTCAAGATGGAATCTATCTGTATTATCCCCTTGTGCCAATTAATGAATTTGTCATTAGTAAGTGCGCACCCATCTCGATTAAGAGTTAATTGGATGGTACTGATGATCACTGTGATTAATTGGGGCCAAGGATGAAAATAGCGGTAGCGGCGGGCGTAGCGGCCCGCCGCCAAAACGCTACGAAGCGGGCGACACGTAGCGTAGCGAGGATACGTAGCGGCATAGCGGTGCGATTTGAAAAAATCGCCAAAAAAATCTGAAAAAAATCCAGAAAATCCAGAAAATTGTAAAATGAAAGAAAATGTGGTTCTTTTGCAAAAGTAAGTAAGAAAAGAGGGCGTAGCGGTGCCCTCAATACATGAGGTCCTATATCGCTGTATGAATAGAAAATAATAGTAATGATGAGTTTTTTCGCATGTATTCATGTTTCGTAGTCATGCTAACTTAAAAAGTTATGGAAAGCTCATAAAAAAAAATAGAACATGAAATAAAGGCATAAGAATTAAGAAGACTTAAGAGTTAGGTTAGGTCATTAATCATTACTCAATACTTATTACTCATTAGTGAACATTAAACAATCAAATATCAATACTTCAACATTCAAGGTTCAAATTCAATCAAGTGGATGAACTATGAAGCATGAAGTGATCAACAATCAACATTCAACGCCAATTTAGAAATGAAAAAGAATAGAGAGTTAGTGAAGGAAATAAGAATACCTTAATCACCACCAAAACGAACGTCTACCAAGATTCAAGGGGCTATGGCTATCCTCATCCCCATCATTGTTATCATTTCTAGTGGCACCATATGGAATTTGATATTGATGAGCATTGGGATTCACAAATCCAAAGAAGGTAGCCGCACCCGCATCAAAAGAACTTGTAGGAGGTGGAGGTGGATATCTACCATATTGGGTTTCACCATAGTCACCATATGAGTAGGACCCTGAAGTTGAAGACTGTTCTTCTCCTTGTTGTACTTGACCTGGTTGACCATATGGAAAATAGTCAAAATACTGTGAGGGTCCTTGTCCACTGTAACTAGGGTTCCACGATTCAGCCCATGATGCCGCTTGTTGTCATCCAATACCTCCACCCATATATCCTTGTTCATTACTACCTCCAGGAGCAGGTGGTCTCCGACGCCGTTGATAACCACGGTTTCCTTCCATTCTTTCCGGAAAGTCCTGTACCTCCTCTATAGGAATGACATCTTCCTGATCATGTTGGTAGTATTCACTAGTAGCACCTGTCCCACTAGTGTCTCCCGCTCCATCTCCCCCATCTCCTCCACCATGGCTACTCGAAGAGACGATGATACTCGTCTTTTCAGAAGACGACATAGCATGAGCAGGTTCTTTCCCTCTTGGTTGTGGTTGCGGGCCTTGCGGCTGTGCACTTGAGCCTTCTCCTCCAAGTGGGGCGCCCTCTGCCTCGCCGATATCTTCATCAAGCAAATCTCTAACCTCCTCCTGAAAGTCCGGATCTGAATCTAGCAATGGATCCTCTATCTCAGCTATCCATAGGAGCAAGGGATCGTCCTCTCTAAATATGTGATCCAAACTAATAGGACAATAGTTCGGATCATCCCTTGCCCTCCTTTCTCTTGTTCTGTTTCTCAACTTTAAATTGTAATGGCAATATACAAGCTTGTTGAGTTTTTGCATGGTAAGCCGATTCCTGGACTTTGTGTGGATCAAGGAGAAAGTGCTCCAATTCCTTTCGCAGTTTGATGAAGTTGTAACTTGACTAAGGATGCGAACAGCCGCTTTCCTTAGCATTGGAGTGTCTTCTCCAAAATTCATCCACCAATCAGTTGAAATTCAATGTAAACAAATAAAATTAGATATTCCTTAAGGCTTAAGTCCTTCCAAGTTCCAATCAATTGAGAGATAAATAACAAAAGCCTAATAGGTTTGGTGATTGGGTCTTTTGTTCATACCAGGTGGCATCTTTCCAATCGCCCTTATTGCAAGAGGGTCCGCGAAGCCTCCTCTCCTTTGTGTGTATGTAGATATCTACAATGTGAAAATTAGGAATAAAACAATAAACCATACATGTTTAAGACCTATCTCAACTCTCAAGCATATACATTTGTCATCTCAAATATAAAATTCTCAATCACTATTCACAACTCACCTCTTGGATGGCTTCAATTGAATCATCAACTCCCAACAATTTTTTCAACACTTTCCTTAATCCTACCCTCAACTCCGTATCTATTGCATCGCTGTGCTGTTGGGCATTGGGGTAATAGAATTCGGGATTAAGGAAATAACCTACATTGAAAACAGTTGAAATGCAAAATGATTAATTGATTAAAACGTCAATCAAAGAGAACTATATTGATTTAAAAGCATCTAATAGTGGTATTGTTATTGAGTACCTGCAGCATGCAATGGATGGTGCAGCTGGTCATTCCACCGGGCATCAATAATCTTTATATATTCATCATGATATCTAACATCTTCTATGATAGTTTGCTTAGCCCGATCCATTGCTTCGTATATATATCCCATTGTTGGCTTGTCACCATCTACAAGCCGCAACACTTCAACTAAAGGCTCATAAACCTTTAATAAATTAGACACTTTTTTCCAAAATTTATTGTCCCTCATCAAGTTAGGGATCTCAAATTCCGGACCACTTATTGCATTGCCCCATTTCGAACGAAGCCATTCCTCTGATGCAAACATCTGAATCAGCTCTGTTCTAAACCTTACAAGGCTCTCCATCGCAATGAAATGGGTAGCAAACCTAGTTGATCCCGGACGTATCAAGGCATGGTTATTTGTGAATCTTTTCATCAAGCTCAAAAGCCATGAATGATCATAAATAAATCTGGTAATGCCTCTACATGCCTTGATAACTTCAGCAATTTTCTTCCTTTTTCTAATATCTTTCATAATGAGATCTATACAGTGTGTTGCACATGGAGTTCAAAACAAATGAGGTCTTTTATTCTCCAACATCCTACCGGCTTCCTTGAAATTGGCGCCATTATCTGTAACTATCTGTACAATATTCTCCTCTCCCACACTATCTACAACCTTATCCATAAGAGTGTATATATGTTTAGCTGTCCGTCTATGTTCAGATGCATCCACAGACTTCACAAAGACACACATAGCAACTGATTGTACCAAAAAGTTTATTAATTGTGTTTATGTGCCGCTGGTCCACCCATCACACATAATAGTGACCCCATGCTGTTGCCACATGGGCCTAAAGTTCTCCACCCATGCCTTTTTTTCTTTATATTCTTCTTCGAGATATTTAGTGCCCACATCATAAACAGAGGGCAACTGTATTCCCCGGCCAGTTTCGGCGACAACATCAAGAATTGTTTGGAAATATGGGGAATTTATTGCTGTAGGTGGTATGTTCTTGTGAATTAGCCATTTTGCTGTAGCTTTGGCTAATCTATCTCTTGCACCCTTTATCACCCCTTTCATAACACTTGATATATTTGATTGTTTAGCCCCCTCTTTTCTATGTGCTAAAGGATCAACAGAGGGAGGAACTGCTCTTCTAGTAGAAATAACTTCTACATCAACATCCCTTTCCCGGGTGCTAAATGCCCTACGCATGGCCCCCGCAAGGCCCTTGCCCCTGCTTGGCACAGCAGATGAGCCCCCTGCATCATAATATTTGTTGCTTTCAGCAAATGCACGACGTTTGTATTCTTCTTGGTGACTCATAAAGGACTCTCGGCGTACAGCCTCCATCTGTGCATCTTCATCATCAAAACCTTCATCCCCAAATACATCATAACGGGCAGCATCAACATCTTGCTGCCTCTTTTCTTTTATCTCTATTTTTCTAGCTTTGTTTTGGCCAACCAAAGCTTTCATTTGTTCCCTGACTTCCCTTGGTACTTCGGTACAGCCAGCAATATTGCCAGAAATGTGGCCCAAATGGTGCTTGAATCTTGTAATGCCCCCATTGGTCACTTTCCCACAAAACTTGCATTTGATTTTCAACCTGTTGTTCTCAACTGCCTCACCAAAGTTCCATGCGGGATCAATATCACGAGGCATTTTCAAAAATCAATCGGCAAACACAAATGCACAATAGAAGACTGAATACCTATAAATATGAACAAGTAGTATGTTAAAAATTAAAAAAACAAAAAAACATGTTAGAGGAAACATATATCTAACACTTAAGAATCATTCTCTTGACATTTAATTGGCATTCCATTACTAAAAATTTTTTTTTTTTTTTACAAAAATAAAAAAATCCGAAAATAAAAAAAGGAAAAAATTTGAAAAACAAGCATTATATGTTGGAATGATCTATGGGAAACATAGATCTATAATCTAGGAGCCCTTTTCAAGACATTTGATTGGCATTCGATTACTAAAAATATTTTTTTTTTACAAAAATAAAAAAATCCGAAAATAAAAAAAAGGAAAAAAATTGAAAAACAAGCATTATATGTTGGAATGATCTATGGGAAACATAGATCTATAATCTAGGAGCCCTTTTCAAGACATTTGATTGGCATTCGATTACTAAAAATATTTTTTTTTTTACAAAAATAAAAAAATCCGAAAATAAAAAAAAGGAAAAAAAATTGAAAAACAAGCATTATATGTTGGAATGATCTATGGGAAACATAGATCTAACAATATGAAGCTATTTTCAAGTTGTTTCATGAGTTTTCCAAAAGTGATAATGGTTTTTTTTTTTTTTAAATAACATAAATCCGAAAATAAAAATAACAATATTAAAAAAAAAACAAAAGATATGCATGCAAGATCAAAAGGAAGCATGGATCTACAATAAAACAAGCCAATGATGCCATTATGTTGTGATTCATAGTAGTTAGAGAGTGATAATCTCAAAAGTTGAAAAAAAATCACATACCTAGATGAAGATTCTTATTTAGAATCTTTAAAATCCTTTGAATAGTTGAATGTTGGTGATTTGGTGGCAAGAAATCTTGAAACAATCCACTTAGGAGACACTTAGGACCACTTAGGAGGAAGAAATGAGGAAAAACAACAGCAAGGGGGGAAAAGAAAAGGGTTTAGAACCCATTTTCGTCAAAGGGGGGGTTTTTATACCCCCCCAGCCACGGTATCGGCCGCCACGGCCCGTGGAGGCCCGTACGATACCGCCACACTACGGCCGAACTAGCGTGGCGGCCGCATTTTAAATCCATTATTGGGGCTCAAGGATAATAAGATGTGGATTTAAATTGGTGGGACAGTTTTAGTCCAATTGATCCGTGGATATTGATAGAGGGGCCTACTTGTGGTAATCGGGAAGTTTAGGGTCTTCATTGTAATTTATTCCTAAGACTGGAGTGCAATTGCATTTATATAGTGGTGTTATTTGCAATTAACTGTGGGCCCGGATTGCACATGAGATGTGGGGTCGCGGTGTCCCAGTTGGAGCCAGCTTTCTATGGAATCCCTAGTGATCCCCACGCTAGCCCAAGTTATTGGAAAGATACTAATCCTACTAGAACTCTAAGATGAAGGAATTAGAAAGTTACTATTTCTATTTGAAGTGAGACTTCTAATAGTGGTAATAATAAGGTTACTAATTTGTGTGGAAGTAAGACTTCTATTCTAATTAGTACAAGAGGAGGGAAGGAGGTTGCTTAAAGCTATAAAAGGAGAAGCAAAAGGGCTGGGACACACTCTTGGATTTCACGCCCTGCCCTCCCTTTTGTGCAAGAGTTGCACATCTATTTTAGTTCTCTTCTAGTTCTTTGAGTTTCTTGAAGGGTTTTCTCTTGAAGTTTTCACCAGTCTTCTTGAGAAGAGAGATCTGACACGGGACATAGCATGGAAGACTAAGAGGTCTTGGAGATCCTAAGTTGCTTATAAAAGAAAGAGTTTCTTCAACTAGCAAGTCTTCTTTTCCATTAGAGCACAACCAGGCTCCAAAGGTATAATCTGCTTCTCTATCTATTGTAGATTATTTTGTTGCATGGTGTTGCTTGTTTTATTGTTGTACATGATAGATGAGTATGAGGGATTGCATCCTGGATATGGTTTATGGCCTTATAGGTACTTGATCCCTGAGTCAAGTGGGTCAAAAGTTTTGAAATCCTATCCACGAGGCCTACCTATTTCCAACAGTTAAAGCCTATGCATGTTTCCCTTAGTGTTCAATCCCTCCCAAACCTAATCCAATAGGACGAATTGCCAATCCTTCTCATCTAGTGGTCTGCTAATGTTGATCAAATAGTGGTGCAAGTATTGGACTGGTCAAATTTTTGCACAGACCAAATGCTATCTTTATCTTAAGCTTTACACCACATAGTATTCATTGATTTTGACAAATGGTCATTTTATTTTCACCATCCATTTGTGAGCTTGGTCTATTGCTTGGCCCCCCATAAGAAAATCCCGGCTCCGCCACTGGGTAGGACACACCGGTATATAAATCCTTTCAGTGATAGCTTTTGGGGGAAAATCTCGTGCCTCATGGCTAGTTATTCTGCTAATCCTGTTGTCTAAAAGCAAGACGTACACCTGAAATGATGGACCCCATGGTTTGTATGGATCTCGATTTCTTAATTGGCTCAGTGGACTCCAGTTCGCAAGCTACCAACAAATCTCTCTCTCTCTCTCTCTCTCTCTCTCTCTCTCTCTCTCTCTCTCTCAAAATAAATTAGTGTTCACTTCATTGAAGTATAGAAACGAAGGATATAAAAAGTAGTATATATTCTGTTATCTAATGTTATAGATCTTCAAATTGCTACATCTGTCACAGAATTCACAGTCAATTTAGTTAGAATAATTTGTTGCGTATGCTTTCCTTTTCCTGCACTTGCCTTTAGTTAGCTTTCATTGATTTCATAAAGGGCTTACTGTTGGGACTACATTTGGATCCAGTGCCAGCACTTCGTGGAAAGGACTATGGGAAAACAAAAATGCGCTTTCCAGACTATACAGAAACAAAATCAGGTCTTCAATACAAGGTCATCTATTATATATGAGAGCATGCGCCCTTGCACTTGAACACACACTCTTATTAAAGGAATATAATTCAAGCTTTATGAGGACTGCAGGACTTGCGAGTAGGCAGTGGTTCCACACCCAAAATTGGGGATACAGTAGTGGTACGGCTAGAATGTAGTATATGGTTGAAACTTAGTTTGTTTGTGTTGATTGTTTATGGTATGTCAGAAGCTCTTATGCAGTTTCTGAATTTTTCATGCATTTAGGTTGACTGGGATGGTTATACCATTGGTTATTATGGCCGTATTTTTGAAGCTCGAAACAAGACTAAAGGTGGCTCATTTGAGGTACTATAAACTTTGCATTCTTAAGACTGGGTCTTTGCTTGTAGATTCAATTAGGGGTCATTTGATTTTTATACATGATGAATGAAATTTCTGTATGTAAATTTTTTAATTTGTAAAATTTTCATACTATGAAGATCTTATGATGTTTATTTGCAGATACTGTTTCCAAACCATTTTTTTTAGAAATGCAAATCTCCTTCTCAGACCTTGCCCTTCAAATTTTATGCAATGAGACTAAGAATGGGAAGATTCTAATTTGCTAGAACGTAAGAATCACGAGGACATAACATTTCATAAATCAAGCACAAAGAGGTGAATAAACTTTTACTACATATGCCTACTCTAGATGTCAACAAATATCTTAGGTGCAATGTATCACATATACATGTTGCTGGTTTGTTTGATCTTTATTGCAATTCTAGGATTCCAAGCTATGCCTTCCTATCAATGGGCAAAATTTGGAGTAATGGTGGAAGATCCATTGACAACCGTCAAATAGTCTTCTATTTGGTTGGAAATGACTACCCATCCATCACACTTGTAAATGAGATCATAGGAAAAACAGTGTCCCGTCTGCATCTCCACTTTATTTCCCTCACCTCTTGTCATGGCCCCAGACTGGCTCAGGGGTCAAATATGTGATCGTGACCGCGCACAGGGGATAATGATGCCACTAGCTAAAACTTCCTTCCCCCGGACCGGTGGTGGGACAAGGATCCGTAGTCGCAGCTGCGTGCGGGATATGAGGATGCTTGCTCCACCTAGAGTGGAGGCTTTTTGTTGGTTGGTAGTGTGGGGCAAAATCTTGACAGCAGATGTTCTGAGAAGGGGGTTGGTGTTGTATACTATTTCTGATATGTGTTGCCTACATGGGAGGGAGATGGAGTCGATAGATTACTTGTTCATTCATTATGGTGTAGCTTCGTCTATTTGGGGTTTTTTCCTCAAAGAATATGGAGTGAATTGGTGTTTTCCAAGTTCATTAGCCATGGTGTTTGAAGGTTGGAGGACCCAGATGGTTGGGAGTGGTTTGATCTTATGGAGGATTATTCCTCTTTCCATTCTTTGGTCAATCTGGAAAGCGAGGAATGATAGAATCTTCAACAAGAAAGAATCATCTTTGGAGGATCTAATTTCAGCAGTTCTTTTGAGGATTACTAAATTAACGTGTACTAGAAAATAATTTTTAGACTTTAAGATGGATATCGTATTGCAAAATTGGGGAGCATGTTTGAAGGCGGGTGCTTTTAAGAAGATAAGGAAAATATCTTACTGATCTCCAGCGTGCAGAGTTTTAGAATGCAACGTGGATGGAGCGGCAAAAGGAAAACCGGACATAGCAAGCATAGGAGGTGTTCTAAGAAATCATAAGGGGGAAGTTATGCATATGTTCTCTAAACATGTGTTGATCAAAGACACTAATGAAGCGGAAGTTTTGGCAATCTTGGAAGCTTTTAGCATTTATCATACCTTATTTCATCATTATCTTATTATGGAGAGTGATTCAGCTAACACTATATCTTGGGTGAAATCATTGAGGGGGCCACGGAAAATGCAATTCCTCTTCAATGAAATTAGTCTTTAATATCTTACATGCAAGTCACAATTCAACACATTAGTAGATCCGCAAATGGGATGGCAGATTGTTTAGCTAAGCAAGGGGTCGATAGATCTTGTAATTCAAGCGTCTCTTTTTTGTAGATAGGTGTTTTATGTTTATTCTAAGCTGAGTTGTACTTGTTTCTTTCATAAAGTTTCTTGTTACCTATCAGAAAAAAGAAATCTGAATCTTCTCCTCTTGAAAGACTTATCGGAATGTCTGCTGCCGGTAGACTGAGCATTATTGTACAATATTAAGAACTTCTATCTGTTCATTCAATGATACTCAAAAGTCAAAATGCACATGTCAAAGCCAGAAGGAGGAAGAAGAGACGAATAGCTTTGTGAATTCGATGTTCCCTTTTGAGGGTCACGATGCTCCATTATATAGATATATTGTTGCTATATAAGTTTCAGTGATTGTGGCAGTTATCTAGATTACAGCCATTCTAATTTAATTATAAGCTAATCATATCTCCTAATAAGGCAAGGAATAAGATTACAGAGTTGTACACACGTGACTTGTTTTGACCCACAAGTTGGGCTTTAGTTGCCATGGGCTGTGACCCACTGACCCAGATCCAGTTACCCATTTAACAGCACGTATATTTTTGTACTGTTCTTTACTCTGCAATATGCAAGTCAGAATGAGTTCCATTGTCTCGAAGTGCAGGAAATATTTATGCCTCCTCCGTGTATCATGAACTGGTCACATGTGATTGATAATATGATATATTTTTCCTGTTTGCTCCATGCATCATACTCTGGTCGCTCAGGTCCATCTCTACATGGACACAATGGGTCTGTTAAATGAGAATTTTGGTCTAGGCAGCTATTCAGAATGTACTTATCTGTAGATCTAAAATGGCCTTTCTGGTTGAAATGAGAACAAATAATTCTTGCTATTTTTAATAAGAAATTTTACACTGTTCAAACATCGCCAAGAGCATGACTAGTAAGTCCTTACAAGAATCGCTCTGAACATCTCTGGTGTGCAACAATTTTCAATTTCTGGAATCTATTAGGTTTGGATAGTCTTGTCTGAACTCCATTATAGAAGAACTACTGAGTACTGAGCATCTATTTCATACATAGAATTGGAATGATACGAAAGATGGAATTTCAAGGTATTAGTTCTTTTCAATTATTGTTTGACTCTTACATCATATCCTAGGAATTCAATAATGATGTATACTCACTATTGACCTGCAGGGTGGAGATAAGGACTTTATCAAATTTACACTTGGATCGCAACAAGTGAGTGATTTATTTATTTATTTCTTAAGTGATTTGTTCTTAACTTGGGTACATTTGGTAACAATTGTAAAGAGATCATTGAGGTTAACGATGGGCAACCATTATGTCTTAGAATGAATATGATAAGAAGTAAGAACTCTAATGTCAATGCACGTGCGCGCAAGCACACACAAAAGGGAAGAGAAAAACAACAACAAAGGAAAAGTATCATCAAAGCCCTCATCCATTCTACCAGGGGTGGCCTTTGTGACCACTACTTTTCCACCCAACCCCATTTAAAGCCATTTCTCAAATCTTGGGGTGTGATGGCACCAGTGGTTGACATCACAAGGTTTTCATGTGCATTGATTGCTGAAGAATACATGACTGCTGTTTTCATCCTGGATACTCAGGTCATACCTGCTTTTGAAGAAGCTGTTTCAGGCATGTCTCCAGGTGGTGTGAGAAGGTGATATATCCTTTTCTTGATGTCTGATTTGATTGAATGCTCTTCCTGTCAATTAATAACATTTAATATTTCTGTCTATAATCTGGAATAGTCAGAAAAGTCGTAGTTGCTAGTTGAAATACATACTTTCAGTGATACATAAGAGGAACCTTCTGTTTATAGTAGAGATTCATTTTTTGTAGTCAAGCGGATTTGATCTGAAACTATTGCTTCTTCCCTCCATGCATCCAGACTCCCTACCCTAATATATGCTCGGCCTATTATATTTTGGAATGTCACTTTTCTTGATCATTTTTTGTTTTATTCTTTGCCTACTTCCCAAATTCTCTTGAAAAACCTCTCTTTCCCACTACTGGACTTGTTTTCTTCTCATTATATGCCTTCCTCTAACCGTCTCCTCGTATATCAATGGAGTCTGGGCTTCCTATAGTGGCTGCTCCTGCTCCTACCTATCTCGTTTATCGCTGATACTACTCTTACCTTACAGTGACGATATCCTCTTCACGTGATTTCTGTTTCTCGATATTGGCTTTATTAATATTTGATAATTTTCTCCTATAGTGTTAGTCCTTTCTTGCAGCTATTTGTTCCTACCATTAACCTCAACAATATAATAAGGCCTCTTCTCCTTCCTGACAGAAAGATATAACGATGAACTTTTTGTTATAAAAATAAATAAATAAATAACGATGAACTCTTTGCACTATAAGATATAAGGGATTTGGTTTCTCTTCCTTCTAGTAAGAATTCCTTTGGCTATAAATGGGTCTTCAAGATCATGACTCAGTCAAATGGGTTCATTGAACATTACAGACCTTTAACTTCTCGCCGAAGGGTACAATCAAGAGTATAGTATTAATTATGAATAAACTTTGACCCTATTGCCAAAATGACATCTGTTCAGACATGTACCTCTGTTATTTTCATTTAACATTTTCTATTATATCAGCTTGTTGTTAAGAATGCTTTTTTGACTGGCTCTCTGTGAGGGCATTTATATGACTACTACCGACCTTTAGTTTCTGCATCAAGTATGTCGCTTATGCAGAGTCTATATGGACTGAAACAAGCTCTTTTTGCTTGGTTTAAATGGTAAGTAATCGTGGTACAAGATATCTTCAGAGTCTCATGGTTTAGCTTTGTTCACTTTCACTTCCTCATGAGGAAAAGTTTTTCTCTTGTATGTTGATGACATGAAAATTACTAGTGATGATAACTCGGGAATTGCGAATCAAGAATTTGATATGAAAGATTTGACATCTCCAGTATTTTCTGGGCCCTGAAGTATGTTATTCAATTGATTGTTATAATTTTTTTCCGGGTTGAAGTATTCTAAAGATGTTATTTAACATATTGGACTCACTGATAACGAGTTGGTTGGTACATGCTTGAACTCAATTAAGAACTTCGTGCTTCTCTGACGGAGCTCTGTTGATGATCCAACTAGGAGTTGACAAGTTGTTGCAGTCTTATTTATCTTACAATCAGTGGTCCTGATTTTGCTTATGCTGTTCACAATGTGAGCCAATTTATGGCTCAACCGACATAAGTGCATTGGGGTGGTGTTCTCGATATTGTTCATCATCTCCAGTCAACTATGAACTGAGCTCTCTTTCTCTCCTCTTTCTTTAGGCATTCTCTTATTCTGGTTTGGCAGGAAATGTAAATGACAGGCACTCTAGTATAGGGTTTTGCATCTTTCTTGACTTCTTCCTCCATTCCTACAAGAGTATGAAACTATATGTGGTTTCCTGTCTTCTGTTAAAGCTGAATATAGAGCCATAGCCATTCTACTTTTGAGGTTCTTTGACTATTGTGGTTACTTGCTTATATGGGAGTATACCTTAGCCCATACCATTATACTGTGATGATGAGAGTGTCATTAAAATTGCTCACAGTGATGTTTGTTAGATATATTAGGAATAAGTTACAGATGATAAGATGTTGGATTTTTTAATTAGGATTTCAAATGAGTGACTTCAAATTTAAAATAGTTTCTTTATCCTTTTCTTGCATTAATGGAGATCTATTCTCGTAATAAAGCTGGGGTGCAATTTCAATTTCATGAAAAATATAGTTTTTTGAGTTTCATCATGGCACCAAAGCTATAGTTGGTAGCGATTTTCTGAACAGTTGGGCCGTTGTCTTGCTTCATACGCTTCAGCAATAAGGTCACGGCCTTTTTTCCCCTAAATAAAACTCATACATACTCTCTTGAACACTCATTCATCCAGCCTCAGGATCTCATCATTTTCGTAAAGCTGCATGATCAACCACGTCTAGAAGAGATCATGACATATCTAATTTTGTTGCCACCTGTCACGTCCCCAAATTGGATTAACTTAATGGTCCCAATTTCAAGATGTAACTAGTGTGGGGATGCGAGTCATTTTGACTCAAATGAAAATTTTACCCCACACTATTCCCACAGGATATCACATGTGAAATTAAAATGCATATTTTGAAAATTTTCCTGCGGAAGCATAATGAACAGTGATTTACATATAAGCACATTTCATAAGATAACAGAGCATATACAGTCTCAGAATATTTACAACCCAAAAGTCTTTAAGTTTACTACATCACAGGAAAGTGTTTTATATACAATCCCAAAATAAAGCTCATCATACAAGCCACCAAAATCTCCCAAATACATCCACCATAGAAGACTCTCCCTGTGAAGAACTCTCATATCTAGATAACTAAGCCACATCATCAGGAGTCCACTCACTCACTCCTAGTGCAGTCTCTTTGACCGCCTTAGTCTCCTGGGTATTGGCAAAGGTTGTGTCTCCTGTAACACCAAAAGTTACATTAGAAACTTGGCAACTAAACAGGTGTAATAAAAATAAACATGATATGAAAAATCACAAATCAAATAAATATCAAATATGATGCGTGAATGTATGAAACATGAGCGGATCATATAAAGACACTTCTTACAGGATTCCTAACAAATTAGCATTTAATCCACATCAGATACCTTCCCTCAAACCAGTTGTAACTGTAAAAGAGCATGAACATAATAAACATATCAGGGGGTACCAACAGATATCATAGTGTGGCCATCTTACATAACAGGGGTACTTGGAATATAATTACTCCCATACAGGGACTATGCACACCTAGCCATAACAGAATACAATCTACTTTTACCGTGTTCAGTTACAATATGACCGAAGCTAAGTGGTGCCAACTCAGGTATAACATACACGTAAAACCGGATACATTTTAATGGAAACAAACTCGTTTTACTGAAAACAGATTTAACGTAACATAATTAATGCATAACCAGGTGATCTTAATCTTAACAGATAATATAATGTAAACAGAATGCATAATACAAATAAACAGGTCATGAAAGTACATGAGAAGATCATAGGGATACGGATACTGGAAATGATGATGCATGACAGCGAAAATAACTATAAAAGCCATTTCTAAAGCCTGGATTGCTTAATTAAGTACATCATTAAAAAAGGTCATCACCCAGTGCGATCCCACCGAAGCAGGGTTTGGGAGGGTCCTGACTAGAGACAAACCTAACCTTTGGCAATTTTCCACGTGGCTAGTCGCAAGTCTTGAACCTGCTTTATCACGCATGACACCCAAGATTTTTACCATTGCACCAAAGCAATGACCCTACTTAATTAAGTACATCATGAAACAATAATGTGTATCTTTAGGTTTCAATTATTGGCGTTACCAAAATTAATTTGATGAACTTGGTCCCTTAAGTAACGCAGTGTTGCTTTGGCGATGCTAATACTGATTTAAAAGCAATCTGTAGGTCAAAGTTGGCTTTAGACATCACCTACTATGATCTCATAGAAAATCAGGGTCATTTGAGTATCATAGGGTACCTTTCCAAGCTAGAAAAGTACTTCTGGAAATTAATTTGGAAAAATAGGGTTCTATGACTAGCGTTTTGGTTAGCCGTGGGATGGTCGACGGCTAGCTGTTAGGTCACTGTAGTTCAAAATGAGCTAGGAAGTAAGGTTCTGGAAAATTGAACCGATGTACAGTCACGGTTAGCTTATTCCGGAATTACGATTAGCCGTAGCAAAGGCACAGTTAGCCATAAAATTACAGGTCTAGAAATCTGAGTTAAAGGTTCCCACAGAACCCACTGTAAAAATGCTGTACGGTGAGCTTACGGTGAGCCTATGGTTAGCCGTACTACATAACCCACTGTAACAATGCTGTACGGCGAGCTTACGGTGAGCCTATGGTTAGCCATACGGTTAACCGTAGAACAAAATTATATAAATTTCAATTCCGTCTTTGCAACCATAGTGTATATTACAGTGGGCTTACGGTTAGCCATGAGGTGATTTACAACTAGCCGTAAAGCTTCATAAACCTTCAACTCGATTCCAGATTTCTTTTTGTATCAAAACTCATATATATATATATATATATATATATATATCAATAGGTATTCCTACACTAGAATAACAACATTTACTACTCTTTATACATTTAAGTCACCATCTGATCCTTGACAAACTATTTCTACAATTGTACACAAGGAAAACACAATTGTGAGTGGAAATTGATATTCAACATAAATGAATGGAAATTCTTGAAGCCCATTGAATTATACATATATGGAATGCTTAGTTTACTCATTTACTTGCCTTAGTTAGCTCTAAACTGGTCTCTCCTAAGGTTACTCGTAGAGTCATAGTTCAAGCTGAATCTCTATAGTATCACCTCAAACCAAAGAGAAGAGATGAAGAAGGTGATAGACTTGAGATGAAGATCTTGATGATTAGCAGGCTGGAGAGAGAGGAATAAGAAGAAGGTGTGAGGTTGGGTAAAGGCTAAAATTGTTTGAAATGAGGGAGAGAAAAGAAGAAAGATAAAAGAGTATGAGAGGGAGGTGCTGGAGTTTTGAATCGGCTGAAATTTTCTGAGTAATTGCAAATCAGTCAACTAGATAGAAATGCATCATTTCTGATCAAATGACTCACTGAATCATCAGAGTTCAAGGACAAAAGATGTCAGAATCAGATTTTAAAACCTACGAAGCAAAGAACACAAAAATCTAATATTTACATATAGCCCCGAAATGACTCACCGAATCATTAGAGTTCAAGAACAAAAGATGCTCAGAATCAGATTTTCTAACCAACGAAGCAAAGAACACAATAATCTAATATTTACATATAGCCCCGAACCTTCTCTCAAATTACAGATAGGTCCTTTCTTGGTTCAAAATCCCACCAAATCTAATCTATTGATTATCTAACATGCAAGAGTACTTAATTAGCTACTAAACAAGATTATTTAGATAAATAAACACAATTAAAATCAGGAATCTAACACCACCGGCACGACCGACTCAAAAGGAGTGGGATGCGACATTGACGGCTACAAACGGACAGGTGACCACCAGGAAAGCATGATGGTCATGTTTTACAAATATCTACTGTCTATTTCAGAGATCAAGGAGTTTTTTTTTTTTTTTGTGTTTCCTGTACCAATGACATGATCCTTTCATAAAAAGGACCATTTGACTTCTGTGGGGTGTTAGAGATATTAGGAACAAGATGATAAGCTTTTGGGTTTTGGAATTAGGATTTCAAAAGAGTGGCTTTAAATGTAAAATAGATTCCTTATCTTATTCTTGTATAAATTGAGATCTATTCTTATAATAAATCTATGGTGCAATCTCTGGTCTCTTAGTTTCATCAATGTATTCCTCTAGCCACTCATTAACATATGTGTGCATATATATACAACAAATTTGTGTTTGCTGATTGCAGTCAATATAATCCTTTTTAAGTGTCCTCACTCTTGAATTGGGCAATTCATGGCCACTAAAGAATGAAGTCATCTAACTTTCGTTTGGTAGATCATATCCTTTCACATCTCTTTCTTTTTTGTTCTTCTTGATATAGAATTCTTTCAATATTCTTCTTATGATTCATTGAAACATGTTTGAAGTGATCGTTTTGCTCCTAGGATGTCGACATGTACAGCATGCTTGCATTCATGTGATAACTATTTATCGATCTCAATGAATGTCTGCCTTATGGTCCATTTGATCAAATACAGAATTATTGTTCCCCCAGAATTGGGATATCCGGAGAATGACTACAACAAACAGGGCCCAAGACCAACAACTTTTTCAGTATGTAAATTTTCTCAATCAATGAAATCTTATCAGTATAATCCCTATAGATGCCCACTCCCAATATTTTTTCTTTGCAGGGTCAAAGAGCTTTGGATTTTGTCCTGAGAAACCAAGGATTGATTGACAAAACATTGTTATTTGATATAGAGCTCCTCAAAATCATATCAAACTGATTCTGTTACCTTTTTTTAATGGCATCACAATAAAAAAAATTAATATAATAAATTCCTTATATATTTTTTATGTAACAGTAATTTCTATTTTGAATCAGATGAGTTACATTCTCAGCACGGTTTTGTAATGGTAAAAAAATATCAGAAAATGCATAAGATGCCATAAAGAATAAAATTGATAACAATTTTTGCAGTTCCCAATGTAGTCCTCCTACTCACAGGAAGTTGCAGGTGTTCAGTAACAATTGTGATAATCCTCTAGTTCAGATGCCCTCAATGCTCAATTCGACAATGAATGTTTATGGAAGATATAACCCTTGCAATTCAAGTCATAAGACCCCTTGCATATCACCACAGATCGATTGCTCTTGCAAATGTCCTTTATAACTACAGATATCAACAGAATTTACAGCTGTTGTTCTATTTATAGACAAAATAGTATTCCAAAGGTCTGCTCCTTGGGGTGAGTCAGATAATTGAGCTCTGCTACCATTGGTTTCTGGCCGTGAATGTGATATAGTCCGAACCAAATTCTGAGGTTGCAAAATATCAAACGCTCTATCCCTTCTAACTGAGAATGTGAAAGGGGTTTTTCGTTTCATAAGATAGGATTTTGGTAGGGAAATTCAACAGTGGTTTCGCATATACTACATGCAAATGACATTTGAACTTAATAATGACTATCATCTATGACAGAGAGATACTTTGAAGAACAGAGTTGGAAAATAATTCAGTGCCAATCCCTTCATTGGCTGTCCCTTTATCTAGCTCTCTAATAGAATAATCACAGCTAATCAAATCCCCTGGACTGGAGCAATTACAATCTACAGCCCCTTGATTTGGAGCCCTTCTAATCTACAATGTCAGTTTACATAATCAACATAATTAGTACAGAAGTATTAAAGACATGGGTTGGTCCTGCAAAAACTATCTGTGCAAACAAGTTCTGAGCTGGTAGTCCGGGGAAAAAGTCATTGCAAAGATCTCAACGTGACCTCTTATATAGAACTGGTTAGCATATGTTTACTTGAACTAGAATATCATGAAGGAATGCAATGAAAGGTCTTTAAAATAAAATCCCAATGTGTTAACAAGTTTTTAATCAAAAGAAAAACATAGTGGTGCCACCCACGGTGATTGATTAAACGTGCAAGGAATTGATAAAGTTTTTTCAAAGTTAATTCTTAACAGGCAGATCCTTCCCAGACTATGGGCACATTGGTTTGCTTCTAGTTGAATTCTTAGGAATTTTAGAAGTGGGGGGTTCTGTTGGCACCACATTTTTGCTATTCCCACCGAATTTCTCTCCACATGGATGTATAAAAGTTGAATTTTTACAAATTTTACTTTCCGCACCCATCAATATACCCAAACTATTCCTGCCATTCAGACCTCATCTCCTCTCTACCCCCACACGTTCTTCACTGATTTTAGTTGATCTTCTATCACCGGAAACGTCCTACATTCATCTTTGACAATTAGCCAAGTGAAGCCAGGTGAAGGGACCGAACCACATAGGGAATCAACGACCTCTTTTGTCACCAAAACCTCCATTTTAATCAAGGGTAAGTCACCTTCCTTCTTCACCGTTCTCATTGTGCTTTTTTTACAAATAGGTCAATGTAGCAACTATTTTTGCATAAAAATATGTTCAAAGGATACATATGCTTTGATAGTTATCACATAATGAATCTAATTGCTGTGTATTTGCATTGGTGTTAGTTTTTCACAAAAAAATAAAAAATAAAAAAAATTCTGCATCGCGATATGTTCGGTCCTGAAAGTTCGGACACAATCGTTATGTTCGGAATCATATGTTTGGATGGTATATAAATGTTCGGAAGGTCCCAGGATGTTCGGAACCTAATGTTCGATCATAGCTCTGATGTTCGGATATTATATTTCGAACAATAGGGCGAGGTGTCGAAAATTAAAAGCCAAACAGTCTAGATTAGTACCAATACATAGTACCAAACAATAATTGGTCCACTTATTTTCTTTTAACGCTCTTCTTCCAATCTTTCAGAAATGGATAGGCCAAGCAGTTCCAGATTTAAGATCGACAGCTTCCAACAGATTGCATCATCAAAGAATTGAAGAGGTTGTAGAAGAAGTAGAGGAACCGGGATATGATTTGGAACAAGGCAATGAAAAAGAAAGAATTCCTATTGAACAATTTAATGAAGAAGAACCTGTGGTTGAACAAGAAATAACTGCGGAGTCAGAAGATCGTTCTTTGTTGCCCAATTTCAACACACACATAGCTGCATACATTTGGTCTTACTATGTTTAAAATGGCCGCTTCTCTCACATGCTATAACAACTCTAGCTTTTATTTCAGGCCTTGCAGCATTTGATACCTTTACGACGATGACGAAACATTTCTTTTACCCACATCACGAGCCCAGTTCACTAATGCATCTCGGCTGTGAAATATCTAAACACATAATCATTAAATAAGACATTAGTAACACATAATATTTATTCAAATCATAATTTAATATGTCGTACTCCTTCGG
This sequence comes from Camphora micrantha, assembly GCA_003546025.1. Taxonomy (NCBI): domain Eukaryota; kingdom Viridiplantae; phylum Streptophyta; class Magnoliopsida; order Laurales; family Lauraceae; genus Camphora; species Camphora micrantha. The sequence goes on along the minus strand of QPKB01000003.1, from coordinate 45,913,498 downwards.
TGGTAAACACATTTGTAAAGTCCATCACATAGGCTGACTGAACTTGGCTTTCTTCTGTAAATATCTGTAATGAGGAAAAAGAAACTATGAATTTATCAGAACCATTAGAACATATACAACCGAACATCATATATATATATATATATATATGTTCGACATATTATAACCGAAGACATCCTGAATGTTTGGTTATAACTTGCTGAACATATATTTGATGTCCGGATATTAGTTTCCGAACATATGTGAATAGTTCGACAGAATATGTTCGAACATGCCAAATATGTTCAATCATACCAGTCCGAACAGATCGCAGACAATTGCTACACAGAACTTGAAAAAAAATGGCAAAAAAACCCAAATAAACAACCTGACTTAACTTTTCGCTACTATTAGGAATGAAAGACACGAGTTTCTTTTTAATTTCCTTCTCCATTGCAATGTTTTGTTCGATTGAACTATAAAAAATAGAGTTTGGATTTTATTAGAGCAAGATTTAAATAGGTAGAAGGTGATGTGTGGGAGAGTTGTACAATCCTGTAAAGAGAATGAAGGAAGAATGACATGTGGGAAGAGATGAGTGCAGTGGAGGAAGAAGGAAAGGGAGATGACTGAGTGTGGGAAGACCGATGAAGAAGGAAGGGGAGATGAGTGAGTGTGGGAAAAAAGAAGGGAGAGATGAGTTATGTGTGTGAAGAGAAAGTTTATTTTTTATTTTGGATAATGAGATATCCATTTCAGTCATTTCACATAATGATCTTATTGTAAAAAAAAACATTACATAATATCTACGATGGAAATAGCAAAAAATGTGGTGCCAACAGAACTCCCCTTTAGAAATTTATTACTATCAAAGTGATAAAATTGTAGAAACAAATGTGATGATCCATGAATGAATATCAAACTTTCAAACTTTGGTACCCGTGAATGGAAAATGAACATCCAGCCATCATCTTACTAAATCATATCTAAAATGTGGGCCCCGTTTTCATCTCTACATTAAACCCTATCCTCCTCTTTTATAGAGAATTTCTATTTGCACCCACCAAGTTTGCTGAGTAGACCCACATTTAAAAAAAAAAAATTAATTCCAAGAATACCCATCTGTAAATTTCCCTAATTACCCTTGCCTCCATCTTCCTCTTCTCTTCAAGCACTCTGCTTCTTCTTGAGTTGATTTTTCCTTCTTATTCACTTCATCTTCCTCCTCTCTTCAGGATTTCATCTTTTCTCCTTCTGCACTTATTTCCCTTTAACAATATATACTTCTTCTTCTACTCCTTCTCATCATCATAAAGGTCCCACTTTGGAAGAACTCATCTCCTTATCCATCTCTCCATTTCCTTATACAAGCTATCACATCTCCAATCCATAGAGAAGCTATCTATAATATGGACAAGCAAATGACCATATATGAAGAGAAGGTATCGTTTTTATGACACATGCTTTCGTTTTTTTTTTTTTTTTCCATTCGCGTCCTGCACGGATTTGCATAGCCGCGCATCACATGTAATGATCGATAATATGAAGCCGTGCATAAGTATATTGCACGGCTCTGTATTTCCGTACATAAGTGCATTGCACGGCTTCGGATTTCCGTGCATGAGTGTATTGCACGGCTCTATATTTCCATGCATAAGTGTATTGCACAGCAACTGATTTTCGTGCATGAGTGTATTACACGGCTCTGTATTTCTGTGCAATGCAACATGGCTCATCTTATGTTGGCCGAACGTTGGGCGTTTTAGCAGGGCCATCCAACACTGATTTTTTTTTCCAGGATGTTAATTCTACAGGTGCCAGTGAGTGCTCATTGGATTTTACTAACGTCTTCACCACTGACACTATATTCGGCAGCATGTGGATGCATCATTCGAAGGCCTCATGGATTACCATGCGCACACGAGATCGTTGAGTATCGACTCTTAGGTTGTCCCATACCCCTGACATGTATACACCACCATTGGAGGAAGCTTGATTTGACACCCAGGGTGGTCGTTGATCCCATTGAATTGACCACCAGTGCCGAGTTCGAGTAAATTGCAAAGAGATTTTAGGAAAGTGATCAATCCGGTAAAATACAGATATTGAAAAAACTGAAAGAAGTTGCAAATCCTTCATCTACCTATCTTCTTAAGCCGGATGTCAAGTTGAATAATCGGGGTCGATCCACATCGAAGAAGAAGACGTCAGATAGTTCTACTCGTCGAGATCCATCTGTTTTTTAGTATGCACTCACCATTCAAGAAATTGTTATACCATAGATAAGTAGTACGTTGATGACAAAGAAGAAGGAGAAGTTAGATGTCCGTCGGAGTCGATCAGGATCGTCTACATCTTATTATGACTCACTTCCTCAGACTCTCAGGCCATTTATCCAGTATATTAAGGATGTTGCAGGGGACTCTGTTACTATGCAGGAGACAATTCATCTAGATAGCGATTGACTTTGTTGATCTTTATTGTGTATCCTGCCTAATGTAATGTTATTTTATATTTTTACTGCAATATTTTGGATCAACATTTCAACTTTCCTCAACATGCATACTAATAAAAACAAATTGGTAAACAACTTTATCCATTATCCAATGAAAGTACACCCAGAGATCCAACGTCATGTAAATAGTTCAATCCACATCAAAGTTCATCCACAAAAAATAATACATAGTTCAACCATCAACCAACAAAATACATGACACCCATAAAACCCAACTACTGTCCTTGTAGACGACGCCTGTATGTAACCGGCAAGTCTTCTAGAATATCAAGTGTAGTCTGCAATGCACGGTAATACACGTCAGCTGGCTATCCTATTCGCGCAATCGCGGCGCGAAGATGGTTCACAGCTCGGTGGACCTGTACCAGCCAAACAAGATATGAATTTAGCAAATGAGTTAGGCATGCATATACCATCAAGGGAAAATCTTCAAATTAAATAAACTCACCGTTGTGGGGGTAGGGTCATCAGTGCCCTGGTGGGGGTCATGAACTCGTCTTGGTGGCATGCTGAAATATACATCATTCGGGTTAGCAATAAATAAGTAACATATTGCACGGATTTCATTAGCAATGCATATCCGAAACTGCACGGTTTTAACCCGTGCATTCCACATGCACGGATGCGAAACTCCGTGCGAATGCAATCTAGACGGATTTGAAGCTCCGTGCATATGCACAATGCATGGTTTTAATCTCCGTGCATATGCAATTAGCACGGATTTGAATCACCAACGCACGGGTTTTACTCTTCGTGCACATTCAGTGTGCATGAATCTGTGTATTCATGCACATTTGATGTGCACGGATCTGCGTTTCCATGCAGGACGTGAATCATGTTTTCCATTTTGCATCTCAACCATCACTGATTTCCCTTCTCCCCTCTCTCATCCCTTCCATTCAATCACAATTGCAACCTACACACTCCAATCCATTTGCATGCACTCAATCCATTTGCATTACATGTTTATTTTTATCCTAAAAAAAAATTAACAATGAAGAAAACAAAAATAGAAGAAGTTGAAGATGAAGAGGTACTTGGGGAGATGAAGACTGTCTTTGCCTGCAAAGAAGAGAAGATGATCCGCCTTCAAACGTTTCACTCACCAGAGCTCAGAAATGTTGTCGTTCTTGCAGGGAAAGAATTGAGCAAGAATGGAAGAAGAAGGAGAATGAAGAAGAAGGGCAATGTTGTAATCTTCAGTGGGTGGGCTCAGTAGAAATGGGGATTTTATGTTTTTGCAGTGGGTAAGCTCAGTATGTGGGTCTACTCAGCATTTTGAGTGGGTGCAAATAGAATTTCTCTCTTTTATATTGCTTCATTTCCTTTTGTCTTCTTTTCTTCTTCGGCGTCTTCTTTTTCTCTTTTTATTAATTGCATGACTAGAATCTCTCATGGTAGTGACAATGAACACCTTTTCATATATTCAAGTGTAGCGCCAAACTTTATTCATTTTGCCTTGCTCATGTTGGCATGTGGGCCCACAGGACCCACACGATGACCATGTCCTAGACTTATTTCACATACAAGACTCGTTCATCTTGGAGTAATCTCAAGTGATGAGAAAAATGCAGCCATTATGCTAAAATTATGTGAGGAGGTTGCAATGGAAGCGTTGCTTCCAGAGATCCCCTGCAACCGACCATTTGAAGAAACCTATAAGGAGATCCTCCCCACTACAAGAGCATATGCATATGAAAGATCTGAGAAGAAAGAAAACCACAGTTATACTGGGGATCATTTGGTGATGACCAGCTTAGCTGCCTCTCGCTTCATTGCATAATCCTTTGCTAAATTTTCTTTAGCTCATAGTTCAGTTACTACAATTACTTTGCAAAATCAATATCAAGCGGCTAGAATGATTTAACCTAGCATTTTCTCTACAATGTCCATCATATTAGCTAATTTTATAATTTCATACTACTGCGGTATTCTAATCTTTTAGGCCCAACAGAATATTCTGTGGCCTAAAAGCCATCAGGCAAGAGACAAGACTGCCCAAATGATGGAGGCATAGGTAAGGGTTCCATCACAGGTAAGGGAGTCCGCCTGGAGTCAATCCTGCAATTGCCAAAATTCCAAAAGGGATTTGTGCGGCTTGTTGCTCAAGTCCCCTTTCAAATGGCAACTTCATTTGCATTATAATACATAGGAATCAAATATATAGGACTCATACAATAAGTGGTTAAAAATGAGATCAAAAGGTGAATTTTTAAAATGAGCATCAAATAACCTTTCCCCTTTTAGGGAAATAGAATCTCAATTTTGAATATTCATGTTTGATCTTCATGTTTAACCACTAATGGTAGGAACTATGTGCATTTAGTTTTTATGCATTTTAAAGCAAAAGGAAAAAAGAAAACCATGGGAGTTCTTTATTCCTCTAATTGTCTAAAGTAGGGGCCCTAAACCTTAAACCTGAGTGTAAGGCTCTTTAAACCAAGGCACTCCAAGCAACAATCTTATCTCCACATTAATCTAGCTGCCCTTGAGCACATTTTCAAATGCTCTAGAAAAGAAATCCCCAAATGCTTGCAATAAAATGGGCCCCAGGGTTCCCTCAACTTTTTGTGTTTTTTGCATCCCACATTTTCTTAGGGTCTGTTTGCTTAAGAGAATTTCTAACAAGAACTTCCCTTATTGAGAATTTCTAACAGGAATGCAAAGTTTGTCCCTATGAATTTCAAATTCTTTATTTAATACAATTTAAGTGGTGAGAATTTGCTTAGCTAGCATATCCTCGAAATTTTGGATTTTAGAATGCTACTAGACCCTTGAGTAATTTGGAATTCTACTATGGGGGACAAAGGGAAATTTTCAAAAGAGAGCTCAAGTTTTGCCCAAATTTCAAATCAGGACAAAAAAAAAAACTTAATTTTCAAATCATGACAAGAAAAAACCCAATTTTCAAACCAGGATTTAAGTTTTCCAATTTCCTTTCAAATTAGGAGATCAGGTGAAATTCGCGAATTTCCTGCGACTTTCTTCTTTTTTTATCCCAAAATGCCCATAATGCCCAATACTCTCTTCCATTCCTTCTTCTCTCCTGGTTGGAAGTAGAATTCAAAGGAATAGAGAAGGAAAGAGTTCACTGAGATTTCTGACCTTCCCAAGCTTGATGCCAAGAACCCATGATGAGATATTTACTTGCTCATAATCAGTGATGGTAGCCAACGGACTATGAGAATGTGCCTCCAAGTACACTAGGCTACATAGAGGAAAGCCGAAGAGAAAAACCAATTATTTCAATGGAATAATTATCTGCAAGAGAACTCAATTAAGATTACAAATCAAAAGCCAAAAAGAAGAGAAATCTAGTTAAGAGTATTGATCAAAATCTAAAAAGAATAGAAACCCACATCAAATTAGTACTAGAAACGTTCAAAAGTTCCACACAGGTAGTCAAAAACCAATATTTCATGTATATCATTCACTCATGGATATAAATAAAAAAGAAACCGAGAAAATCAATGTAATGCTTGCCTTTTTTTTATAGCAAAAGTGGGCCTTTGCAACAAAGGGCGACTTGAAAACGCCAATTAGATATCTTTCCTATGTTCCTCTCAAGAATACCAACGAGACTCTCTGTTTTCCCTGTTTTGAATGCTCAAGTACGACCTTTTAAATAACATGAAAGTCGTGGCGAGCCTCAGTTGAGCTTCCAGTCGTTACCTTTACGACTGACGCATGGAGATCTACACGTCTGAGGCCACCCGTGAAGCCCCCATCCCGGGGCACCAGATTAGGAATTGATGATGGGGTTGTTAGTGCATTACATTTTTCTCAGGATTCGCGTGAGTGAGATTATAAAGTTTTCCATCACTTGCAAGAATAAATCGTGGAACTTATGTGGCCATGCGACTTGAAGTCTGCGGCTCTCAGATTCCGTGCCACAAACCCAACACTTATCTCATGCTTTCCATCATGTCGTACATCATCATATTGGAAATCATATAGCCACAATATACAGAGCAAAGCAGTGACCAGGTCATTTCATTACCCAATATGTTAATGTTACAAGAGAAAAATGTGCGTTAATTACAACCCAAAAATTAAAAGGCCAACAGCGGCCATTACATGGAAGTAAACTAAAATACATAAGATACCCCCAATTGTTACGGTCACTCAAGCCAGACTAGTTGTCTAACTAACATAGTCAGCACAAACCTCCCTAAAGTTTGCGGCTCCACGCCACCTCCGCAAGCACTCCTTCAAGCCCGGGGTACAACTTATAGCACCAAGGTTAGCAAGGGTCAGGAACAACAACATGGCATGTTAAGAATAATAATAGCATGTTGTTACAAGCATGAGTACAAAACAACAGAGTAGATATGAATTCCAAGTAAAGTAAACAACTAGGCATGATAGAGCATAAGTAATGACCACATAACCATGATAAGGGTCAATATAAAATAGATAACCTACTACAAGTAAGTACTAGCAATTTGACAATTTATACAAAGCTACATTCTGCCAGTGGCATGGTCGTACTCGAGGAGGAAACCAAGCAAGCAAGTAATATCAAAAAAAGTAATAACCCGGTACCGTGTGCTGCACTGGCAAGTGCGTACAAGCAAGCAAGAGCAGCCCATCTGCAATGGTGATCATCATAATAAACCAAATCCCACAGCGGTCGGATCCTACCGCAATGAGATCGAAGATAAGTGGTGCCGACTCCAAGATTCATGTCACAGCCCCACCTAACCCACCATGAAATTGTCCGCTTTGGCCCACGTGCACGCGCGAGGACTTCCCAGGAGGTCACCCATCCTAGTACTGCTCCCGCCCGAGCACGCTTAACTTCGGAGTTCTTATGATTTCCGAGGCCGCACGGTTTTAAAATGCCTCATGCTAAGTTAATACGGGGTTTGACTTATAAGCCCAGGGTCAGGACATGGATATTTCCAATGTGGGCTAACGGAGACTCACCGTTTGAAGCCCGTGGTTGACACGCTACGCCCCGTGGTTAAGGGTGCCGCCCGGACCAAGTTGTCACAATTCAAGACCAACATGAATGACCGGGTCCTACCTCAAGTATAGTAATGATAATGGGGCCTAGTCCAAGAAAGTGTACAAAACAAGCTAAACATGCTAACTGAAGCGAGTAGTCCCTATACAAGATGAGAGCAATGGAGTCGACACAATACTTACATAAGGATAACAAACTAGCTCGGGTATAGGTAAAATAAACAAGACTAGTAAACAGGGTTTAACGAATAAGCAAGTCAGGCCTAGGGTCTCTAAACAGTCAGACAACATTTTGGCATGGAATTGTCCAACTCGAATGTATAGAAGAGGTACAAGGCGGATCCGGGTGACAAGGAGGAAGCATGGCAATTAAATGCTTGCAAACCAACCAATACACCACAACCAGGGATCCATAACTGGGGAAAGCAAGGCAATCACCACGCGATAAACCCCAACATGACGCAAGTTACTACCATGTAAGTCATAAGTCGAGTACGGAGGGTCCACATATGGAAATACATTAGCATAAGGAATGCGTACTCGTGTACGCGAGAAACAAGTTACAACAAGACATGATATGTTGGTATAAAATAGTCAAGGAACCATTACAAGTGTTATTCTAAGATTCGGGTCTCCATTGACATGTCAGGGTAGTGGGATTTGGCCTTACGCATACTTAGGGTTCGACCGGCGCCGGTTGTTTTGTTCCTCAGTTTGGTCAAACATAGTTCATGAGTTCCAAAACAAACCCCCTAAGGTTCATGGTTCACACCAAGGAACCACACGTTATAAGCATCAAACTCGGGGTTAGAAGGGACTAAAACCTCCTAAGTTTAATTTGAAAAAGTTCGGAAAAGGTTTGGAGTTGAAAAGGCGTCAGTTCGGGCCAAAACAGGGCCAAACAAGGGCTTTTGGGTGGCAAACAATCCACTTCCGGAAGTCCCCGAAAGTGAACTGCGAGGGGCCTACAGCTAGCCACAGTGCCACTTCCAGAGAGCTCCGAAAGTGTAATGCAGGTAGGGTTGTAAATGGGTCTGTTCCGGTTCGGATCCACAGTGGAACCGGAACCGTTTCTTAGAGGATAGATTTCGTAATTGGTTCCAACTCGAAACTAGTTTCCCGGTTCCAAACCAGTTCTAGTAAAATTAGCAAGATCCAGTTTCGAAACCGATTCCACTTAGACAATGGTCTAGGTCATGTTCTAGATTGGTCGTTACTCACGCCAGTTATCTTCAAAGCAGAATACCATAATACACAGAGAGAGGGTTTTTGTGCTCAGGTTCTGGTAAGGACAAAGAGAAGAGGAGATAAAGAGATGAAGAATCATCTAAACAAACCCTAAAACAAACAGAAAAGAAGGAAAATAAATATTTTGATAAAAGATGAAGATTTTACTTCTTCTCGTTGGCTCAAGATAAATAGGAATGGAGAAAAAAATTCATATAGCCAACCCTAACATAGTTGGAACAGGGCTTTGATGATGATGATTTTACTTCTTCTCATTCTCTCCTTTTACTATGTTAGACTTGATTTTGTGTATGCTTTCTTCTTGCTTCCTTATCTAGAGACCTTCATCTTCTTTCTTTGATGCATCTCCGCTTTCTCCAAAAAATTATCTGGTACGAAGGAAGATAGAGAGGGAGAACGACATGCGCAAGGAGAAATTGTTACTTTGGTGTGGAATACCCTCACTAGATATGATCTGGTGCTTTCCCTCGTTTTGCAATAAGGGGTGGAAGGTCACTTCACTTTTGTGCACATTAAACGATGTTGTACATGTGTAACTTCTGAGATGTGTCTTCCCTTATCCTGCACGATAACAGTTGCATTTCTTGGAAAATATAAAATTTTCTAGGCATTAGTGTGAACAGGGTTTTGACTTTTGCAATGAGGTTGGTTCCACGGGTCTACGGGTTGGGAGCAAGGTGGTTCCAGAACCGGACCCATTTAGGTCTTGGGTCTAGAAAAAGGATCCGGAACTGAACCCATTTACTTATTGGGACCTACGTAAGGTTCCAAACCCAGTTTTTTACGGGTCAGAACCTCCTGATATTCAGAGAATCAGGGACCCATTTACATCCATGACTACAAGTGAACTACCAAGGGCATCCGGTGATAAGTTCTTAAAAATGCATAATTTCATTATCATTTTAGTAAAAAAAATCCTGATTCTTTGTTAGTGAGCATCAAAGTCTGAATTCGAGTCAAAATTTATCCAAAAATTGCATTTTCACATAAAATCATGAATTTCTCTATTTTTGGCATTGGAAGTCATAAATTTCTCATAACTTTTTTATTCACAAATAAAATAATGTACTTTCTTTGCACCATAGATTTAATTGAAGATTTGATAAAATGGTGACATTTTATGCATCTATTTAGTGTGAATTGGGCCCGCATCTTGTATAATTCCTTCCCTATATGAATAGATTATTCTTTGACATTTGTTTTTATTATTTGTAGGGAATTTCAGAATTTGGGGCCCGCGGAAGAAACAAATTTAAAAAGGAAAAACCAAGACATTGAAGCTCCACATGGGGTCCACACTACCCTGGTTGGAAGACTCAATTCAAGCCAAACAAAGAAAAAAAATTGCAAAAGAAAATCCAACCATATGAAGGACGTCCAAGGCAAGGCATTGCACTCACAAGTGGGGTCCACATGAGTTCCAAGATTGACATAAAAATCTGATTTTCAGATTTGAAATTTATTTGGAAGAGAAGTGGGGCCAAGTGGAGAAATTGGAAGCTACGAAAGGAGTTTCAAGTTTTTAAGGAAGGGCACATAAAAGAGATTTGAGAAAAGAAACCAACTCCTAAAAAATAGGCCTCAAAGATTTGAAATTTGCAACCAAGATTCTTCCAAAGAAGTGGTTGCACGTCCAAGCCCTCCATCCCATATGCTTCACACGTCCATGATGGCATTCCAAGAGCATCCAAGATTTGTTTCAAATCTGAAATTTTCAGATTTGATTTGATTTTTTAGCCAAAGTGGGCCCAAGAAAGGAAGTAGCATGAGATATAAAGAATCCTACCTTTAGTAGGATGGTGTGCCAAGAAAACCAAAGAGCTAGAAAATCCCTTGAAACTCTCCCAAAACCCCCCTAATCCTAATTCAACTTGGATCACACACTACTAACCCCTACCCAAACCAAAATCTTGCAACCCAAGCTATCAAAAAATTATAAAGAGAACACAAAAGGGGTTGCACGTCAATTTCATCTCCCCCTCCACACCTTGGATGACCAACAACAAAGAAACCCCCCTTTCCATTAAATTTTCTCCATCTCATCTCCTTCCATCACAACTTCATCCAAGGCCTTCCCTAAGGCACACCACCGCTTTGATTTCTACGCCGTCGCGTCGCCGCCATTGCTATCGTCATTCCACCATTGGGCCAACCATTCATCATCTTCCCTTGCTTGGATTTCAGATCGCAAAACGAGAGCTGGTTGGATCGTCGTTCAAGACTGCGAGTCCCTCTCCTTCGTTTAGTGTTTCATGTGTTTAGGGTAAGGTTAGATGCACTTTATTTTAATCCAAATAATTTTGTAATGGTTAGTTGCTTGTAATGGGTCTTTCATTAATAAATCAAGTTTATGAGGTCTTGTTTTTCACCAATGGGTCAACATCGAATGTTTGTGCGTAATGACAGTGCGCACTTGGTGCGATGATCTTGATTTTTCTTGATGGCATTTAGCAAAGTAACTGTTGCAAAGTTTTAGAATTAAAATCCATTTTTTTTTTATTATCTTAATTTATTTTATTTTATTTTATTTTTATATATATGCATCTTAATAATTATTGCAATTAGTTGGACTAATAAATCTTATGGTGATGCAGTAATTAGATTAGGTTTTTAAATTAGGATTTTTTTTCTTCTTTGCTTGTAATTAATTTTTCAGAATTGTAATTAGTTTTTTATTAAAGTAAGATTTGTGATTTTTATAGATTTCTTAGGCTAGAACTAGTTTTTCAATAGGACAAATTTTGCGCGATTAATTACTCCATGTGGATCGACCTCGGACTTCACCGAGTTATTACTACATCACGGCCTTGCACTTGAGGCCTACGATCATCCGATTGAAGCCTATTTAAAGGAATTTCAAGGGGAATTCTTAGGGGATCTTTTGCAAAAAATTAAGAGAGGATTAGGGGAGATAAAAACCTGTAAAATTGGGCCTAATTAAGGACTTAATCATCCCCCAAAAAGCCATCAAACCATTGATTAAAACTCCACTTTATTACATGTATAGAATCTAGAAACCATGGAAATTAACATGCATGCATTAAAACTCATCACAAACACTTTCCTTTGTGCCAATAGCTTCCAAATACACTTTTAAAACTCCTCACAGGGGCTGGAACTTCCTAAATGAAAACCCCCCCAAAAATCAACACAAGAATAGCCTAAACATGGCAAAGCAAAAAAGGGATGATGAAACCCTTTGCATGTCCGGATTTGGCATGTCCATGGGATGTGGAATTGAAATATATGCAAGGGGGAGAGATTCCACACCTGTAGGAGGTCTGAACATCAAGGAGATGGGTATAGGCGCTACCCACTGTGGTTCTCTACAAAAGAGAGGTCTAGAGAGAGAGGATGGTGGGGAAGAAGATACTAAAACTCTTTTGTCGATTTGGTGGCTTGGAAGAGAGCTTGGAGCAAGAAAAATGGAAGAGAAAAGGAGATGAAGGCGCTGGTACTGTAGCATGAGAGTTTCATTCAAGAGGGGGAAAAATGAGGGAGAAAGAGGCTTGGGTCATAAAGGGATATGTGGGGACCAACCACAACTAATAGAACTTGTGACGCAAATTTGGAGGTCTTCGGATAGAAAAAATCAAAGAATGAAACATGTTTGAAAATAAATCTTCTTTCCAACGAGCACAAGTTCCACGCATTTCGAGGTCCCGAGGAAAAGGTCAACGGTTTGGTCAAAGGGACTCCAATTAATGACAAATTTGGGATTTTGATGGGTTTCGAGCTCCGAATGGCAACGAGTTGAATGCAAAAGTTGTCCAAAATGATGAACTCAATCTAATGAGCTCAAAAATCACAATTTTCTAAAGTTCACGAATAACCCACCCAAACTTTTCCGAAATTACAAATAGGTCATTCAGGACAACTAACTAGGTCCAAAGGCTTTCAAAACTTCCCAAAGCCATAGAAAAGTTATTCTAACATACAAAATAATTTAATTAACCTTTAAACCCACTTAGCAAGATAACAACATAATTAATTAGTACTAATAATAGAAATTAAGGGTCAGTCAGGGTCTTACACTGCCTCGTGAAGATTTATCTGCGCATAGTGTGGTTGCAGGCTACATGAGGTGGGGTGATGATTGGAAAGGAAAAAGGGTCTTAGAATAGAAGAAGGATGAAATAGGGTTGTCACGACCCTGAATTGGATTAAAGATAAGACGATGTGTAATCCAAAATCACGGCTGCGCGCACAGGGCACAACTATAAAACTTTGCCCGTGCGCGCTTGTGATTCCCATAGGGTCCATAGTGACGATGTAACAATCTCTTCTCACATGTGTTTGAATGATTCGACAATACCTTATGGTAATCAATGATAGCAACGAATAGCATGAAACATAAATAAAGGGGCAGGTATCAAAATGTACAATTCCAAAAAGGCATTTATATTAAGTTAAAGTAGTAATATACACAAAAGCAATTAAAGGTTTGTTAATTACAACCCATCAATTGCTCTAACAAAAATAATGTCAGTATGCCCTCAAAGATGCAGAAAAGATCAACATCTCCCAAAAACCCAAAAGAGACAACTCTAACTCTCAAAGATCGATACGCAACTCGAGCATCAACTGATGTCTAAATGACATCGTCAACTGTCCACTAACCTACATATTGTGACTCCTCAGCAGTAACAAGGTCAATACCTCAAACACAAAGTGTAGGTAACTTAGGTTATGATAACCAGACAAGTAGTTAAAAATAAATAACAATGCATATATATTGAATGAGAATAAATGACGGATAAAATTAACAAAATTATAATGTGAGTAAACTAAGAAGATCATACTTGACTTATAATAACAAAGCAAAAGGAATAGAATTAAAAATAATAATTAAATTAAAATAATATAACTCAATACACAGTAACTTAGCAAATTGGCAACCCACGTTAGCTAAATTCTTTCACATGCATGGTTGCACGATATAACTGCAGAGAGAAAAAATCCCAAGTTACATTGATGCACGGTACAACCGATAAATGGGCCGAAAACAGGAAATTAAGTACAGTAGTACTAATCAATCTAAATCCCAAGGCAATCGGGGTCAACTAACAAGGGACCGAAGCTAAATAGTGCCAACTCCAAGGGTCAAGTAAACTTAACTCTTACTAACATGTCTCACTGGATAAGGGATCTACTCCACATACTGACAATCTTGAAGAAAGCTCATATCTCAAATGAGTAGCCTTTAATGTATCCCATACTAGCAAGACTTGATCGTAAAGAGTGAAAATAGACCAAAACAGATAAGGCTAACAACACAAAACACCTTTAACGATGAAGTGGGCTAAACTCATTAAACAAGGTCAACATGGTAGAATATGGTCAAAGTGGGCTGAGGGCGGTCAGACAACATTTCGACAAGAAATGGTCCAACCTGACTAGGTAAAAGAGGTAAGAGTAAGATCCGGTGACTAGGAAGATAACGGGGCAACTTATGCTAGCTCATCAAGCCAATACACCATAACCATGGATCCCATCACCTAAGGGAGAAGTAGGATAATAATTGCACGCTATCTCCAATACGTGGCTTACATAAGTCAAATACTACTAACGTCGGGTAGGCTTGATATATGTGACAAGTGACTCAAAATGTGTAAGTGAAGTGCATGCTTAAAGCACACGACGAAATAAAACATAAGGCGCACCGACATCAGATTATGTAAAATTCAAAGAAACCATAACAAATAGCCAAATTAGGTCTTCTATTGTCATTCGTATCCATATACAATACTATTTGACCCTATGCCTCCCTAAGATCCCAAATGTCCTTAATAACATGTACCTTGATGCTTTTGATGGTAATACAACATTCGATATCTTAGTCGCATACACTCGACTTTGGAATGCACTATGCATGGTTTAGAACAATTTCCAGGGTGTTTGTCAGCTCAAATAATCACCCATCAAAGTCTTAAACTTAATTAGTCAAGTGGGTTCAAATTCTAAGTTGCATACAGCCGAAGACTACAATAAACTCCACAATGGGGGTCGATCTCCCCAGATAGCTCGCTGAGGGTGCGGTGGGCAACTCGCCCTTACTAGGGGTTTGAGGCCAACGACACTGTAACATAGACAAATTTCCCATCAAGTTCTAAGGAGTCTAAAGGAAAAACTAAAGGGATGTCCCAATTTCTAAGTCAAAATCCAATCCTACAATCTAAAGTGTATACATGAGAACTGAGTTTTTAGGGGCACTAATCATTCAATTAGTGTAGTGAGAAATGACCAAAATGGAGAATTAAATTATGTTTAAAGTCTTTAGATGTAGGAGGGAAGGAGTCCAACCAGGTGGGACCCAAAAGGACAAGCTATCAAGCATCCAAAAGAAAACAAGGGAAACGGCGGGTTACCGGTTGCCCACAACACTAGGAAGCCACCCTGCATGGGACAATCGGCTCCATTGTACAGCCGATAATTCACTGTAGGGCACGGGATCAGTGATTTTCCTGAGGGTTGTTTGGCGTCAAATTCAAGGGGGTTTCTTTTGGAATTCATAACACACATCCAAGGCTACAATCTTGACTACTTTTAAGCGATAATTGAGCTGAAATAAATGGGGAAAACTAGCATCAAGAATCCATATGTAGAATCAAGGCAAACACTACTACATGCAATGAAATTCAAGTTGAGCTCTTTCCTTGGTCTCCAAGCTTTCAATTTCACCTCTACTCTTTCCAAATTGTCCTCTAACACACCAACACCAACTGGAAACTCCTAACTCAAAAATCGCTAATTTTGTTAGGCAAAAAGCCCCAAATCTTCCCCAATTTTAGGTGATATGGTTTGTGTCGCGATCCCGGACCGGGTAAAGCGGGCCTAATTCGGGATCGGGACTAATTGTTTGTATGATTGGATGACGAAGGAATAAAGAACGGTTGTCAATGCCTTGAATTTATTTTAATCAATACGCATACGAGCCAATAAAAAGATGTCACTCGTATACGTAATTTCCCATAGGTGTCCACGGTGAGGATATCACAACAATATAAATATTTCTTTTGAATGCGGAAGCATGTAGCAAATCTAGTTCATATATTCATATCCAAAATGGCAAGTCCGAAAATGCATGTATATAACAAGATATCAGAATGAGCAATGATCATTGGTGCTTTCCCGAAAAGAAAAGTTAAAGTTTATACAAAAGATCATTTAATTAAATTCCCAAAAACAAAAACCAATAAAGGTCAGTATAACCTAAAAGTTTCCAAAAGAATGGTTAACCATAACCCAAAATGTTACGCATCTCGGACAATCGAATGTCTAGACGACATCATCGGCATGCCACTCAATTAAGTGTTGTGGTTCACCGATCGCCTCCTCGAGCTTCTCTTCAGGATAAACGGCAACGGGACCTGAGTACCAAAGTAGTGGGTCAAACACAACGGTTTGGCAGATGGGTGAAAAGATATAATAATGTGACAATAATTGAAATTACCTTCGAAAACATTTAAACTTGTTTGAACAATAGCTTTAATGAAATGGAAGAATCATTTACTGGAAAAATAATATGTAAAAAAAAAAAAAAAAAAACATGAGGTATCCAAGGAAATCAGGAAACAAGCAAGATGACAACCACACGAAGCTAAGTCCTCTATCACCGATGTGACAAGAGCATATCAGGATGTTGACCTCAGTTACCGAAGTGAGGAGGTACAACAAAATTTACATATACATATACATAATAATACGGTACATGACCACAGTAGCGAGCCAGGCATCGAGAATCACGGTAGCAATCCGCGATATCGGGACAAGACCACCGTAATAACTGGGTAGCGGGATCCAAACTGCAACTGGCGGGACAAGAGGGGGATCTCCAAGTTGGTGGATCAGACTGACAAGGTTATCCAAGCTTAGTGGTGCCAACTCATAGGTCAAATAACAAAATCAAGACATGTATAAATACATCAAGTGCAAGTAAATAACCGGGCGGGACATGGATGCTCAAAGGCATAACTTTCATTTCATGTCGGGTCACGTACTTCGGGGCTAACAACTATAACGAGTACAATATCAATGCTTTCAGGGATAACAAGTCATGTAGTATAAAACTCGAGAACAAAAGGGTACAATTTAACTTTTGAATTTACAGGCAAAATATCGTAGTTCAAGATTTCTCCAAGGTGAATAGGGGTCCCCTATGCCGATTTTAATAATAACTTGGTACTCCTTGAGTTTGGAAACATTCCGGGCTCCTTATACACCTTTTGAATTTTTGAAACTTCAAATGAATCTTCGTGATGTGGTTTCTTTCTCAAACCGATTTCAAACAATGTTCATAAGTCCTCCCATCACAGTAGGGCTCCCAACAAACCTCTCTTAATCATTTAAACATTTCATTTTGCTCCCAGAGTAGTCCGAGATGAACAGTATCCATCGCTCGAGCGGACCTGAAGTACGCTTGAGCGAAGTGGTCTCTGGAATGGCCTTCTGGGAGGGTTCGCTAGAGCGAAGTTGGGTTCGTTCAAGCGAACTCATCCAGATCAGGTTGGCTCGGGCGATCTATTCGTGCGCTCGAGCTAACCACTCTCTGGAATGAGTTCTGAGAAGGTTCGCTCGAGCGAATTTGGGTTCACTCGAGCAAACTGTCTACTAGATGAAATGAAATCCTTTTCTGGACAGGTCGCTCGAGTTCGCTCGAGCGAACTGTCAAGAAACTAGTTCCGAGACAGTTCCGCTTCTCTTATTTTTCCACTTCTTACAAACTCCTTTGAACCTCATTCTCACATCAAAAAGAGAGGGTTAAAACCTCTCTAAAACCTTTCGCAAACCCCCATCAATCTTCAACAAAATCTATCTAATTACCTCCATTCTCTTCACATTCAATCACCAAAGTAAGAGAAGAATCCAATAATCACAAAGGTTCATTTGAGCCATATTCAAGGGATTGATGGACCCGATTCTTCCCTCTCTCCCGCTGCCTCCGTCCCGGGTCTTTCGGGGTACGGCGGAGGGGAGGAGAGAAAAGTAAAGGGTATCAACATCTTTCTTTCTTTTTGTACGGGTATGCCAATTTCACTTTTCTACTTGGAATTTAGAAACGGTGATCCGAAGATCCACCTTCACAAGTAGAAAGGGGAAATTAAACTTTTCCTAGTTTCCCATTGCACACATATTTTAAGAAAAGAGACAAAAGATTTTTTTTTTATATGCCGTGAAAGGCGATTTCATTTGTTGCCGTGAAAGGCGATTTTGCCGTAAAAGGCGATTTACAAATCTTATCCATTATGAAAGACAAGAGTTGTGATTTTTTGTCTCTAAAAGAAAAATAAAGTACAATAGAAATCAAGAAAAGGAATCTGACTTCTCATTCGATTGTGGGGACACGTTCAGATCGACGGTCGCGAGTCATGTATGGGCTCCTCCGTCGTCCATGCAGATGAGAACACGATGCTTGGATTCTTGGCTTGACTTTTTAACCTCAGATTTTTAAAGGACAAAGACCAAGAGAATGTCTTATATCCGATAAAAAGCTAAGTAAACGGACTGAAAAGCCACGTTTTAGCCATGTTGGTAGAAGAAGGGAGGTCCTTGGGGGGGTGGCCCCCCAAGGGTGCTTCAATCACCTTTTGGTGGTCTTTGCAGCAGAGTTGCAGGGCCTCTGGATTTTTCCGGGCAATTATCTGGCGATTTCTCTGGATTCTTTTTCCGTTCTTCGTTCAGTCCTTTTTTCCTTTGGAATGCCCTCCTATTTATAGGCCTTTGGCAGCCATTTAGGAGGGTTTATGAGCATTGAATGCATTAATGCTCATAATAGGAGGAGTTACAAGTTTTATTTGTTTTGTAACTCCTTTTTCCTTGAATTTGATTGGCCGATGGAGAATAATGAGCTTTTAATTGCCTTTAATCCCCATCATGGGAGGAGTTTCATGGCTTTAATGCCATAAATCCTCTGACTTGTAACTCCCATTTGCTTGCTTTTGATTGGGCCGTCCAAAATAATGAGTTAATGACCGCATTAACTTGTCATAAAACGGGTCATTTAACCTCATTAATTGGTCGCCAAGTCGCTTAAAGAGTCGCAGGCCGTGCCGCATCTTTTGGAATTCTTCTTGCGATGATCGCCGGTGGATCCACATGTTGTTTGATGTCGGATGGCGATGCAATTTCAGACATTGATTAATGTCAACGTGCCGGCAACATCTGTCCTGTCGATTTCACGATCGGGCGGGCAGAAAGTGTGCTTTCTTTGTCGGCCGGTTGGCGATTTCGAGGCATCTAATGATCATCTAATGATTTCGGCGGCGAATCCGTGATGTTGACGAAGATCGACGGATTTCATGCACGAAAAATCAGATTTTGGAAAAATCACAGGGGCCAATCAACTCGAAACGCGAAAAGGACACGAAAAAAAAAGGTTTCCGGCGACTTTTGGGTCGCCGGAATTCCATGGTCGCCGGCGACCATGCACCCATGGTCGCCGGCGACCATGGGCTTTGGGCCCATTTCTCGGCCGCCGTTCGGTCGCCTTTTCTTCGTCGTTTTTCGATCTTTTTTCATTCTTTTTTCTTCTGTATTTTTCCTGACATTTCCCCTCATTTATTGGCCTGATTCTCTTGAAGAAAACCCGACGAGAAGCCACGCAAATCGGAGCACAAAGTTTCCTATTTTTCTGGAAAGCCGAAGACTTTGTTGTGCGGTATTGCCGATTTTTTGTCAAGCATTGAAACTAGGCCAAACGATGTCGGAATGACCTGAAATTTGACGTGGAGCTTCTTGAACAGTAGATAGGACCAACCATAGGCTTTGGTTTGAGTTTTGAAGCCGTTCGGGGTCCCGCAAATGCTTGCCTTAATTTCACCATGAGAGAAATGCCGAGCTTTGACTTGTGGTCAACCGATGTCCGATTGACCTGAAATTTGACAGGGAGCCTCCTGAGTAGTAAGTAAGACCAACCATGGGCTTTGGTTTGAGTTTTGAAGCCTTTTGGGGTCCCGCAAATGCTCGCCTTGATTTCACCTCAAGGAAAATGCCGAGCTTTGAA
The DNA here is from genome assembly GCA_003546025.1 of Camphora micrantha. NCBI lineage: Eukaryota > Viridiplantae > Streptophyta > Magnoliopsida > Laurales > Lauraceae > Camphora > Camphora micrantha. The sequence goes on along the minus strand of QPKB01000003.1, from coordinate 45,893,786 downwards.
ACTAGGCCAAACGATGCCCGTTTGACCTAAAACTTGACAGGGGACCTATTGGTGTCATTTTGAGATGATCCATTAGCTCCAATTTGGATGCCATGATTCCGGGGTGCTCCACTGCGGGTAGGCCTGTTTTTGCTTCCCGAGAGCTGATGAAGGGTCAAACGTTGTCCGTTTGACTTGAAATTTGGCATGGGGCCTTTTGGAGGTATTCTGAAACCATCCGTAGGCTCTGATCGAAGTTTTGAAGTCTTCGACACTGTCGCTGCCGGGAGCTCCTGTCTGGCTGTCGGAGGAGTGAAGTTAGGCCAAATGACGTCGAAATGGCCCGAAACTTCATATGTACCCCCTTTTTTGGCTGCTTTGAAGGATCTTGCAGTTTTTATTTGATTCTGACAAGATCTGGTGCTTGAAGTGGCGCCTTCCTATTTATGGCAGGATGTGGCTCCATGTAGCTTTTGGTGTTGAAGGGACATAGTGACATTTTTGGTGTCAACAAATGCCCCCTCGAGGTACAGCGACAAGGTGCTCAGCTCTAGCAGTCGGTGTGCCTCGAAGAGAATTTGAAGGAGATCTTCTTGCTTGACCAAGAGTCTTGAGCGTTTTTCTCTTGATGGAGTTCCTTTTTTGAGCTTCCAAGGGATTTCGCGGTAATGAGAGGGGTCATGTACCGTCTCAAGGCAAGGATTTTGAAGTGACATTTGGATATGGGTTTTTGGTTTTGGGTTTTCCCTTTTAACCTTGTGAACCTAAAGGCTTTATTTGGCACATTAGGCGGTTGAGAAGGTTTTTTGGTTTTTGACCTTGTGACCTAACAGGCTGTATGTGGCGAGTTAGGGGGTCGGGATTTTGGTTTTTGGTTTCGGCCTTGTGACCTAACAAGCTGTATGTGGCAAGTTAGGGGACCATGGTTTGGTTTTTGGTCACTCTTTGGGACAATTTTGGGTCCATTGGAGTGGTTTGGTTTTTTGTGGAATGTCAATTTCAAGATTGTGGCTTGATTTGGTGCATGGGGTTGGATGGTTTGTGTTTCTTTTGGAAGCCCCTGAAGCTTGGAATTTTTTGTATGGTCCAATCAACTCAAGAGAGGCATGGAACCATTTTTGTATGCTCTTGGTAAGAGAAATTTTGACTAAAAGCCACTTTTAGTGCCTAGGTGGTCAAACCTGGCTCATATGGGCTAACCCATGGGACCTTAAGCTTTTAAAAATGGCTTAGATCTCATGTGGTGTCATTTTGTAAAGAATATCTAAAAATATCCCTTTTGTGTAGAGAATATCTAAAAATATCCTTACTTGGAGAGAATCTCTCAAGTTTCCTTGATTTTGGGAGAGATTTTCTCAAAGATTCTCAAATCCCCTTTCTTTTTGGAGAGAATTTCTCAAGAATCTCCTCTTTAGGAGAGAATATCTCAAATCTCCTTTTCTTTTAGGAAGTTTGCTAATTTTTAGCACTTACCTCCTTGCTTTTCTCCTCCTTTCCTCTTTTGGTTTGCTTTTTCTATAAAAGCAATGGAGATGGGTTTTCTTTCTCTTGTTGCTTTCTTTTTACAAAAACCTTCAAGAGTGCTCCAAGATAAAGAATTTCTCAAGGATCTTCAAGTTTCTTCTTCTTCTTCTCCATGGCTTCAAGTAGGTCTTCTTTTTCCAAGGAAAAACTCTATGTAGATGTAGAAAAGTTTCATTTTCTTTTTTTTCTTCTTTGCTTTTCTTTTCTTTCTCTTTTTTTTTTTTTTTTTTTTCACGTGTTTTCTTTTCCTCTTTTTTTTTGTACACGTTCTCTTTTTTTTTTTTTTTTTTAAATGCATCAAGATAAAAGGCTATAATTTCTAGCTCAAGTCAACATGAATTTTGACTTAGACAAAGTTTGATTGGTTTTGACCAAATTGAGTTGGAGTTGGTCAAACTTTTGTCAAAGTTTTCCTAGCATCTAATGCATGATGGTTTTATGCATGATTTTTGGTAAATGGAATTGGGAGCATGATGATGCATACCTCGAATTTTCTTGCAAGTCTTGGGATTTTTGGAGCTTGCAGCAATGTTGAGCCCACTTCTCCAGTCTCGCAGAATTTCGAGGAGCTTTGCAAGTTTTGGAATTTTGAGCTCGCAGCAATGTTGAGCTCTTTTCTGATCTTACGAAGATTTGAGAAGAAATGCTTGATCTCGCAGCAATGTTTGAATTCGAGTCTTCTTCGAGAATCCTTCATTGATTATGAGCTCGCGGCAATGTTGAGCTCATCTTCAAGCTTCCTTTCTTTTTCGGGGTGCCTCCCTTTTCTTCGAAATTGCCCCGGAACCATGCCAAAATTTCGTTAGGATTTTTTTTCTAGCAAAATTCTGTCATTTGGTGCTTGATTTCTTCATTTCTAACTTTTGCAGGTGGTTCCTCCAGAATGAACAAGGGTAAGGGCCTTGTTACTAATGCACCTCGCCGATCTGTCAGATCTTCCGATGCGGCCGTTCAACAGGCGTGGGAAGAGGTTGGCGGGAATCTCCGAAGAAAGACTCGGGAGCATGAGCGATGGCAACTTCTTTGGGAGGAATTCCCTCGTGCTGAACATGGATCGCGGTTTTCTGCCACATTTTATGGCAGCATCTTGCAGAAGCATGGCCTGGAAGCTTTGGAGGCTGAGGCCAAAAGTCTGCTCGGGGACCTCAGTCTTTGGTTGAAGACCATGATGGACTGAGTTTTTGACAAACTTTCTTCTTTCATTTTTTATTTTTTTTGTACCTCCATGTATAAATATTTTGGCACTCCATTTTTTTGTATCCCCTTGTTCTACTTAAATTCTTTTTTGTTGAAAATAAGCAACAGTTGAATGGGAATGTTTGTTTGAAAATCTTGATCAAAAGGTTATCATTTTGTGAAAATCTTTTGTCAAAAGTGTTGTTTTGGCATGAAAGTCAGATTTTGTGGCACAAAGCCTGGTTTTTTATGGCTTGAAAGCCGAAAATTTTGAGGTGGCATGAAAGCCGATTTTGGTGGCATGAAAGCCAAATTTTGGTGGCGTGAAAGCCGATGTGGCATGGAAGCCGATTTTTGGCATGAGAGCCGATTTTTTGTTTTTGGCGTAAAAGCCGGATTTTGGCATGAGAGCCGATTTTTTGTTTTTGGCGTAAAAGCCGGATTTTTGGCATGAGAGCCGATTTTTGGCGTAAAAGCCGGATTTTTGGCATGAGAGCCGATTTTTGGCGTAAAAGCCGATTTTTTTTTTTGGCGTAAAAGCCGGATTTTTGGCATGAGAGCCGATTTTTGGCGTAAAAGCCGATTTTTTGTTTTTGGCGTAAAAGCCGGATTTTTTGAAAACCAAGTTTTGTTTTGTTGGCATGAGAGCCAGATTTTGTTTTGATTTTTGGCGTGAAAGCCGATTTTTGGCTTGGAAGCCGAGTTTTTTGGCGTAAAAGCCGAGTTTTTGGCGTAAAAGCCAGGTTTTTGGTTTTCAAAAATGCAAGTATCGACTAAAAGTCGCCTCCCTGCTGAATGGTATTGCAAGTATCGATGGAATGTCGCCTCCTTGCTCATTCGGTTGCGAGTATCGATGGAATGTCGCTTCCTCGCGAAGTTGGGTGCAAGTATCGACTAAGCGTCGCTTCCCTGCTTTTTCTTCAAAAATTTTGTTTTGCGGGTATCGCTGGAATGTCGCCTCCCCACGATTTTTGAAATTTGAGGTTTTTTCGAACCTTTGTTTTTCTTTTGAAATTTGGGTTGTGGATATCAACTGGAATGTTGCGTCTCCACGATTTTTTTTTTGAAATTTTGCAAGTATCAACGAGGTGTTGCTTCCTTGCGATTTTGAGGTTAATGGGATTCGCATCCTTCCAATGGGTTTTTGCGAGTATCGACTTGACATCGCTTTCCCGATTTTTGTTTTTAGACACGAGGGTCATAAATTTTGACCTAAAACCATTTTTGGCGGTAAAAGGCAGGGCGGACTAGGGTGGAAATTCCTAAGTCCTAATTTTTGTTTCAAACCAAGAATTTTGGGTTCAAGGATCGAAAATTTTGGTTAAGTTTGGGAAGATGCTCCTAAACTTGGATTTTTGGATTTTGATTTTCTTTTGAACAATGAAACGATGAAAGTAAGCATTGTTTTGAAAGTTCAACATAAAGGTGAAAATTCCAAAAGAAGTGGGTTTGACGAGCAAGTACCTAGAAATAGGCTTTGGCCTTGCAGGCGTTGCTCTGACCCAGTGGAGGAAGTCTTCAAGGGTAGTACCGCTTCAAGAACTTGCCGTTGATGGGCAGCATACGTCTGTCACCTTCCATGTTTAGAAGTGCGTATGCGCCATTGGAGAAGACTTGGTCGATGACGAAGGGTCCCTCCCATTTTGGTTCAAATTTGCCTTTGGATTTGTGAGCGAAAACCATCGGCCTTTTTACCGCAAGAACCAAATCACCCTTTTTGTGGGCGCGTTGCCTGACCTTTTTGTCGAAAGATCCAGCCATGCGTGCTTGATAGAGCTTAATGCTTTGGAGTGCCTCGAGCCGTCTCTCATCGAGATTGTCCAGCTCTTGGAGTCTTAATTTGACATTGCTTTCTTGCGTCATGTCATTTTGTAGAGATACCCTTAAGGAAAGAATTTGTACCTCTAAAGGGACAACAGCTTCGCATCCATAAACCAAGGAGAATGGTGTGCTATGGGTCGGTCCTCGAACGGTGGTTCGGTAGGCCCACAAAGCTTCGGATAGTTTGTCGCCCCAGTCCCTTTTGTGGCTAGAGACCATTTTCTTGAGAATTTTGCAGAGTGTCTTGTTGAAGGCCTCTGCCAGTCCATTCGCCGCCGGATTGTACGGAGTTGAAGGACAACTTTGGATTTTGTATTTGTCGCAGAACCTGTAGAATTTGTGATCACGGAATTGTGGTCCGTTATCATGGACGAATCTTTTAGGTATGCCGAAGCGACAAATGATGTTGGTGCGCAAGATCTGAAGGACTGATGAGGTCTTCATTTCATTGAGCGCAAAAGCTTCTGACCACTTGGAGAAATAATCCGTAGCAGCGAAGATGAAGCGATGACCTTTGCTTGACGGAGGGGAGACAGGACCTACGATGTCCATACCCCAGGCTTCGAAAGGCCATGAAATTGCTGTAGGATGTAGCCATTCTGGAGGCATGTGGACATAGTCTCCATGAACTTGGCATTGTTGGCAGCGTTTAGCAAATTGCATTGCGTCAGCTACCATGGTAGGCCAATAATAACCTAACCTTTTTATCTGATCGTAGAGCTTTGGACCAGCCTGATGAGCTCCACAAAGACCAGCATGCACCTCTTCGAGAGTTTCTTTAGCTTCTTGTTGTGATAAGCAACGTAGAAGTACTCCATTGTAGGATTTTCTGTAGAGCATCTTTGAAGGAATATCCAGATGAAAGTTTGGGGTTCGTCTTTGAACACTTACCCGTTCTTTTGGATCTTCAGGCAGGATTCCGAACATAATATAATCAATGAACGGATCCCACCAGTCGCCGATCGGAGGTCTGAGGATGGAGATCCGACTTCCAACCAGTTGGTGGCACTCAGCAACTGCTTGGTGTGTATTGAGGGGAGGGAGAATCCTTCTCTCACACACTGTAACTTGCATGTGTTCTCCTTCTTGGACCGCCATAGAGGCGGCGAGTTCAGCCAAGGCATCTGCACGAATGTTTTCGCCTCGACGAATGTGGGTGATATGACAGATGTTAAATTTTTGCCGAAGTGATTGCGCCTTGTTGTAGTAAGGCAACAGATCAGGCTTCCTGATTTCAAATTTCTGATTCATCTGGTTGACGATCAGTTGAGAATCCCCGAAGGCTTCTAGCACTGTGATGCCGGATTCGAGGGCGAGTTCCAATCCTACAATCAGGGCTTGGTACTCAGCTGCATTGTTTGAACATGGTTCCAGTAGCGAGAAGGCGTGTGGAATCATGTATTTGTCGGGACTAACAAAGAGGATGCCAATCCCTGATATTTGATTTCCTTTTTCACTTGTCCTGGTTGCACCGTCGAAGTACATATCCCAGGAAGCATTTGATAAGGAAGCCTCCACGTTGTAGACTGACTCGTTTGGGAGATCACCCCTGAGTGGAGAATCTTCAGGCAACAGATGCTCTGCAAGAAAGTCTGCCAGAGCTTGACCTTTGATTGCTTTTTGTGGTACATACCTAATATCAAATTGTGACAGGAGGATAGACCATTTTGCCAGTCAGGCATTGAGGGAACCTGCTTTTGTGACAAGGACCTTCAGGAGATTGATTCTCGAGATCAGGTATACTGTGTTGGACAGCAGATAGTGACGTAGCTTTTGTACAGCAAACATCACTGCAAAACATTCTTTTTCGACTGGAGAGTAGCGATGCTCTGCACCTACCAGCATGCGGCTGAGATAGTATAAAGCAGCTTCTTTTCCCTCATGATTTCCTTGTGCAAGTAGAGCTCCCAAAGAGTGGTCGAGGGCTCTTGTGTACAAGATAAATGGTTTTCCAGTTGTGGGGGCAGCCAGTACTGGAGGTTTGGTCTGGTATGACTTGATGTCTTGGAACGCAGTTTCGCATTCAGCATCCCAGACAAAGTCCACGCCCTTTTTCATTAGGCGGGAGAATGGACGGCATTTCCCTGACAGGTTGGAGATGAACCGTCGAATGTATGCCAATCTTCCTTGAAGCCCTTTTAACTGTCTCAGGGTTTTTGGGGATGGCATTTCTAGGATAGCCTTGACTTTGAAAGGGTCAAGCTCTATTCCCGCTTTCCGGACTACGAATCCGAGGAACTTACCGGATGATACACCGTAAAAGCATTTTTGGGGATTCATTCGCAGTTTGTGCCTGCGTAGTCGGAGGAAGACTTCTCAAAGATCTTTGAGATGGTCTTCTTTCCTTTTGCTTTTGACGGCGAGGTCATCAACGTAGCATTCGACCGTCTTATGCTGCATATCTTGGAATATCTTCATCATAGCCCTTTGATATGTCGCACCAGCATTTTTCAGACTAAATGGCATTACAGTGTAACAATACACGCCAAATGGGGTCCGAAATGATGTGTGTCTTTCATCTTCAGGATGCATTTTTATCTGATTGTACCCAGAGAAACCATCCATGAATGTCATCCGCTCGAATCCACAGGTGTTGTCGATCATCACCTCCGGTATGGGGAGCGGAAATTCATCTTTAGGACATGCATTGTTCAGGTCTCTATAATCAATACAGACCCTAATCTGCCCATTCTTCTTTGTCACTGGGACGATGTTGGCCAACCATTCAGGATGCTGTTCCTCTCGGATGAAGCCAATGTTTTTGAGTTTCTGAACTTCTTGTTCAATTTTGTCCATTATGTCAGGACGAAATCTTCTTTGGCCTTGTTTGGCAGGCTTGATATCTTTTTGTAGATTGAGTTTGTGAACTGCTATTTTGGGGTCTAAACCGGGCATTTCAGCGTAAGACCATGCAAAACAATCAACAAACTCACGAAGAAAAGCGATATACTCGGGTAACTCATCATCCTTTATATTCTTGCTTACGAATACAGGACGTAGGCTATCTGGCGTTCCCAAGTCTATCTTTTGAACAGAATCTTCTGTTGGAAGACTTGAAGGTGGTTCCTCCATAATATTTTCGGAGGCTTCCAACTCAACAAGACCTTCCGGAGTTTCAAAGGTATTCTCAGACCAAGGCTGTGCTTCTGACGATGGGTCTTCTTGATCGGCACGCTTCTCAAGATTTGCTATGAGATGGTTCCAATCGCCTGTTGAAACTGGATCGAAGTATAGCACTTCTTTTGGAGATGATGGTTCTTCTGGACCAGAAGACTGTGCATCTGTATCATCGGACAATTTCTCTTCATCATCAGAGAAATCGTACCAATTGGAGGAGCTTCCTGGATCCTTGACGGGTAACTCTTCAAAGAGATATCCAGGGAGATCAATATCTTCACAGACACGAGATGTTGAGGCTCCGTCGGCCAGACGACTTTGTAGCCTTTGGGTCAACTGTCTCATGGGAGCATCAGGGTCGTTGCCCAGTCCGTATGAAGAACTTTCTATATGACGATAGAGTTTCCAATCCTCCTGCTGGCCTTTTGTCAGGGTGGGCTCCAATGGTACGAGAATACGCGCGGCCACCTCCCAAGCTGATTGGATTTCGAGCGTCATAGCCCATTTTCTTCATGATAGCTTGCGCCATTCGACTATACAAGGATAGTTGTGGCATACCTTCGTTTGGAAAGGCTCAAGCGAAGAGTTTGATGAAGAAGCCGCCGACCTGTGGAAAAAGATCGGCTTTTTCTTCTGGTGAGGTTGTCGGAACAACGAAGGAAGCTGATGCTGGATCGTCTATGCCAGCAGGTGCCTCCAATGGAGTGAGAGCAGGTTGAGCTGCTGAGTATCAGCTTGGCTTGACGACGTGTCGTCTTCTGTCTCTGAATCTAAATCTGTGTCTTGCATAATAGACACAAAGGAGATGAAAACTTGCCCCCAGGCTTTTTGTTTGGTCTTCTTGCCTTGGTAGTGATCACCAACGGCTTGAAGACTTGAGGGAGACAACAAAGAGATTGGTTGATTCCTCGTTTTGCCGGATGGTTGATTTTCTTCCGGTGATTGCTGAGGAGCCTTGCCTTTATCTTTCTGGAGACTTTCGGCAAAGGATGCTATTTCTTTCTCCTTTTCTTCGTTTTCATCTTTGTACATCTGCGAGTCTGCAAAATGGACTTCTTTGCCTTTGAAAGGCTTTTTGTCCGCAAATACCCGATGTACCAAGCCGTCGTCGCCAACAAACTTGATGCACTGATGAAGAGTTGAAGGAACAACACCACTCTCGTGTATCCAGGGGCGTCCGAGAAGGATGTTGTAGCATGAGGGGGTCATATACAGTGACTTCAGAGATAAGATCACCGATTTGCAACTTGAACCTAATCTTGCCGATAGGCCTCTGAGCGCTTCCATCGTATCCAAAGATAGACACGGATGTGTGACTCAGCTTGCTAGGCGGGATGCCCAGCTCTTCGAGTGCCGAAGTAGAGATGAGGTTGAGGGCAGAACCCGGATCAATCTGTACTCTGTGTATTGGCATCTCTTTGATATACCCTGTAAAGTATAAGGGCCGGTTGTGCTTTGTTTCGCCTAGTAGGAGGTCTTCCTTAGTGAAGGCGATAGTTGCACTTGCTGCTTTTTGAACTGAGAGGCAATCATTGCAAGATCCCTCAGTCTTCTTCTTTTCTCCTTTTGAGGAGGTATTTGATTTTTTAACCCTATAGTCCATTTCAATTTGTAGGACTTGTGGGGCATGCTTGTCGACATCCACATTCAGTCTTTGCAGTTCTA
>QPKB01000003.1:45587783-45883617 GCA_003546025.1 Camphora micrantha | reverse complement strand
AGACAACAAAAGGGGATTGGTTGATCTCCTTGGTTTTGCTGGATGGTTGATTTTCTTCCGGTGATTGCTGAGGAGCCTTGCCTTTATCTTTCTGGAGACTTTCGGCAAAGGATGTTATTTCTTTCTCCTTTTCTTCGTTTTCATCTTTGTACATCTGCGAGTCTGCAAAATGGACTTCTTTGTCTTTGAAAGGCTTTTTGTCCGCAAATACCCGATGTACCAAGCCGTCGTCGCCAACAAATTTGATGCACTGATGAAGAGTTGAAGGAACAACACCACTCTCGTGTATCCAGGGGCGTCCGAGAAGGATGTTGTAGCATGAGGGGGTTTTTATTGCATATACAGTGACTTCAGAGATAAGATCACCGATTTGCAACTTGAACCTAATCTTGCCGATAGGCCTCTGAGCGCTTCCATCGTATCCAAAGATAGACACGGATGTGTGACTCAGCTTGCTAGGCGGGATGCCCAGCTCTTCGAGTGCCGAAGTAGAGATGAGGTTGAGGGCAGAACCCGGATCAATCTGTACTCTGTGTATTGGCATCTCTTTGATATACCCTGTAAAGTATAAGGGCCGGTTGTGCTTTGTTTCGCCTAGTAGGAGGTCTTCCTTAGTGAAGGCGATAGTTGCACTTGCTTATTTTTGAATTGAGAGGCAATCATTGCAAGATCCCTCAGTCTTCTTCTTTTCTCCTTTTGAGGAGGTATTTGATTTTTTAACCCTATAGTCCATTTCAATTTGTAGGACTTGTGGGGCATGCTTGTCGACATCCACATTCAGTCTTTGCATTTCTGAAATGAGACTATCACGAGTTTGGGGAGACATTCGTAATAAGTCTAGGATGTGCAGACGTGCAGGTATGTGTCTAAAGTGCTCAATCAAGTCGTACTTGAAAGCCTCCTTAGGGCCTGCATTTTCATTAATGTTGCCACTTGGGGCGCTTACATTCTGTCCCGAAGGATTTACATAAGAAGAAGAAGTTAGATTGTAGTTTTTGTGATAATCCCGGCCAGAGCGGGTACCTTTACTAACTTCGAGAGCTTCTGGAGAGCGTGGTAATCATCTTTCTTTCTTTTTGTACGGGTATGCCAATTTCACTTTTCTACTTGGAATTTAGAAACGGTGATCCGAAGATCCACCCTCACAAGTAAAAAGGGGAAATTAAACTTTTCCTAGTTTCCCATTGCACACATATTTTAAGAAAAGAGACAAAAGAGTTTTTTTTTTATATGCCGTGAAAGGCGATTTCATTTGTTGCCGTGAAAGGCGATTTTGCCGTAAAAGGCGATTTACAAATCTTATCCATTATGAAAGACAAGAGTTGTGATTTTTTGTCTCTAAAAGAAAAATAAAGTACAATAGAAATCAAGAAAAGGAATCTGACTTCTCATTCGATTGTGGGGACACGTTCAGATCGACGGTCGCGAGTCATGTATGGGCTCCTCCGTCGTCCATGCAGATGAGAACACGATGCTTGGATTCTTGGCTTGACTTTTTAACCTCAGATTTTTAAAGGACAAAGACCAAGAGAATGTCTTATATCCGATAAAAAGCTAAGTAAACGGGCTGAAAAGCCACGTTTTAGCCATGTTGGTAGAAGAAGGGAGGTCCTTGGGGGGGTGGCCCCCCAAGGGTGCTTCAATCACCTTTTGGTGGTCTTTGCAGCAGAGTTGCAGGGCCTCTGGATTTTTCCGGGCAATTCTCTGGCGATTTCTCTGGATTCTTTTTCCGTTCTTCGTTCGGTCCTTTTTTCCTTTGGAATGCCCTCCTATTTATAGGCCTTTGGCAGCCATTTAGGAGGGTTTATGAGCATTGAATGCATTAATGCTCATAATAGGAGGAGTTACAAGTTTTATTTGTTTTGTAACTCCTTTTTCCTTGAATTTGATTGGCGGATGGAGAATAATGAGCTTTTAATTGCCTTTAATCCCCATCATGGGAGGAGTTTCATGGCTTTAATGCCATAAATCCTCTGACTTGTAACTCCCATTTGCTTGCTTTTGATTGGGCCGTCCAAAATAATGAGTTAATGACCGCATTAACTTGTCATAAAACGGGTCATTTAACCTCATTAATTGGTCGCCAAGTCGCTTAAAGAGTCGCGGGCCGCGCCGCATCTTTTGGAATTCTTCTTGCGATGATCGCCGGTGGATCCACATGTTGTTTGATGTCGGATGGCGATGCAATTTCAGACATTGATTAATGTCAACGTGCCGGCAACATCTGTCCTGTCGATTTCACGATCGGGCGGGCAGAAAGTGTGCTTTCTTTGTCGGCCGGTTGGCGATTTCGAGGCATCTAATGATCATCTAATGATTTCGGCGGCGAATCCGTGATGTTGACGAAGATCGACGGATTTCATGCACGAAAAATCAGATTTTGGAAAAATCACAGGGGCCAATCAACTCGAAACGCGAAAAGGACACGAAAAAAAAAAGGTTTCCGGCGACTTTTGGGTCGCCGGAATTCCATGGTCGCCGGCGACCATGGGCCAAGGTCGCCGGCGACCATGGGCTTTGGGCCCATTTCTCGGCCACCGTTCGGTCGCCTTTCCTTCGCCGTTTTTCAATCTTTTTTCATTCTTTTTTCTTCTGTATTTTTCCTGACATTTCCCCTCATTTATTGGCCTGATTCTCTTGAAGAAAACCCGACGAGAAGCCACGCAAATCGGAGCACAAAGTTTCCTATTTTTCTGGAAAGCCGAAGACTTTGTTGTGCGGTATTGCCGATTTTTTGTCAAGCATTGAAACTAGGCCAAACGATGTCGGAATGACCTGAAATTTGACGTGGAGCTTCTTGAACAGTAGATAGGACCAACCATAGGCTTTGGTTTGAGTTTTGAAGCCGTTCGGGGTCCCGCAAATGCTTGCCTTAATTTTGCCATAAGAGAAATGTCGAGCTTTGACTTGTGGTCAACCGATGTCCGATTGACCTGAAATTTGACAGGGAGCCTCCTGAGTAGTAAGTAAGACCAACCACGGGCTTTGGTTTGAGTTTTGAAGCCTTTTGGGGTCCCGCAAATGCTCGCCATGATTTCACCATGAGAGAAATGCTGAGCTTTGACTTTTGGTCAACCGATGTCCGATTGACCTGAAATTTGACAGGGAGCCTCCTGAGTAGTAAGTAAGACCAACCATGGGCTTTGGTTTGAGTTTTGAAGCCTTTTGGGGTCCCGCAAATGCTCGCCTTGATTTCACCTCCAGGAAAATGCCGAGCTTTGAAACTAAGCCAAACGATGCCCGTTTGACCTAAAACTTGACAGGGGACCTATTGGAGTCATTTTGAGATGATCCATTAGCTCCAATTTGGATGCCATGATTCCGGGGTGCTCCACTGCCGGTAGGCCTGTTTTTGCTTCCCGAGAGCTGATGAAGAGTCAAACGTTGTCCGTTTGACTTGAAATTTGGCATGGGGCCTTTTGGAGGTATTCTGAGACCATCCGTAGGCTCTGATCGAAGTTTTGAAGTCTTCGATACTGTCGCTGCCGAGAGCTCCTGTCTGGCTGTCGGAGGAGTGAAGTTAGGCCAAATGACGTCGAAATGGCCCGAAACTTCATGTGTACCCCTTTTTTAGCTGCTTTGAAGGATCTTGCAGTTTTTATTTGATTCTAACAAGATCTGGTGCTTGAAGTGGCGCCTTCCTATTTATGGCAGGATGTGGCTCCATGTAGCTTTTGGTGTTGAAGGGACATAGTGACATTTTTGGTGTCAACAGGGATAAATAAGGGATTATAAACCACATTTCTATGACAATAAATGAGTTAGCAAAACTCTTAAATGAGCATTTATTTCAAATCAATGCAAACTAATAAACATGAATATAAATGACAAAACCAACCACATTCCTCATAAAACCATTAAATGCTCAAACTATCATTTCATCCGCTTGCCTTAGAGTCTCTAACAAGCAATCCAAGCTCTAAACAAGCTAATCAAGCCTCTAATCACCTTACAAGGCAAACTCCAAAGCTTCACACAAAAACCCTTAAAAACAAACCCTAAAATGGTCAAAACAAGGAATGGGGAGGAAGGAGCTTCAATAATGGAAATGGAGATTCCCGTAGGCTAGGAGAACACAATATCAAAAGAGAGGAATGATTACTTACATGAGAGTTCTTCAAAATGCTAGGTTAGTTCAAAGCGAGGTCTTGGAGTAGGTGGTTTCCTCCACAAATGCTATTAAGAGAGAGCTCTCAAAGAGATGAAAAAGATGATGACTCAAATCTTCTATTGGTGTAAGTTTGGGAGTGGATTGAGGATGGAGAAGCAATAAGAGGAAGAAATAAGGAAAACCCTAGCTTGGGGTTTGGTTTGAGCTGGAAAAAGGGAAATGAGGAAGAAGGGTTTTCTTATAAAGCAAGTAGGGTGTAGACTCCACTATTTGAATTCTTTGTGGGCTGAAATCATGATTTTTGGGACCTCGAACGAGTTCGAAAAAGAGAAAAATGATCACCGAAATATCTAGTTTCTAAAAAGTATATATTTTGCGGGTTTCGGGGATATCAAATTTTGGGTACAAATTTAGTGTAAAAAGACTGTTTTGCCTTCAATACTAGGAAAGTCGGGTTTCGAGGTTCCGGACGGAAATGGGATCAACATGAAAGTTGTAGAGATTAACGGGATAAGCAAAACGTGATTAAAATATAATTTATTAGGATCTCGAATAATCCCCCAAGTAAACGCAAGGTCACAAAAATGAACCCTCAAAGGGCCCCACTAAGCATCAAGGCACTCCAAAAATCCCAAAAACTATGACCAAAGTTATTCTAATCCCAACTAAACCAAAATCCACTAATCAAGTGATACATGCCCTAGGGTTAGGGCTTGCGGGGAAAGTACTAAAAGCACAATGGGTGCTGAAGCACGTGTCCGAAGACACAATAAATCTCCGCAGAGATAATAAACGAGGACGCATCTCAATGGGAAAACCCAATTTCATTAATCAACAACTCTCCTAAATAATTTTCTACAATGTCATATAAATAGTAAAAGTAAACTTAAGCCTTAAGAAACCTAATAAAACTAGGAAACTAAATAATATAGGAAACCTAATCCTAATAACAATATTTAAAGAAACTATTGACATAAAAATAAATCCTAAATGTATGTGGGCCCTACACATGTGGCCATGAGGTCTACGTTGCATCATTCTCCCCCACTTGAAAAAAAACTCGACCTCGAGTTCGGAAAATAGCCACCTGGATCAAAGATCAATTTGACGAACTTCCAATTTGGCGGTCGGTCTATAACTTCTTGGCACAGCTTCATGCATAATTGTGTTTGATGGCTGAAATATGTGTTGATGTGCTTTACTTGTAGAACATGCACCATCAAATCAAAAGCTCTGACTATCCGCTGGTCATCTCTCAGTTGGCATAGTTGATCCCGAAAGACAAAATCAATGGAAGAATTAATGTGGGGAATAGCAATAACTTTTGCTTCATCATTTGGTATTCGCACTTCTGAATTATTAGTACTCATAGGAGAAATTTCAAGGCCAACTATAGATATGGAATCTTCTTTGTCCAACTCTGGCTGATCGGTCGGCATATTCGCTGGCACTGTTTCCTCAACACGATCTGTTACGTGAGACGACTTTTCTTCTTGAGGAGTAACATCTACAAGATGAGACCTTTTAAGCATCTGTTCCACACGAATTGCTTCCCAAAATGCTTCATACATATCGTTGCATTCCTTCTCAACATTCTTCAATATACTTGGTCTCAAACCTTTGAGAAAGTGATTGAAATCAAGTGTATCTCCTAATTCACATAAATAGTGTAGCCTTTCAAATTCAAAAGCATATTCCTCGACAGACAATTTTTCTTGTGTCAAAGTAATATATTGCTCAAAGCAATCTTTATTTGCATAATATCTTTTCCCATATCTGATTGCAAATGTCATCCTTGTAGCCCTGTGAATGATTTCTTTAAGCTCGTCGTTGGTTTCTGTAAGCCTTCTATTGATTTCAAGAAGTTGCAATTCCCTCTTGTTTGACAATTCCATATGAACTTGATGCAAAAACTGAAAATTTTAATGATCTGTAAATTAAAATCAAACTGACCAAAAGTGTAGATCTGCTCTTCACAATCACGCTGGCAAAAACGGAGTGAAAATCCGACGCTAGAGGAACCTGATATCGCGAAAATAAATTATAACCGTTGATCTGGTCAAAAATTACTGCCTTCTGAAATTTGCTAATGTACCGGGCTTCTTGTTTGAATGGGTTAGGACCAAAAATTAACTTAAACTTGATCTGGGATGGACTGGGCCCAAATGCGATGAGGCCCAATGGACAAGCGTCCTCTCCTGCTTCGATCCGATTGCCCGAAAGAGAGAAAAAGGGTTTGAAAACCCTTTCTGTTGCTCCAACGAAGGGAGAAACGGAGCAGGGAGGTGGGATCAACGGGCACGCTGGAGCGCGGCGATTTCAACGATGACGACGACGGCGACGACGGAGATGGTTGCGGCGACCACAGTGGTGCTCCGGTGATGGTTTTGTGGCGAAAGGTACACGTTTCCTTCCTCTTCTCCGCTGCTGCGGCTTCTCTTTTCTGTTGCGATCGTCGTCAAATTTGCTATTTGGTGGTGGAGTGGAGCAGCGACGATGATGGAGGAGCCTGGCGATGGCGCTGCTGGAGCGTAGCAACGGCACTGCTGGTGTCGCGCGATCGACCGGTGCACGGTACTTTCCTCTTCCCTATTCTATTCTTCTTCTTCGCCTTCTCTGCTGCCTTTTCTTCTTTTTGTTTTTTTTTATTGCGGGGATGGGTGACTTTGGGGATGTTCCTGGTTTTCTGGAGATGCGGTGGACTGGGGTGTTGATTCGATGGTTTGGTTTGTTCGGACGAAGGTGGAGATGGGGAAGATGGGTTTTAGGGCAGCGTTTGGGGGATTCTGTTTGGGGTTTTGGTAGTGGGTGCGGGATCGAAAAAGAAGAGGAAGAGTCGGGCTGAGGCAGTGAAGGGGAAGGGATGGTTTTGGACGTTCGATGAGGGCAAACGATGAGCGGCTGGGAAGGATGGATTGACGAAAGATGGATGGCTTCTAGATGAAAGGATTTGGCAGGGAGATGGATGCAAGCAGGATGGGGCTGGGGATGGCCAGGACTGACAAACGGAAGGAGGAATCGAGATAGGATAACACGCCGACGATCGGAATCGATCGGCTCTGATACCAATTGATGCAGGCCCTAGGGTTAGGGCTTGCGGGGAAAGTACTAAAAGTACAATGGGTGCCGAAGCACGTGTTCGAAGACACAATAAATCTCCGCAGAGATAATAAACGAGGACGCACCTCAATGGGAAAACCCAATTTCATTAATCAACAACTCTCCTAAATAATTCTCTACAATGTCATATAAATAGTAAAAGTAAACTTAAGCCTTAAGAAACCTAATAAACCTAGAAACTAAATAATATAGGAAACCTAATCCTAATAACAATATTTAAAGAAACTATTGACATAAAAATAAATCCTAAATCTATGTGAGCCCTACACATGTGGCCATGAGGTCTACGTTGCATCATCAAGCTTAAAACTAATATATAACTTAATTAGCGCTAATCGAGGTCTCTCGGGTTGGGGTCTTACATCCTCTACGCCTTAAGGCATTTGGTCCACCAAATGAAACATAAAACTCACCTCAGGTAATAGATGTTGGTACTTCTTCTGCACTTGGTCTCGTAGTTTCCACGTTGCTTCTTCCGGTCCATGATTCTCCCAAAGTACTTTCACCCATTGAATAGTCTGTGTTCTCAATTCTTGCTCTTTCGTGTCGATGATCTGAATAGGCTTCTCAACATAGGTAGCATCCTCTCGAATTTCCAAAGGTTCATGCCGGAGTACATGTAAAGGATCAGGGACGTACTTCTTCAACATTGACACATGGAAGACGCTATGTACACTGGAAAGCTCGGGTGGTAATGCTAATCTATAAGCCACGTTACCAATATTGCTCACAATGTCGTATGGTCCATTATATCTCCGAGATAGCTTGCCTTTCTACCCAAATCTCAATATTCTTCTCGTAGGTGACACCTTCAAGAAAACCTTGTCTCCTTCTTTAAATTGTAAATCCCTTCTGTGAGAGTCTGCATAGCTTTTCTGTCTACTCCGGGCTACTTTCAGACGTTCTTGGATCAACTTGACTTTATCACTTGTTTCACTGACTATAGTCGGTCCATGGAAACTGCGAACGCCTACTTCTTCCCAATATATAGGTGTTCTATACCTTCTATCATACAAAGCCTTGAACGGTGTCATTCCAATGCTTGAATGATAGTTGTTGTTGTAAGCAAACTCACACAACGGTAGATTTTCATCCCATTGAGTCTTAAAGTCTAACATACAAGCACGGAGCATATCCTCAAGGGTCTGAATTGTTCTCTCAAACTAACCATCTGTCTGCGGGTGGTAAACTGTGCTGAACTGTAGCTTCATACCTATGGATTCATGCAATGTCTTCCAGAATCTCGAGACGAATCTGCTATTTATGTCGGACGTGATAGAAACTGGCTAACCATGTCTGCTGACAATCTCATTAACAAATAACTCTGCTAATGGTAGCATATGCATCTTCTTCCCTCTCCTCATAGGAATGAAATGAGCTGACTTTGTGAGACGGTCCACAATGACCCATATAGCATCGTTACCTCTGCTAGTCCTCAATAGTCCCGAAGTAAAGTCCATGGTAATATGCTCTCATTTCCATTCCAGAATCTCTAACGGTTGTAACAACCCTGGAGGCTTCTGATGTTTTGCCTTTATCAACTGGCATATCATACAACGGGAGACAAACGCTGCAATTCCTCTCTTCATATTATTCCACCAAAATATGCCTTTCAAGTTCTGGTACATCTTTGTGCTGCTGGATGCATGGAGGATCTTGTACTGTGAGCTTCAGTCATAATGTCATTCCTCAAATCTTCAATGTTAGGCATGCATAGACGGTCACGGTAGTACAAAACTCCATCTACAATACGAAAGTCAGGACGGTCTGCTATATGTTTTGAAATCATTGTCAACTATGGATCTTGCAACTGATTATTCTTGATCTTCTGAATGAAGGAAAGCTCGGACACTGACATGTTAGCCAATACTACACCTTCTTTAGTGGCAGTAAATCTATTCTCAGCTCTTCAAATTGTTCAAAAACACAAGTGCCACTGAGATTTGCCAAGCCTACTGACTTTTTACTCAAGGCATCAGCTACTACATTAGCTTTCCCTGGGTGATATTTGATTGGAAAATCATAATCTTTGATGTATTCTATCCATCTTCTCTGCCTCATGTTCAGTTCTTTCTGAGAAAACAAATACTGAAAGTTGCGGTGGTCGAAGTGAACTTTGAACTTCTCTCCATAGAGGTAATGTCTCCACATTTTCAGTGCAAAAACAACCGCTGCCAACTCAAGATCATGGGTTGCATAGTTCTTTTCATGATCTTTCAACTGCCGGGATCCATAAGCTATCACTTTTCCATCTTGCATCAATACGCAACCAAGTCCAACATTCGAAGCATCAGTAAAAATGGTAAAACCGCCACTTCTGGATGATAAAGTAAGGACTGGTGCTGAAGTCAATCTCTTCTTTAGCTCTTGAAAGTTAGCTTCACACTGATCTGCCCACACATAAGGTATATTCTTCCTTGCTAACTTCGTCAATGGTGACGCAATTGTCGAAAATCCTTATACAAATCTCCGGTAATAGTTTGCCAATCCCATAAAACTTTTAATTCTGGTCACATTCTTAGGTCTTTCCCATTTCACTACTGCCTCAATCTTGGACGGATCTACTGACAATCCATCCCTAGAGATGATGTGTAGCGACCCCGGACCGGGTCACCGGGCCTGATCCGGGATCGGGACACTAATATAATGATGTATATGTATGATTGTGCATGCATGAACTGTCCCTACGATGAATTAATTTATTTAAATCCCAAAATGTATACGAGTCTACCAAAGAGTACCCCTCGTACACGCGATTTCCCACAGGTGTCCGCGGTGAGGATATCACATCAACATGAATATTTCTTTTATGTGCGGAAGCGTGTAGCAAATCTATTTCATGCATTCATGTCCAAGATACAAGATTAACGCATATTTCATACTAGTATCAAAATGAGCAATGATCATTAAAGCTATAACCCCAAAAGAAAGTTAAGGTTTACAACAATATATTTTAATTACATTGTTCCCAAAAATAGAGGCCAACAAAGACCAATATAAATAAAGTCACAAGTTCCCCAAAAGAATGGTTGGTCACTATCCCCAAAATGTTATGTACCTCCAGTACCCGAATGTCTAGACGACATCATCGGCTTGCCACTCAACTAATCGATGCGGTTCGCCGACCGCCTCCTCAAGCTCCTCCTCGGGGAGACCGATAACGGGACCTGAGTATCAAAGCAAAGGGGTCAAACACGACGGTTTGGCAAACGGGTGAAAAGACATAACAATAAGGAAATTACCTTGGAAAACATTTAAACCTGTAAAGGCAATAGTTTCATAAAACGAGAGAATCATTTATGCAAATACATAGGCAATATAAAACCTGTAAGGTATCCAAGGAAACGGGAAACAGACAAGATGGCAACCACACACAGCTAAGTCCTCTATCACCGAAGTGACATGAGCATATCGGGATGTTGTCTCAGTCACCGAAGTGAGGAGATGCAACATAAGTAACATATACATTTACATAATATAATACGGGACGGGACCACGGTAATAACCGGGTAGCGGGATCCAAACTGCAGCTGGCGGGACGGGAAAGGGTCTCCAAGTCGGTAGATCAAACCGGCAAGGAAAGCCAAGCTTAGTGGTGCCGACTCATAGGTCAAATCATGTAAAACAAGACATGTACAAATCATATGTAATGCACTTAAATAAACGGGCGAGATGGGGTGCTCAAAAGCACTAATTTCATTTTCAAACGGGAAGTGCATATCGGGGCTAGCAAAAGCTCTAGTTGCAAATTCAATGTTTTCGGGAATGATAAATCACATTTCTTGAAATTCGGGACAAGTATCAGGATTTGATATAATCAAGTGAATAAAGACCCCGTATGTCGATTGTGATGATCACTTGGTACTCCTTGAGTTTGGAGACATTCCGGGCTCTTTATACACCTTAGTGATTTTCGAACTTTTAAATGAAAGCTTGTGGTTTGGTCTCTTTCTCCAATAGGCTTCGTATATTGTCTCATAAACCTCCTAAATACCAAGGGATTCCATTAAAAACCTTTCCCGAGCCCCAAAGGTGGTCCATATGCAGGAGGGGGGTGCGCTCGAGCGGCCAAAGGTGCGCTCGAGCGGACCCGGGCTGCGCTGGAAGACAGGCAGACAGAGCGTCTGCGCGCTCGAGCGGCAAATCGCGCGCTCGAGCGGGCAGGCACTCTGTTGCCCGAACTGCAGTCAGCATGACTGCGCGCTCAAGCGGCCTTATGTCCACTCGAGCGGGCAGTCATTTTCTGCCCGAGCTGCAGCCAGAATGACTGCGTGCTCGAGCGGCCTGACGTCCGCTAGAGCGGGCAGTCATTTCTGCTGCCCGAAGATGGCCATTCTGGCTTTCTTCTCCTCTTCCCCCTAAACATTTTTCCTGCAACAAAGGCCTTCTTGCCTCCCCATAACAACCATTAGGTTTCTTTCAAATACCACAACCTTATTCTCTACCTCTCATTACATCTATCAAACCCCAACCCAGGATTAACCCATTAGTGTTTGCTTAGTGTGTGCTTTGTCTTTATCGGGTTTAGTTATCGTGGGTTAGAGTGTGATTAGTTTTTAGTCATGGTTTTTAGTTTTGAGGAGTTCGAGAACGTTTAGTGTTTACTAGGCTCACTCAAGAAGGCCTGGGTGTACATGCAAGCGTGGGAAGATCGTGTTTGGTTTTGTGTTAATCGTGATTTTCATTTCATTTGGTTGGTTTTATGGTTATGTACAACTTTCGTGTTTAGCCCATTTGTGTTTGTAGCCCAGAAACCCAAGTTTTGAACCAAAAAGGGTAAAATAGCCTTTTCACACTCAAATCTAGACACAATTTTCGAGATCCCAAAACTATGTCAAAAATGTACTTTTTGGAAACTAGATATTTCGAGGATCGTTTTATCCTTCTTCGTCGACTTCATTTGAGGCCCGTAAGACTATGTTTTTACTCATGCAAGATTTGCACCTAAGGGACCCACTTGACAAGCATTAAGCTACTTTTCCTTCTTCCTTTCCCCATTCCACAAAATTCCTGCAATCTTCCTTGACTTAGGTTGAAAAACCTTCTTTTCCTCTTCTTCTTCTTCTTCTTGAATGCATGAGCTAGGAGCTTCCAAATGGGATTCTAAAACCATCATCTTCTTCCTCTCAACCCAAGCTTTCCATTGATGTCTTTTTCTTGAAGTCTCTTGGTGGGAAAGATCTCCATTTCCTTCTTTGCATCTTGTTTGGGCACCTCTAGGTAAGAGCTTCAACCCATCTCTTCAATGGAGTTCCTTTTACTCCCAAAGATCATGTTTTTCTAACTTGTAGCACCCATTTCGAAATGGGTTGCTTGGTTGCATTTTTGGGTGAGTTTTTGAATGGATTTCATGGGATTTTTGTAGTTCTTGGCTTGGATCTTGGTTAGGAGTGCTTGAAGAAGAGTTTTGATTTCATTTGGCTAAGGCAAGTAATCTATTTAAGTTGTTGTGCATGTGTGTTTAAGGACTTGTCATTTGGTATTAATGCTTTGTTTTACTAGGTTTTCATATTGTGATCTTGTTTTAGAGAATGCAAGCATGCCTAATAGCTTTCCAAACTTTCAGATTTCATTACTTTTAATTAAACCTTGCTTTTGTTGAAGTTTGGATTTGTTTTGATAAGAATGGGTTTGAAGGTTTATGAAATGGGTTTCTATGTTAATGACTTGATTAAGTTTGAAATAAATGCCCCATTGTGAGCCTTGCTAGCTTGTTACATTCATGTATTTAATTTACTAATCAGGTTGGAAAGAATGTAGAAGAGAAAGGAATGAATGAATGGACCACTGACTGCAGAAATCAGAACTGGGTTCTGATTTTCGCAGTTCACGCGGTCGACCGGCCAAGGGGCACGGTCGACCGGGCACACTGGGTTTGGTCCCAGTTGGATGACCTGCTGCACTGTGGGAATGACTGTTCCCCCAGTTCACGCGGTCGACCGGAGACACAGGGTCAGGTTCTCTGGAACCTGACCAAAACACTGTTCACGGAATTAAATTTACAACTCAGGGTCGACCGGGCCTTGGCCGGTCGACCGGGCTCACAGTGTACGCGGTCGACCGGCCAAGGGCCAGGTCGACCGGGCATACTGGAATTTCCCCTGTTTAAGAAGATTTTTGCCCATTTGCATATTCTTTTAAAATTTGAAAACTAGGCTATATTAAGGACTTTAACTTGACATTGTGTGAATGGAACTCCATGCTATGTACTAACTTCGGGGACACCAATCCTTGTATTTTAAATATAGAGTTCCAATCACCCAAGGGTCAATAAATAGCCTAAGCTTGTACTTGATAAAATTATCGTGTTTTGAACGTTGGTTTAATACCGCAAGTCATATCGTGTACTCGCTTTGAAGTTAAGTATGTAAGCTCGTTCTAAGGTGTGTTTCAAGTATAAAATGGGGATCACTTATAAGTTGTGAGCATATATATTATGCATTTTGCTAGTCGTGCCTTGTCTTGCCGTGACAAGTGATTTCCCTTACTATTTTCAATATGTTTGAATCGTGGTTTGCGTGTTTTGTGCATTCATGAACTCAAGTGAACACCACAGAGCTTGGACTTCCCTTTTAGTCTGATCCACTGTCTGGGGGTCCTTAAACATGTGAACTAACTGCAGATTAGTCGTGTATTTATTACACATCGTGCGTGTCCGGTTCCGCGGCCGGAATCCCGTATTTGTGGGAATCGTGTCGTGTTATACTATGTATATTCGTGCTTGTCGTGCGTGCTTACTCTTTTCATTATAAATGATAGAGAAAGGATGGGCTCTTTGTGGATTTACGATTCATGATATATATGTTATGCATTCATGTTAGTTTGTCTTTGATTTAGAAAAGTGTTTCGTAAGTATTTGTTTTACGTCCAGTAAAGTATTTCCTTATGTTCTCGATTAAACATTGTTTTACATGCTTTCACTTAAAAATGATTTCTTGCCAAACCGTCGTGTTTGATGCTTGTATTTTGGTGACCAGGTGCAGGAGGCCATCCCTTTGAGGAGGAGTGCCAGGAGGAGGCTGTTGAGCCTACCTTAGTTCGTGAGTGGCAACCCGACGACGTCATCTAGACGTCGGGACGGGTTATGAGAATGGATGGATCACATTTTGGGTTTTATATTACTTTTGGTATTGTATTGGCCTATGTTGGCCTCTTATTTTGGGGAATTGTAATAACTTAATATACTTTGTTAACTTGTAACCTGAATTATTATGGGAATGCCTTGTTATGTCTTCATTCTGATATTTATGTCTCGATGTCATTATGTTCATATTATGACATGATCTAATGAGATGTGATTTGCCACGCGCTTCCGCATACTTGATCGTGTGAGTTGGTTGTTCCTTGTGTTTGTTTTTTGGAACCCTCACCGTGGGAACCTGTGGGAGGTTTAATCATCTTAAAATCAATCATCACCATCTCATCAAGCCGCGGCCTCGGTCCAGGGTCGCGACAACATCCCAATCAAACTCCTCCATTCATTCATATTTGATCCCCAAAGAAAGAGAAACCAACACCCATAAGATTCATCTACACTTTAATAACACAAAGATTCATATATCAAGGTGCATAATGGAAAAATCAACTCATAATTATGCATTTCAAAAGTAATAGTAATCAAGGCAAGGAAGACTATGAAAACACATATAAAAATCACTAGGAATAATTAGTATAAAACAAGAGATTTCCATGAAACATGTAAATGTTTAAAACTTATCCATTCATCCACTTGCCTCAAGTCCAAAGCTAAGCAAAAGATCCTCTAACACCGTCTCAAGCACAAAATCAACAATTTCTACAAAACCCCAAAACAAACCCTAAAATGGGTTAAACAAGGGAATAGGAAAAGGGATCTTCCAATAATGGAAATGGAGAATCTAAGAGATTAGTGGGAGAGCTTACTTGGAAGATCCTTTAATGGCAAGTCTTAGCTCAAAATGAGTCTTGGAATGGGAGGTTTTCTTCAACAATGATGTCAATAGAGAGCCTTGAAGGAGAGGAAGAAGATGGTGATCTCCATTATGAAATGGGTGCAAGCTTGGTAAGGGATTGAGATGAAGAGAGCAAGAAGAAGAAGGATAATGAGGAAGAAGAAGCCCTAGACAAGAAGTTGCTGGAAAAAGAGAAAAAGGAGGGAGATGAGTGCTTATAAAGCATTTGCAAGTGGGCTCCACTTCTTTGAAAACTTGGAGGGCTGAAATAGTAGTTTTCGGGATCTCGAATGAAATCGACGAAGAAGGAAGAAATGATCGTCGAAATTTCTAATTTCCAAAAAGTATATGTTTCGCGGGTTTCGGGAATATCAAGTTTTGGGTACAAATTTAGTGTAAAAAGACTGTTTTGCCCTTAAGCAATGGAAATCGGGTTTCGGGATTCGGGACAGGAACGGGATCAACATGAAAGTTGAAGGGGTTAACAAAATAAGTAAATCATGATAAAACACCAAATCAAAAGAGTATTGAGCAAACCCCCAAGTACACGCAAGTCATAACAAGGAACCCCCAAAGGGCCCCACTAATTCCAAAGGCACTCAAAATCCCCAAAGCTATGACAAAACTATTCTAAACCAACTAAACCAAAACACACTAAACACACTTAGCACTAACATGCAAATTAATCAACACTAATCGAGGTCACTCGGGTCGGGGTCTTATATGATGTATCCCAAAAATGTTACTTCCTCTAACCAGAATTCACACTTGTTGAGCTTCGCATACAGCTGGTTCTCTCTCAGAAGTTGCAATGTTATCCTCAGATGCTCTTCATGCTCTTCCTTGGCCTTAGAGTACACCAAAATGTCATCGATGAACAGTACAACAAACTGATCCAAGTACTGTGCAAATATCTTATTCATCCATGTCGTGTATACTGTCGGTGCATTTGTCAATCCAAATGGCATAACAAGGAACTCATCGTGACCATATATTGTCCGGAAAGTTGTCTTCAATACATCTGATTCTCTGACTCTCAACTGATGGTAACCAGATCTCAAATCAATCTTTGAAAAATATGAAGCACCTTGCAATTGATCAAACAGTTCAACTATTCTCGACAATGGATACTTGTTCTTGATGGTCACTTGGCTCAATCTCCGATAATCTATACACATTCTCATCGAACCATCCTTCTTCTTAACAAACAAAACCGGAGCTCCCCATGGCAAAATGCTCGGTCTCACAAAACCTTTGTCCAACAATTCTTGCAATTGTATTTTCAATTCTCTCAATTCCGCCGGAGCCACTCTATAAGGTGCAATGGATATTGGAGCGGTCCCTGGTAATAACTCAATTGTGAAGTCTATTTCTCTGATGGGTGATAATCCTGGAATCTCTTCTGGAAAAACATACGGAAATTCCTAAACAATAGGGATCTCCTCCACCCCTTGGTACCATTTATCCTCCGTAATAATCGCCAAATAGGCCTCACATCCACTTTTCAAAAGTCTATCAGCCTTCTTTAGCATCTGCTCTTGTAATCTAGTTTGGTTTTCATTAGCCTGGCGCTGTTGGTCAAGCATGGCTTGCATCATTTGTTGAAATTGGTTCTGCATGGTGTTATCAACTGTCTTCCTCAACTGGCCATGTGTGATCACTGTTACTTGCTGTGGGAGAGCCGTTTAGTGGTCACTTACAAGGTGGCATGGTGCTGCAAAACAAGTTAGCAAATAATAATCAATAAAGGGTCACACATTGCTCACACGATGCTAGCTAATGGAAGATCTAACGAATCATCGCCACGTCCATAGGATTTCCAGTTTCTTTTAATTGCCTGAAACATGTCTCGCTCTGATACGAGTCTGTCGCAACCCTGGACCGGCTCAAGCGGGCCTAATCCGGGATCGAGACTAATTGTTTGTACGATTGGATGACAAATGAATAAAGAACAGTTGTCAATGCATGAATTTATTTTAACCAATACGCATACGAGACAATAAAAAGATGCCACTCGTATACACGATTTTCCATAGGTGTCCGCGGTGAGGATAGCATAACAACATACATATTTCTTTTAAATGCGGAAGCGTGTAGCAAATATAGTTTATATATTCATATCCAAAATAGCAAGTCTGATAATGCATTTATATAACAGAATATCAGAATGAGCAATGATTATTAGTGCTTTCCCGAAAAGAAAACTTAAAGTTTATACAAAAGATCATTTAATTACATTCCCAAAAATAAAGACCAATAAAGGTCAGTATAACCTAAAAATTTCCAAAAGAATGGTTAACCATAACCCAAAATGTTACGCATCTCGGACAATTGAATGTCTAGACGACATCATCGGCATGCCACTCAACTAAGCACTATGGTTCACCAACCGCCTCCTCAAGATAACCGGCAACGGGACCTGAGTACCAAAGTAGTGGGTCAAACACAACGGTTTGGCAGGTGGGCGAAAAGATATAATAATGTGACAATAATTGAAATCACCTTGGAAAACATTTAAACCTGTTTGAACAATAACTTTAATGAAATAGAAGAATCATTTACTGGAAAAATAATATGCAAAAAAAAAAATTACACATGAGGTATCTAAGGAAATTGGGAAACAAGCAAGATGGCAACCACACGAAGCTAAGTCCTCTATCACCAATGTGACAAGAACATATCGGGGTGTTGACCTCAGTCATCGAAGTGAGGAAGAACAAAAAAATTTACATATACATATACATAATAATACGGGACATGACCACGGTAGCGAGCCGGGCATCGAGAATCACGGTAGCAAGACCACGGTAATAACCGGGTAATGAGATCCAAACTGCAACTGGCGGGACAAGAGAGGGATCTCCAAGTTGGTGGATCAAACCGATAAGGTTATCCAAGCTTAATGGTGCCGACTCATAGGTCAAATAACAAAATCAAGACATGTATAAATACATCAAGTGCAAGTAAATAACCAGGCGGGACATGGATGCTCAAAGGTATAACTTTCATTTCATATCGGGTCACGTACTTTGGGGCTAACAATTATAACGAGTACAATATCAATGCTTTCGGTGATAACAAGTCATGCAGTATAAAACTCGGGAACAAGAGGGTACAATTTAACTTTTGAATTTACAAGCAAAATATCGTAGTTCAAGATTTCTCCAAGGTGAATGGGGGTCCCCTATGCCGATTTTAATAATAACTTGGTATTCCTTGAGTTTGGAGACATTCCGGGCTCCTTATATACCTTATGAATTTTTGAAACTTCAAATGAATCTTCGTGATGTGATTTCTTTCTCAAACCGATTTCAAACAATATTTATAAGTCCTCCCATCACAGTAGGGCTCCCAACAAACCTCTCTTAATCCTTTAAACATTTCATTTTTGCTCCCAGAGTAGTCCGAGATGAACAGTATCCATCGCTCGAGCGGATCTGAAGTTCGCTCGAGCGAAGTGGTCTCAGGAATGGCCTTCTGGGAGGGTTCGCTCGAGCGAAGTTGGGTTCGTTCGA
Organism: Camphora micrantha; assembly: GCA_003546025.1. Taxonomy (NCBI): domain Eukaryota; kingdom Viridiplantae; phylum Streptophyta; class Magnoliopsida; order Laurales; family Lauraceae; genus Camphora; species Camphora micrantha. Next base: position 45,864,940 of record QPKB01000003.1, on the reverse strand, counting down.
GCGAACTCATCTAGTTTAGGTTGGCTTGGGCGGACTATTCATGCACTCGAGCTAACCATTCTCTAGAATGAGTTCTGAGAAGGTGGTTTCCTCCACAAATGCTATTAAGAGGGAGCTTTCAAAGAGATGAAGAAGATGATGACCTCAAATCTTCTATTGGTGTAAGTTTGGTAGTGGATTGAGGATGGAGAAGCAATAAGAGGAAGAAAGAAGGAAAGCCCTAGCTTGGGGTTTGCCTTGAGCTGGAAAAAGGGAAATGAGGAAGAAGGGTTTCCTTATAAAACAAGTGGGGAGTAGACTCCACTATTTGAAATCTTTGTGGGCTGAAATCACGATTTTTGGGATCTCGAACGAGTTCGACGAAGAAGGGAAAAATGATCACCGAAATATCTAGTTTCCAAAAAGTATATATTTCGTAGGTTTCGGGAATATCAAATTTTGGGTACAAATTTAGTGTAAAATGACTGTTTTGCCCTCAATACTAGGAAAGTTGGGTTTCGAGGTTCCGGACGGGAATGGGATCAACATGAAAGTTGTAGAGATTAACGGGATAAGCAAAACGTGATTAAAATATAATTTATTAGGATCTCGAATAATCCCCCAAGTAAACGCAAGGTCACAAAAATGAACCCTCAAAGGGCCCCACTAAGCATCAAGGCACTCCAAAAATCCCAAAAACTATAACCAAAGTTATTCTAATCCCAACTAAACCAAAATCCACTAATCAAGCTTAGAAATAATATATAACTTAATTAGTACTAATCGAGGTCTCTCGGGTCAGGGTCTTACATCCTCCACCCCTTAAGGCATTTGGTCCACCAAATGAAACATAAAACTTACCTCAGGTAATAGATGTGGGTACTTCTTCTGCACTTGGTGTCGTAGTTCCCATGTTGCTTCTTCCGGCCCATGATCTCTCAATTCTTGCTATTCGTGTCAATGATCTGAATAGGCTTCTCAACATAGGTAGTATCCTCTCGAATTTCCATAGGTTCATGCCGGAGTACATGTAAAGGATCGGGGACGTACTTCTTCAACATTGACACATGGAAGACGCTGTGTACGCCGAAAAGCTCGGGTGGTAATGCTAATCTATAAGTCACATCACCAATCTTGCTCACAATGTCGTACGGTCCAATGTATTTCCGAGATAGCTTGCCTTTCTGCCCAAATCTCAATGTCCCTTTCGTAGGTGACACCTTCAAGAAGACCTTATCTCCTTCTTTAAATTGTAAAGCCCTTCTGTGAGAGTCTGCATAGCTTTTCTGCAGTGAATTTTGTTCTACGGGTGACCGTATGATCAATCGTAAAACAAAATTTTTAATGGTCGATGAGCACTGTTTCAATGGCCAGCGAAGGCTCTTTCCATGGCCAGGGGGTGGGGTTCCCGTGGCTGGTGTGCCTTATTTTGGCCCCTTTTTAGCCATACTTTTGGGGGTTTTTTAATGGCCGATGGGCCCCATTTTGGCACCTTTTTAGCCCTAGTTTTGGGAATCCAACTCCTTATCATTGGGACCCAACTTAGGACCTTTAGATGCTTTCTAGGGGGGGCCCATTTGTGACCAAACCTCACCTAGACTTGAGGGTTTTCCCCAAGATTACCCAGTGGTCTTATGGAGCCACCCTAGAACGACCAGTGGATGCCTTTAGGACTGTGGGGAACTATCGGTGAGCCTAGTTAAGGGTCTCTGAGACCCCTAACCTCGTTAAAACCTACTGCACGAGGGTTACCCTTCCTAAGGGGGACCAAAAACTTAGATTTTTGGTGGACCCCCATAACCAAATCCCATCCAATGCTACTAATGATTAAAAGTTAAGCTCGTAATGGATCCTTGACTAGTCATTAGACTTGATACAATGTTTAAATCAGTTAATTTCCATACTCATGTATGTTGTGCATTTTCCTGTCAGTTTCGATATTTTATGCGTCTTGTCACACCCGGACTAACCCAGCCCTAGTATTATGACCTATGAGACTCCTTAGGATTTAGCGAGCGGTCTTCGCCTTGCTTTGACCTTAGACGTACTCAGATCCTTAGGGGGTTTCTAGGTTGGCATGTGAACATTCAGTTGCCATACCTTTTTCAAGTTACGTGGATCAACTTACTTGTTTTACCACACGTTCGAGGCCTCCATTTATAAACGAAATGCTACCCATTTTTCCGTAGGATTTTCATGTCGATTGTTGTCCGATGATCATGCAATTTCAGACATTGATTACTACCAATGGGCTAGTACCATGTATCCTGTCTTTTTCTCGATCGTTCGGGCAGAAAGTGTGCTTTCTTAGTTGGCCAGTTGGCGATTTCGTAATCTCCGATGACTAAACCATGATTTCGATGGCAAATCTGTGATGTCGTCAAAGATCAACGGAGTTCAAGCCCCGAAAATCATATTTTTGAAAAATCGCAGAGGCCAAACATCTCGAAATGCAAAAAGGGACCCAAAATGAGTTGGTGGAAATCCGAAATCTGGGTGGGGCAATTTTTCCCCTTTTGGTCTAGTTTTTTTGTCGTCTTCTGGTTTTTTCTAATTTGGCATTTTTCTTGGTATTTTTGTATAATTCTTGGCATGATCTCCCTATAGAAAACTTGACGAGAAGCCGTGTAGGACAAAGGGCAAGATTTCTGATTTTCTATCAAAGCTGAAAACTTTGTGGCGCAGAGATGCCGATTTGTCATCAAAAGTCAAAACTGGGTTAAACGATGTCAAAATGGCCTGAAATTTGAGGAAAAATTTCGTAGGCAATAAATAAGACCAACCACGAGCTTTTGCTTGAGTTTTTAAGCCATGTGGGGTCCTGTCTCCAGTAGACTCGATTTTGTCGCGATGAAAACGTCGTGCTTTGATGTACGATCAAATGATGTCCGATTGACCTGAAGTTTAACAAAGAGCCTCTTGGAATCATTTTAAGATGATCCATTAGCTTTGATTTGGAAATCATAGTCCCAAGGGGCTCCCTGCCAGGAGGACTAATTTAGCTTCTGGAAGGTCTAAGTCTACTCAAATGTTGTCGAATGACCTAAAACTTGACACGTAGCCCCTTGGGAGTATTTTAAGACCATCCATGTGGTTTTTTTATTATGAGTAATGGCCTCGGTGGTTTCCGCCACCGAAAGACTTGGTTTTGCTATTTGAGGGTTGATGTTGGGCCAAACATTGTCGGTTTGACCTAAAATTCAACAAAAAGCCACTTGAAAGTATTTTAAGATCATTCATAGGCTCTAATCAAAGATTTGATGCCTCCGATGCTGTTGTCGCCGGAAAAGCTAACATTACTGCATGAAGAATACAACTTCTTACATTTTGGGCCAAACAGTGTAGGAATGGCTTGGAATTTGATGTAGAGCCTTCTAGTGGCATTTTGAGGCTACTTGTGTGCTCTGTTTTGTTAAACAAGGTGTCCAGCTTCACCGCCACCGGAAGCTCATGTTCAGCTGCTGGAAGAGTGAAGTTAGGCCAAATGATGTCAAAATTGCCGAAAACTTCATGTATACTCTTTTTATTACTATTTTGAAGGATCTTGGAGTTTCTTGATGATTCTGACAAGATCTAACGCTTGAGGTAGCATTGCTTGTTGTGGTCGGATGAAGCTTCATGCAGCTTCTTGACGTTTGAAAGGGTATGAAGAGGCAAAGTTACATTTTTTGTGTCAACATAATGCACCACAAACATGACATCTGTGCCTTCTGTTTGGGCAAGGAAATTTTTCTTTTAGTAGTATAGTTCATTTTTTAAGGTAATAGATCAATTCATTGAAGTTATGTTTAGAGCAATGTGGTTTAGGCAATTGTGTCTAGTACCAATTTGAAAGTTTATCATTTGGAAGAGGGAAAAGATATGGTGAAATCGTTGTCGTCGAAGATGGTAGTTATTGATGGAGTGGAGAAAGGAGAAGAAATGTGCTTTTAGGGTCTGTTTCTTTTCCAAAATTTATGACAATAACTTGGGATGTTGGGGTTTTTTGAACCCTAACACTTAAAATGCTATGTTTTCTTTCAACTCTGATATGAGTTCCAATCAGCCGAGCAAGACTACTTCGGAACTTGCCCTTTTCCTTTAAACATTCTTGTCCTAGAACTCTTCCTCCCCCGAGTAAGCTGCCAACTTCTGCTTCTCCATCTTCATTATCTACCACCCTTCGTAGGTATCCCAACACTCATTGTCCCCAGAGTGTGCGAATCTGATTGACCCATAATCTCAAATTCCAACCACCTAAACGGCCTGTTGCTTTTCTAAAATTCATAGAATTCCTGTGCGAGGAATTCCTGAATTCCCAGCCTCAGTGGACTTCATGGATGCTCCCTTGGACTTGAGAATCCAGGAATCTCACCAAAATGCAAAGATGGATTTACATGGGCTCTCGTGTGTCCTCTTTTCCTATCCTTTTCTTTTTCCTCTCTCGCTTCCTCTCTTTCTCTCCTTCTTTTTCCCTCTCCCGCATCTTCTCTTCCTCTCCTTCTCTCATCCCATCCTTGGATATCATTTCCCACGGAAGAAAGGTACGTCATCTCTTTATTTTTCTTGTCTCTGTCTTCAACTTTCTACCTATCTTTTTACTAAAGAATTATTCAAATCCAAAAGAAGATAGTCTCCTAATGGCCATGCCTACAAGTGCAGAGATTTTAGTGTTCAGTTAGCAGAAAGATTTGGGGTTTCATTGTAAAACACGATTTCAGTTCGTCTAACTCATGATAAGAATCTTGATGGACTCTATGTGCCAAGGTGGAACACATGTGCTAGATCAATGGCAATGTCGCATGTGTTGCTAATATTTTGAATATATTGCAATATTACTCAATTTCTGTGTGAAACGGTCTTTTTCCTATATTATTGTGATATTTTCAAGTCTTCTGGTGCTTGGCACAGTCGTGAGGAATTACTTCCATTATGGACAGCCACAAGTTCCTGTTCGAACATCCGTGATGTCATGCTTCTCCATGAGGCTAACATTAGGGCAGCACACGGAGAGAAGACATTCTTCTACAGTAATATTCAGGTGAGAGCTAGTTCTCACATATTATATGAGAACTTTTTTGTGGTGTCCATTTGTGGGGCCCATTTGGGGATGGGACCAGGGGGAATGGAAATATCTATGTAAGACCACCCCAAGTATCAAGTTTGACCCCAAACCCATGCCCCTAACCCCTTCATCCGTGGCCCACAAGTTTAATGGCTTCATATTAAAAAATATATATATTCAACCCTCGATCTAAAGGCTCAGTCCATTCGGATATGTGCCAACCCTTAGGATTAGTGACTATCAAGGGGTTTCTTATTAGTTGCTAGGTTTGGATGGGTTGCTAGTTGGGTCCCGCAAAAAAGTTCTCATATAATAGGTGAGAATTAGTTCTCACTTGAATATTTTCCTTCTAATAGTATAAAAAGAATTAGTGAAAGAAATTTAAATTTTAATCTATGTAAATGGATACTTGATTCTTCGACTACTGAAAGTTCTAACACTTGAAAACTGGATTTGGAACCTTACTTAGGTACCTATAAGTACAGGGGTCCAGTTTCAGATCTTTTTATTTTATTTACTTGAGACCTAAATGGGTCCAGTTCTGGAGCCACTTTAGTTTCGAATCGTGGACCCATATATGCATAGTATATATAAAAAAATTTGGAAAATTCTCAAAAATGTATAAAACTTTTGGCTCATTTCAAAATAGTAAATGCTTATTTAAATATTTTAAAAAAGTACAAAAGTCTTATACAATCTTCTCAATCATGTCCTCTCCATACAAAAGTTTTGAAAATGGAAAAAATATCCTTATGCCATTTTACAAAATTTCTATTTAATAGTCATTTAAGAGAAATGATTAAGTCCAACCCAAATGGCCTAGTGGGGCCCACTTCAATACCTTTATGCATAAATTATTAAAAAAAGAGGATTTCAAATGACTAAAAATCTAGATTCATTAAATGGTTACAATCAGCAAAATCAAAATGGCCATTTTTAGAGAGAAAAAATTGATTAAGACAAGACAAAAATGTCTTATAAGAAAAGGGTTTTTTTTGTCATTTTCTAAAAAAAATTTAGAGCTGCTAATGCCACACGCAAAACTTTTTTTTCCACATCCATTCTCTCTACACACACCACTTAAGTCAAAATATTGCTTAAACTCCTCTACACACCACTTTTTTCCCAAATTACCATATCCTCTCTCGTTGACCTTCTACACTCCCTTCTTCCCCCTCACTCTCACCATCCTTATCTCTCCATTTCTTTCTCCGTCTCTCTCCCTCTCCCTGCCTGCCTCTGCTCACTGCTTCCCGCCACCCTCTCTCCATCGCCCATCTCCCTGCTTACCGCTCGCCGTCGCCCCCTCTCCTCTCCCAATCTCTCTCCCTATTTCCCTCTCCTGGCCTACCTCCGCCCACCACCGTCGGCACCCACTCTTCCTCTCCCGCCCCCTCTCCCCCCTCCCCGTCCCTCTACCCCTCCCTATACCGGAGGGGGTGATGGTGGCTAGGGTGGGGGTTCGGGTGGGTGAGTGAGTGTAAGGAGAAATTGGGTGTGGTATGAAAAACTATGAATGTGTCCATTTTAGTAGTTTCACATGGATATATTGGTCTTACAATAAAGGGATGTGGAAATCCATATTATTTATATTAAAGCAATAAAGGAGGTGGGCTGTAGAGGGCGCCGCGTCACCAGCCATGACTTCTCCTTTAAAAAAAGGACACTTAGAAAAGAGGGAGGAGGCTTTGGTTTTGACGTGGGGGCTTGCTTGTTTCCTTTCTCAATCTCCTAAAATATCTCCCCTCATCAAGCAATTATACGTTTATTTCCTAAAGTCTCTCCCTCCAATACTTTCCTAAAATCTCTCAAAACAACCTTTATATTCGTTCCATCCCCTAAATTATCTATATTTGAAGCTTAAAGAGATGGGAGTTATTGGCAGGGTCGTTGACAATAAGATGGGTTGTAGACACGGTGCTTTTGGTCCCTCCAATTTCTTTCGATTCCATGGTTCCTAAGCGCCCAACAGAAGCGAAGGCCCATTCATGGATGACGATGATCCCAATGCCTCTTTTTCTATCGATAACATTCTAGAATAGGACAAGGTGCAACCCTTCAATCTCAATCCCAAGTCAGTATCTCTCTATCTTGTCTTGTGTTCTCGCTCATCCATACAATTTTTTTTATCTGACTTCTTTTAATTGTTGGTTGCCTTTCCCTATTTCAACCCATATGTTTGAAGAGAGAGATGCTTCTCTTCAGGAAGAATTTGTGGAGACCATGGTTCAAAATCGCAGTATCAGTCGGGATAAAAAACCGATATGATATCGGTATCGGTCGCGGTTATCGGTCTGTCACAGTATGAACTTTTTTTTTAATCCAAAAAAATTAGCAAAAACATCTGAAAAGTCTAGAATATTAGATAATGTTGGAAAACAATATTTTTTTCCATTAGTAACAACAATAAATCAAAATATCGGTCACCTTAAGTCATGAGTGTTGTATGGGTCGCTGACTCGCTGTTTTCTCCAGTATTTCATATAATGCAACCATTATTTTGGCTCATGATTAATTTATTAGCGTAAAATATAAGAAAATAAAAATAACATTTCAATTATCATTTAATAGTAACTCAATCATCAAATAAGTTGTGAAATCCAAGACCACGAATATAACATATTAAAATTTGAAATATGATAGTGAGATAAATATATCATAAAGCACTTGGACATCAAAAGGTTTATGGTTTACATGAAATTAGGGGGGACTAGAGAGTAGAGAGAGATTGATGAGTATGACAGCCTAATTCTAAGTGGAGTGTCGTCGAGGCTTGATATCATTGTCGTCATCATCATTTATTCAGTATGGGTGAAAAAGATATGCTCCATACAGGACCATATGATTGCGCTACACTCCCATACCCATGACCATATTCAGGTTGCTCTTAATCGGATGTTTAACTATCTTGATCTCTTGTAGATTAAGATGGCTGGTTGTACTCAAATAGCATGAAATAGGTGTGAGGGGCATGAAAAGGTCGTTCGGGATATGGTGGTGGGTCAAGCCTCCCTTTCTCAATTAATATTTGTTCGATAGAAAGTAGCGGTGCCGGTGACGGGGGTACCCAATTAGGGTCATATGAATAACCTCTATACTATCCATACATGGCACCTTGTTGGCCAACATAACCCCCACGATGACCGCGAGTACCTTCCCCTACTCCTTGACCAGTGATGCCACTACTACTTCCTGCCTCGATCTATCCAACATGTTGGACATAGCCACGACGAGGATCTAAATCGGCAGCACCAGGAAAATACTCAACTGTCTCATAGATGACAGGCTCATCATCTCCATAATGACCACCATCCCCTGGAGAGTCGGGTGGAATTCCTACTAATGATGAAGAAGTAGAAATACTGGACTCACTCTCATTGTCCACCTCATTTCCCATTGGCTCACTTATATCAAGTGCGCCCCCTTGTTGTACTGTCAAGCTTATTTCTTCTACGCTTTATGAGGCCTTCATTGGCTCAATCCTATCCCAATCAATTCCTCTATCAACTGCTCAAACTTTGGGTCTTGTTCTAACACCGGTTTTTCTTGCTCTTCCAACCATTCACCTAACACAGTATCTTCTTCTGAAAATATATAGTCCAAATTAATTGGACAAAAAAGATCCCGTTGATCCTCAAATTGTCTTCTCTTTCTATTTCGAGTTCAGAGCTTGAGGTTGTAGTGGATGTAGATTAATGTTATATACTTTTTCCCTCAATCTGCCTACCTGATTAGTAGCCCAAAATGCTTCTTCTGTACTGCTTGCTAGTCTTTCAATTACATGTTTTAGTCTCAATCGGATTTCATCAGACAAGTGTCCATCCGTAAATAGTGATTAAAGAAGTATCCCGTAAAACAAATGAATTTTAGTCAATGATAAATTAATATAGTAAGGAGAATTGAATAGAGCAACTCAAGTATTGAAGGAAAGAGCCTTCACTTACCAGCAATGTGTAAATCATGTTTCAATTGTCACACCCATCGATCATCGATGATCTTCTAATACTTTTTGTAACATATACAATCTGTTTGAATATCCAACTTTGATCTCTCCATGGCCTCATGCAGTGGCGGACCTATGATTTTCATTTGGGTGGGGTAGATAATGATCAATTGAAAAACTGATACCCTTGCAAGAAAACCTACAATATCACTCCCTTCCGTAAGAGCAAGAATAAAAGATGGAGAGCATAATTGTGAAAATTAGCCAATTGATGTAACAATTAAGGCAAACATGATACAACAACGACCAAAGCAAATCATAAACCCAAAGTTAAATGGTCAATAAGAAATAAAATTCACACTAGATCCAATTTTTAATTTCTTTAAATCAAATAGTCTATGCCTAAAACCTATAAATCAAAATATCTTCCTTCAATATAAGATTCAATAGACACAAATTACAAGGACAATAGGAGTTATATCACGGATCAACAAAAGGAAATGTCAGACAAGTCTTTGAAATCGTAATGAAAGTGGAAGAAAAAACATGCAAAAGTTTTTATTATCTTTTCTCCATGAATTACTAAAAAATAAAGAAATAATTGATTTCTAATACCAAATCATCCAAAAGGGAAAAGTAAAAAGGAAAAGGGGGGAAAGACCAAAAACCTTTACAGGCAACAGAGCTGGATCGGATCGAGATGGGCTTCTTGAGATTTGGATAGTTTGTGAATGATCGAACCATGGGTTTTGTGGGAAGACGGCAAGAGAGAAAATTATGTAAAAAATAGAGCATTTAAAAAAAAGAAAAATAGAGAAGGAGACGAAGTATTAAACGTAAGACATGTGGGGCAATTTTTCGAACATATGTGGGGCATGGCCTAGGGCCCCATCTAATTCTCTTGGGACTTCAAGATGTGACCTCGGGCGGCCGCCCCATATGGTCACAACTTGGGTTTGGCCCTGGCCTCATGTAAGAAGTCCATTGTTGGCTTATCATCTCCATCAACTAATTGAAGAACCTTTATTAGGGGATAAAAAACATTCAAGACAACATTCACATGAGGCCAGAATTTGTTGGACTTAATTACTTTATGTACTTCTTTTGTAATGGGACTTGGCCTCTTTTTCCACTTTAAATTCATGAACTCCTGTGATTTTATCAATTGGAGAAGTCCTTCTCTATACTTGTAAACACTTTCAATGGCAATGAAGTAGGTAGCAAATCTAGTGATGCCAGGCCGCAGTAGTTCATGGTTGTTTGTATACATTGTCATCGTGGAAATGAGTCTATATGACTGATATAAAAAATCGGTGATCTTCTTTATCTTATTAATCACTTGTCACATGACTTTTCCTTTTGTAATATTTTCAAGCATTAAATTCAGGTAATGTGCTGCACATGGAGACCAAAAAATCCTTGGCCTTTGTTTCATAAGCATCATTCCTACAGCTTTCATGCTTGCAGCATTGTCGGTAACAACATGAACTACACAACCTGCCCTAATTTCTTCAATCACCTCATTCAATAACTTATTAATATATTTTTCATCTTGGATGTAATCAGTTGGATCAACTGATTTGATAAACATCGTGCCCGTAAATAAGTAGACTAGAAAATTCAAGAAATGACGATGTGTGATGGTCGTCCACCCATCACACATTAGTGTGCAACCTCTTTCCCTCCATGCTCATTTGAAAGTTTGCATGCAAGCCTACAACTCCTCATACTCTTTCTCAACATAGACATACCCAATCTCATAAGGGTTGGGTGCCTTTACACCCAGACCATGTTCTGCAGCTGCATCAAACATGGTGGTGAAATAAGGAGAAGATGCCTTGTTGGGTGGAATGCCTCCATCTAAAAAAAACTCCCCAACAGCTCTCACTATATTTTTCTCTTGCTTTACCAAGCTTGCCCTTTAGTGCTTTCATGATGCCGGGCTACTTTGTTGTTGGTTTTCTATAAGCAAATGGGTCAGTTGGCCCCACCACATCCGGCCTATGAGGTGCATGTGTAGGAGGTCTATTGCGACCTCGGACCGGGTCCCCCAAGCGGGCGGGCCTAATCCGAGATCGGGACTGAGTAATTGAAGAAGAATGATGAAAGTCACAATCCAAAACTATGAGTTAATTTAAATCAAAACGTATACGAGTCCATCAAAGATGTCACTCATATACGCGATTTCCCATAGGTGTCCGCAGTGAGGATATTACATCAACATGAATATTTCTTTGAAGTGCGGAAGCGTGTAGCAAATCTAATTCATACATTCATGTCCAAGATAACATGATCAAGTTATATTTAAACCCGGTATCAAAATGAGCAATGTTCATTTGTTATTTCCCAAAATAAAGTTAAAGTTTACATCAAGATCATTTAATTACATTACCCCAAAATGGAGGCCAACAAAGGCCAATAAAAACAAAATATCAAGTTCCCAAAAGAATGGTTAATCCTAATCCAAAATGTTACGTAACTCGGACACATCGGCGTGCCACTCAACTAGACGTTGTAGTTCTCTGACCGCCTCCTTGTGCTCCTCCTCGAGGTAACCGACAACGGGACTTGAGTACCAAAGCAAATGGTCAAACACGACGGTTTGGCAGGTGGGTGAAAAGATATATCAATAAAAGAAATAACCTTGGAAAAACGTTTAAACCTGTTAAAACAATAATTTCATAAAACAAAAAGATCATCTATTCAAAACATATATGCAATTTAAAACAAGTAAGGTATCCAAGGAACTCAGGGAAACAAGCAATATGACAACCACACGAAGTTAAGTTCTCTATCACCGAAGTGACTGAGCATATCGGAATGTTGACCTCAGTTACCGAAGTGAGGAGATGCAACATAAGTAACATATACATATAGAAATATTAATAATAATCCTATTTTTTTCAACCATCATACTATAAACTCTTATTTCCTTAATCAAACATGTTGGAATGCATTTTTTTAAAGGCGATCAGTGATAGAAATATCTATTTTTGAAAAGTATATTTCATATTGAAAGACATTTTCTTTTTTAAGGATTTAAAATGAAAATGAAAACTTTGATATAAATCAGACCTTTTTTTTGTCTCATTTTCATATCATTATAGTAGAATATAATTTAATGATTAATAATAAATATCATTTACAAAATCATTTAATATATATACACATATCATTGAAACAAACATAGAAAAATAAATCACATGTGTAAATGATGCGAAAATAGTGTTATTAGATAAACGTTGTAAAAAGAAACACATGTGTAAACATTACATACTTAAAATTTAAATATTCATCTTTTACATGTGTAAATTGTATTTACATATCCCACGCGTAAAAGACAAACGATCCCTAATGGTGGGAGCTTTATGATGATGAGAAGAAGAAGAAGACATATAGTGATGAAGGGAAAGAAGTGAAGAAGAGGAAGAAATCGGTTTAAGAGAGGAAGAACAAGAAATCAGAAGATATCGCTTGAAGAGCAAGATGAAGTAAGGGGTACTTTCGATGCTTCACATGTGGGTATTTTATTTAGTAATAAAAAGATTTATTAGAATGCATGGGTGCATATAGAATTTGTCAAACTTTTATTGGAGCATTCAAATGATCATGTGCTGTTTTGAAAATGTGAACCTATATTATTATATATGAAGCGAAGTGACTACTCAACCCAAATATTTTTAATGACATGGTAAAAATTAATCATGATATGTGCTGAGACACGAACTCAGGACAATATGGTATTTAAAGGAATGACTCTACCACTACACGACAAAGTATCTTTTTGTTAATAGTTATTAATAAAAACTTAAAATTAGTTAATGAGGAAGGGACCCAGCCCCACTTTGAAATATTGACCGAGAGTTGAAATTTATCTGCGTGGTATTTATAAAAATAACTATATTTTTAGAATATTGACTCCAATATATATTGTTGTTATTATTTTCATATTTATGCATTGTACTTTAAGCATAGATGATCAAACTTTTGAAATAACTATTTTATATGATTTCCTATATAGTCATTAATTTTTTATGACAACCATTTTACAATAAAACTAAACTCAAATGAATATATAATATATGGAATTGATCAAACAAAAAAATAAGTTTTATAATTAATAAGAAAATGACATTATTATTGAAAAAAGAAAAACTCGATACAATAGCATGGAGCTAAAGAGGAGGTAAGAAACTTTCCTTGTAACTAATGTGCTACTATGCACGCTTGCCGAGGGAGAAAGGGTCAAGTCTGTTTTTTTTTTTTTTTTTTTTTTTTGTGGCTTTAACTTTTATAAATCATGATGTAAATAGAGTGGAACACTACCATAGACCCCATCTATTAAAAATAACGATTATTAAGACAAATATCCTTCCTATTTATGGGATATCTCAAATTTTCACCTCATTCTGAGTTATTTCCATGGTCAAATTGATTCTCTGATAAAAAAAATTTAAAATACTAGAATTTTTCAATTTTTTTTTTTTTTTTTGTTTTTGTGATTTGAACTCTCCATCATGCCTTTTGTCTATTAAGAAACTCTCAATATTATCATATTTCTATCAAGGCAATAGCATTTGAGTATTAATGAGTCTTAATGTCTAAGTTTCACTAATATAAGGAATTTCAAGTATTTTTGTTTGTTCTGATTAAATGATTTTTTTTTCTCTTTTTTTTTTAAATGTGAAATGCCTATTTATGGGTCGTCTGGTTTATTTAATCCTTAATCTTTTTTATTTAATCCACTATCGATTCTGGGTTCTCCGGTTTTTTTTTTTTTTTTTTATCTATTGATTTTAATTATACACTTTTTTTAAAGAATGCGAAACTAATGGTTAAAGGAATTTTCAATAATATTTGTCAATCTAAATAAAGAATTAAGTTCTTTTTTATTATCATCAATTTCTACTTTCTCCAATATAATTCTATTTCTCTATGTGAACAAGAGAACTTTAATTTTTTCCATTAATTTACTTTTAAGTTCATTGTATTTTTTTTTAGAGCAACTTCAATAGTTTTTTTGTTTCTTTGTGTCTCTTTTTAGAACCATCTCATGTCTTATTTGCATGCTTGGTTTAGATCAGTGTTCAACCCATTTTAAAATGTGAGCATCTTGAGACAATTGGTGCAATTATTAAACATTTCAATTTGAGAAGTAAACCTTTTTTTAATTCATTTACTTTTGAGTTCATCATATTTTATTTGAGCAATTTTAATTATGTCATTTTAATATGATTTATACAAAAGAATCATCAGTTTAAAATTTTTAAAGGTTTTCAATATTTTTATGGTTTGAATTTATATGGTTTTCATAGATTGCGAGCTTCTTTTTTTTCCCCTTTTTTGTTTAAACTTTTGGGTATTGGGTTCTCCTTGGCTTTTTTTTTAATTCACTTTTTATATGGGATTTTCTGTGAATTCTCATTTTTCTGTTGTGTTTTTTTTATACTTTAATGCTTATCATTATGAGTTAATTATTTATTTTACTTCCATAGGATTCTTTAAGTTCTCTTTGTGAAATCTTTTTATGGATTTTTTATATTTCTTTTGTGGCTTTTTAGATTTTCATTTTTGAGTATTAGATTATTATAAGTTGGTTTGGTTCTTCTAAATTTCTTTTATCATTGTATTGTCTATGGATCTTTGTTTATATATATTTTTATAGCCTTTTTGATAAAATTTATTTCATTTTATTTTGTATTTCTTTTATTATAATTTTTCACTTGTGATGGGTTTTTAGTTTTTTTTTTTTTTTAATGATGGTTTTTCATGACGTTATGGGTTCTTTGTCTTTAACCTTTTGTGCTCCATTTTTTATTTTTTATTTTTTTTTTCATATGAGTGTTTGATTTTTTTAAGTTTCTTATGTTATTGAGTTAATTATGAATTTTCATTTCTATATTTTATTTTTATGTGTTTTTTAAATTTCATTGGATTTTGTTCATAGTTTATATAGTTTGTTTGTTTTGATTTATTTTTTAGTTTTCTTGATCATTAATCTTTAATTTTCATGGGCTTATATATATTTTTTAACTTATATGGTATTAGGTTTTGAATTCTTAAATATTTTTTTTCCCTCTTTGTTTTACTAGAACCTTTTACATCTAATTTTAAAGACATTAGTCATAAAGTTTTTTTTATATAAATTTTAGAGGAATTTACGGGTAAAATCCCTGTAGGACCGTATACGTCACAGCAGGACCCAATTATATGTTTGATACGGGAGGGGTCCTTGTATGCCATTTTTTTCTCTTTTTTTTTGTCATTTTCCGATATGGTAGATATCGACCATATTATTGGTCGATATCGACCATTATGCGAGTTTGTATTATATCTCGTCCCGATTCCAGTTTTCGCATTTCTACATTTGGGTCATCTTCAACATTGCTCTGGAGTTTTTTTCTTCTAGAAATCACCATAAAACGGCATGTCTATGGTGGTTGCACTCCATTAAGACAAAGGTATGCACATTATCTACCACCTTAGAGTGCTTTATGTACCATAAACACCATCACTTAGAATCTTCTCCAATATTTAATTTTTAGAAACCCTAGAAACCGTGGAAAATCTTCTTTCTATGTTCTAGGCAGCTGCAGTTTATAGGGTTTGAAGGGTTTGTTTTGTAACTATGTTAGCGTCCATTGCAATTATAAATAATGCATTATGATTAAATTCGGCAGTGGGAGAACTGTTTGGTCATGAATTGGGTTTTTTATTTGCCTTTTCCCTTTTTTTCATGTGTTCGTCACTTTTAGAATAAAACCATCAACTGGTTTATTCAATCTGCATATTGGACTGAACTTACAAAGTTTTAGACATTAAAGTTGTATTTCATATAATTATAGTTGGTTATCTTGATGATTTTTGAATAGTAAGAAAATGGGTGGAACAATGTGTGAGGAATAATACTCAGTAGCATGACTTGAAAGCATTGTTCCAAGCTTTATAATAAATAGACTCTTGATCAAAATGCCTTTTCTTTCTGTTGATAGAACTATTGTCCTAAATGTTTAACCAGTGGTAAACGTTTGAGAACAACTGCTTAATCTTTTTATTTGGCATGGTGCGCGGAGTTTTTATCAATGTGAAGACATTCTCTCTACTCTCAAAGACATATAAATGCTGTTAATACAGATCTGTATTAACTGTCATTATGAATGTACCTAATTTTCACTTATATCTTTATTACTTTCTTTTGATATAATGACAGCATGTCAGATAGAGAGGTGTTATTCATCTTCCACTATGGCGGTGACTTTGTATTCGATATAAGTCGTCCTGTGTACAATGGAGGAAAGCAGAAGATGAGATTTTTAGCTATAAACATAACATATGAATGTCTGGTTAAAGAAGCAATCGAAGCATCTAATGGGGACTCATCCATCCAGAATTTGACCATGCAATACCTACATCACAACGGACGAGCATTCTCAATGGCCAGCATTGATGATCATAATGATGTTAGGAGTATGTTCAAAGCATCAGGTGATGAATTGAATGGGATATATTTATATGTCTTTAACGGTCGGAATAAGGAGCAACGCACAGGAGGAGATAATTGGAGGTACAGTCATAGATTGTATAAGTAGATTATACATCATCAAATACTATATTTTCCTTTCTACTTGCTTATTTATGTAATGATTCACTGTAGGTTTAAAAGGAGCTATGTGCATTGCTCTTGTCCTGGAAAATCAAGAACTCATCAGGAACTTCCAACAAAAACCAAGTTTTATACTCAAGTATTGTGAATACGTACCTACCATTGACATCCGTGAAGACAAAGACATGTATTTTCCTACTATGCGGGTCGATTGCAGTCCACGTCAGACGGTAGGACAAGACACTGTCGATGATGATTTGGTATTTGGGACAAACCTTGGTGATGATATCCATCTTGATGGCCCTCCCTCCATAAGCAGAATCCATTCGAATCCAATGGTGAAGGCCGAAAGTGAAGTTGCAAGAGCCAATCAAATCAATGAGGCATTTCATTATAATGAAACTCCGGATAAAGTTGCAGGAGCCAACCCAATTAATGAGTCATTTCATTGTAATAAAACTTCAACTGTTGATCTTGAAGATAAAATGGAGCCCGAGGACATAAACACAGATGTTGGTAACAACTTGGCACTGGAGATGTGGATCGGTCGTGAATTCCAAGATCGACAAACATTCCGGAATACTTTGGCTAAGTTCGCAATTTATGGCAACTTCACTCTTAGACCCTTGAAGACCAACATGACCAAAGTAACTGCACGCTGCAGAGATCAAGAATGTCCATGGCATATTCACGCTTCTATTGTCAAATCAGGACCACAATTTTAAGTAAGGACGTACAATCCTAACCATAAATGCTCAAGACCAATGATGGGCATGGCACATAGACAAGCATCTTCGGCACTTATTACAAAGTTCATCATGGATAGAGTCAGACAAAATGTCAATTTGAAACCGAAGGAGATAATGAATGACTACCAGATGGAGTTTGGGGCTACCATTAGCTACAGGAAGGCTTATATAGCAAGGGAGACGGCACTAAACATGGTCCGTGGATCGTATGAAGACTCCTTCCAGCATCTACCTTTGTACTGTAAAGAACTTCAGATGAGCAACCCCGGCACTGTAACAAACATAGACACCACAACAGAGGATCGTTTTAGGAGATTTTTTTGGGCATTCGGACCTTGTTTAAGGTCTTTCACGTCTTCATTGAGACCGGTGATTGCTGTAGACGGTTCACATCTCCGAGGAAAGTACCCAGGTGTCTTGCTTGTAGCAGTAACACATGATGCCAATCAAAAGTTGCTTCCAATCGCCTTCGCATTTGCGGAGGCCGAGCGCCGTGACAGCTGGGAGTGGTTCCTTGCTAATTTATTCATATCGCTGGGGGAGCCGGCCAACTTGACTATTGTTTCAGACCGTCAGAAGGGCCTCATTCCAGCACTGAAGAACATCATACCATCCGCATTTCACTGTTATTGTTGTCGTCATATTGCTGAAAACATCAATGCTGCTTTCAATGATGGGGCAATCGTAATGAAATTCTGGCGGGCAGCAAAGTCGTATAGGCCTTATGAGTACGAGGCTTACATGACGGATATACGTGCAGTAAGCCAAGAGGCGTTCAACTACATTGATACAATTGGGCGGCAACGTTGGGCGAATGCATATGTAGAAGGCCGTCGGTATGACATGCTTACTAGCAACGCAGCTGAGTGCACTAATAGTCTCTTAAGAGACACACGAGTCCTACCCATCACGAGAAAGGTAGAGGAAATACGTGCCAAGTTAATAGAGTTCTATCAGAAGCGACACCTCCTGTCTCAAAGCATAACAACTCGTCTAACTCCGTATGCGGAGAAACTTCTGAGCCAAGAAATGGAGGATGCTCGCCGAGTGCACGTTCGAATAGCCGGGCTCGTTGAGTTTCAGGTTCAATCTACGGAGTATGTGGACGTTATCGACCTCGAACGGAAAATTTGCACATGTCGGAAGTGGCAGCTATTGGGCATCCCATGTTGTCACGCATTGGCTTCAATAAAGGTCAGAAATTATGATCCATACGAATTCTGCGAGCATTGGTATCTGTCAAGCACGTACCGTACGTCTTACAGTGAAGTTATACATGGTATTCGCGACATCAAGCGATGGGAGCACACTAGTGACGTCTGGGTTCTTCCACCGAGAGCCATTAAACAACCCGGACGTCCAAAGAAGAACATGATCCGTACCGAAGATCATGGTCGCTAGAGAAGGGCAGTAACGTGTTCAAATTGCAAAGGGAGAGGGCATAACCGTGGAGGGTGTTACAATCCTCCAGTAAGCAGTTGATGGACGTAGGTGGAAGTTTTTGGGTGGTATTTTTTGGGTGGACCAAGATGATGCATATAGTCCCATTGTAAGTTAGAACAGCTGTAAGTAAGAACCCTCGGTCTGGAAACATTTTATATCAAAGCTCAAAACCTGCATATAACTCCATTGTAACTAAGAATAGTTCGAAATAAGAACCGAAGGGCAGTGATTTTTTTGCGGGCTCTTGCACGATGCATATAGTTCCATTGTAAGTGAAAACAGTTCTAAGTATGAACAGTTGTGAAGGAATTTTTTGGGGGTATTAGATGATGTATATAATCCTATTGTAGTTGAAGATCTCTGTATGAGCATTCTGTATGGTCGTCCTGTTTGTAAATGGAACTTGAAAATATTGAAAATATAGTACAGCATTTTGTATTGTTGTCTTGTCATAGTCCCATTTGGTTTGGATGTGGAGATACTTTCGTGGCACTAAAATGGTGGTTTTTACATCTACTGTTGCTCATTATTTGGTCTTAAGAATATATGTAAAAGTACATTAATGTAGCATGATGGTTACACCTAGGTTCTTGTGATCCAGATTATATGTAAATTTACATGAAAGGACAAACAAGCATGTGTCGCATATCTTACATTGTAAATAATAATAGTTGATATCGACTATTTCGATATCCTATATAACTGGAAGTCATTTTTCCTTACATTTGAGTTTCTGTGACATTTATGGTCGATATCGACCACTAAACTAGTCGATATCGACTATTTATCTGAAAGCTATTTTCCTCTGTATGGTCGATATCGACCATATAACTAAAAGGCATTTTTCCCTGTATGGTCGATAACGATCATGTCACATCTGTTCATTTCCCAGCTATTTCCCAGATAAATAAATGGCTTTCTCTTGGACTTCATTGATTAGAGATTCTTTGTTTGGGAGAAAATATCCATCTCTAATTGTGAAGCTGCCTTTTGTAAGTTATTACCATTCTTGGCTTCTTTCTTAGTAATTCAGCATGGTTTCTTACCATAAAAGGCTGGACTACTATGTGGGCTAGAACTTGGCCTTATCAATTTCTAGGCCAAGAGTTCCTTAATTTGTTGATCAAATTCTTCTCTATCTTAAGGAGAGAATATTGCATTGGTTTGACCCTGATGATTTTTTTAGGGTCTTTTTTATGATAATTTCACATCTGGCTTTATCCTTATCCCATAATTTGAGAGGATCGTCATCTAGATTTTCTCTTAGGGATCTTTTGATCTCTTCTAGAGAAGGAGTGATTCTCACAGTTTTGGAACAAAGTTCTCATTGGGATTTTCTTCTGTATGGTCGATAGCGACTATATAACTGAGAGGCATTTTTCTCTGTATGGTCGATATCGACTATATAACTGAAAGTCATTTTTCTCTATATAGCCGATATCGACTACATAACTGAAACACTATTTTCTCTGTATGGTCGATATCGACTATATAACTGAAAGCCATTTTTTTTTGTATGGCCGATATCGACTACATAACTGAAACACAATTTCCTCTGTGTGGTCGATATCGACTTGTTTTATTGTCGATATCGACCATTTATGGGTTTAAAAAAAAACAGAGAGACTCCATTTGTATGGACAATAGAACCTGTAAGTTACATACTTCATCACATCCATAGTACACAGATTCTATACCAAAAAATCCATAACAAGAAATAAAACTATACACATTCGAAACCAAAATACTTATAATAACATGGGACAAAACATTACACAAGACTCCATTCTTGATCAAAGCTAAAAATTCATCCTTGCACAAATGTACACAAAAGTGAAAAAATATAACAAAAAACAATATTTACAAATTGAATTGGACATTGTCCTGCACCCCACACAAAGAGGTCCACGAAATGTGTTAACAAAATATGCACATTGATCATCAAATTGAAGCTCAGACCAGCATCTGCCCATCACTCAGCAACCTCATCTTGATGGGGAGTCTGTCAATTCAGTTAAGCCTAGCCTGTTGGCATTCAATTGCCAACTCCTCTTGAAGATTTATACAACGATTTTGCTTCGAAAGTATGGGATATGAGACTGATTGAATTTAAGTGGTAGTCGGTGCACACAGTGAGCAGCAAAGGCCATTGCAAATACTCCACATTCATTGCAATTATCCTGACGAGGGATGTCCGTCCTCTCGAGCCATGACCACATAAATGAGTCGTTCCAACCGAAATGACTATACCTCTCGTTCAACCATCCCATCTAGCAAATATACAAACAGAATGAGTGTTCCAATATATATTTCATGAAAGAAAACTACCTTGTGCTTCTAGAAGAAACATAGAGAATCACAAGCTCAACAAAATGAGACGATTAACTTACGAATTTTTCAGCATGTTTCATTGACCTACGATCTTTTTCCATGCTATTGTAGAACTCCCACCTCTTCTCATCAACATACTCCACCAGTCGGGTGAAATGAGACCTGTGGTAGACGATGAAGACTAGCGTGCGCGCTTCTTTCGTATCCCACACCCTGTGCCCTTGTTTCCTGAACACGGCTTCCACCGCGGAATCACTCCCATCGCGCCACCAGCTCTGCATGCAGTGTTAACAAATTAATTTTAATGAACTCGCACAACGTCTAATACACTACTTATGAACTGAGCAGTACCATCATTGGCAACTAAGCTAAAAAAAAAAAAAAACATAATAAAGTGGTAGCAACTCATGAGTCAATGTGCTGGGG
Organism: Camphora micrantha; assembly: GCA_003546025.1. NCBI lineage: Eukaryota > Viridiplantae > Streptophyta > Magnoliopsida > Laurales > Lauraceae > Camphora > Camphora micrantha. The sequence continues at coordinate 45,843,422 of QPKB01000003.1, read as the reverse complement.
GCTCATGTGTTGTGATAAGGGCAGTCGTAAACTACCCGTTTCATCACATTTATCCCATTTTCTTCCAAACAAAGATTAGTGACTCACTGGCAACTCATGTTCATTTTACTTACACAGACACTTGGGTCGGCAATGAAACAGTTGTCACACCCTTCTCTCAAGATCTCGAAGTAAAAGTATATGATGTTCGTGTCCATCCATGTTCCCTCCTCAAGGATCTTCTTCAAATCATCTGTCTTTACCAACGTGCATATCTGTTCCAGCTCATCTTTCCTACAATAGAGGAGATGTTGATTAAATAAAACATGTTCCAATGGTTAAATAAAACATATCTGTTCCAGCTCATCTTTCCTACAATAAGATAGGCGTTTATAACAAACATTCCTCATTTCATACCTGGCCACATAATATTCTTTGAACCCTTTGAGAAAGAACTTGTCACCATCGGACAATACATAGTCATTTTGAGCTAGGGAATGAGCGTAGTCTTCAAACTTCACTAGTATCTTGTGCATTCGCGGTAGTCGTTTAATCCTCTACACTAATGAAACAAGTGTGGCCATAGGGGCTGAAACCACAAGAGCAGATGAACTTGAGACTGGCAATGGCGAGCTGAACAATGTCCTGTTTATTGGCGGGGTACAAACAGATTCTTCAACTGGTGGGACACTAGATCCTTGAACCTCATCCTGAACAGGCGGGGCACCGGATCCTTGAACCTCATCCTGAACTGGTGAATGCTCCCTGCTACCGAATCCTTCTATCATCGACAGTGGAGTGGCTTGGAAAACAGTCGTTTTTCTTCTTGATGCCTTCTTCTTCATTTTTACCGAGCTCTTCATAGCGGGCCTCTTCTTGTGTGTAAAGGTGATTGTAATCGTCTTCTTGTTGACATCTTCATCGGACTGTGAGCTGCTGCAACCATCAAATGAGAAGTCCTCCCAATTAGTCCCAAAACCTGCCCTAAACTTATCCAATTTCTTCCCAATTGACATGGCCAACTTCTCCAGAGGAGTGTTCCTGTGCGCAGCCCGTTTGAACGAGCGTTCAATCCGGTCCACCAGATCTTGTGCCTGAAAAGGAAGGCAGAACTATAACATATTAGATTTTGCACAGAATAGCGGTTTTAAACATCAAATGTAATAACACACGAGCGCAAGTACCCGATAGGAATACAAGCAATAAGAATATCAAAACCACTTGTTATAATAAAACAGATTGAGCTGTACATGTTTCTGTGGGATGGTGGGTTCATCTTGTTTATCGGATCCCTCCACCTGCGTAGCCTCTTGCTTATCCGCACTGGGCTATTCCGATTCATCTCCCCTCCTAATAAACATGACTGTGTTTTCACTATACCACTCTATATACTCAGCTGATTGTTAGCATGTAGATGATGTCACACAATAACAAAGAATATTGATGCTATGAATTAAGGAAGTATATAGTTATGGGAATATACATCTCCACAACGGATTCCTTCGGATACATGAAAGCGTTGGTTGTATAGGAGAGTATTCGGAGCATCGGGTGCTTGTTCTTCATTCGTTTGCACATATAAAAGCAATTAGGGAACCCCAGTATACACATTGGAAAGCAAATAAAATCAGAAAACACTAAAGCATGATGTTGAGGCCTAAGCAATCGTTGAGAGGGAATATGAGCAAATTATATGGTTGGAAAGTGATTAATGCATTCATTATAAGTAGGTTCCATGCCACAATTTCTGAATTTTTTTAATTTCAAATCAGAGATCATCACATCCATTAGAAAGTTTAAATTCAGTCTTGGTATGTGGATGGTGAAAAGCACTGCACAGTTTCAGCAGTTTTGAACCCTTCTGTATTGGGAAAGTGTGACAGTTGAAAACCAGATAAAGCCGGTTGCTATGTCCTGGAAAAAAGTAGATTTGTAGTGCTTTATGAGTACTTTTAAACCCTCAGGTTTCAGCCCTAATGTCTCTCGGAAAGCGGGTTAATAATCCGCCCAAATAGGGGTACACAGTTTGGGCAGATTTTAATACTTCTGCGTTGGAAAAATGGGCGGGTAGGAAAAAAGCCATAGGTGGTTGCTTTATCCTGAAAAAAACAGATTCGAAGTGCTATATGAGTACTTTAAAACCCTTGGATTTCAGCCGCAATGTGTATCGGAAAGCGGGTTAATCTCAGGCCCAAACAGGGGTACACAGTTTGTGTTGGAAGCTTACACTCAATCACAGAAGGACTCAAGAGTTTGGTGCTCAAAAGCTTATTTTATTAATGAATCAACCTTGGCTTTATATAGCCTTTTTACAAACAGAAATGATAACAAACTGCAGCCACATTATCCATGACCTACAAACGTGGTTAACTAGAGGAAGAATAATTCAATCCCTACAAACTAGGATGTTATTAACAAGAAAATAACAACCTTGATAATAAAGAGATAAGTCACAATGACTTGGTCAGAGAAGCCCAACAAATCCTCCCTTAAACTGACCTGCAAGAAATGCAGTCAGTTTACTCCAGAAATCATGCACTCCGAGCTGCTCCCTCAGCCTCAAAAACACATCTAACTTTAGAGATTTAGTCATAATGTCTGCTAACTGATCTTTGGAACCACAATGCACTAAATCAACCACACTATCTTTGGATAAATCTAGAAGAAAATGAAACCGAACATCAATATGTTTACTCCTACCATGTTTCTCAGACCTTTGAGACTCAAGTGTCCAAACCTTCGATGCCATAAGTGTGTGGTGTCCTCAGATGTCATTTGAAAGCAAGCCTTCTCTAGAGCATGAGTTGGTACAGATGCAAGTAGTGCAAACATTCTATTGGCTGACATTATAGCCTGCATAATCAATCCTTTCACATGATGATAGATCTTGCAGACACCATATTGAATCAAAATAGCCAAATTCTTTTCTTGTGGTTGTCTGATGCTAAGCAAATTATTCTTGAGCTCTGGAATGTAAAAGACTTCAGTTATCACCTGAGTTGCTCCATGAGCATACAGTCTGATGTTTCCCTTCCCCATGACATTCATTTTTCTGTTGTTGCCGAGTTTCACCACATGCCTGAAGGTTTCGTCAAGCTCAAGAAACCACCTCTTATCGCCACTCATGTGGTTACTGCAGCCGGAGTCGAGGAACCACACCTCCTCTCTTTTGGAATTATGCATTTCAACATAAGACATGAGCAGCAGTTCTTGATCTCCATCGTGCTCAGCATAATTGACATTCTTCTCCCAACTAGGACACTCATATTGAAAGTGTCCTAATTTGTGACAATTGTAGCATTCTACAGTTGCCTTATTGAACTGTTGCCGACCCCTTCCTCTTCCTCTTCCTCGGAACACACCTCTGCCTCTAGTTCCAAACTTCTCTTCTGAACTGACCTTCAGTGCTTGTTCTTCAATTTCATGCCCAACCATTCTTTGCTCGTGCACCAATAGACTGCTCTGCAGTTCATCTATTGTCAAAGTATCCAAGTTGTTGGATTCTTCAATAGAGCAGACCACATAGTCAAACTTAGTGGTCATGGATCTGAAAATCTTCTCGATAATCACCACCTGCTCCATGGTTTCTACCTGTATCTTCATCTTGTTGGCAATTGTGAGAGTCTTGCCGAAGTATTCATCCACCTTTTCTCCTTCCTTCATCTACAAGACTTCGAATTCTCTTCTGAGTCTCTGAAGTTGAGCACGCTTGACTCTGTTGGTGCCTTGATACTTTTGCCTCATGGAATCCCAAATGTTCTTGGCCGTATCTTTGTTGAGAATGGTTTCCATGATTGTACGGTCACTAGCTTGAAAGAGATAGTTCTTCACTTTGAGATCCTTAAGCTTTTTTGTCTCAATGGCCTTCAGTTGTGCTTCCGTCAACACAGATCCACTCTCTGGTACTGTGATGCCTGTCTCGACCAACTGCCAATACTCTTTTGACCTCAAAAAATTCTCCATCAACATGGCCCAGTGGGCATAGTGGCCATCGAATTTTGGTATAGAAGGCTGCACAAAAGTGCCTTTTGAAGTCATTCTCTCTCTCCTTTTTTTAATTTTTCACTCTTTCTTTAAGAAATCTGTTATTTCTTAATCACTCAAGATCAGGCCCCGTGGTGGAGCTCTGATACCACTTGTTGGAAGCTTACACTCAATCACAGAAGAACTCAAGAGTTTGGTGCTCAAAAGCTTATTTTATTAATGAATCAACCTTGGCTTTATATAGCCTTTTTACAAACAGAAATGATAACAAATTGCAGCCACGTTATCCATGACTTACAAACGTGGTTAACTAGAGGAAGAACAGTTCAATCACTACAAACTAGGATGTTATTAACAAGAAAATAACAACCATGATAATAAAGAGATAAGTCACAATGACTTGGTCAGAGAAGCCCAACAGTTTAAACAGATTTTAACACTTTTGTGTTGGAAAAGTGGGCGAGTAGGAAACCAGCCAAAGGTTGTTCCTTTGTCACCAAAAAAAGGCAGGTTTGAAGTGCTTTATGATTACTTTTAAACCCCCAAATTTCAACCCTAATGTGTCTCGGAAAGCAGGTTCATAAATGGCCTAAACAGGGGTACTCAGCTAAGCCTATATCAGTTTCCAGCCCGAACTTGATCAACTAGGCATCTTAAGCTGATCACGTCTGTCTCATTTTGAGTCATTTTTCACTTGAACATTTTTTTTTGTGTCGATGCATCATCAAGGTCTAAATGTCATCGATTAGACTTAGGTTTAGAGCATGTTATACAGGTCTTGCAGTCCAACAAAGTTGACCCTGCGAAATACTTTCCATAGTTGGAACTTTTTACAGCATGCATCATATAGTTTGAAACTTGCATAGATTTGCATTGTTTACATTTGAGGCCTGACAAATCTTCCATATTTGCATTGTAATTTGTTTCAATAAGAATTAACTTATTTAGAAAATTCTATTTTGAATTTCATGTAATATGATCCATCAGTTGATAGGTCTAAGGGTCTAATTTGTTGCTAATATATTTGTTCAGTCTAACCAAAACTAAGTGAACTTGTTGGATGCAAGTCTCACCCTGGGGGAATCGTGCAACATTAGCTCCTTGACTATGAAGATTGTCGTATGTTTAAAATAATTATGATGGTTAAAATAAATTGCAACTTGCAGCTGAGATTGTCGTATTTTTTAAGAAGAAAAATGTTTACTTTTTTATGTTGTATGATTGGTGTCGTCTGCAAATTCCATCAAGGAACTCTCTCTCTCTCTCTCGCTAAAATACGAAATCAAAAGAAAAAATCAATTCAATTATCAATAAACTTTATAGCAGATTCCACAAAGGCAGCAACTTCAGTAGTCATATAACTAGTGTCGGTTATATATTACACATCATTACATTATCAACTATACAATAAGTTTTATGTCTTGTGTATTGAGCTCAATCAAATGACTCAATATCTGGTTCAGGGAGTTTCACGCACCCACAGGGAGATTTCCAAAGTTCTGGAAACACAAAACAAATGGAAAAACAAAGAAATACATGTTTGCTAAAGACTGATAGAACGCATGGAAACACTTGGAAAAAGACACAACCAATATCATGTAATGGAAACAAAATAAATTTTCAAAAGAATGACTCAGAGAAATCAGCCCGTTTCATGTAAGAAGATGATGAGCAGGGGTTCGTTTGAATAGATGAGGAGAAGAAGAACTCAAAGCACATCCCCCGTTTCGGTAGATGAGGAGAAGAAGATCAACTCGGAGAACGTCCCAGAGCCATCAAGACAAACCCTATGAAAACCTCGGTTACCATTCAAAATCTAGGCACAAAATAGGAAAGAAAAGGAAGGGATGAACGCACCTCCATGTGAACGCTTTTGAAAACTAGCGCCAAGCTTCCTGGGACCACAAATCTGGGACCACTGGGAAAGGGGGACGTTGACCGCGTGGAGAAGAAAGGAAAATGAAAAAAGTGGGTGAAAGGGTTGGTCGATAGAAATGGGAAAATGACCCTATGCGTTAAAGAATAAATTCACCGAATGGTCGATATCGACAATACTACTAAACGACAAAAAAATATATGAAAACGCTCTCTAGTGGCCTTATCCGTATCCGTTGTGTATATGGCCCCTGATGAGTGGTATAAGGTCCTACGGGGGCCTGGCCGTCAATTCCTCTAAATTTTAATATCATGATTATATTCGCACGGACACATTTTTATATTGCATTTTGAAATTTACCCGAAATATTTATCGACGGTCTCAACTTTAATCGAATCGTTCGTTCTCTTGTCTTGGAGGAGAGAAGGAAAGGAGAGGGTGAGGAGATCTTCGATAGGGATGAAGCTCGAGTAGGGAGAGGACATACAGGGTTTAGAGATGGAAGCTCTTCGATAGCAGGTACTACCTGTCCCTCTCTCCCTCTTTTCGTCCGTTCTCTGCTTCTACGTTCTTTCTTCTTCTTCTCTCTTTCCTTTTCTCTTTCTTTTCTTCTGGTTCGTTTATGGGTTCTGGAACGGATATGCGTATGGGGTATGGGCCGGATCGAAGGTGGGTTTGCGATTTCGAGGGGCTTTTTTTTTTTTTTTTGGGGGTGATGAGGTCTCTTGGTTAGGGTTTGAGGGGTGGATTTGGTTAGGGTTTAGGGTTTTGGATGGGGAATGTTGGATGAGACTGGATGTTTCAGAATTTGAGGCTAGGGCTAAGGATTTGGGCAGAAAATGGTTTAAGGGTTTTAGGCGTCTCACTCCCATCCTCTAACCGAACCGTAACCTTGTTCCCTAATCGGAACCAGTTAACTGTTCCAGTTCCCGTTCTTATGTGGATCAGGACCGGAACGGATCCATTTACATCCCTGCCAGGAAGTAAGGTGTTACTCTTGCTGTTAGTTTTCTATTTAGCTTTTAGTTTTTAGTTTGATTCGAGGAAAGAGAATACTGTGCCAATGAGAATGATGATTTATTTCTTCGAGTGGACAGTTGCTTAGTTGATTGGGTGAGGCTAGGATTCCATTGCTTGATATTTGATTTGCAATTTCAAGTGCTGCACAGGAAAAGGTTGGTTGTATGGGACAAAGTTCAAAGAAGAAGAAACGAGGCAGTGGTGGTAGGAAGGGGAAAGGAAGGGCTTCATTGAAGGATCATTCACCTCAAGATGGCGACAATCGAGATCTTCTTAATGAGGAGCTTACAGCCCTGTAAGTTGTATTGCTTTGAAATTAAGCTATTTGGTACTTTGATGATAACTTGAACTAATTAATATACATATATAGGAGAATTTTCTAAGGGTTCCTTTGTTTCACCTCATTTACATATTTAAACATCCCGCAAGTGAAATGGTTCCACACCATTTATGTTTGTTTGCAAATTTTCCACATGTGGCGTGCAAATTCCATGTGGTTTTGGTGTGTAAATTACGTGCAAAAGGGCCCTTTCATTTTCACAAGTCAAGAGGTGTGAAACGGTTCCACAACCCATTTGCTTTTGCAGTGCTAAAGTAGCATAATGGCCTTCACGCCTTTCATGTTTTTGATTTTTGTGGCCCCTAAATCATAATCCAATTCCAATCTGTTAAACATGTTGGGAAGGCCAAAAACGGCTATGTTACCAAATTTCAGCCGTTGGATCATCATAAATCGTGATATATTTATGAAAAAGTCCAGACCGTTTATCTTCATTTCTTGACTTTTGTGGGCCTCATTTTCACAATTCGAACTGTTAATACTCTTTAAAAGGCCATTTTCAGCTAGGAAGTCAAAATTCAGGTGTTGATTCAACATGGATCTTGAAATATCTTGGGAAAACTTATCAACTGTTGGATGCATGCACTAGCTACAATGCATTCCACGAGTTGAAAAGGCAGTCCCCCTTTTCTTCTTCAAATTTTTGGATAGTCTGAGCTTCTATTGCAAGATGAAAACTGTAGACTCTCTTCACAAGGCCATAAATGGCTAGTAGATCAAATTTAAATCGTTGATCCTTAATGGATTGAGAGATTTTTGCAAAAAAAGCCTAGAACTTTTGATCTTCAATTCTGATTTTTGTGGGCCTCCTTTTCCCAATCCAAACCATTAATCCTCTTTAAAGCTCCAACAATTCTTTTCGTGTCGAATCTCATCACTTGATTCATCATGGATTTTTCAAAAATTTGTGAGAGACATGTGAACCGTTAGATGCCAATCAAATTCACATTTGAAGAGGTGTGAAAATGACGAATAATGGATTATGTGTCACATGTGACTCATGCATATGTAAATGACTCACATGTGAGAGTCATTTACATATTTAAAGCATTTTCACATCACATGTGAAATTATCAAACCACCCCTAAAGAAAGCTCGTACCAAATTCTTTTTTTTTATTGGACTTCTAATGGGCCCATCTATGATGAATCCAAATGTTCACTTCTACCAATTCCTCCATGAATTACCACTCACCTCAAATTTACACTTGTCAGACTAATATAAACCATTAGATTTAGAAAAAAAATGGAAAATATATTACTTTATCTAAGTATTGAAGTTTAAGGCTCATAATTGACATGTATCTTTGGCCATTCCCCATCCTCATGATTGGCATGCATCACAGAGCAATACACACACACACAAATGCACACAAATATTGTTAGAAGAACTAAGCACATAAGTACAATGAACATACCATTGAATAAAAAAAAGGATGGTAAGAACCATCTTATTTTTGGGCCCCCCGACCCTCCTATTTTGATGCAGGACAGACCCATGGTCCTCATGGGTCGACCCGCGAATGGGCCTAGCCCACCTATCTTAGCCTATTTAGAGTTTTATTTATTTATTTATGTCTTAAGTTGTATTTAGGTGGATGTTTTAATCCTGGCCATCATTGCGTTTGAATGGTCCAGATTAGTTTAAGGGTTAGTCTTTTATCTATTTAAGTATTGTAATGCTTCATTTGGCTTTAGTTATTGATTAAAGAAATTTCTTACGAGTGATTTTGGGTCTTCCCAAGTTGTCTCTTTTTCCTCGCCCGCGATGGGGAGTTTGGCGTGAGGCCAATTTTCAGACGAAAGTCTGACATATCCCTTCCACCATCCATCTCTCGTCTCTCCGCCTCTACTCGCCCCTCACCCGGTACCCCGCTCGACATCAATTGGTATCAGAGCCGGAGATCGATCTACCCAGATTCGAGATTCGGCAACCCATCACCATCACGAGTCTCAGATCCACTGATCATCTTCAAGGTATTCATCCAGTTCCTTTTGTTTGATTACATCTCCCCATCCAACCCAGTCCCTTTGGTATTCATCCAGTTCCCTTTGGTTGATTACATGTCCCCGTTCATCCAGTTCAAAAAAGACTAATAACTAATTAATTAAATAAAATAAAAGACCTTAAACTATCTTGGGCCCGTGGCCTCTGAGGTCTATCTTGCATTATCTTGCGCATAGTTCGCTTGAGAATTGTCCACAAGAGACGTTGCTGTAACAAATTGAGTGTGGGCCCACATTAGACATCCAAATACTATAGCAGCGCATTTTTCACTCCATTTCTGCGGTTCCGTTCATTCACATAATTTGACTTGGGGAGGTAGGATCCAAGGAATCATCAGAAATTATCATTTTTCTGTATTTTCGGGATTCCTCTTATACGGGAGGTTTTTCTTTTGGCGAAATCTGGGTTTTCCTTGTTTTCAAAGAAAGAAGAGAGGAATCCTATGCGTGGACCGTTACCAAACGTGCCTCAGTGAAATTTGAACTTCTATGTGGGGCCTTGGTGGTGCCACCTCAGATGATGGTCATTAGGTTGAAGGTGCGTGCCTTGGATAGCAAATGGACTAATCCGATTGGGCAGTATCCTTGCCATTAACAACAAGGCTATCTGGCGAACTAGTTGAATGATCTGCAACATGATATCATGTCTAACTTTATGAAAGGTTCTGATTATGGGCTACGATGATGCTTGTTCAACTATTTTGCACCAAACTGGAAAATATAATCAATGTGCGGTCTATCTATATAATCAGTGAGTTATCCAAAAAAAAAAAAGGAAAAGAAAAAGCACCTAACAATTCACCAACATCGGCATCACCTAGGAAACCTTGGGAAACCCTATAAACCTGAATCTATAGAAAAAAGCTGCTTTATTCTTCACAAAACAAGTGCTGAAACTGCCTGAATATTCAGATATTCATGCTATTCCTAACACAATACATAGCAGAAAACCCTGTTTTCTTGTTCAGTTGCAATACAGGCCCTGGATGAACCTGGAAAACCTGAATGGAACTTAAAAAACTTTACCAACTTGCTTATGATTGCATTCCTTTATGAGTCTCTTCTACTGATTAGAAGGCTCCATTAGGGCCCGTTTTGCACTTTATTAGTTTAGTAAAAGTCAAGTAAAGCCTCCATTTTTCAGACAAGGGGCACATCAAAAGTACACTTTTTCAAAATCCCCCCCTTTTAAAAAAAAAAAAGTAAAAACGCAACTCCTTTCTCCATTAAAAGACAAAAAACCTCCACTTTTCTATACAAAAAGTCAAAAAGATTCCATAACAAACAACTAAAAACAAAAAACTATCATAACCCACTTATATTTTATTCTCTCTTGATGCTTTACTTTATCTTTATTTTACGGTAAAATTACCAAGCGGGCCCTTACCTACTTGAAGAATTATATCTGAACTTATTGGTGGTTTTCCATAAAAACCAGAAAATAAATTCTAGAAAAAGTAGAAAAGGAGGAGAAAATTGATAAGAAAAGGAAGAAGAATTGCAGGTCATCCAACTTAGGGCTGGGAGGCCAGTACCCTGATGTATTTATACATGAAAAAGTTATTTAATTTTTTAGCATTTAGGAAAAAACTTGCTTATGTTTTCCTATTTGTACTAGTAAGTCCTCAAAATATAAAAATTATATAGATCCTCCGCAAACTAATTTCTAATACTGTGAAACTGATTTTTAACACTGATGTTGCGGTTTTGGCTAAAATTGTTTGTTATTACATTTTTGAACACATTATTTTGCTGTTGGTTTCTATCTAGGGGTGCCATATTTCAAGAAGACTTCAAACTTGTTTCAGAGTCCCCTCACATTCAGTTCATCATAAAAATCAGGTTTCCACGATTGAACTGTTTGATTCTAGCAATACTCATTTGATACATTTTTGCATTACCCTTTATTTTCTTTATAGATTCATTGGGTGATGTATGTTAATGTGCACAGGCCTTACTCAAATGAGATGGGTTATGAAGATCCCCATGTGTTAGCCCTCTTGTCAGTTAGGTTGTTTTCTATACTCAATTTTTTCTTCTTTAGTTATTTTATATTATATGTTCCTCATTTATCATTTTCCATCAGATGCTTGCCGGGTTACCCTTACAAGTGTCCTAAGCTACAGATACTACCAGATAAAGGCTTGTCAAAAGATGATGCGGATCGTCTCCTCTCACTACTTCTTGATCAGGTGCTAGAGATTGTCAATATAGAGAGCATTTTTTCTTCTTTATATGTTTATAACTTGTACTACGGATAATAATCACAGTATGTCACAGGAAAATTAGTATTAAATGTGTGACAAATGCATTATTTTTTCTTTCACACAGGTAGTTATGTAGATGATGATTGAGTATCATCCTTAAAGATACAAATTTTCCTAAATTGTGATGCTTAAACTATATTGCATTGTATCAAAGTTCCATGGATACAGTGACTGAAAATTAAATTCGTCTAAATATCAAATCTACATCGTATATTTAGTTTCTTCTAGTAATTACATGCCTTCGTGTTAGAATGCCTTGTTTTGCAAGATTTTGTTCCTGTATTTATATAAAAAGTGTGAACACCATTGAAAGAATGTAGAAGTGTGAAATGGTGTAGGGGGAGAAAATGCCGAAGCAAGAAACAACCACACAAAAAAGAAAGGGGAAAGCAAAGAGAGAGGTTTGGAGAAGAGAGTTTTTTTTTTTTTAATATTCTATTTTGGGTGTAAGGCACTAATCTTTTCATTGTCCAAGTAGACCGCCCTCTATCCTTTACTATTGAGGTGTGTCAATGATTCTTCTCTAGCGAATCTTGAAGGCCCGACAGTCAGTTCAGGAACTTCAGTAGCCAAAGGAACTTGAGGAAGGAAAGATTGCTTAAGAGATGGTAGAAAAGACTCTTTAGTTGTTGACTTGCTGCGCTCTTTCCTTTCATATGCATCGCTTGTGACGGGGGAGAAAGAGCTAGAAGATTGCTCCTGAGCGGTTGAGGAGGTGTTCAGTTAGAGAGAGAGAGAGAGAGAGAGAGAGAGAGAGAGAGAGAGAGAGAGAGAGCAGGGCATGGAAGAAGTGGAGGAAGAAGAAAGATAGGAGAGGGAAGAAGATCAAGGAGGAGAAGAAGGAAATGAAAAAGCAGCAAGAGGAGCAAGCAGTAACGATGACCTCTCTCTCTCTCTATATATATATATCTGAATAGAAAGCCTTAACGGGCTGGCTTGAAACATCCTTAAAGAGTTTGGATCCTTCTAGGCTCAGAGTTACGAGAAGTTGGGAACTGTAGACTGCATTGTGGAACCTACCTTAGAAAAATATATACCACTCAAAAGGGCCAAGAAAATAAGATAGAAAGGTGTCATATGGACTTATGCAATCACCTCGGGCATGGTTTGATATAGTCTAGCTACTTTAGATTTAGTCGAGCCATGCTGAAGTATGGTTACAAAAGATGTTAGTTAGACCAAACTTTGGCATAACGACAAAATAACTCTTCTCATTGTCTATGTGGAAGATATTGTTGTGACAAGTAATGAATACTTGGGAAATGAATTTGAAAGGATCTAGGGTTATAATGGTTCCCAGGAATTAAATTTGCCAGGTCAGGAAATGGTATTGTGATTACTCAGGAAGTGTGCTCTAGAATCTAGATTTGCTTAAAGAAATGGGGAAAATATGAACAAAACCTGTAGATACACCTGTAGAGAAGAATTATAGTTTTGGTGCTGCAAATGGTGAGTTACTGCGTGATCCCAGTTCATATCAGAGATTGGTTGGAATTTTTTTCTTCTTATTTAACTCCTTACACTCCTGGACATATCATATATGGTCAATTTCAGTCAGTTTATGCTCTGTGAGCTGGACACCTAGAGTCCATCCATCGAATTTTTAAAATATTTGAAGGGTACACCAAGAAGTGGTATTCTATATAAATGGCATGGTCACTTAAATGCTGAAATTTTTACAGACGTAGTTTGGGTTGGATCAAATGTGGATAGAAGGTCAACTATAGGTTATTGTGCTTTGGTTGGGGGTAGTCTCGTGTTGTGGAAGAGTAAAAAACAATTTGTTAAGGCCAGGTCAAGTTCAAAAGACTAGTGTCATGCTATGGCTTGTGGGATATATGTGAATTGTTATGGTTGAAGATATTACGTAGGGAGTTGGCTTTTTTGATACCATTCCTATGATATGTCATTATGATAACTTAGTGGCTACTTATATTGCTAATAATGCTATATAACATGGCACACCAAGCATATCAAGGTGGATTTTCATTTATCCAAAAATTAGTAGCATAGAAAGTGATACAGTCGGAGCATGCAGGCACTCATGGTCAGATGAAATTTTTTCTTACGAAGGCTGTTATTAAGATGCAGTTGTGTGATATATTTTCCAAGTTGGCCATGGTAGTTATTTATGCTCTAGCTTGATGGGAGTGTTGTGAGGGATCCAGTGATGTTTTTTTTTTTCTTTTTTGTTGCAATTTCTAGGTATCTGAGGGACCCTTTTTTTTTTTTTTTGTAAATTCTGTAAGTTAAAAAATGTAAGTATTGTTTGGTCACCTAGCCCTAAATGGATGGCAACCAACAGAAAATTTTCCACTAAGTTCTCCTTCCTCTTCTTCTATTCACTTCACTGATTTTTTTCTTCATCTTCTTTCATTCAATCTCTCATTTTTCTTGCTTTGCGATTTCCTCTAAATGATTAGTTACAAGGCATGTAATGTAAGCCCTTATTCCTTGATTGAAGGCCTATTCTCATACCAAACTAGCAAGACAACACCTTTCTCTTGTCAATGAAACAAAGGAGAAAAGGAGAGAGAATGAACTATTAAAGAAGAAAAAAAGAAAGAGAGAAAAGGGGTTGATGAAGAAGAGTTGTAGGTGGGAGACAATAGAGTGGGGATCATGCACACACCCTTCGCTACGGGGCACGAATCATTGTAGTCTATTATTAAATGAAGAATCACGAGAATGCCCTTTGCAAGATTAAAGTACAATGATGTCCCTATATCCCTTTATAAAGATCCCTAATAGCTGAGATGCCCACTGAAGCTGGCTGAGAGAAACGAGGAGACAGACTGAATTTTGGGTTGTGAGAGGAGCCGGAGGGAGATCACCGCATTCCCTGCATTTTGTTGGCCAAGATGCTAGGTTGGGCACCCCTTTATGGAGTTTAGGAACGTCCCGACCTGGAGTGGTCCAAGTGGAAACGACCAGTGCCTAGGCTCTTGGGGCAGACTTTTGGACTTTTAGGGGTTTGGTCGCATGGACACCATGGGGCTCCCTAGGAGGTAGGAAAATGGCCCTTTGGGCTTCGGGAAGCTGAGTGGCTAGTCTCATGAGGTTTACATAGGTCCCAACTGGTGTGGCCAACTTTTTACTGCTTTTGGACCTCCTAAGTCCTAATAAGGGCTGTTTTGGGACATTGTGGGCCTGGGCACTGTGTCTCCCTCACATCTTGGGTTTTAAAGGAAGACAAGTTTTGGGCAGAGTGTGCCATATGATTGGAAGCCCCTGAATCGAGATACCACGTAGAACTTTTGGTTTTACCTGAAAGACGAAGGGCTGTAAATGCATTGACAATCATTTGTTGTACCATTTCAGGAGTCAAAGAAGCAGAAGATGAAGTGGACGAAACCGGTGTAGCTGTATTGGCAACAAGATCTGATGCATATGATGAGTCGTCCATGGTCGCAAGATTGGCCTTCTGAGTTTGAGACTGTGGACGCCTCCAGCATTAAGGAAGAACGTGTCCCTTCTGCTTGCAAGAAGTGCAAAATTTCTGAGTGCATTGAGTGGAGACAAGGCCATACTTTTGGCAACAGTAGCATTGGACCTTGCTCATATCACGGCCTTGTGTTTTCTCATCATGCCCTGGCGTATTAGTTTTAGCCACATATGCAACATCAATAGTATTTCCAGTAGTAGTTGGGACAATAGTGGCTTGAGTTGCCAATCATTGTTCTTCACGGAGGAGTTCACTTAGGCATGCTTCTATGGAAGGCGAAGGTACACGGCTCATCAGATTAGATCGAATGTTTTCAATTTCTTGGCGTAATTTCATCAGGAATTGATCTCTTTGACTGGTTGCATGAATTTCTCGAATGACAGTCAAAGATTCTGAAGATATGCCAGAATAAATGATCTCCATATAATCAGTCCACAGACGAACAAAATGAGAGTAGTAATCCTGAGCGGATAAATTTCCTTAGTGAATTGTGAGAGTTCATGTTCCAACTGAAACCTTCGTGCATAATTTTCTTGCTGGTGGATTCTTTTTAAGTATTCCCACATGTCCTTGGCATTTTTGTAAGGCCGAAGATTCAAGATAAATTGAGGGTCAATGGATCCTAGTATCCAAGTCATAATCTGAGCATCTTTTGTTTCTCATTTACTAATAGCCTTGTTATCAGTTTTAGGTTTAGGATCAGACCCATCAATATGTCCCCACAACTCTTTACCAATGAGGTAAATCTGAAGTTGAAAAGCCCAGGATGTATAATTTTTTCTGTTAAATTTAACGTGGAAATCTCATTTTTGTCCATTTCAAAGTGAACAGATGTGATCAGATGTAATCAACAGATGCAGATCAAAAGGGACAGCAAGGATGCAAACAATAGTTGACGTAAATAAGGATTCAGATCAATTGCACAGCATGAAATCGTGAAACAATGATTATGGATTGCCAGATAGCAATCAGATTCCAAAAATTCCAAAAGAAACTGTCAGGCGTCCCTTATTTTTGGCCGTAGACGTCTGATGTGGTTCCCTGATTCTGATCACCAATCAGATTCTACAGTTACTACTGCTAGCAAATTTCGAATCCATATACCAATTTTTATTAGGATCAAATATGTATCCAGGATTCTGTGTGGTGAAGATCAAAATATATACGAAATTCTGGGACAACACAGATCGAGATGAAAAACATACCTCTGAGGTTTGAAAAATTCCGGAAAAATCACCATAAATCTTAGATAAAGTGGGTGACCAAGGTTGAGTGAATCCTGGGTGCTGTCTTGATGATAAGAGGTGGGCCACCTTTGATCAGAGCTGTAACAGGTGACGAGCAGGCTACGATTTCTTCTTTGAGAGATACAAATCCTTGATCTGTATTTTTGATCAAGAAATTTGATGCAGGTGACGAGACTGGGATCTAGCAAGTTGCTGTTTGCAGAAGCAACTGACCAGGATCTGTTGCAGGAAACTGAATGTTGCAGGAAAAAAAAAAAAAAAAAAAAAAAAAAGAATCCTGAATAGAACCCAGAATATCTATCCAAGAAGAAAAGACATAGAATGACTTTTCTTATGGTTGGGCTCTGATACCATGAAATGAATATGAGAGTATTTCGTGAATAAAGAGGAAGATTTGTGGAAAACCTGGATGATCTTTGTGATCAATCCTTCTCATACACACACACACACATTCAGTTACCAAAATTAAGGCTCTAATCACCTTAATCGTGGATCATTTACAATGTGTACAATCATCTAAAAAAGGAATGTACAATTAATTTACAACTAATCATATGATTCTAATTTTCATTGGGTCAATCTCCATTTAATATACATTTGGGCCTTGTGCTTGGGCCTATATTTACACACTCCCGAATGTAGAGCCCTTGAATGCTTCTTTAGATAATGTAAAACCGACTGCCATAAAAGAGCACACATTGCATTTTCCGGTTGCTGAGAAGGGGATGATATTGAAAATGCTATCAAGTGAACTCAGTATGCTCAAGTCCCACCAGGTATGCTAGAAACATGTAAGGAACGAAAATGATAAAGCTGTAAACATTCGCATTCAGAAGAAGAGAACGGAAAGCCGAGAGAAAGAGCTGTGGAGGAAGAGAGCTTTTATTATATTTGTTTGAAGGTAGAACTAGAAGGCACTAGTCTCTTGGTGGGCTGATTAGATTGCTGGTGATCCTTAACAGCCGGGCACGGGATGGTAAGGTGAGCTTTTCTTTTGTGAATTTTGGATCTTAACAATCAATGAAAGGGAGTGGCTCATCATCGGATGAGTGAAGGAGCTTAAAGGAGGGACTATGGAAAGTGGTGCTGAAAAAGATTCCCTTTAGGTCACGTTTGGTAACCAAATCTTTAGGGAAAATATTTTCGGTTTCCGGAAAGTTATGGTAAATCCATATTTGGAAATTGTAAACTCCTGAGGTTTTGGACGAATGAAAATCTTTATTTGTTAGGATTTTCAGATCCGACCAACCCTCATAAGATTTGAAAATCCTCACTTAAGTGGATTTGCACACCGAACTCGATTTTTCTCAGCTATATGCATCGATACACATCAATATCAATGTGAGATCCTCAACTATACAAATCCCCAGCGAGGGATCCTTGTTCCAGTGGTAGTGAAGTATCATCAAATCTATGGATTCCTCGCCTTTTACCAAACATGCAATTAGCTGCTGCTATCCTTTCCTTTTATAGTCATCATTCAAGAGGGACCAATATGAGTGAGGATATCTTATATAATTTTTAAAGGAAGGACTGTCACAAAGATAATTTTTTAAATCAACCACTATCACAAATAAGGGTGATTTCTTAGACTATCCCAATACTATCATGATATTTATTTGAAACATTATTTTCCGATAATACTACAATATTAAAATATCGTCAAAATTGTAATTAGCATGATAAAATCATGATAAATCCAAAATAAAAATGGGAAAAATCAGAAAAAAGTATGAAAATTATCTTTCACAGTATTTTATATTTTGAGTGAGAAGGATGCACACTTCATCCGGTGGTCAGTTTGAGAGCATCCATCCTATGATGCACAGATATGGCATGGATATGGCAAGGATACGTCGTGGACATGGCAATGATATGGATTTTACACATAAAAAATGAAGTATCAGACACGATACGATACGATACTTTGCCCATTTTGAAGTATCCGTGCATCATAGCTTCCATCCACAGATGGCGGGAATGAGTGTGACAATTCGTTGCTAGAGTACTTAAGGCACTTCTTTCATGCCAACCAGGTTCTACTTCAGAGAATCGAGGTGTTTGGGTTATAGTCCATTCACTCTAGAAACAGGGAACAACCTTTGGCCCCTCACACCAACCTAATATGATAGAAGGGAAAGGAGTGGATGGGAGGGGCACTTGTTCCTGTTTGGTATTGGATCAGAACATTTTTGTCATTGGACTTGAAGTTTCTGCCCATTCAAATGGAATGGAATCACAACTAAGTAGCACACTACGGATTCATCGCAGGACGCGCAGTTTTTTTTAGGTTGTTGCCGGGGGGCGGGGGAGGGGGGTTGATGCAGTTTGAAACCTTGTCGTATATGTTGTAATTCATGATCTTTAGAAATTTTACTGGTATCATCATACCTTAGCTACTATCCTGATTAAATAAAATGAATATTTTTCACCCTATTATGCCTGCATGGGAGTTGAAAGCAGGACATTAACGAACTTATTATATTCAAAACAGTATTGATTTAATTTTGATGAAACATGACATTGCTTGACATATGATCCTATCGTCATCTTGTCCCTTTATGTCCTTATCAGTCAGATGATCTATGTGAGCATCCAAATAATAATAGAACTGGCATTGTGATGCATAAACATTGTATGACGATATTGCATCTACTATTGTTAGCACATCGCTTCAATCTTGCTATAAATATTTTTAAGAGCATGTGTTTTTTTTTTTTTTGTGAAACGCATTTTTTTTTTTCATATTTACTAATACTTATCTCTTGGTACTTGCCTTAGGCAAACTTCAATGCTCGGGATGGACGCGTTATGATTTTTAATCTAGTGGAGACTGCTCAAGAGTTCCTATCTGAAATTGCTGCAGTGGACCAACCAGTTGAAACTGTGGGTCTAAATTTTTTTTTCATGAAATGCTTGTACATTGTTAGTACTCTTCGGGACGGAGTGGAAGAAGGGAGGAGATTCTCTAACTAGGAAAAGGACCTAGTTACGTCGAAAGAATTGAACGAGGAGCCGTATGAGGTGAAAATCTCATGTACGGTTTCCAGTTAGTAAAAGGGATCTTGAACTATGACATAGACCCTAGAAGCTAAAAGAGGGTATCCTGAGCAATTGCAATAATTGGATTCATTGATATTCCTGATATAGTAGATGCTATCACACACAATCATACTCAATTTGATGGATTCATTCATAATGCAGCTGTCTTTCTTTGTTTCTGATACGAAGTATCTGAAATTTTCATCTTGTATAGTATTTGGTATGCTTTGGCACCCAACTCAAGCGGTGACTGATCCAATGTCACTTTCTTCATATGGAAGAAAACACAATAGGTTGCAGTTATGTAAACTGGAGATGATGGCCTGCTTCTGTTTAGCCTACCAATTGCTTTATATTCGTTTTTTTTTTTTACCTGGCAGGTTTCTGGTATGGGTGTGGATAAAAGGGATCAGTGGTTTCACGATGATGTTTCAATTGTTTGCGACAAGACTTGCTCTTCCTCTGGATCATTTGTTTATGGCTTGATTGATCTTTTCAGTGACATGTGTGGTGATGGTGGGTCCTGGAATCAGGGCCTTGGAACAGAAATTTTAAACGGTAGTGTTGGGAAGACCTCTCAAGATCAGACCATTTCCAGTGACAGAAGAAAAGGCAGAAATTCTTTGCTACATGACCCCACTTTGGATACAAACATTAGATATGGAATTCACGAAGACCGATACTTTGAGAAAACAAAGCCTGTAGTTTTATCTGATACAGGAGAAGGATCAATGCCCCAGACTGTAGCAAACCTAGAAGTTGTTGAAGAAGAAACTGAAGATGATAGCAAGAGCACTTCTACAGCTTCCAGTATTTCATCGTACAAGGAGTCTTTGCAAGATGGTTACAACGGAGTACATCTTGACAATCAAGTAGTAAGGGTAAATATGTTGTTTTAACCATTTCAGAGAAAAACAAGGGGTAGATTTGCTATTTTTACCTGACTGATTTTTTTTTTTTTTTTTGGTAATTTGGATTTGAAGTGTTGGTATAAAAATGTAGGCATAATTGTTTAAGGTAATATTATATGTTTCAGTCCCCAGCTGTAGCTCAGCTGGCTAGGGACACCAAAAGCCCCTATTAGGGGGTGAGAGTGCATAAGTTCAAGTCCTCCCTAGCGAAAAAAGTGTCATTTCTTTCAATATAAATAATGCTTAATTTAGTGAAAAGGTTAATCGTTGGTTCTTGATTGCCACTCTTTTTTTTTTTTATTGAGTCTAAAATTACAGTGAACTTTTCTTCTATGTTCTCTCTAGGTTATATGTGCAGACAAATTATACATTCATTAAAAATGTATCTGATTCCTATTCTTTCTTTTGCTCCACATAATATTTATTTATTTATTTATTTTTGATTCCTTCCCTAGTTGGATTTCTTTGAATAGTTACTCTGGTGATTGCTAGACCACGGTTATGGCTTATTTTGTTAAGTATTTTTGTTTTATCATGAAAACTTTGGTTCTGTTATCAACATTATGTTAACTCCTGGGTGAACTAGGAGATTAGTTATCTTTGTGTTATTAGGATTGGTTGAGGTTATATTTTGGTGGTGTCCATATATGTGGGATTATGTCCAGTTAAGTAGCAGATCTTTTAGGGAGATTTATGGATCCCTCCTATGTGGGCTTAGTAGGGTTTAGACGCTCACGTTGCTATTAATTATGAATTAATTATTTTTGGTGGTTGTTGTCGTTGTTTTGCTAGGATTTTGTCCTTATGGAGCGAAAAACAAAGTTTGATGCTGATAGCAATTTGGTGAGCGAGCCTCTGGAATCATCATTGTCTGTTTCAGGTTTGCATCACCAAGCATCACAAACTCTGGAAAGGGATCTAGTTATGGTATGTCTTTTTTCTTTTCTTTTTTTTTTTCGTTAATTTAAATCAATTTAAGCTTGAGTTCTAATTCCCATTATGTTAGGCTCATCTACTTCGTCTTGCATGCTCCTCTAAAGGGTCATTGGCACAGTTTTTGCCTGAAATAACGTCAGAGCTTTGCAAGTTAGGGGTAAGTACCGTGTGTAGTTAAATTTGTACTTATGTTCTTCCAGTATCCAATGCTTTTCTTAATAGTTGAACTCTATTAATTGGTGAACTGGATCAGTTTATTTCGGAACGGTCAAGAGATTTGGCTACTGAACAGGCATTGCTGTTTAAGAGAGTTTTTGATCATGTTTTTGGTCAGCGTATGGTTAGTTATCCATTGTTGTATTACATGCTTCTAAATTTCTAGTATCTTTTTGGATGTTGTTACTCATTCTTTGTAAGTGTCTCTTGGATGAATGCTTTGAATAGGTTTCTTCACCAGCATCTCACTTCTGGGAGGCCAGTTTTGATTTTGGTGGAGAGAATGCTTCATCCCTTCCTAGTTCCCGTTACTTGAATGACTTTGAGGAAGTCTGTTCACTTGGTAAGAACTTTTGTTTTTTTTCCCCTTTTTTGTGTATATCATCAACTTCCTAGGATTTGACTGTTCTTGGGGACTCTGACCCTTCTTTTGATATCTCACCTCTGAAAAGAAAAAAAGAAGTTATATAAAATTGATAAATGAAAAATCCTTTTGCCAAGTTTTAAAGCACTCTCTTTTAACTCTTATTTTGTCTTGGACGGCCTTGCTCCACCACCATGCCTCTTTCTGTGCCGGAGCACCCCCTTTGGATTCTCCTAAGACTTCTTTCCCTACCCTCCTTATACACTCTGCTACCTTATCCCACATAATATTTACACTTTCATTTACCGCCCAAACGTCTTCCTCTAGTACTCTTTCCCTTAATGCTAGTTGCTTATCACCTTTCAAGTTCCACCATTTAGTCCTTGAGCATCTATACATCTTCTTTTTTCTAGTCCACCTTTGTAGCTGCACATCTATGATCAACAACCTATGTTGGGAAGTTAAACTCTCCCCCGGTATAACCTTGCAATCTTTACAAGCTAAGCGGTCTCTTTTCCTAGTTAAGAAGAAGTCAATCTGTGTCCTTGAGGAGCCACTCTTATAAGTCACTAAATGCTCCTCTCTCTTCCTAAAAAAGGGTGTTAGTTACCATGAGATCATAAGCCACTGCAAACTCCAAAATATCCTTCCCTTCTTCATTCCTAGAAAAGGTGTTAGTGAAATAACAAAAAAAAAAAAAAAAAAAGTCAACTGAGTTGAACGGGGTTAGTCTTTTCCTGCTTGTCACAAGTCAAAGGATTGACAGTCACAGATATTGTCATAGAGCAGTCTATTGACAGTTAGGGTACTGTCTTGGGGTTGTGTGTGAATCCGTGACAGCGTCAGTATTGTGCATATGTTTCTCTTCCAAATGTCTTTACAGCCTGTGAAACGTCTATAATAAGAAAGCGGAAAACTTCTCTACTAATGCAACTCCATCATTTTAGTGATTCACTTGCTGCCCTGTCTTTTTGTGAAGAATGCTGGCCTGCTTTAATTTGCTACTTTTCCTCGTGCTTTGAAACATGGAACATGGTTGCACACCATTTATAGATTAACAAAGAATTTGCATTTGATGATAAATTGAACTTTGTTTATGGTGCTATGGTTACCTAATACAATGAAACCTGTTGACCTTAATTTGGTTTTTGGATTTTTGTTTCATTTTATTGTATTATTATTATAAGTTTATGGTTTTTTATTTTTATTCCATTGAATTGATTTTCTTATAAATGGTGAATTCTTTGTTTTATGTTCTTCTTGTGTCTATTCTGCTATGCTCGTAGGCCATGGTGGATTTGGTCATGTTGTATTGTGCAAAAATAAGCTAGATGGGCGGCAATATGCGGTGAAAAAGATCCGTCTTAAGGATAAAAGTTTGCCTGTGAATGACAAAATTTTGAGGTAAACTATTCTTATTTATATGTATACATATTTATTTATTGAGTGGTAATTATTCAACCTTTTTTCATTGGTAACATGACTCGAACCCATAACCTCGGGCCTGTTCGTTTGCATGAGAGTGGTAGTAAGGAGTAGAGGTCAAATACAGAATAAAAACTAGGAAAAATTTCAAAATAGGGATCAAGTTTTTCCTAGATTTCAAATCAGGACAAAAAATTACTCACATTTCAAATCAGGACATCCGGCGACAATGTGAGTTTAAAGGCGACTTGTTCCTCTATTGTTTTCAAAATACCCAAAATACACTTGGCCCTTTCCTCTTCCTTAAACCACCACGTCCTCTTTGTGAATCCCATTATTGTTGGGGCTTTCAGATTGATTCCATTGAAGTAGACGACAGTGAGAGTGTTGGTGGATTTGTTGTCAGGTGGGGCGAAGCTGAAGAAGCCTTTTGGGTTTTTAAAAAAAAGATGCAATTTCCGGCACTTTTCCAATTTCCAAATTTCTTTTATATGAAGTGTGATTGGCGTTTCCCCGCTTCTTGATTTTGTTTGGCATTGGATAAGATGAGGTTTCCAAGTTTTCATGCAAAAAATCTGAATTTCTCTATTCTCTCTCCCACTTCACCTTCTTCAAACATGATGTATATACATCGATTTCAGTTGATTTCTGTCAATATCTACTGTTTTTAGCTTTTGGGGTCCCCTGTTTTAGGCCTTGCAATGGAGAAAATCCTTTGATTTCTGGAGTGGAGCATTTAATCTGTTGGGCCAGTTGTTTTGATGAGTTTGGTCTTGCATATTAGGTTTTTTTATTTATTTTTTATTTTTTATTTTTTCAGGAAGAGGAAAGGGCCAAGGGTATTTTAAGCATTTTGAAAAACATAGAGGACCAAGTCGCCGGAAAACTCACGTTGTCGCAAGATGTCCTGATTTGAAATGTAAATGGAAAACTTATGCCCCGATTTTAAATGTAAGCATTTTTTTGTCCTGATTTGAAATTTGGGAAAAACTTGAGCCCCATTTTGAATTTTTCCCTAAAAGTTAAAGAAGAGAAGGAATAGGGGAGAGGAGGAGAGGAGGAGGAGGAGAGAGGGAAGGGGGTGGGGTAGAGTAAAATAGCACAAAAAGAAAAAAAAATTCTACTCTTCAATTTATCCAAGTTGGGGAGGGTAGAACAAATTGGCATAAAGTGGGGTAAAATGCCTACTTTATGTCCCAGTGAAAGTTGACTCTTCCCTCTCCCTTTTCCATCTAAATTCCGAACACCCAAGTAAAATTTTATATCACATCAATTTAACTATTCTTTTACTTTTATCCAATTTATTATTGTTTTACTTCTTCCATCCAAACACCTTTAAGTAAAACTGTCATATCAATTGATTCCTTACTCTCCTTCTATGCTACTTTTGCCAGACAAACCAGCCTAGGTTGCAATAATGTGCACCTTCCAAAGGATCGTGGGGTTGATTAGAGTTTTTTTTTTTTTATCGATAACAAAGGAATTTTATTAAAGAGAGACAATTACAACCATAGTTACCTGATTCGGTTAGGCAGCCTTCGAATCCCGTCCCATTCGAATCGAACAAATCGCGGATGGATTCGGGGTCTTGAGAAAATAGAGTTTGTTGTAGTTCGTAGAGAAGAGGGTGCAATAAAGGTGCTACAGTCTTTTCCTATGGCCTCTTCCTATGGTCTCTGTGCGAGAGAAAATGGAGCAAGCTTTTAATACAAGGTGGTACAGCAGTAAAGCAGTTACCTTTCTACCGGTCCCTTGGTATGAGAAGAAAATGGGCTTCTCTCTATTAACTATGGGACATTTCCAATACCTATCCAATGTACTACTTTCTTGTTTTACTAAAACATGTATTGCTTTCTCTTTCTCTCATCTCAATTGCCTCTTCCCAAGAGAAAATGGTGGATATTTAATGCCTCCAAGTCCTTTTAGAGTTTTAAATATTAGATATATGAGAAATTAGCAGGGCCCATAGTGCAGGCACTTATTAGAAATCCAAATCAGTGAAAATGATTGTTCTTATCTTTTATTGGATTCAGCAAATTTTTACATAAAATAAACTTGGGCCTGCCATAAGATTAATTACATATAGAACACTTGATTTAATAATAAAAAAATATACACGCTTTTATATTGGCGAATGTGATGATGGGACATTCTTTTATCAAATTGAAAATTCTCATCATGCTTATTAGTGGAAAGCATGTATTATTACAACTCAAATAGCTTACCTACCATAGTTATGACAAGGATTTGACGATGATGATATAGATCTTTATATATCCACTTGTATCTATTTTTGTGAAATATTATTATTTATATATATTTTAAATTATCTGAAGTTTTATTAAAATATTTACATAGATATTTAACTTGACTTACGAACTAGAATATCGAACTAATTGAATTTGAATTGCGAATCGAGCGAATCGAAAAACGAATTAAGTAAACCTACTCCATCGATTTTTCGAATTTGGCTGAGAGTCGAACTTCGAATTGCGAACTCGAATTCGAATTAGTCGAATCGCGAATCAGGTAACTATGATTACATCACGGCTAAAACAACTAGAAGAGCAACGTTCAAAGTATTGCCCGTACAGGATAAATGTACCAGCCACAAACTACAAAATAAAGGCACTCAAATTGCAAGATCTATCTACCCCTTGCTTACCTAAACAATCTGCCATCCCATTTGTTGATTAGGGAGTTTCCTTTTCATTTTGGTGGACTTTGAGGGTTTAAGAGGGGATGGTTAGGAATGTAACTTTGGTAGGTTCAATCATAAAATTTTGTTTTTGTTGCATAAGGTATAATGCTCTTATATCTATGTTTTTCCTTCTCATTTTGGTTATCATTATTTTAAAATTAAAATGATAATTTTATAATCAATTACGTTCTTAAGTATCATTGTGTCCAAGTATGGGGTGGTTCCAAAAAGAGTACATAAGTATAAGTTGTCTAGTTTGTGGGCTGTCATTTCTAGTTTTGGGGATGAGTCAAATAGTAGGGGGGAGGTCTTTGTTAAAGGTTTGGGTTTCTGTGTGGGAGAGGGGTATAGTGTCCGTTTTTGGTTTGATGATTGGGTGGGAGTTTATCTTTTACGCTTTTTGTTCCCTGCTATGTTTAGGGTTGTTCCCAATAAAGAGGCTTCAGTGTTTCGTTTGGGAGGGAATGTGGTGTCTTGGAACATTAGCTTTAGGAGGGCCCTTTGTCAGTCGGAGTTGGTGGTTAGTGAGTCATTGTCCAGTCTTTGTTCTAATATTTTCTTATGCAGGGAAGCAAATGACTTCCGTATTTGGAAGCCTCATTTTGCAGGCTTGTTGTCTTAAAGGTCATTCTATTGGGAGATTGATCCTTTAAGTGCAGTTACGTCTCTTTATGGCTTATGCAACTATGTGGATGGGGCTTGTTCCACCTAGAGTGGAGGCTTTTTGCTGGTTGGTAGTGGCGTGCAAAACCTCGACAACAGATGCTTTTAGAAGAAGGGGGTTGGTGTTGGATTCCATTTCAGGGGAGGGAGATGGAGTCTATTGATCACTTATTCATTCACTGTGGTGTCGCTTTGTCTATTTGGTGATTCTTCCTCAAAAAATGCTGTGTGAGTTGGTGTCATCCCGTTCATTAACGATGGTGTTTGAAGCTTAGAGGGGGACTCTGATGGTTGAAAATGCCAAGATTTTATTGAGAACTATTCCTCTTTCCATTCTTTGGTCAATTTGGAAATAGAAGAATGATAGAATCGTCAATAGGAAAGAATCATCTTGTGAGGATGTATTATCAGTTGTTCTCTTGAGGATTGCTAAATGGGCATGTGCTAGGAAAGAATTTTAAGATCTTAAGATAGATGACTTTCTGCAAAATTGGGGAGCGTGTTTGAAGATGGGTGTTGTAAAGAAAAGGGTAGAATCTTAGGGCATGTTTGTGTAACCCATTTCCACAGAAAAGGTACCCCTTTTCTGTGGAAAGGGAGTTTTTCACGTGTTTGGTGTTACAAAAGCCCGTGGAAATGGTTTTCCACCACGTCAGACTTTTCATCGTCAAAGTTGGAATTGCGTTTCCGATTGGGGGGTGGGTGTGCGGGTCGGACTTCCAGTTCTGCAGAAAACCCCCCTGCTATATAAAGCACTTTTCTTCACTGCTCCTCGAAATCGAAAAAAAAAACCAAACTGTCTTGCTCTGGCGATTTCCATCTCGATCACCATCATCTCAGGGGATCTCCACTTCTGATCCGATGCACAAACAAGAGGGATTCAGATCCGATTCTTGTTGGGCCACACCTTCTAATCGGAGCACAAACAGAGAGGGAAGCTTTATATCTTGACCTATGGAGACAAAAAAAAAAAGGGTTTCTGATCTCTCACTTTTTTTTGACAGGAAAATGGTATTTGTAGTTAGGTTTGGGAATGGGGATTTGAGGTGGAATGATCTCTCGTTCTTGCAGTTAGGTTGCAGTTAGGTTTGGTAATGGGATGATCTCTCTCGTTCTTGGATTGGAGCAGTAGGTTTGGGAATGGGATGATATCTCTCGTTCTTGAATTTGAGCTAGGTGGGTGGGGATTTGTAGTTGTTGGTGGTGGTGGTTTTCAGGTTACTGGGTGGTCGGTTGATGGTTTTGGGGTATGATGGTTGGGCGGGGCGATGTGGTGGTTTACGGCTTCGGTGTGACGAGGGCTTGATCCAAGGACGATCATGATGATGGCCAGGTTGATGATGAGGAGGTGGTGATGATGAATCCACAGCCGCACCAAGCACAATAAGCACCAATTCATTGAGGAAAAAAAAATTACACCAAACATGAATTCCCAACTTCCATTGAAATCTATTTCTATGGTATTCATTTACCATGGAATTTGCTGACGTGGCAAATTCTTCATTCCGTGGAAAAGGCTTGTACACAAACGTGCCCTTAGTATTCTCCACTATGTGGAGTTCTAAAATTCAATGTAGACAGAATGGCAAAAGGAAAACCATGGTTGGCTGGTATTTGAGGCGTTCTTATAAATCACAAGGGGGAAGTCATGTATATGTTCTCTAAACATGTAGGGATCAAAGTCTCTAATGAAGCGGAAGTTTTGGCTATCCTAGAAGCTCCACATTTGTCATACCTCTTTCCATCATTACCTTATTTTGGAGAGTGATTCAGCTAATGCTATATCTTGGGTGAAATCGTTGATAGGGCCATGGAAAATGCAATTCCTCTTCAATAAGGATGCTAACTATTATGCGTTGATAGTTTTAAAGAGAGTGAGAATACGGACACAGGAATTATTTAGAGAAGAGATTGATCTGGTGGAGAATATCTGGATTCACTTAACAATAGTTCTATCCTTATTTTATAATCTATACAGGCTGTAATCAAGGGAGAAAGTACATCTAATTACATCAAATTAGTATTCAGTGATTAATGTTTGCTTGCTTAATCATAATCCTCAATAAATTGCTAATTTAAAATAATGTTAGTGTCTTTAATGTACACTTATGAAGGTGGTCCTTTGATGGTTATGGTGCTCCCAAGAGCATATGTCTTCATCTCACCCATGGTTTAAAAGGACGGATTCGGGAACTGACTCGCTCATGGTTGAGTCCGAGTCGACTCGGCCGAGTTGGGTTGGGTCCCAATAAAAAACCCCAAAAAATAAAAAAAATTAGAAAAAAAATTCTAGGAAGCTCTCTATATATTTAGATTTGTTGAATCTTTATGTAACGATAATTGATCTTTCCTATTTTTGAATTACTTAGGTGTTTTTTTACCAAAGAAAAACGACTTACTTCGGTGTTTTATTCGAGGCTTTTGAAATTAGTTATTATGTGTAGGAAATTATATTAACACTCGAAGAGAAATACAACAAACAAGCTTATTAATAATATATTCATAGGAATTAGGAAACCATAGTCTACTATAAAGTCTATATTCTTGCAAGATGGAGGATGATGTGGGCATTCGTGCACAATACATCTCTATCTCGCAGGAATCCAATGTTTTATTTTCATTAAAAAAGAAAAATCACAATAATGCCCCTGTATAAATAAATATGAAGTAATGCACTTCAAGTCCCTTATAAAAGAACGGAAAAGTAATTTTCTAGTAATTATGTTTTTTTTTTTTTTTAAATTATGGAAATCTTTGGTGATAAGAGGTTCTTTGTAATTTCTAAAAAATAGTGAATAATATAAATAAAGTGTCAGAGCTTGCCATAACTTGGGCTTATGACCTATCCTCATAGTTCTCTTTAGATTCTCTTCTCAAAAAATCTTCTTTTTAACTTCTTTAATCTTTCAAGTTTTTAACCTAGTTTTCTTGTGGATTAAGAGTTTCCACTTGGTATTATAGCAAACAATCAGCAATCCTCATACTTCTTGTTTTTTACTCAACAAAGTGGGCCGGTTGAATTGGAAAATCGGCATTTACTAGAATGTACTCGTGTTACTTCTGTGGTTTGGGTCCTCCATATGAGGAACATAATCTCAAAAATGTGTTTCTTAGGTTATTCTCACTCTAAAAAAGGGATATAAATGTTACCGACTGACTAAGAAGTGTCTCAGAAGATGCCATCTTTTAGGAAGAAATCCCACGCTTCTCTTCTTTGGGTGAAAATGTTGAAAATGAAGAAGTGTTCATTGTTGAGGAGCTATTATGATGCAGCCCGACAGCAGAATAGGGCCCGCAGGCCCCTCTGATGGACCATCTAATGGGGTCCACTTGATTCCTGATTCAATCAGAGATCCATATCTATCTAAATTAGTTAGTTGCTTAATAAGAACAGCTTTCTAAAATTCTATTTTGAGTAGGATTAAGTATGTTACTATTTTTAATGTTCTGGTTAGTTTAGAAGTAGTGTCTTCTATATAAATAGAAGAACCTTCATCTTGTGGAGGCATGCATTATTCAATTAAATTAATCAACGTGAGTTTTTCCTGGCTTTACAAAATACCTCATCAACTCTGGTGTAATCAAACATAGCAACTTCCCGTCTGATATCATTGCGCAATCCATCTCTATATCGAGTGATAGTGAGGCGATCATCTGTTTTCAAATTACAACGGACAATATATTCGCGAAATTTGTTTGTATATTCTTCCACAGATAGATTGCCTTGCTGGAGAGTAAGATATTCTTGGTGCAGTGTGTCAATGTAATCAGAAGGAAGAAAATTGTTCTTGAGCCTTTCTTTCATGTTGACCCATCTAATAATGGGCTGTCCCAAAGCAAGTTCATTATTTTCAACACCATACCACCAGATTCTAGCAGGACCCTTAAGTTTAACCTTCATAAAGGCTATCCGCTGCTCATCATTCATGTTATACCAAGTAAAATAATCTTCCAGGGAATTAAGCCAATCAACAAAAACTTTCGGACTGACATCTCCAGAGAAATCAGCAACATCAATTTTGACTTTCTTCGTGATATCATCAGTGTGTTGTGCAACCATGGGACCCTGGGTGTCTCGTTCAGCAATGAGACGCTGTACAAAGTCACGCATGGACTCACGTTGCTTAATCCTTTCTGCTTGGATGGGTGTGACTATTTGTGCGGAAGTGGACGACCCTTCCTTTGCAACCAACTGGGTATTTTGCAATTCAATAAGTGCAGTCTCTACTGTGCGTAGACGATCCATTACTTCGTCCATATCTTGGCCCAGTTTGAATAATTGTTCATCACGTTCTTTGTCAGTGAGCCAATGACTGAGATTGTCACCTCTTCTAGGCATGGCTGGAATTTTAATTTTAATTAAATTTTTTTTTTTTTTTACTGGGCTGGGTCGGGTCTGGACTCAAATTGGGCCCGGACTAAAGGCAGGCCCAAAACTCAGGCCCAATTCAGTTTTCACACAGAAAACGTGTGGAAAGGAAAAGGGCTTCTCCTTGGGTTCTGCGCGCAGGGAAAATAAAAGAGAATGGCTGAGAGGGACCTTACTGTTTCGAAACACAGGAAGGAAGAATGAAGAGCTGCCTTCGCTGGGAGATAGCAGAGGACGATGGTAGCAATTGACAATGGGAGGAAGAAGAGAACGATGGCTGCAGGCGAGGTGGTGGATTGGCTTGCGATGGGGTTAGATGTCGAAGCGGAGCTTCCCGACAGAGCACGATAAGTGGAGGTGGGTGCGACGAAAGTGGAGAGGCTTCGCTGCTGGTCAGGCGGACGTCGGTGCAAGGTAGCTTCTTTCGACTTATTTTTTTTTTCTGCTGCAACTTCTCTCTCTCGATTTCTCCCCCTTTTTTTTTTTTTTTCTGATGGGTGGGTTTCGACGAGGCTAGAGGGACGAAGGCAGAGCGTGGGTGCCTTTGGGTTCAATGGGGGCTGATGGCTGGCTTTTGGGTGTTGGTAATGCAGACGGAGGGTTTGGGTTTTTTTTTTTTTTTTGGGCAGATGATAGGTTACTGTGAGATGGGAAGCGACGAGGTTGAGGAACAAAGGCAGGGGCTGTTTTGGTTTTAGGGTCTGAGATGGGAGAAGGGAGATGGGGAATGGTTCTGTGTTGGGTGAAGGGGAAGGGCTGTTTGGTGATTTCGGATGAGGGGAACAGTGAATAGTCCGGTGGGGTTTGAGTTCAGTGGTGCAGAGGTTTTCGGTAGCAGTGGACGACGGATTAGGGTTTGGGAAGGTGGGATTGGGTTTCGGTAATGCTGGGAGGTGGTGGATGGAATCCGAGGAAGACGATTGTTCCCCCGGCGACCAAATCTGGGCTCTGATACCAATTTGGCGCAGCCAGACAATCTCGATCGAGAAGTGTAGACCAATCTCAGTGATGAGATTGATCGAATCCAAAGGATTCCAGCCCTAGGGCACAAAACCAGCCATAACACTGTAAGAGGAAAAACTCACGTTGATTAATTTAACTGAATAATGCATGCCTTCACAAGATGAAGGTTCTTCTATTTATATAGAAGACACTACTTCTAAACTAACCAGAACATTAAAAATAGTAACATACTTAATCCTACTCAAAATAGAATTTTAGAAAGCTGTTCTTATTAAGCAACTAACTAATTTAGATAGATATGGATCTCTGATTGAATCAGGATTCAAGTGGACCCCAATAGATGGTCCATTAGAGGGGCCTGCGGGCCCTATTCTGCTGTCGGGCTGCATCATATTATGCCTGTTCTTTTCTAATTTCGAAAGTCTTATCTTATTGACAAACCAGAATAAAATCATATGAAAGTATATTCTTGAAGAATGAAAAAAAAGTGTTCCTGTTCTGCCTTGGTAGCAAGCTATGGTCGAAGAACTGGTAGCTCTTGATAAGATTCACACTTTAGAATCTTATTGCTCTTCCTCCTTGCAAACCAGAATAAGAGCATATGAAAGTATTCTCGAAGGATGATGTTCATCTGTTTGACATTGGCAGCAAGCTATGGTTGAAGAACAGGCAGCTCTTGATAAGAATCACACTTGGAATGTCATTGCTCTACCTCCTGGAAAATCTGTTATAGGCTGTAAGAGGATCCATAGGCTCAAAACCAAGGCAGATGCCGCAGTTACAAATATAAGGCTTGTCTTGTTGCCAAAGGGTATAATCAAGAGTATGTAGTTGATTTTGTGGAAACCTTACACCAATTGCTAAAATGGACACTGTTTGCACTCTTCTGGTGGTTTTTGCAACTCAAAAATAGCAGTTCTACCAAATCGATGTTTAAAATGCTTTCATGAGTGGGTTCATCTCTGAAGAAATTTACAGTAAACCTCTCCTGGTTTGCCTTATCCTTCTAGCCTTGTTTGTTGTCTTCGTCGTGCCTTTTGGGTTAAAGCAAGCTCATTGGGTCTGGTTTTTCAGATTTAGTGTGGCCATTTGGAGCATAGGCTTTGCAAAAAGCCATTCTGATTCAGCCTGATTTTATCGTAATGCACCTTGAGGGTGTGTTTGCCACTTTGCCTGCTTCTTTATGTTGATGACATGATAATCACTGGGAGTGATTGTTATGGGATTCAATCATTGATGGAATTTCTGCACACAATTTTGATATGAAAGG
The DNA here is from genome assembly GCA_003546025.1 of Camphora micrantha. Lineage (NCBI taxonomy): Eukaryota > Viridiplantae > Streptophyta > Magnoliopsida > Laurales > Lauraceae > Camphora > Camphora micrantha. The sequence continues at coordinate 45,810,398 of QPKB01000003.1, read as the reverse complement.
GTTGGGATTCCTCCATTATTTTCTTGGCATTGAAGTCACAACCTCATCTAAAGTTTTACTTATTACACAAAAGAAATATATCTGTGTTATGGTTCTTGGGTCTGTCTAACTGATGATAAGACAGTGGCTATAGCTCGGGACCATAATGCTAAATTAGGCGTTTGAGATGGAACTTCTCTTCTTTATGCAACTCGGTATAGTAAAGTTGTTGGCAGCCTCATAATTTAACTATTATCCATTTGGATATTGCCTTTGCCATTTATAACATTAGTAAATTTATTCTTGCTCTTGCTACAATACATTAAGCAGCTGTATTGTTCATTCCATGGTTCAAAATAGCGGTCGCTACACTACATTATCGATTGTAGCAGTGGAGTTTGCTACACTATTATGAAAATAGTGGCGCTACAGTCTAAAACCCAGAAAAGCTATGTAGTTCCAACTTAAAAGTTTGTTTTTCATATTTCTTCTCCTCAGTAACCTTTTTTGAGTTATCTTTACCCCTGCATTATTCCAAAATACTAAAAAAATACAAGATTGGTTGCCACACAAGATTCAGATTTTTTTTGCCCACTTAAAAAACTCGCACCGCTACATTGTTACGTATCGCCCGCTACGTAGTGTTTTGGCCATTGGCAGCTATACTTGCCGCCACTGCAATTTTGATCCTTGGTTCATTCTTCAGTATCTTCGACACACTTTTGACATAAGGAGTGATCTTTCCTGCTTCCAGCTCTTTTCTTATTCCTTATTCAGATTTTGATTGGGCAAATGACATCAATGATCCTCCATATACTACAGGATACTGTATTTTCCTTGGCAATTCTCTAATCTCCTGAAAAAGCAAGGAGCAACCTATTATCTCTCACTCTTCTGCCAAAGTCGAATATCATACTCTTGCTGATGTTACAGTTGAAATTATTTGGCTTCATCAACTTATCCTGGAAATGCACAGTCATAGTTTTCAGCTCACCTTCCTTTACTGTGACAGCACTAGTGCTAGACACATTGCCTGCAATGTCTAAAGTGATGTGTTTCATGAATGCACCAACGATCATAAGATTGATTGTCACTTATTTTGCCAACACATTCGTCAGTGCGTCGTCATTCTTTATCTCATAGCTTCCACTGATCAGCTGGCTGAGCTCTTTGCCACATCTCATTCGCCTCGATGCACTTGTATGTATCTTTAGGGTAAGTATAGTTAGTCAGGAATAATCTTTTTGTAACATGTATCAATAGAATAAGCATAGTTAGTTAGAAATGCTCTCCAAAACATCTCTTTTTTTTCCCACTGCTGTTGTGGACGGTGGGGAATGAAAATCTTGCACTGTCCACTTGTGGATGTCCCTGATGGTGAAAAATTTCCCCTTTTATTATTAGAACTATTTTAGTCGCTCCTAAAACGCTATGGTGATTATGAATGAGTTTGTTTGGTTGGTGAGTCTCTTCATTGCTATCATATTCTCTTGCAGTTGAGAGGGAAGGTTTTTGACTTCTATACCAAATTAGTTCCATTATGTGTGTTGCTTTCTCTTATTTATTTATTTATTTTATGTTATGTTTTTCGTTTTTCCATTTGTGGAGCCTTTGTATGAGCTTAGACACCCAGGTTGTTTATTTTTTTGTGGGTAAAAACCCAGGTTGTCTATGGAGAAATGCATAACTAGCTTTTTTCTTGTTGTGATTGCCAACGGTTTCATTTTGATGAACTGTGGAGGCCGTAGACTATTACATTGAAATTGGTTATTTTAATGAAGTACCAAATTGTAGAGCTTTCTAATGTTCTCAATATCTCTGTAATTCGATTTAATGTTCTTAATATAATTGGTTTAACGTTAAAATTTTGATCCAACTGGCATTTTCTCTTGTTCTTATTTTTTTAAAGGAACTTTTAAGTCTTCACTTCTTTTTCCAAGGTTCGTTTAGATCAATGGTTTTTTTTTTTTTTTTTTTTGGTTGTTGTTAAATGTTTTGATATGCATGAATATTTGATGCTCAGGGAGGTAGCCACACTTTCTCGCTTGCAACATCAACATGTTGTCCGCTATTATCAGGTATGCGTCATTTACATATTCTTGAAAATATCTATTTGTTTGCTTCTTTTGGTATGGCATTTGTAAGTCGATTTCAATGACGATTAAGCATTAGGTTTTACTTGGGTTTGTGGCATTTAAAAATAAGTGCTTTTGTTGGGTATCACTTGGTATGATTTTGCAATGTGAATCATAGATTTTGACCTAGTGGGTTGACTAGGATCCCAAGCAATTCGACTCAACCTGTACTCATACTTTCTCTCTATGTCAAGTTGAACTCAGCTTGGATGAGTTGTGGGTGACACCTGGTTGACTTGTCTGGTTTTCTTTTGACTCTAACTTGACCTACAAGGCATTTTATAGCATTACATATAAAAAAATGCATGTAGTATTAGGGATGTAACAAAGCTCAAGGATCAAGTAACTAAAGCTTGAGCTTAGCCCATTGCTAGTTTCATCTTTTTTTGTTTAATATTTCCATATATATATATATGTCATGATTTTCTTTTTTGATAACGGTAAAATTTATTGCTAAAAGAAGAAAAAGAACGATAGACTACAAGAAGAAAACCCCAATAAACCAAAAAAAATCAGCTAAACATCAAAATGAATAAAGTACGGAAAACTCCCTTTTTAGCAAGAGCATCCGCCATGACATTAGCCACTCGAAAGATATGGTAAAAAGAAGCACCCAATCAACTAGAGATATCTTGTACCTCCTCCACCCAATCTAGTACCCTCCATGGAATAGAAGTTTCCCTAGAACCCTATTGAATAGCTGAGTAAGAATACCTTCCAGTAACAACATTGATGCTTTTCAAAGTTAACAACTTACGACAACCAATAAGAAGAGCATAAACTTCTGCATCATTAGCACTTAGAGAGTCCACATGCCTCGAGAAATTTCTTAACACGCTACCTTTCCAATCCCTGGTAACTCCTCCAATACCACCCCTTTGCGAAGAGTGAAGAAAACTACCATCAAAGTTTAATTTGAAAACACCATTGGGAGGAGTTGTCCAGAGATTTTTCTGAACAAAATTAACCTAGCGACCCCCCTTAGAAAAAAAACTGGCCAAGATCTAGAAAGATCTTCCAAATAGACTCCTAAAAACTCTCTCTGCTTCACCACCCATTTCGAGACCTATGATGCGCAGATACGGCATGGATATGGATAGGAAACGCCATAGACACGTCAAGGACAAGGATTTTACACATAAAAAGTGAAGTATCGGATACAATACGACACGATACGTTGCCCATTTCGAAGTATCCATGCATCATAGTCCGAAACAGACTAGACAATCAATTCAGACTAGACAATCAATTCAACCACCTATTTTACAGGTTTACTAGTATTTTGAAAAACTCTATTATTTATTTTCAACCAAAGCTTCCAAATGGTACCATACAAAGCTGCTATCCATAATCCTTTCACGAAAGAATTTACATCCATACCGCCACTGAATGAAAAGATCTTCAACAGATCTAGGCATAACCCAATTTATTTCAAACATGTTAATGATAGCAGACCAAACACCATGAGCAAAAGGACAATGAATCAACAAATGATGGACCGTTTCCTCATCATTCCAGTAGAAAGGACAACCATTAACAATAATATGCTTCCTTTTCTTGAACTGGTCAATAGTAAGGATTTTGTGATTTCTACAGCAAAAAACTAGAACTCTTGGTGCAATGGAGCTGATCCAAAAGTTTTTCCAACCTCCCACCCTTGCATTGTCGTCTACTAACACATTATAAAAAGATTTGACAGAGAAATGACCTTTAACATCAGGATTCCGTAATCTGACATCTGATTTTCAACATCAGGGTAGAATCTTGTAAAGGCTTCCAATCAAACTAATGGGCCTTTAATCCTTAATCAAACTGGCTCCATCCTTCATAGGAATCAAAGAAATAAAAGTGGCACCCAATTCTCTTGCTATAACACCATTCTCATGAAACTGGTTGAAAAAAATTAGCAAGTCATCTTCTGACATATTGCAAAAATGCTGAAAAAAGATGATTGGAAAGCCATCGGACCCAGAGCACGATCATCACCTAACCCAAACACAGCATACTTTATCTCCTGTGAAGTAAAATGAGCTTCGAGAGAACCAGCTTTCTGATTAGAAAGACATGTAAAAGAAACACCATCCATAATTGGTCTGGATCTATTATCATCTGTATAAAGATTCTGGAAGAATTGAACAATTTCTCATTCTACATCAAATTTAGAGTCCCAAACCTTTCCTCTAGCAGATATTGCTGTTATACGATTGACACAACGGAGGGCACTATCAACCTCATGGAAAAACTTTGTATTCCGATTTCTGGCTTCTAACCCATCTATTTCTAGACTGTTGTTTCCATTTAAGCTCCTCTTGAAAAGTCAAACGACTATATTCTTCATGAAGTTGAGATCTATGAACACGGTCTTCCGAAGATAAAAGCCCTATTTCTTTCTTACCATCAAAGGATTGAATATCTACTAACAAACAACTCTTCCTCTAATAAACTACCAAAAACATCCTTCCTCCAACATTTCATCTTCTTTTTAAGGAACTTTATTTTTTAAGCTAGTTGATATCCCATCCATCCACTGAGAGATATAGAAGACCACCACTCTTTTACGTTATCTGTGAACATATTTTTCAAAATCGGAATCGTATCGTAAATCGCTCATACCCATGAATCGAATTGAATTGCGAATTGTATCGTGAATTGTAGGATATTTTATTTTAAAAGAAAAAGGAAAAAGTAATTATTCATAACCATCTATTTTTCCATTTATAATAGTATAAATATAATAACAAGTAAGTCTATCATACAATCATATCAAGAACATCGTGACATATTATTTTATATAGTAGAATAAGTTTAAAGTATTAATATAGATTTTTTATTATCTTTAAATCAGAATATAAAAATAAAATAAAATCTAAACCATCAATCTTACACAGTAGGATATCTCTTAAAGTTAAGAAAGTGTTCATGAAGAAAAAAAATCAAAATAGATTAAAAAAAGAAGAAGATATAAACAAGCACCATACAGATAGTAGAATGCTTTAGTTAAATGCATGTTCTTTATTCATCTTTGAAACCTTATCAAAGCCGTAAAAAAATTCTTACAAGGTTTCGTTAACTACTAAATAGCCTTTTAAAAATACAAGTGATAAAAGAAAGAGAGAATAAAGAAAGAAAAAAGGTAAAAGATTATTAATATTAGCAAATTGGCTATAGCCATTCACGCTTAGTCGAATCGCTTGAATCGTAAGATTCAGTGAAACAAGTATCGAATCGTTGGATTCATACATGAATCCTAAGATTCATTTGTAAATGGGATTTATTACATAGATACGAATCGTTTACCTTAAAATTCGATATACGAATCGGGATTCGGGATACGAATCGTAGGATTCGGATAACTATGTCTGTGAACCCCTTCTCCAATAGCCACATGATTTTCAAATCTAAAAGGAGGAGGGCCCCAATCTTCAATACCTGTCTTGAGCAGTAAAGGACAATGGTTCGAAATAGGACTATGCAACACTCTTTGAACACAATCAGGAAAAACATCTAACCAGTCCGTTGACACTAAAAACCAATCCAGCCGACTCATAATAGGATTCTCTTGCATATTTGACCACGTAAAATCAGCTCCTCTCAAAGGAAGATCGAATAGATCATGATGTATGATCCAGTCATTGAAGTCCTTCATCACCGGAGAAAAAGAGCAACCCCCTCGCTTTTCCTTCGGAAATCTTATGACATTAAAATCTCCTCCAATCACCCATGGCTTATTCCATAAGCTAACAATTCCTTTAAGCTCAGCTAAAAAAACTGCCTTTTCACTAGTATTAATGGGCCCATAAACAGAAGTAGCTACCCAAAGAACATCACGTCTAACATCCTTCAACAAAACAGAAACTGAATATTTCCCAACCAATTCATCCAACTTATACCAGTAATCTCCATTCCACACTAACAAAATACCGCCAGAAGCATCCACTGAAGGACACATTGCATATTGAAAATTCAACCAAGGTTAGTATGCCCAGTTGAAGCACGATCCTCACCTGCAAACAGAGAGAGACATTTTGGGCCCCATCTTAGATCCCGTCGGATCCTCACCTCCTATATTAAGAAGAGAATGGGCTTCAATTGAAAAGGGATTTTCCACAAGCCCAGGCGAGTCCTTTATTCAAAAAATTAGACTCTGGTATGGCAGATATTGACCTCATGATTTCTCCCTGGTGTGCGACGAATGGGGCTTTTCTTCTTCATTGGCGATTTTTGACCACAGATTCATTGATTCATTTAGCAACATTCATTCTAGCATCTTCTTTCACACACACTGTTGCCAAATTTACTCCGGAAAAAGTTGTATTTGCCAAGATGAGTGGGATTTATATTATATTGACACATTTATCATATACAGGCTTCAGTTGAAAGTAATCATGCACATATTAATAATAGGTATATTTATATAAAACATATATTAATTCAACCTGGCCAGTCTTTTACCGCCGATCTCAAGCCTGTATAAAGGAGGAGGGTTACGTTAGGTTGGTGATTCTACACGCCAACTTAAAAAAAATTAGGATACGGATACGGGTACGGGTACGACATCACTTAAGATATATTTCTGAATTATATTTATTAAAAATAATATATATATATATATAGAAAATATAAAAAAGAAAAATATTTTGAAAAATTTAAAAATAAAGCTAGTCTCAAGCCTTGCCTTTTTATAAAATTTGCTCCAAGCGCTAGTCTAATTTTATAAAATTTACCCTTGGCCTATTGCCCAGCCCATTTAACAAATCTGCCCAAGGATAGCCCGGACCAAATCCTGCCTTTGCCCTTTATTTTTTCTGAATCCCGCCACAACCCCAAGACCCAATTCCACGCGTCCCTTTTAATATCTCCTTGCTTTTCCCATAAGTCAAATGAAAAGGTAAAAGAAAATGGAAAGAATGAAAGAAAGAGGAAGAAAGGAGGAGGAGAAAAAGAAGATAAGAAATGGAGAGGAGGATCAGGCAAACAACGGCAGCAGACGTGACAGCAGTTGGAAACTGATCAACGGCTGGCAACTGAAGAGCGGCGGCAGCAGAGGACGGCGACATCAACACCATGGCACAGGTAGATCTTGGCCCGTAGGAAAACAGGTCACTTTAGGGTTAACCTGCCTAACTCACATGACCCATATGGATTATCAGGTCCTAGTGGTTCTTGGCTTCTTTCTTTAGATTTAGACCATTGATTTGGCCCCTAGTTATAATTAGAGCCTTCCTCCTAATCTAATGATGCAGGGATACTTTAAAACGGGCAACGTATCGTGTCGTATTGTATCCAATACTTCACCTTTTATGTGTAAAATCTGTGTCCCTGCCGTGTCTATGGTGTGTCCTTGCCATATCCATGCTGTATCCATGCTTCATAGCTCCTAATCTGATCTGGTCTCCAACTAAACCTTGGGTCCCTACCACAGAGCTATATCCTAATATGGGTACCTTTCAACCTATGGTATACTCTTTAAGTCTTTCAACAAGGTACCAAAACAACTCGGATGAGTTTGTGCCGTTAAAGAAAGATTTATAATGAATTTTCTTTATCCAACGATTCCAATATTGACATATTTCTAAAATTATGAAAAACCGTTGAAGTTCCTAGATTTACAAATTAGTCCTTCTTGGCGCTAAACATGTTCTAATTGCGCCCAAATCAAAGCCTTGCCCTAATTCCCAAATTGGAGGTCTATTTCCCTTAATTCAATTAATCTCATTATTTAATTCACAAATCAAAATAAATATTATTTAAATATTCTGATTTGGTTCGGGATCTTACACTGCTCTAAATATGGGTTTTTGTTACTTAGGAGTGTCGCTGTTGAATCTAGCCCACCATATCTGTTGCAGTTTTAAATATAGCGTAAGACTTAAAACTTATGAGTCCAAACTAACACCTACTAGTTACTGAAAGTTAAAGCTTGTATAACTTTCAATCACTTGGAGATATCTTACAATAGTTGCCTATTGTAGCTAAAGTCCTAAAGTCATAATTGCTGTCTTTATAGCCTTGACAATTATTTTTGGAGATTACTATTTCCTACAGATCATTCGTCGGCAAATGATATCATATGTACATTACAATAATGTTGTGAGAGTTACTGCTTCTGGAACTTTATCCTCAGTTCTACATTTAACCTTAAATTTTTTGATAAATTTAGCTTGTTATTTGAGGAGGGCTGTATTTGTGACTTAGAGATTTTACTTTCTGTAAACCTGTTTTGTTGGGCTAATTGCCAGGCGTGGTTTGAAACTGAAGTTGGTGGTTATTATGGAGATACCACATCCGGTTCCTGGACTGCTCGAAGCTCCTCCTGCAGCTACAAGGGTGAAAGCTCAACAAATGCCCATGGTAATGACAGCAAGCAAGAATCCACTTACTTATACATACAAATGGAGTATTGCCCACGGTAAGTATTTTCTCTTTCTTTTTGTTTTTCCCTTTCTTGCTCCTAGCTACTTTTATCATATGACATTTAAATACTACTTCTGTATGTATTCCATAGTTTTTAATTTCATTTCGGACCCTATTTCAATCTGGTCTCCAAAATGAAATGTTTTGGCGAATTCAGAATTTTGGTGAGAGCTACATTTTTGAAAAATAAATAAAACCAAAATATACATATATCCTAGAAAAACAAAGAATATAATATAGAATATAATTTATGCATTTAATTCACTATGATAAAACAAGATTATAACATATAGGGGATTTTACCGGAAAATCCCCTTTAAAGTGTTGAAGACAAAAAAGGCCCATAAACTAAAATATAGACCATAAAGGCCCTCCCGCTACTTATTTTTTTTATAGTGTTTTTGTTGTTTTCTTGAGCACCGATATTGCTACTCGTGTATAACGTGAGCAGCAATATCGCTGCCGTTAATGCAGGACCTAGGGTTAGGGCTTGCGGTGGAAGTGCTAAAAGCACAATGGGTGCCGAAGGACGTGTTCGAAGACACAATCAATCTCCGGAGAGATAATAAACGAGGATGCACCTCAATGGGAAAACTCAATTTCATTAATCAATAATTGAATAATTCTTTCCTACAATGCCATATAAATAAGAAAGGTAGCTTAAGCCCTAAGAAACCTACTTAAACTAGGAAACTAGAATCATATCATAATTACAATAAAATTAGAAACTATTGACATAAAAATAAATCCCTAAATCTATGTGGGCCCTACACATGTGGCCATGAGATCTACGCTGCATCATTCTCCCCAACTTGAAAAAGAACTCGACCTCGAGTTCGGAAAATATCCACTTGGATCAAAGATCAATTTGACGAACTTCCAATTTGTCGGTCGATCTATAACTACTTGGCACAGCTTCTTTTGGTGACTGGATTTTGCATTAATGCGAGATCGAATGAAGTGATGATTTAATTCTTGAATATTGGCCAGTTACACACATTCTCCAATTAGAATTGGCCGATCTCGAAGGACATAGTCAATATGAGGAACGTTGATGATGCGAACTTCTTTGACAATCTCCTGATTAATGGTCTTTTCATCAGATAGATTAATTTGATTTTCTGGAGGCGGGCTTGCCATAGGATCCATTAGATGATTAGACTCTTTAATGTTATCTTCATTGTCCGCTTCTTCTTGTTCCACTTGTAAATAATGAGACTCAGGTTCCTTTTCTTCATATTCACGTGAGGCATTCTCTATGAGTGGTTCCATTACTAGGACGTCTGTGATTGGCAAGAGACGTCTCTTCTTGTATCTTAGCTTTTCGGAGGTGATAACGCTTTATCAAGCGCTCAACATGGATCGCTTTCCAAAATGCTTTGTACATATCGTTGCATTCCTTCTCTACATTCTTCAATATACTTGGTCTCAAATCTTTTGAGAAAGTGATTGAAGTCAAGTGTATCTCCCAATTCACATAAATAATGTCCTTTCAAATTCATTAGCATATTCCTCGATAGATAATTTCCCTTGTGTCAAAGTAATATACTGCTCGTTGATGGTTTTTGTAAGACTGCTATTTATTTCAAGAAGTTGCAATTCCATCTTGTTTGACAATTCCATATGAACTTGATGCAAAGATTGAAAATTTTAATGCTCTTTAAAATTAAAATCAAACTGACCAGATGTGTAGATCTCACTGATTGGATTGCACATGTGAAGACGGATCGTCGATCGGAGTCCGGATGGAGAAGAGCTTGCTATTGGAAGATGGATGGCTGAAGATATATGGAATATGACGAATCTAGGCCCACTTGCTGATGAAAATATATTTCTACACGCTCCCTTCTATTCTCTCTCTCCTCTATTATTCTATTCTTCTTGCTGGGTAGGGGATGGGGGATGATTGGGTTTTGCTGGGATGCGATTTGGGTTTCGGGTTTGGTGATTTGAGGTTTGGGGAAAAGTTTGGATTTAGGATGTTGATGCTCAGGGATTGGGGCTGGGGGTTTGGGAAAAAGTATGGATTTGGGGTGTTGATGCTTAGGGATTTGGGCTAGGGATTTCAGAAAAATTATGGATTTGGGGTGTTGATGCTCTGGGGGATTTGGGATTGGGGCTGGGTGAACGGAAAGAGGGATAGGGTTAATCTCGCTGACGATCGAGGGATCGTTCGGCTCTGATACCAATTGATGCAGGCCTTAGGGTTAGGACTTGTGGTGGAAGTGCTAAAAGCACAATGATTGCTGAAGCACGTGTTCGAAGACACAATCAATCTCCGCAGATATAATAAATGAGGACGCATCTCAATAGGAAAACCCAATTTCATTAATCAACAACTGAATAATTCTTTCCTACAATGCCATATAAATAAGAAAGATAACTTAAGCCCTAAGAAACCTACTTAAACTAGGAAACTAGAATCGTTTCCTAATTACAATAAAATTAGAAACTATTGACATAAAAATAAATCCCTAAATCTATGTGGGCCCTACACATGTGGCCATGAGGTCTACGTTGCATCACTCGTGTCATCTTCTTTGCTCACATTCGAGTCTACTGCCAAGATTTGACGAAATTGATTCGCTCCCAGGGCTTCTGATTGTTCAGATTCTTTCCCAAAGATGAATCTCTCAGATTGGAACAAAACCTTGCTTTGAATTTGATAAGAAGAGAAAAAAAAAAGTGTAAAATCTTTACAAATTTCACGAGCTTCTCATTGAATTCATAAGTAACTTCAAAAAATCTAATTGGATTGAATCAAGTTCTTCACAAATCTTTCAAAGTCTCAATAAGGGTTAAAGCTTTCATAGTCTTTCAAATCTTTCAAAGTCGAAGTTGGAGCACTGGTTCAGATTTGCATAAACCAGAGGGGGTTGGAGGAAGGTGATGAATGCTGGTTGGCGTTTGTAGGTGAGCATTTGGCAGCGGTGACCAGGTTGCAAGTGGGTCAGTCAAGTTTGTTTGGTTGCTTGATTTGCAGGTTTGGAAATGATTTGAGAAAACAAGGTGGGTCCGTCCTTGGTTGAGTGGGTGAAGAATGAATATGGATAGTTGAGAAGAAGGTGATGTAGTGAGCAGCGATATCGTGCTCAAGTATGATATACAGAAAATAAAACTAGAATAGGGCCTTTGGGTCCTTTCCGGTGCATAAAAAATTTGAGGACCTTTTTGGCCTCCGCTGTGTTGAAGGGGATTTTTTCCGGTAATATCCCCTAACATATGAGTATAAACTTTAGGCAGTCTTACCATAATAAAGTTTCAATACATTTTTCACAACTATAAAAGTTAACAACATATAAAATTGAAGTTTGGAAACACTCCCCGAAATATTTCGGCCATTTTAGAAATTTTGGATATTTCTGCCATTTCGGTCAATTTCAGCTGAATACATGGATTTGGGCTGAAATTGACTGAAAATCAAACTGAAAAGTTATGCCATGCATTTTGTTCCGGCTTCATGGTCGAAATGAAATATTTTGACCATTTTGGCTGAAACGAAATGAAATTAATAACTATGGTATTTTCATATTATTGTCATCTTTTGAGTTTATGATATTTAAGTCTTGATGTTTGATGAATTTTACTTATAAATAAACACATAATCTTCATTGGCATATGCTTTCATCATGTCGGTTTAAATCTTGTCTGATTCCCAAATCAAGTTATTTCAATTGCTTAAGGAAGATAAAACTGTGATAATTTAGTATTGCTATACTATTAAAGAAGGTCTTAAGTCTCCATTGAAGGATCTTGTACAAAAATTCAGGTCGTACAAACCTAGTTTTGCCTCTCTCTCTCTCTCTCTCTCTCTCTCTCTCTCTCTCTCTCTCTCTCTCTCTTCTGTTTTCCTTTCAAAAATCTGCATTTGTAAGTATTTTATGTTGAATTCATTGATGTCTGAAAAATTTGAGATGTTGCCCATTAGATTTAATGGATAGACCAATTTGTCATGGGAATTTTAGTTTTGTATGTTTGTAAGAGGGAAGGAATTATGAGGTCATATAGATGGCTCAACTACAATACCCACAAAAGTTGGCTCTAGGGGAAAGAGTGATGCTAGGATTATTAGTTGGATCCAAGCTCTGTGAACTCACAGATTGTACTCAACTATAAGACTGCAAAAGGCATGTGGGAGTGCTTGAAAGCGGTCTATAATCAAGAAGATTCAGGAGTGTATTAATTTTTTGGTTACTCCAAGGTAATAAGTGTCCAAAAAAGTCTAGTAGTCCGGATTCATCAACCTTTAGACTGAATTCATAGACTGATTTATCTACTATCCCGATGATTATTTGCCATTCAAAAGGTTCATGTGGTCGGCCATTGGGATTAATTTCTCATGGAATTGCATCAGGAATGTGAGTCAAATGTGACTCCGTTTCCTTGAATTTCATGAGCTGTGTTTGACTTTGTCATGACCCGGAACTTGGTGCCCTTCAAATTCTGTGTCATGACTATATGGGTATTTAAAATTTTCAGATGCTCAAGTCAAATAATAAACAAGAATTTTGAGCATAATTTAAAAATCTTAAATTTCAATATAAACATCTATTAATAATCCAGTCCTAAACAAAACATAAAATAACTGCCAACAGTCTAGAGGAATTTACAGGAAACATCTATTAATGTCTTTAATGACTACAGTTGAATAATCTAGATGACTCTTAGCTCTATTATCTTCACCCTCAAATGTGCATGCCTAAGCGTACGACTTCCTGATCATCCCACCTTATTCTCTAGGTTACTTGAGTAGGAGAACCTGCTGGTCCTCTCCTCCTCCTTGCTTTCTTCTTCTAGTTCTTGTCCAGTGCTCTAGCTTTAGGGTTTTAGAGTAGTATGCAAGAGATAGGAAGAGGAGGAGAGGGCTTTCATTAGGAACAAAGCAGCCAACGAAGGGGAGCAAGATTTTGTGTGCGCAACTCCTAGTGGCCGCACAAATCCCTCCTATGTTATGCGATTTCCTTACTTCCTAGTCATGGGTCCGACCAACTCTAGTAATTTTATGCTAGATCCTATTAGTTCATGACTATGGGGGTCCTACCATGGTGCATTTAAAACTAATCCCAAGGGTCCCACTAGGTTTCATCCCAGATTTGTAAAATATGGGTTAAGCCACTTGGCACTACCCAAAACCCCGTTAAAACTCTTTATTTGGAACCCACTAGAATATTAATGATGAAGGGTTCCATAGGACTCCTATCTAAATTGGTAAACTATTGGTCAAACCATCGGGGTCCCAACCCATGCGTGGTACCCACTGGGAAACTTACTTTCATTAATTGTATAACCCAGCACAATTTAAAGAGGGTGCTAACCAACAAAATATTTTGACCCAATAATCATAATTATATTCTCCCAAACTTTTTGAAAAATAATTACAAAATAACTTATGTTATGTGTACCAAAAAAAATCTATCATGCAGATAAAACTCAATAAAAACATGGGGATAATATATATATTTAAAATATTAAATAATTCTAACCCCGAAAATAGGGTTCTGAGGTATTACAGTGTTCCTTCTCCATCGTCTTATACATGTCTAGTAGGCTTCTGCATGAAGAGAAATGCTGCCTTACTCAAGCACCAATTGAGCAAAAGGGTATCACTTTCAATACCTTTGATTTTGCCTGTGAAACTTGAGCTGAGACTATGGATGTGAGCAAGGTACAATCCTATATTCTCAAGGAGTATGGCCATGTGGTAGATCAGTGCAAGAAGTACTATAATTATTATAAAAAAGCATGTCATCTGATAGCTGAAAGCCAGAAGAGACCACGGAATAGAGCAAGCTGTGCTGTTCATGTAGGAACAAATGATTCATCTTCTTCTGCTCATGTGTGCCAAAGACCTCCTTAAGCCTCCGCCATTCTTTTTCCATAGGTAGTTCAGCAAATGATTCAGTTACCCGCTTCTTCTCTTGGTCTCACAGGCAAAATCAAAACTCACTAGTATTATATTGACTTTTTTCTAATCAAATGCTCAAATGCTCTAATTACAATCTAATTTACATCTCATTACAACTGATTACAAGCTAATAAGGAAAATCAAGATATGAATGGAGAAATTACAATCCTACAATTATATGCCGAATCTTGACCAGATCTCACAAAGATCCACACATGGGATATTCTTTATGGGCCTGTTGTGATTGGCTTTTGGTTATGGGCCTGTCATGGTGGGCCTGTGGACCTTTTAATCTCTACATCCACCACAGCCACGTCTACCGCAGTTACCACCACAGCCACATCCTCTACCACCACCACCATTTCTTGCATTAGTGATTGCATTAATCAATGCAAGAGCTGACCGATCAGATGTTGCATCATGAGTATACGACTTCCTTCTCCTTGAAGAAGAGCAAGCACTGTCCCAATGGGAGGTAGGGGATCATGACGTGCACTAATGTTTTTGTATTTTGGGTTCACACCACCCAAAAGTTTGAAAATATGTCGTTCTTCCAAAAGTTTAGATTGCTTCTTTGTACAACATGCCTCAAGACTCGTGTAGGAGTCCAACTCACGCCATAGTGCCCTGAATTTACCATAATAATCTCCGGTGGAGGTTTAAATCTAGCAATCCTTTTTTTTAGTTTTAGAATTCTGGAATTGTTTCTCTTTTGAGCATATGCTGCCTTGTAGAGTCCCAAACAGTGGTGGAGACACATGATTGCGCCCTCTCAACTTCTTCATACCTGTTAGTATTGCAGATCAGTGAGAGAGAAGAAAGTGGAGAATATTATACATATGTTCCTTGTGGCTTTTGTTTTTCGTTGATAGACACATACATGCTTTTTTACTGTTACTGACGACCGCATTTTTTGTTATGAAATCTTAGTCATCCACCTTGATTGACAGGAAAATGTGGATTTCCTTTTTTTTTTGTGTAACATTCCATTTTGAGAAAAATCAACTTTTTTTTTTTTTGTAAAAATGTTGAAATCATAGTTTTATAACATGGTTTCCAACAATGTATCAGTCAATACAGAACTTCACATAATTTTGGCTATTTTTTCTAAAAATATTAATTCATAAAACTATTTATAAAATATAAATATTATGAATCAATTTTTAAAGGGATTTTTACGAAAAAAACTAAGCTTAAATCTTAATTAAACGGTTTTATGAAGAAAAACTATAAAATGACGAGATAATTGTTCGTACTTTTTTGGGACGAATTCACCCAAGTTGACGATATCATCAACTTCCATTGTGAAAAATGATATTCGGTTCCTTCTTCTTCTACCTAGTGATGGAAAGGTTATGAAAATCATTGCATTTTGTGTCCCATTGGTCTTAAATAGTTTTAGCAATCTTCCTTTGGTGTGTAGTTCCATGCTTAGTTTCTACACATTTGTTTGCCCCACTTCACGAGTTTTGAGGGTTCGAGTTTGGAGTGTAAGGTGTATGGTGAAATGCCTAAATGTGGATTTTCTGTCGATTTTGGTGGTGGCTTTGAGTGAGGTTGGAGGGGATAAATTTGGGTGTGCTTTTGTGAATATTTAGAGTTTGAAGCCATCTTTGAACCAGCTTTAAGAATGAATTTGATAGTGGATGGATTGAACATACTTTATTATGTGATTTGTGGAAGACTTGTCAAACCCTTCTTCTTTGATGCATTCATCACCTCCTTTCGATTTTCCTTCATTTATTTGAAATGGATATTTATCTTCCGCAAAATTTCCGTATCATCCCCTCCAACCCTAATACAATTAGGTATTGAAAGCATTGAAGAAGAAGAAAAGTTGCAGGAGGTTGATGATATCAACAACCAAGTTGATGATATCATCAACTGAATTGATGATATCGTCAATTTGGGTAATTTCGTCCAAAAACATGTATAAACAATCATCTTGTCATTTTATGATTTTTCTTCATAAAACAGAATAATTATGGTTTGAACTTAATTTCTTCGTAAAAATCCCATTTTTTAATTGATCTTAAGGCATTTCAGTGATAAATGAATCACCAAATGTAATATAAAGGCAGTGGGAGTAGAGTTTTGGTACAAACTATATGTATTTTTAATTTCAAACTAAACACATGAAAAATTGGAATAGATAATGGCCAAAACTTGTACATATGGCTTATACAAGTATCTTAAAAGCATAACCAAAATTTATTTAGAGGACACCAGTTCAAACTGATACATAGGTGGAGTTTGGCCAATGAAATGTTCAAAAGCATGTTTTTAAAACTTAAACTATGTTATAATGTTAATGGAATATGTTAAAAAAGTTTGCTGTTATACTTTATAAAATAGGAGGTTCTATGTGAAGCTAAAAAGGAAAAAAAAAAAAAGAAAATAATAAAATCATCTTAATGACTTAATCCCAAATTTATGCTTGAACACCCCACCCCCAAATAAAAAATCCTGGCTTTGCCTCTTGTCCCAAAGCTTTTTTGCTGTGTTAGAATACTTAAAACTGAATGCAATATCATCTTACATTGATTTGAGAATCCAATTTAGTATTAACATGTTTTCAACAATTCAATTTGGATATTCTTTTTGTGGCTCTATAATACTACCATCAATTTACCTACACCCACCCCACTCCTACTTTTTGATCCTCCAATAACTCTTCGTGTAGAATAAGCCCAGGCGTTGTAGTGCCATTTAGGAAGTTAGGTGTGATCCGTACATTTAGATTCACAATACTAGGCAACTGTTGTAACTTTGGTGGAGTAGAGCATGTGGGGTTTCCTTCATTGTTTTTTATATCAACTCTTAATTGTCTGTTAGCCGAATTAATCTTCTTGGATAAATGATGCAGGCTAGTACAGAGGTCTGTATGCTGCAGCCCATTGGGCACAACTCACTAGCCCAAAAGTTCCATCCAAGGCCCAGGCCCATTAATGCCACAGAAGGAGACATCTAGATCACGCACCATCTATCTTCTTCCTATTTCCTAGTAATAGCTGAATTTTAGGGATAGTTACGAGAGTAATTAGAAAGTTATATTTTATTACAGTTGTTTCCAATAATATATTAGAGCTTAGAGTCTATACAATGGATTGTAATTCCTCTTATTCATAAGTTGATTAATTAATATAACATCTCTGTTGAGTTTTTCTCTCGGTTGTCTCTGTAGTCTGAGACCAAGACAATTTCGATCCCTATGGATCCCTATCCCTAAGCTTTGGCTTGGAGAGTAGTCTGTTGGCTGCTCTTCCCTACCCGTGTGGCATAGCCTGACAACCTTGATCGAAAGTGTAGACCAATCACAGTGACGAGATTGATCGAATCCAAAGGATTCCAACCCTAGGGCACAAGACAAGCCATAATTCTCCAGAAGAATAACTCACAATAGTTTTATTGATTGAATATGCATGGGAAATAACAAGAGGAGAGTTCTTCTGTATATAGAGAAGACACTATTTCTATACTAATCAGGACATTGAAAATAGTAAAATACTTAATCCTACTCAAAATAGAATTTTAGAAAGCAGTTCCTATTAAGCAACTAATTAATATTACTAATTTAGATAGATATGGATCTCTGATTGAATCAGGGATCATGTGGACCCCATTAGATGGTCCATCAGGGGGGCTTGCGGGCCCTAGTCTTCTGTTGGGCTGCATCACCGTGTTGCATCAATTGGTATTGGAGTGAAGATCCATATTGCTTGTGATCACTGATTGAGGTAATCTGGGAACTTATCCCCTAATTTTATTTTCCTTCAATCCATTATCATCATCGTCATCCAGTCATCCCATTCCAATCTAGAACAGTAAACCCATCTCCTTTTGGCAAGTGCATCCCAACCTACACTCTGACAATTAACACACTGATATCAATTATCTGAGTTTTAATGTAACTTAAACTTTCAACTCAGAATTGGATTGGTGGATGTCTAGACTTTCAGCCACTGATCAAGAAAACTAATTTCAACCCAGAAAAGACACTTTTTTCAACTGAAATAAGTGGTTTTATCTAAAAAAAAAAAAAAAAAAGATCACTGTTGACTCTATACAATCCTCTCAACCACATACTAGAGGCCAGAGGGTAAAGAAGAAACAGTTGATCCTGTTCATGACTGTTGACCTCATACCAGATGGTGAAGAGGGCTTTAAGGATGCTGGCCACATCTCAGGCTGCAACAATGTTCCCCCAGGGCTGTCAACTCATATAGGATGAAGCAGCGCAGGGAAAAGGAGGAAAACCAACTGATTTTTCCCCAAGCCAAACAGCTTAAACAGGGTGTCTTGGTCTCAAACCACAGACAAGAGAGAAACACGTTGAAAGAACTCAAATTATCAATTAATTTCTGTATATCCCAAGAGAAGGGATTACATCCTATATATAATAGTGTCAATCATAATTTTAGTAATCAATCTCTACTAAGAACTTCTAATTCTAATAAATTAGAAACTTCCTAATCAAAGTGTTTAAAGAAATCTACTAATTCTAGAATTCTTCTAAAATAGGAAACTGCCGATTCAATTCTTTACTTATGGGCTTGGACTTTGGGCCTTCTGGAATAAACCTTCAAACAGGGCCCATTGGTCTGGCCTGCATCATAGGAGGGCTGCTGTGCATTACTGACTCCAATCAGAGGCTGCTGATTGTGTACAGCCCCCAACTGGGAGCCTATGCACAGGTTCTGCTTGGGCAAAAATGCTTCAGATCTTTGCCTACAAACCTTGACCACTCATTGCTATGTAGGATAGTCTTCTAGTGGATGCTAAGCTCTGATACCAAGTTGAACTAAATAGATTTGAATAGATCTAGGGTTTTTTTTTTTCCCTTGAAAGTCTGTTTAGGATAGAATGTGGAAAAGGTCACACAGAAGGAAGAAGGAAAAGGTTATTGGGAGGAGAAAAGAGTCAGTCAATACCAATAGGGTTAAGGTGACCATCTATAATATATTATTTCCTCAAATTTGAAAAATTACAAAAAAACCCCTGAACTTCCAGTAATTACATCAATGTCCCTGGTATTCATCCTGGTATTCATTAAATAACGCGTAAGTCCTCTTCTATGACTTGTAACAAACTACAGTAACATATGAAACTCATTTTTGATACCTCGCTTTAATTTCTTTTTTCCCTTCCTTTTAGTTCAGATTTTTGCTTATTAGCAAATTATGGTATACTGTATGCATGTCTATTATCTGTCATAATTTTTAAAAAATCTCTAATTCTTCAAGTCCTTGTTCAGTAACTTCTTGTGAATGTCTTCATCAGATAATTCTTGAGGCACATATAAATTATTATTGCCTTAAATGCTAATTCTACCCTTCCCTTATATTTCTTTTGACTCTACAAGGCACATATAAGTTATTGTTTATGTAAATATTTATTCTATCCACTGCTTATATTTCTTTTAACTCTTTATGATTTAGGTTTTTTAGTTGCTGTTAATTGTTATTGCTCACTATTGTTTTAGTGGTGTTTTGAAGGATGCTGCGGGAAGTCTTTGAATCATATAATCCATTTGGGGAGGAATTCACATGGCATTTCTTTCGCCAAATTGTTGAAGGCTTGGCACATATACATGGGCAAGGAATTATCCATCGTGATTTGACACCTAACAACATCTTTTTTGATGCCCGTAATGATATTAAAATTGGGGATTTTGGTCTAGGTAAGATTTATTTTTGTTGTGGTCAAGCTGTGGTGTTGTCCTGTTGTGGATATTGTTTATCCCCTTACATATTTTATTATACACACAGCAAGTTCTTCCCTGTTTATAACTTCCAGCTTCCATATAAAATTAACAACCTTATTTTCTTTAGTTGCAAATAAATTTTATAGTTTCTCCTTGCTTTGTCAGTTGTCACGACCCGAATTCCTGAACCCTGTCGAATTCTGGATTGTGACTCATGGGCACTACTCACCACGCATAAATCAAATCAAAATCACATAAGGAACTAGGCATTTACCTATGTAAATCTATTCTTCCATTAAAGATCCCAACTCAGTAATAAAGAATAAACAATGTCCCAATGAATTAGAAAGTCCCATAAACCATCAAGTTCAAGTTTACTCATTTACCAAAATAAAAAATTAAAGTTTACTAAAATGAATCATCTATACTATAGGGCTGATCCCTTGAAACGAGTGAGTCTTGAACCACTCTCTTCCAGCCACGCATGAAGCCTGTGGGCTGATCCTTGCCATACTCCTATTCACCCATGTCCTGGTTACCTGAAGGGGACAACCCAACATCAGTACATTACTGGTGAATGAATTTCCTATTCCAGCAATCATATAGAGCAACAGATAATATAAGGAACACAAAATTTATCACAAGGATCACCAATAAAGCCATATGATATCCATTCCAATTACTGTGGTTTAAGAGATTAATTATACTCCATCCCATGGTATACCTCTGAACTACATCCTAGCACTGGTCAACATAACCTCGCCACAAAGGCTTCAGTCTAAGATGCCCAGATGCGGACACACGGGAAACGGGGATTCGACATGCCATTTTAAAAAATTTAGGATACGGATACAGGTATGGTAACACCTAAGATACAATATGGACACGTGATATGACATGGATACGGACATATATCTAAAAAATATAGAAGATTTCATTCTACTAAGCATCCGATCCCTTAACTTTACATAGAATAGTACTCAATTAAATATATGTAAAATTTTTAAAAAAAATTCAAAAAATTAAAAATAATATGAATTAATACATCTATTATATTGAAAATTTAACTTTGATTTTTATGTATTTATACATTATAGTGGTTTTAAATTAATAAGTTTTTTAGTGGTAGCACATGTTGCATTAAAGAAATTGCATTCAGTTTTGATAGAGATGGACAACAATGCCAAAAGCCGATAATAAAAGCAGTGTAGGGCTGGAGGTGGAGAGAGGTAGGAAAAGACAAGAAAGAAAGTGACAAGTCAGATGGAGCTGTCAACAAAGAGAAGAGAGAGAAAACTTTCATCGTAAGAAAGAAAAAAAAGCTGTCGAGAGAGGAGAGAGAGAGCACTTGTATTAAAAAAAATTAAAATGCTGGCAAGAGAGAGAGAGAGAGAGAGAGAGAGAGAGAGAGAGAGAGAGAGCACTTACATTAAAAAAAGGCAAAAAATTTAGATATGTGAGAGAGAGAGGACCATAAAAAAGGGAAAAATAGGGGAAGAGAATGAGGAGGGCAATACCGGCTGCTATCATCGGCAGATTGTCTACTCGCTGCTGGTGGTCTACTGAATGTCGATACTTTCTGATTTGCTCATCTTGTGCTTGCTGCTGATTGTCGATGGAAGATTGAAGTGCTGAAACTGGCTCGCGTTGCTTGCCTGGTGCTCTTCTTTTTCCTTTTTTTCTTCATGTTGTTTTCTTTTCTTTTTTCCAAACTAAAAAATCTAATGATTCTCTGCTACTCTTCTTTTGCTATCTTTTTATGTTCTTTTTTTAACACGCACTTCTCCCTCTCTGTTTTTTTTAAGGACTGAGATCCAGAATGCCATATCCTGAAATTAGGCGTCGTATCCAATTCCAAACCGTATCTTGTCGTATCCCGTACCCGTATCCGTATTGGACCATATCAGTATGGGTACCATGGGTCAACTGCCATATCCGGGTATTAGAGGCTCCACTCATACATAATGTCACCATTCATCCACACAATCCCATATGTCCTTCGAGGACCCATCAACATAATGACCATCACAAGTCTATATCTGTAGCTCATCCACATCATTTAAATATCACAACCTAACCTGAAACGTCCATAATCCCATATCAACAAAAGGCCCCCAAGTACTAGATCATCAAATCGTTACTCACAACACAACCATGGATCCAATTACCTAAGGGGAAAGCAGGGCAATAACTGAGCGCTTAAACCCCAAAGCGTGACTCACAATACTGAAATACTATGCTATGGCCGGGTACGGCACGGGGTAACGTTAATGATCACAATTCACAACTAGACTCATTGGAAATGCATATGTTGAATAGTTGGGTACTATAGACGAAGGACTATGTTGATTAAAATGACATAGTCAAGGAACCATTACAAATTGCTAATCCAAGTCTCAGGTTTCCATTAACATGTTGGGTAGTGAGATTCGGACTTACGCTCATTTAGGGTCCGACTATTGGGAAATATGATTCCTTAGTGCTGAGAATAGTGTTTTGTCTTTTCAAAACCTTAACTACCCACATCCTTGACTTCAAAATTACACCGACATGCCTCCAGAGAACCCTCGAAGGTGAATGCTCAAACATCACTGAACAAAGGTCTCAAACTCAATTAATTAGGGTGAGTCCAAAATCTAAGGTACTTCCGGCAAGAGGGGTACGATTAACTCCTCAACACGGGTCAAAATGGATCAATTGAGTAGTCAACCTAAGGTCTAATGAGTGTGGCACAAATCCCTAAACCATTGATTAATGTTGCTAAAAGAGTAAATTTAAAATGCTTTTTTATTTTAAACTCATTGAGACAATTCAACAAACATATGGTGGGTACTCAATTCCAACAAAGAACTTCAAATATAAAGCATTTTTTTTTTTTTTTTTGTATATGCAAATATTAAGTGTTACTAGGGGCTTTTATATAATTAGTATTTACTACAGTTTTAAATAGCCAAAATCAAGTTGTTTAATAAGGGGAAAATTTCAAATAAGGCCTTAAGATTTTGTCTGTCTTAAAAAAAGGACACAAGTTTCGAAACTTTTCAAATTAGTCCTTAAGTTTCTCAGTAAATTTTCAATTAAGGACATCCAGCCATTTAGTGGTATTTTTTGATGACTTTTTTCCTCAATTCTTTTTTAAATATCCAAAGTATCCTTCATTTAAGGCCATGACATGGTTCTAGCAACTCCTCCTCTTTCTTCTTCTTCTTCTTCTTATTTTCCTTTCCCTTTTTTTCTTTTCCCTCCTTTTCCTTTCCCTCTTCTCTCGTTGTGTCTCGATCCTTCCATTCACACGAAATATGGCAGCATTTGGCCCTTCCATCTCTTTTATTTAAGGTAATTTATGGGCCCCACTGTGGCCCACCTTATAAAAGATTTAAATAAAATATATATGGGCCCTCAAAAGTTGTTGTCTTCTTAACCATTGATGGGCTCCACATTGATGCCCAAGTATTTAAGTAAAAAGGGCATGTCTTAACCAAATATTACTTAATTGAAATTAGAGCCATAGCCGAATTTCGCTCTAATTAGAAATACAACCCAATCAAATTTCACTCTAATTGAAAATAGGGCCATAGCAAACTCTGATCCAGCCAAGTTTCACATTAATTGGAAATTAGTTTTAGCCAAATTTCAATCTAATAGGAAATACTGAAATAAGGCCTTGACCAAGGGACACTTTAATAGAAAATGAGCCCTTCTCACCTAATCAAATTTAATTTTTAACAGAAAAATCTTTATGAGCCTTTGATTAGTTTTAAAGTTAGCATAACTAAGCAACATGAATACATGTGAAAAAAATGATCATTACTAATATTTTATATTCATTTAGCGATACAAGACCTCATACAATGTGAGGACCGCTACACCCCCTTATCTTAGTTACTTTTGCAAATAAAAAAAAAACACATTTTCTTTCATTTTTCAATATTCTGGATTTTCTGAAATTTTTTCAGATTTTTTTGACGATTTTTTCAAAACGCACCGCTATATCGCAACGCCCGTCGCTACTGCTATTTTCATCCTTGATATAGAGAAAGTGAAGGAGGATTTTGTTTCAATGAAGGGTGATTTGGGTAATTTAAAAATTTTGATGGAAAAAGTTGCCGGAAAATAGCTTTAGATGAATGGATGTCCTCAATTGAAAAATTCCTGAAAAACTTAGGGACTAATTTGAAAACTGTTAAAATCTGTGTCCTTGTTTGAAATAAGGCGAAAGCTTGAGGCCTTATTTGAAATTTTCCTTTTAATTAATATAAGTGGTTGTTTAACATTTAGGGTTACGACTAATCACCTTCTTTACTTCCAATCATTTTCCCTTTCTCTTTATTTGTTCGATTATTATTTTGGTACCTTTTTGATAGAACCCTAGATATACACCCATCTAGGATTAATATATATATGTTGATAGGTCTCATGTTTGAGATGAAAATCAATTACTTAGATGCCCTGAGAATGGAATTAAATTTCACATCAACCATTGGATCAACCCAAACTACGTGAATCAATATGGCCAACTACTTTGGGAAGGGCATTTGCATTAACATAAACGAATCATGAAGGCTATGTTTAATTTGGAAAGGGAGCAATATAAACTATTGGTTATGTCTGGAGGACTAGGTTAGAACATATTTAAAGCATGTATTTGATGAAAACACCAAAACTCTTGTTTTAACAAATACGTCTCTAACAACATGATGGTCCTTGTTTTTTCCTTCTATTCCCTGGCAAGGTGATGCCCATTTGTAGCAATTGATTGTACTTTTTTCTTTGTTTTTACGAGACTATGAGTATTGTTTAATGTTTTATCTTTTATTCCCTGTTATTTTCTGCAGCCAAATTCTTAAAGCTAGAGCAGGTAGACCATGAGCCATCATTTGCAAATGATACTGCTGGAGTTTCAATAGATGGAACCGGTCAAGTGGGTACTTATTTTTATACAGCTCCAGAAATCGAGCAGGCATGGCCACATATTAATGAAAAGGTGAAGGTTTTAGATGATCAATATGGCTTGTTTGTGCTGTTTTATACTTGTGATTTCACTGGTAGAAACATTTCTAATATTCATTCGGTTGAAAATTGACATTCTTTTTCTCTTTATTTTTTTGTTCTTCACTTGCAAATTCAGGTTATGAAATGCTCATTGTGCACTCACTTATGTTTTGCATCTACAGGTTGACATGTTTAGTTTGGGTGTTGTATTCTTTGAGCTATGGCACCCATTTTCAACAGCTATGGAAAGGCACGCTATTCTTTCTGATCTAAAACAGAAAGGAGCACTTCCTCCTGCTTGGGTTGCAAAATATCCAGAGCAGTCATCCTTACTACGGCGCTTGATGTCACCAAGTCCATCTGATCGCCCATCAGCTACAGAACTATTACAAAATGCTTTACCTCCACGAATGGAAGATGAGTGGTTAAATGGTGAGATTTTGTTTCTGAAGACTCTGGTCACTGTCATGTCCCCCCCAAAACAAAATGATCTGTTTACTAATGTAACGGACTATGATAAGAGTATTTTCCTCGAGAGTTTCTGTTATTTATCCAGACCATACACTTCTTGCAGATATTTTGCGAACAATCCAGACTGCAGAGGACACGTATGTTTATGATAGAGTTGTATCTACTATTTTTGATGAGGAGAGATTCACGTTGAAAGCTCACCGTCATCATGGTGGAAGGGGTAAGGTGACAGATGAATCTTCATTTATCCAATACACTGAGTTAGACACAGAGCTCCGTGCTCATGCTATTGAGATTGCAAGGGAAGTTTTTAGGCAGCATGGAGCAGTGAGGATAGAAATAGCACCTATGCGCATATTGGATGACTACCAGCACTTTAATAGGTTTGTCTTTTATTCTGCATACACCATGATCATTGTGAAATTGATATTTTTTTTGGCAGCTGACCTTGCTTCTTTAAACCCAAAATTGACTAATTGTTTTGATCTATTTTGAAAAAGGAAAGCCATCAGACTTTTGACAAGTGGAGGCGACATGGTAGAGCTTTGTCATGAGCTACGCACGCCATTTGTTGGTTGGGTTGTAACGAATCAGGTATGAAATCTTTGATGTTTTGGCCCGTGGGATAATCTATTTCATGGTGTATGCAAAGATTATTGATTCATTAAATTGTCAAATGTGAACATTGTCAAAATGCCACTCTACCGGACAATATTGACCAGTAGAGATTTTGTATTTTGTATGTTTAGTAGGTGTACAATCACTTTAACCACATTGAATTTCATTGTCGTTCTTAATAATGTTGGTATTCATTGTTTATTGCTCATGTTTCAAACGTTGATCTTGATTTTATTGTGGTACCCATTTTTGGTAACTTAATAGTCTGTGATAATGTGACTATATTTTTTCCTTGCAATCTAACTTATGATGTGTGAAGAGAGTATTGATTTTGGTGCATTGGTGGAGCATGATACCGTGCAAGATTGACTCTCTCTAGATATGTACATGTAAATTTGTTTTTTCCTCAGCAACATATTCTTTCTTTAAATCCTTCCGAAAAATGATATTGTACATTGCGGAGATTATATAAGCACATGGCCCTCCCTCTAAGGGTGTCATGACCCGAAATCCATGGCCCTCGAATCCCGCGTCATTTGCAACAAGCATCACCTTTACATTCATAAATCAAATCAATATCCTCATAATAATTCTGGCATTTACCTAAAAGTCTAAATCTAATAATACTGAAATAGTTCCAACATAACTAAATGAAACCAAACATGACCATCATCATCGTCATCATCATCATAGCCTTGTCCCAACTATGTTGGCGTCGCCTACACGAATTCTGTTTTTCCATTTGGATCTATCTTGAGCCAAATCATCAGATTGGTTACACTTATTAATATCTATTTTTACTACCTCCATCTACGTCCTCTTTGGCCTATCCGTTTCCCTTGGTGGGCCATCAACCTTCATAGCCGAACTTTTTCTTACCAGTGCTGTTGCCGGCCTACGTTGGACATGCTCAAACCATCTCAAATGGGTTTCTCTAATTTTATCCCCTATTGTTGCTACCTTTAAATGCTCTCGAAAGCGCTCATTTCTAATTTATCCTTCCTAGTTTTACCACACATCCACTTTAACATTTTCATCTCTGCTACATCCATTTTGTACATATGCTGCTTCTTGATTGGCCAACATTCTGCTCCATAGGTCATAGCTGGTCTAATTAATTTCCAGCCAAATTTTCCCTTCGATCTTGTTGGCATTTGTCGGGTATCAAGCACTCTAGAAGCGAGTCTCCATTTCAACGATCCTGCTTTTATCCAATGTTGAACATCTTCATCAATCTCCCCATCATTGCTAATTATAGAGCCAAGGTAGCAGAAAGAATCACTTTCTGGTATGTCATGGTCTTCAATTTTCACAGTAGTTTCAGGTCTTTCTATATGCCCATTGAAATTACAATCCATATATTCCGTCTTTGTATGGCTTATTTTAAAGCCTTTGGATTTTAAATCCTCCCACCATCTGAGTTTTGCATTCACAACTTCTCTTGATTCATCTACCAACACAATATCATCCGTAAATTATATGCACCCAGGTACCTCTTCTTGAATATGAGCAGTTAACTCATCCATAGTTAACTCATCCATAATCAATGCAAAGAGATAACGACTTAGGGCTGACCCCTGATGCAAACCTATGGTCACTAGGAACTCCACTGTCTCTCCACAAGTAGTTCTCACACTCATTACTGCTCCTTCATAAATGTCTTAAATAATTTCAATATAACATCTTGGAACATTCCTTTTATTTAAAACTCATAAAATTAAATATCTAAATTCCTTGTCGTATGCTTTTTCTAGATCGATGATGACCATATGTAGATTTTTCTTCTTCGCTCGATAGTTTTCAATGAATTGCCTAAGTGAGAAGATAACTTCCATCATTGACCTCTTTGGCATAAAACCAAATTGATTTTCAGATATCTTAGTTTTTGTGTCTAAGTTTTTGCTCCATTACTCTCTCCCATTGTTTCCTAGTTTGACTCATAAGTTTAATCTCACGATAGTTGGTATACTTTTATATATCTCCCTTGTTCCTATATATAGGTACTACAACACTTTTCCATTCATCTGGCATTTTCTTTGTCATTAATATCTTATTAACCAAATCTCCCCAACTTCTCTTAAGCATTTCCAAGTCTCTGTCGGGATGTTATCTAGACCCGTAGTCTTTCAAGTCTTCACTTGTTTTAATGGTTTCCTCACTTCCACCACCTTCATTCTACGACAAAAGTATGCTTTGCTAATGAAGTATCCTCTTTTGTTGTTGTCTCCTATATAGTCTTCATTTAGAAGTACACTAAAATATTCCATCCACCTTTCTTTGATATCGTTGTCCTTCAACAAAACCTTTTGGTCATTGTTTTTAATACATTTGACATGATCTATGTCCCAACTTTTCCTTTCTCCTATCTTTGCAAGCTTAAAACTATTCTTCTCTCCTTTTCGTGCTCCCAACCTATTATATAGGTCATCATATTCCTTGCACTTTGCATCACTTACTATTTTCTTAGCTTTTTTCTTTGCCTTCTTGTAATCTCATAGTTTTCCATATTCCTAGTACTCTACCAAACATCGTAGCAATGTCTCTTCTCCCGAACAACTTCCTGAACCTCTACACTTCACCACTAGATATCTTTATTATCGTGTCTCTTCCCTTTTGACTCTTCGAGCACCTCTTTAGCAACCTTCTTAATATAATTCGCCATTTGATTCCACATCGTTGTAGTTTCTCCTCCAAAAGTCCCATTTGTTGGAAGTAGGTGGGCCTCGTGGATAAGTTTTCAAAACTTTTTGACCCACTTGACTTAGGGATCAAGTACCCATAAGACCATAAAACCCAATCCGAGATCCAATCCCTCAAACTCATCAATCATATACAGCAATAAACTCTATCTAGGAGATAGAAATCAGCAACACCATGTGACGAAAACAATCCACAACATAGGAATAAGTAGATTATACCTTTGGAGTCCGGTAGTGCTCTAATAGAGAAGAAGACACATTACTTGAACAAGAACTCTTCTTGTAGCGAATTGGGATCTCCAAGACCTTGCTGTCTTCCACGCTATAACCCGTTTCAGATATTTTTTCTCAAGAAGAATGGTGGAATCTTCAAGAGAAAATCAACTAGAAGCTCTAAGGAAAATAGAAGAAGAAACTAGAAGAGGAAGAAGAGAAGTGGGCGTGCAACTCTTGCCCTTGAGAGGGTTGGGTGTGGACTCCAATGCATCGGACGTCCAACCCTCCCTTCTTCTCCTTTTATAGCCTAGCAACCTCCTCTTTTATCAATTAAAATAGAAGTCCTACTTCTATTAAGAATTAGTAACTTTTTCCTTTCTAATTATTATAGAAGTCTCACTACCACAATAATTAGTAACATACTATTACCACTATTAGAAGTCTCACTTCAAATAGAAATAGTAACTTTTTAGTTCCTTCCTTTTGAGTTCAAGTAGAATTAGTAATGATCAAATCTTGGGCTAGCGTGGGGACCACTAGGAATTCCATAAAAAGTTGGCTCCAATTGGGACACCGCGACCCCACATCTCATGTGCGGATGGGCCCACAGTTAATTGCAAAGAACTCCACTATATAAATGCAATTGCACTCTAGTTTTTGGAAAATATTACAAAGAAGACTCAACTTCCCTATGACCACAAGTAGGCCCCTCTATCAATATTCATGGATCAATTGGATAAAATCTGTCCCTTCCAATCCTAGATCCACATCTTATTATCCTTGAGACCCAATTAATCACAGTGATCATCAGTACCATCCAATTAACTCTTAATCGAGATGGGTGCACACTTACTAATGATAAATCCATTAATTGGCACAAGGAGATAATATAGATAGATTCCATCTTGACCATTGAATGTTCCCACAGTCCTACTACCACGTACCAAAGACACCGAGGTGTTTGACCTACAGTTGGCCTCACTCATTGGTGACTCAAAGCAAATGAATAGACAGAAACTTGATTTCATCAATGTCTCAGGATTGGGAGCCTATTGCTAGGGAATTATGAGAGCAGACCTTAAGATGAAGACACTGTTTCATAAGGTGTTTATCATGGTCGTTCAATACATCCAATGTACCAGCACCGTGATCCATAATTTTACATTCTGATGATCGAGACAAATCACACTATTTGATAGTAATCAAAGTGTTGCAACCTTATCAGATGAGATACCGAGTCTCATCACTGGTTTTGAAGATATTTAAGTATAAGATTTGTGACACGTCTCCCGTATGTGGATCTCATCCACACACATATATCACATCTAATATACTAATGGGACCCGAATCATCTCATGAACCATCATATGTATTGGTTATGTGCATAAAGTAATAAAACACCATTCATCTCTTGAAAGGAAAGCAAGGTTTTATTTATAAATAAAGAAATTAATCAATTTATTACATCATCTGATGGATTGAGATCACATAATCTAACACCATTCTCCCTTATTAATCAATCTATTCTTAAATAATGTTGTTCTTTCTCCTTTCGAACCTCTCCACCTTCTTTTAGGTACTGGGGTCTGATGATGTTTCAGCAATGGGTATTGGAAACGAAGTTAGGGTCACGGGTACAAGAGATGGATATAAGATGGTAGGGTTATGGATGGAAAGGATAGATCGATGATGGAAGGGATATGATGCAGTTGGTAAGGAAGATCGTTGATGGAATCAATCTACTCTGATACCAACTGATAGAGGCCCTAGGGTTAGGGCTTGCGTGGGAAGCGCCAAAGTACAATAGGGCGTCGAAGCACGTGTCCGAAGACACTTCAACAGGACTCCATAGAGACGATAACAAGGGCACACTTCTATGGAAAACCCCAAATTCAATTAATCAACAATGAAGAATTCTTCTCTACAATGTCATATAAATAGGAAAACATGACTTAGGGCCTAAGAACCCTGATTAAACTCGAAAACTAAAGAAAATAGGAACTTAATCCTAAATACAACTCATCAAGTGAAACTAGTAACTAACAACAATTACATTAGATAAAAACATCCCTAAATCTACTCGGGCCCTATATATGCGGCCTGAGGTCTATCTGCATCATTTTCTATCCTCTACTTATTCAAGAAGTTCGATCGAGGGATGTTTGTTTGTTATACTCGATCAGTGAGATCTCTTCAAGACCTCCATTGGTGCCTGCTGAGGCTGCTGTCAACACCTTTATCTTTAAGATGAAGGATCCTCTGTCTTTCTGGTCTTTGATTTGAGAATCGACTTCCTTTGTTTTCATCGTTGGTTTAAGAAAATATTGGTTGTGATTTACACGGTTCTAGACACAACTGATTGAAGCCCTAGTGTTTTCAAGAAGCTGAAAATCTCTAGTCTCATCGTAATCATCAATTTGCACGCTTCCACTGATTGTTTCCACATCAACACCACCTTGGCACCGAGGTCTCAAAGGTTTCAGTGGTTGTGCTTTCGTTTTTTATTTTGTTTTTATTTTTATTTTTATTTTTACGGGGTTTGAACATTTCAAGGGTTTCTAATATTTTACGGGCTCGCTTGATTTCAAGGGTTTGGATTATTGAGTGCGGCCCTCTTAAACCAAAGCAGAACCATTCTAGAAATTCATGTCAATGACTCCACCCACACGGGAACTTATTTTGTGGGGCTTGCGGGTGGCGCCCTCGCTCCCCTTTTAAATGCATGTGTTAGACATGACAGTGCATTAATAATTTAGTGGAATGAAATCTTTTATATTTTTTACTAATTGCACGTGCACCGAACACAATTTTACTAAAAAAATCTTAAAATAATAAAGTTCTTAAAAAATTCAGTAGAAGCTTTAATACATTTAAAAATCAAATTTCAGCAGAAATGAGTGATTGTAAATTGCAAGGCCCGTGCAATGTCCAAATACAAGTAACACTACTTTTTTCCTATACATTTGAAAACAATGATATAGTGAGGAAAATGAGATCTCAAAAGACAATCAATATGGAATTTATATAACTTTGAGGATATAAATCACATATTTTTAGATATTTTATCATGAATGTGTATAAAGAAATTTAAATTTACTTTATTTAACCTATTAGGTCGACTTATCAATTTCCTGGTAGACTTGACCTGCTAAAGTTGGAGTCCAGTCAAAAGCATAGTCAAATTGATAACATGTAGTTTTATAAAAAATAAAAATAAAAACTAAGAACAAGATGAGCTTATTGTTCTAGCCAATTATCATGAACATTATATGTTCACTATAAAATCAGATTCTATTAAGGAAAAAAAATAATTATATCCTACCTAAGGACATCAGAATATGAAAACTGAGATGGTGGTTTTATTCTTAACTTATAAAGAAGAATGACATTTTACACCGACCGTCAAGAATAATGAAGTAATCCGGGTAAAAAAAAAAAAAAAAAAAAAAAAAAAGAGAATGTTAATTCTCTCGTGTGTAGTCAAGTTGGTATTTGAATTATAATACGACCACCAATTGGCCATCAGTAACAATAACAAAAGTAGCAAGCTAGCCAATACCTTTTTGTCGTGACTTTTAAACTGATTTTGAAGTTGATGGCGAAGTATTTAAAGTGCCCACAAAATTGTAAGTATTAAACACCAAAAGGTAGTAAGTAAAATACTCTTGATTCCATTTCTTTTGATCTATTATAATATACACTGTTCATTTTCTTTTTTATTTTTCATCCCGTCTTAGTTCAAGGCTAATTATTGAAGAAACACATGGCATTTAAGTTTTCAGAGTTAAAAAGGCAGTATATACACTATGAACCACATAATGGAGTAAATAGTGCATAGTTAAAATCTTTTGTTTTTCCCACCTTAGCTTAGTTTATTAATCGAGGTGGACAAAATAGTGCCAAGAAAGACTTAAAAAACTTTCTGAATGCTAAAATTTGAAATATTTTTCCTTTGAAATGATTCTTTAATAGCACCATATCTTATAATTAATTTTACAAAAGACAAAAAAAAAAAAAAAAAAAAAAAAAAAAAAACTGAATAAAAATTTGAAAATTAGTGAACAAAATGGTTCAATGAGAACCACGAATGAATGCTTATTGGTCTTATCCCACTCTTGAGGGGTTTGGAGGGTGACGGTTGAAAGGGCCTTGGTCTAAAGCGTAAGAATTTAACTAACATAAACCCATAAAGGAAAAATAAACAAAATAAAATGTCAGATTCTTATACAAATATGGATTATGTTTTTGGCCTTTTGAATATTAGCACCTGTAATGCTTAAAAAAAAAGCCCTTCCCCTTCGAGGCTATGGAGAAGGAAAACAAATTCTGATAGACAATTGAAAGCTTTTCCATGCCTTATAGCATCGTCCTTTTAGTTATTGTCTACTTTGCTTTTCTCAACCAGGACACTTTGTGTTTTCCATTTTCCTATCTCACATAACAAAATAATATCAATTTTACATTTTAAATGATATGCACTAATTCATATTCCAAACATAGAGTGAGAACTAAATACAAAGTTCTACCTTGAGGAAACACGAAACACGCACAATTTGAAAGCCTGCAGTTAAGATTCAAGAAATAAAACAGACATAATTAAAATTATCACAGCACGAAGGCTATCAATGGGCTTAACTTTGGCTTAAATAGGAATGAGAAAGAAAAAACCAACTCTTCATCATCATTTTTGTAACTCTGGTTGCACCCATTTTTCATAGAATGAAGATTTTATTGCAACATTAAAAAAAATGGAAGAAGAAGACACAATCAAACGATAATAATTTCAGTAGACAGTGCTCACTTACATGTATGAAAACTCCCTCCATTCCAAAAGAAGCTAAGAGTGAATGAAGAATCTATTAAGATGCCATGTTCTTCCTTACACAATTACTCACAGAGGAAGAACCTTATAGCCACAAAATTCCGTGCATTGAGAATCTTGTAGTATCTGAATAAGAAGAATGTTAAAAGAAAATTGAAAAAAGAAGAGGGAAAAAAAAAAAAAAAAAAAACATTTGAGATATTGATTTGAGATAGATTCTAATCTTATCAACATTTTCCTTTTCTTTTCTCCACCACCTTAAAAAAAAAAAGGAACAAAGAAACCGAAAAAAAATTACTCGATTTATTGGAATGTATTAAAAAGAAATTTTATTACATTTAAAATATTAGCATCTACTCATTAGAAGAGATTAAAAAAATTATTAGGATCGTGTGTGCCAAGTTTGGTCTAGATCCAGTTCATTTGAGTATAGTAGGGGGTAGTTAGCAATTTTCCAGAGAATTTAGGGGGCTTTTTCGTAATTTTAGATTTTTGAGATTATGGTACCGTTGGGTAGATATTTTTAATTCCTAAACTTTAGTCTTCTAGCTCATCTTGATCCGGATCCTCAAAACCCCTCTAAATCCAAGCCTGACGCAAAGTCTATTTTAGGCAAATTGGGAAATTCCATTATGCCCCCATCTTTATCCATATGATTCACTCTCTCTTATCTCTTTTCTTTCTCTTTTCTTTTTATCTCATTCTATTTCCTCCCTTACTACATCTTACTCTCTTTTTATTGGGCAGTTGTGTACTGAAACCGTACTACATCTTACTTTCTTTTATAATAGGGTATAGAAATATAAGATAATATATTTAATAATACTAAGTGGGGCCCACATCGTGCATTTTATTGGGCAGGTGTGTAGTGAAAAAAAAGTACTACATCTTGCTCTCATTTATATAAGGGTATAGATTTATATATATCTGTAATAATACTAAGTGGGGCCCACATCTTGCATTTTATTAGGCAGGTGTGTAGTGAAAAAGTACTACGCTTTACTCTCTTTTATATAAGTCTCTTTTATATAAGGAGATAAGGATAAGGGTAAGGAAATAATACTAAATGGGGCCCACATCTTGTATTTTATTGGGCCGGTGTGTAGTGAAAAAGTACTATACTTTACTCTATTTTATAAAAGGGTATAGATATAATGCTAAGTGGGGCCCACATCTTGCATTTTATTGGGCAAGTGTGTAGTGAAAAAGTACTACACTTTTCTCTATTTTATAAGAGTAGATAGAAGTAGAGATAAAGATATAATACTAAGTGGGGCCCACATCTTGCATTTTATTGGGCAAGTGTGTAGTGAAAAAGTGCTACACTTTTCTTTCTACTAATACTAATACTAAGTGGGGCCCACATCTTGCATTTTATTGGGCAAGTGTGTAGTGAAGAAGTACTACACTTTTCTCTCTTTTATAAGAGTAGAGATTTTATTGGGCAAGCGTGTCGTGAAAAAGTACTACACTTTTCTCTCTTTTATAAGAGTAGAGAAATATGTATTTATGTCATTACTAATTTATTAGAATGCAATTTTTTTTTATATTTGCTAAATATATATATATATTTTTTTTTTACTTAACGGTATTCTGAATTGAAATGCTGAAATGCCAAATTGACCGAAAGTTTTTAATTTTGAGCCAAATCGAAATGGCCTCCAAAGAAAAATTGACAACTATGTATAAGGCTCAATACAAATCCGGAATTTCATACATAACTGAAGCATATTGGTGTTTGTTATTGACGGAAAACTCAATCGCACAAAGAAAGGGAAGATTTTATGTGGAAGTTGGTTTTCCTTTGTTGAAGTCGAGCATGGTATTAATAGATATGTCATACTCAATTTGGGCTACCATCAAGTAGAATTACAATCAATTAAATCTCCTACTATTGTATGTATATGTTGGACAAGATTAGACAGTTGACTAGCCTTTGCAATTGGGCATGTATATCTAGGCTATTGGACCATGGGCTTTATACAGATGGGCTTTATACAGATGGATCCTTTGACACCTTGACACCTCCCTTCAAATTGATGCTGGAGAATCCACAAGCATCAATTTGCTGACTAGAAATTGATGTTGCAGTCGAGTTAGTCCCTTTGTGAAGATGTCAGCAATTTTGGAGACTGGTGGAGATATTAGGAAGGCTGATGGTGTCGCAGAGGTATTCATCACGAATGAAGTGGCGGTCTACCTCAATATGTTTAGTACGTTCATGAAACACTTGATTGGCAGCAATTTGGATTGCACTTATGTTATCAGCATTGAGGGGTGTTGATAGACTTTGAGGAAATCCAAGTTCAGAAAGTACTCCTGAAGCCAAACTATCTCAGAATAGGCAGCAGACATAGCACGATATTCAGACTCTTTGGATGATTTAAAAACTTTACAAGAGTTGGGCCTGAATTCCAAGAGTGTATGTCCCAGCTCCCTTGCTTCTCCTTTTATAGCTTTAAGCAACCTCCTTCCCTCCTCTTGTACTAATTAAAATAGAAGTCTTACTTACACACAAATTAGTAACCTTACCATTACCACTATTAGAAGTCCCACTTCAAATAGAAGTAGTAACTTTCTAATTCTTTCATCTTATAGTTCTAGTAGGATTAGTATCTTTCCAATAACTTGGGCTAGCGTGGGCACCACTAGGGATTCCATAGAAAGTTGGCTCCAACTGGGACACCGCAACCCCACATCTCATGTGCAATCTGGGCCCACAGTTAATTGCAAATAACAACACTATATAAATGCAATTGCACTCCAGTCTTAGGAATAAATTACAATGAAGACCCTAAACTTCCCGATTACCATAAGTAGGCCCCTCTATCAATATCCATTGATCAATTGGACTAAAACAGTCCCACCAATTTAAATCCACATCTTATTATCCTTGAGCCCCAATTAATCACAGTGATCATCAGTACCATCCAATTAACTCTTAATCGAGATGGGTGTGCACTTACTAATGACAAATCCATTAATTGGCACAAGGGGATAATATGGATAGATTCCATCTTGACTATTGGATGTTCCTATAGTCCTACTACCACGTACCCAAGACACCGAGGTGTTGACCTACAGTTGGCCTCACTCATTGGCGACTCAAAGCAAATGAATAGATAGAAACTTGAGTTCATCAATGTCTCAGGATTGAGAGCCTATTGCTAGGGAATTATGAGAGCAAACCTTAAACTCGAGATAGTATTCCATAAGGTACTTCTCATGGTCGTTCAATACATCCAATGTACCAGCACCGTGATCCAGAATGTTACATTCTGATGATCGAGACAAATCACAGTATCTCATAGTGATCAAAGTGCTGCAACCTTATCAGATGAGATGCCCAGTCTCATCACCGGTTGTGAAGATATTTAAGTATAAGATTTGTGACACGTCTCCCGTGTGTGAATATCATCGATACACATATATCACATCTAATATACTAATGGGACCTAGTTCATCTCATGAACCATTATGTCATATGTATTGGTCATGTGCATTAAGTAATAAAACACCATTCATCTCATGAAAGGAAAGCATGATATTATTGATAAATAAAGAAAGTAATCAATTTATTACATCATCTGATGGATTGAGTCCATACAATCTAACAATATTCACTTCGACAGGAGTATCAACTAGAGTAGAGTTCGGAAGGCTAGCCATCTCAATGAGATATGTTACATACTTGTGCTGATTGAGGATCAGTCCTTTCTCTGATTGATGAACCTCAAGACCTAAGAAATAGGTCAAAGGACCTAAGTCTTTCATATGAAAAGAGTCATGAAGGCTTGGAGGTGCTGAATCATAGCTGTGTGAGTGCCAGATATGATAATGTCATCCACATAAACCAGTAGGACAGTTGTCCCTATAGTTGGATTATGAAGAAAGAGTGAGGGATCAGAGGATCTTTGATGGAAGTTTAGTTGAAGGAGAGCGTCCCGAAATTTCTCTAACCAAGCGCGAGGAGCTTGTTCGAGACCATATAAAGAGTGACGTAAGCGAGCGACATCATCATTACTGGCACCATAAACACCTTGTGGAAGACGCATATATACTTCTTCTTTGAGATCATGCAGAAAAGCATTCTTTATATCAAATTGGTAAAGAGGCCATGATTGTGAAGCAGCGATTGCAAAGAACAGTGCGAACTGTTGTCATTTTTGCAACTTGGGCAAATGTTTCTTCATAATCGTTACCCAAAGCCACAAGACGTGCCTTATATCGATCAAGAGATCCATCAGATTTTAACTGGATGGAGTACACCCATTTGCACCCAATAGGGTTTACTGATTGAGGACAAGAAACCACATCCCACGTATGATTTTCATGGAGAGCATCTAATTATGCTTGCATAGCGGAGCGCCATCATTCTTGTTTGACTGCCTGGGAATAGGAATTTGGTATGTTGGTAAAGGACAAGGTTGCAAGCAAAGAAGTATGGGTAAAACCATGACAGTCTAGAGGCTGGCAGAGACGTGTGGATCTCTGAAGTGGAGGAACTAGAACTGGATCAGGAGCAGGATCAGGTGTTTCTTGGATGGGCTGCAGTGTGGGAACATCATTTTTGTGCTTTCGCTCATAAACAAAATTCGGTTTAAACCTGATGATGGATGAAGTAGATGTTTTTGTGGAAAAATAAGGTACGTGAGAAATTGAGAGTATAGGTTCAGTATAAGATGAAAAGAAAATTTGATTTTAAAAAAAAATTACATTACTCAAGACTCGAATATGTTTGATATTTGGATCATAACAAAGAAACCCCTTTTGATTAGATGCATACCCCCAAAAAGCACATTTAGCAGTTAATTCAGTCATAGATGAAAATATCGGTATCGGCGGGCGTAGCGGCCCGCCGCCAAACCGATACGAAGCGGGCGATACGTAGCGTATCGGGGATACGTATTGGCGTAGCGGTGCGATTTTAAAAAATCGCCAAAAAAATCTGAAAAAATTCCAGAAAATCCAGAAAATTGTAAAATGAAAGAAAATGTGGTTCTTTTGCAAAAGTAAGTAAGAAAAGGGGGCGTATCGGTGCCCTCAATATATGAGGTCCTGTATCGCTGTATAAATAGAAAATAATAGTAATGATTAGTTTTTTCACATGTATTCATGTTTCTTAGTCATGTTAACTTAAAAAGTAATGAAAAGCTCATTAAAAAAAATTAGAACATGAAATAAAGGCATAAGAAATTCTTAAGAGTTAGGTCATTACTCATTACTCAATACTCATTACTCATTAGTGAACAACTGAACATTGAACAATCAAATATCAATACTTCACTACCTTCAGCATTCAAGGTTTAAATTCAATCAAGTGAATGAACTATAAAGTGATCAACAATCAACATTCCACACCAATTTAGAAATGACAAAGAGAGTAGAGAGTTAGTGAAAGAAATAGGAATTAGAAATACCTTGATCACCACCAAAAGGAATGTCTACCAAGATTCAAGGGGCTATGGTTATCCTCATTCCCATCAGTGTTATCATTTGTATTGGCACCATATTGAATTTGATATTGATGAGTATTGGGATCCACAAATCCAAAGAAGCCAGCCGCACCCACATCATAGGAACTTGGAGGAGGTGGAGGTGGTCCAGGTGGATATCTACCATATTGTGTTTCACCATAGTCACCATATGAGTAGGACCCCGAAGTTGAAGACTGTTCTTCTCCTTGTTGTACTTGACCATATGGAAAAAAGTCAAAATACTGTGAGTGTGAGGGTCCTTGTCCACCGTAACTAGGGTTCCATGAATCAGTCCATGATGCCGCTTGTTGTCCTCCAAAATCTCCACCCATATTTCCTTGCTGAGTACTACCTCCAGCCCCAGGTGGTGAATCTCTTCGGCGCCGTTGATAACCACGGCTTGGATCAAATCTTCCAGATGGAGGTAACTCATGTACTTCCTCTACAGGAATGTCATCGTCTTCATCATGTTGATAGTATTCACTAGTACCACCTGTCCCACTGTCTCCTCCTCCATCTCCTCCACCATGGCTACTTGAAGAGACTGTGGTAGAACTAGCTTTCTCAGAAGCAGGTTCTTTCCCACTCCTCCTAGTCCTACTACTGGTACCTTCTCCCTGAGGTGGCTGACCTTCTGTAGCTGCAGGTGCCTCACCCATGTCCTCACCTATCAACTCTTGAACCGTTTCCTGAAACCCCGGATCTGAATCTAGCAGTGGATCCTCTATCTCGGCTAACCATGGGAGTAAGGGATCATCCTCTCTAAATATGTGATCCAAATTAATGGGACAATAATCAGGACTATCCCTTACCCTTCTCTCCCTAATTCTGTGTTTCAACTTCAGATTGTAATGACAATACACAAGCTTGTTGAGTTTCTGCATGGTAAGCCGATTCCTGACCTTCGTGTGGATCAAAGAGAAAGTGCTCCAATTTCTTTCACAGTTGGAAGATGTTGTAGTTTGACTAAGGATGCGAATAGCCGCACTCCTTAGATGTGGAGCACTCTCCCCATAATTCATCCACCAATCAGCTGAAATGCAAAAAATAAATAAAGAAAATTAGATCGTATCACAAGATATCTGCAATGTGGATATGTCTTTTGTTCATAGTCATACCAGGTGACATCTTTCCAATCGATCGTATCACAAGAGGGTCAGCAAAGGTTCCTCTCCTTTGTGTATAGATAGATATCTACAATGTGAAAATTAGATACAAGTCAGTAAACCCCTACAACATAATTAAATTCTCTTAAGTAACCACCCACTCACCTCTTGAATGGCCTCAACTTGATCATCTCGACCTAACAATTTCTTCAACACCTCCCGTAATCCTACCCGCAAGTCCGTATCTATTGCTTCGGTGTGTTGTTCGACATTGCGGTAATAGAATTCGGGATTCAAAAAATAACCTACATTATAAATATGTAGAATGTACTGTGAGCAAGCAAGATAATAAATACATTAGTTAGGAAAACAAAAAAAGTATCAAATTCAAAGATATATATTAATTACCTGCGGCATGCAATGGATGGTGCAACTGATCGTTCCAACGGGCGTCAATAATCTTTATATATTTTTCGTGATATCTAACATTTTCCATGATGGATTGCTTTGCCCGATCCATTGCTTCATATATAAAGCCCATTGTCGGCTTGTCATCACCATCTACAAGCCGCAACACTTTAACTAAAGGCTCAAAAACCTTTAATATCTTCTTCACTTTCTTCCAAAATTTATTGTCCCTCATCAGGTTTGGGACTTCAAACTCCGGACCATGGGTTGCATTGCCCCATCTCGAACGAAGCCATTCTTCTGATGCAAACATCTGAATGAGCTCCGTTCTAAACTTTACAAGGCTTTCCATAGCTAGAAAATGGGTTGCAAACCTTGTTAATCCTGGACGCAGCAAGGCATGGTTATTTGTATATCTTTTCATCAAGCTTAACACCCATGAATGATCATATATAAATCTTGTAATTCCTCTGCATGCCTTGATCAATGAAGACACTTTTGTCTTCCTTCCAATCTCTTCCAAGATGAGATCTACGCAGTGTGCTGCACATGGGGTCCAGAATAAATGGGTCCTCTTCTCCATTAATTTCAAACCTGCTGCCTTGAAATTGGCGCCATTATCTGTAACAATCTGTACAATATACTCCTCTCCCACACTCTCTACAACTTTATCCATAAGAGTATATATATATGCGGCTGTCCGTCTATGTTCAGATGCATCAATGGACTTCACAAAGACGGTCCCAGCGACTGAATACACCAAAAAGTTTATTAATTGTGTTTGGGTGCCGCTGGTCCACCCGTCACACATGATGGTAACACCATTTTGTTGCCACATGGGTCTAAATTTTTCCACCCAAGCCTTTATTTCTTTAAATTCTTCTTCAAGATATTTAGTGCCCACATCATATACGGAGGGCGCCTGTATACCTCGCCCAGCTTCGGCGGCAACATCAAGAATAGTCTGGAAGTATGGGGAATCTATTGCTGTAGGTGGTATGTTCTTGTGAATTAGCCATTTTGCTGTAGCTTTGGCCAATCTATCTCTTGCAGCCTTCATTACCCCTTTCATAACACTTGATATTTTTGGTTGTTTAGCTCCCTCTTTTCTATGTGCTAGAGGATCAACAGGGGGAGGAACTGCTCTTCTTGTAGAGATAATTTCTACATCAGCATCCCGTTCCCGGGTGCTAAATGCCCTACGTATGGACCCCGCAAAGCCCTTGCCCCTGCTTGGCACAGCAGATGATGAGCCCCCTGCATCATAATATTTGCTTCCAGCAAATGCACGACGTTCATATTCTTCTTGTTGACTCATCAAAGACTCTTGGCGTGCAGCCTCCATCTGTGCATCTTCCTCCTCATCAAAATATTCATCCCCAAATACATCATAACGGGCAGCATCAACATCTTGCCGCCTCTTTTCTTTTATCTCTACTTTTCTAGCTTTGTTTTGGCCAACCAAAGCTTTCATTTGTTCCCTTACTTCCCTCGGTACTTCGGTACAGCCAGCAACATTGCCAGATATGTGGCCCAAGTGGTGTTTGAATCTTGTAATGGGTCACTCTTCCACAGAACTTGCATTTGATTTTCAACCTATTATTCTCAACTGCCTCACCAAAGCTCCATGCGGGATCAACATCACGAGGCATTTTCACTTATCAAATGGCAGACAGATGGACCGAAATTTAATACCTGGCTCTGCCTATAAATATAAACAAGTAGTATACTAGTATGTTAAAAATTAAAAAAAACAAAGAAACATGTTAGAGGAAACTTATATCACAAATATAGGAACCATTTTCAAGACATTTGATTGGTATTCAAATATTAAAAATTATTTTTATTTTAAAAAATAAATAAATCCGAAAATAAAAAAATAAATAAAAATCAATAAACATTCAAAATGTGATGGATTGATCTATGGGAAACATAGATCTATCATTTACAAGCAATTTCCAAGTGGTTTCATGGGTTGTCCATGAATATTCACATTTTTTTTTTCAAAAAATAAATAAATCCGAAAATAAAAAATAGAGAAAAAGCAATAAAAATTCAAAATGTGATGGATTGATCTATGGGAAACATAGATCTATCATTTACAAGCAATTTCCAAGTGGTTTCATGGGTTGTCCATGAATATTCACATTTTTTTTTTCAAAAAATAAATAAATCCGAAAATAAAAAATAGAGAAAAAGCAATAAAAATTCAAAAATGTGATGGATTGATCTATGGGAAACATAGATCTATCATTTACAAGCAATTTCCAAGTGGTTTCATGGGTTGTCCATGAATATTCACATTTTTTTTTTCAAAAAATAAATAAATCCGAAAATAAAAAATAGAGAAAAAGCAATAAAAATTCAAAATGTGATGGATTGATCTATGGGAAACATAGATCTATCATTTACACGCAATTTCCAAGTGGTTTCATGGGTTGTCCATGAATATTCACATTTTTTTTTTCAAAAAATAAATAAATCCGAAAATAAAAAATAGAGAAAAAGCAATAAAAATTCAAAATGTGTTGATTTCATCTATGAGAAACATAGATCTAACAATATGAAGCTATTTTCAAGTTGTTTCATGAGTTTTCCATAAGTGATAATGTTTTTTTTTTTTAAATAACATAAATCCGAAAATAAAAATAACAATATATAAAAAAAAAAAACAAAAGATATGCATGTAAGATCAAAAGGAAGCATGAATCTACAATAAAACAACACAATGATGCCATTATGTTGTGATTCATAGTAGTTAGAGAGTGATAAATGAAATGATCATGTCAAAAGTTGAAAAAATAAACCACATATACCTTAATGAAGAATCTTGTTTTGACTTTTGAATCTCTAGATCTCTTTCAATAATGGTTTGTTGGTGATTTGGTGGCAAAATATCTTGAAGAGAGGGATTTGGGAGACATTTGGGACCACAAGGAAGTGAAAATGGAAACTATAGAGGGGAAGAGAAGAAAGGGAAGGGTAAAAAACCCTAAAAAGTCCCAAAGGGGGGGTTTTATAACCCCCCCTCCCACGTGTATGGGCCGATACATACCGTATCGGCCCGTATCGGCCGATACGGTCCCGTATCGGCCGATACGGGTGCGATACGGTATATACGGCCGATAAATTCAAATTATCGTATCGGCCTTGGCCGATACGGCCGATATATCGGCCGATACGCTTCGTAT
The DNA here is from genome assembly GCA_003546025.1 of Camphora micrantha. Taxonomy (NCBI): domain Eukaryota; kingdom Viridiplantae; phylum Streptophyta; class Magnoliopsida; order Laurales; family Lauraceae; genus Camphora; species Camphora micrantha. The sequence continues at coordinate 45,766,261 of QPKB01000003.1, read as the reverse complement.
CGGCCGATATTTTCATCTATGAATTCAGTACGTTCATTAGGAAGAAGATGAACAAAACACACGCAACCAAAAGTATGTAGATGTGTGTATCCAGGTTGAGCTCCATATAAATGGAAGCATGGTAATTCATTGTTCAATTTTGGAGATGGGAGACGATTGATTAGGTGAACAACAACAGACAAGGCTTCAGGCCAAAATCGAGCCGGAACGGAAGATTCAAGGAGAAGCGAACGAATTGTGTCAAGGAGATGTATGTTCTTTCATTCTGCAATACCAATTTGCTGAGGGGTATAAGGACAAGACCTTCGAGATATAATCCCTTTTTCTTGAAAGAAATTTTGAAGCTTATGAGATATATATACCCCCCCTGAGTCTGTCCTTAAAATCTTTATCTGAGTAGAAAACTGATTTTCATCATAAGCCAAATAAATTTTAAATCAATTAAAGGCCTCCGATTTAGATTGCAATAAATACACCCATGTGAATCGACTATGGTACTCAATAAAGGTGACAAAAAATTTATAGTGAGTATGGGAGATTATAGGAGTAATGCTCCATACATCACTATGAACAATATCAATACATTTTGTAGCTAGAGTGTCATGGATAGGAAATGGAAGGATCTTACTTTTTCCTAACTTACAAGTAGAACAATCCATCACAATATCATGGTAAGAAGCAACATTTTTATTAAGCAAACCAGTTTTGAATAATGATAACAATGTTTTTGGATTTGGATGGCCTAATCTATTGTGCCAAAGTTTCCAATTATTCTGAGAAGAAACACTAAGTAAAGCCAACTTAGGATTATTCCGAATAGGTGAGAGTAGCAGTGGAAAAGGACGTCCACACTTAGGCCCCTTCATGATCACCTTCCCCAACACTTGATCCTGCACAACACAACCGGATTGTGAGAATGAAACGTACACTTTTTGTCCACAAGCTGACCAACAGATAAAAGATTATTAGTGAAGGATGGAGAAAGAAAAATATCTGCAGGGGTAATGGATGAGAAATGTCACCAACAGCAGTTTTTGGAAGTTTTTCACCATCGGCAGTGTGAACTTTCAGAGTATCCGTATACTTAACGGGAATGTGAAAGTAGTTTAGGTGAAAACGTCATGTGATTGGATGCACCGGAATCAAGGTACCATAGAGAGGGAAAAAGCATTGATAATCATCTGTTGAACGATGTCAGGGGTAAGAGAAGGGTTTGTGTTTGGTGTGGATGGACGGGAGGATGATGAAGAGGCAGGAGGAATGGCGTCCGATGAAGCATCGTCAGTTGCAGCATGATAGGCACGCAGATTGCAGTTCTGTGGTCATTTTCTGCATTCACTTATGATATGACCGTTAGCTTTGCAGTAGTTGCAAAATTTCTACTTACAAGAAGAGGCATAATGTCCAAAACCCTTGCAGCTGTAACACTTAACAATACTCATATCTCGTTCTGGGTATTTTCCTTTATCACCTGTGGATCGCACAGGTGCTGGAGACGAATTACGGGCCACATATGCAGCCTCAAGGGGACCATTAGTTTGTTGTGACAAGACTGCCTGAGTTAGCTGCCTTTGTTCCTCTCGCAATAATTCATTGAGACACTGATCTAAGGAAGGTGGAGGAACCCTACTCATGAGTCCATATCTGACTGTTTCATACTCTGGTCACAATTTCATGAGAAATTGATCCCTATGGCCGAGTTTCTGAAGTCTCTGTATTTCAGGAAGGGTTGCATCAGAGACAATCGCATACTTAATTTCATCATATTCAGTCCACAAATTAAGAAACCCAGAGTAATAATCCTGGATGGAGGAGGTTGCATCTCAAACTCCAACTGATTGGTGCACAGAGTTGTTTTTATGATATTTCTTCTTCAAATATCCTCACATGTCTTTTGCTGTCTTGTAGGGTCTTAGATTCAAAATGAAGTGTGGTTCAACTGTACTGAAGATCCAGGATTTGATTTTTGCATCCTTGGTAGTCCAAGAAAAAAATTGTTTCTCATCCTCTGTGGGTTTAGGATCAGACCCTGTAATGTGCCCCAACATCTCTTTTCCTTCGAGATAAAGTTCAAACTGGAACGCCAAGGATGGGGTTGCTTGAGTATATTTAGCAAATCTCAAACTCCAACTGATTGGTGCACAGAGTTGTTTTTATGATATTTCTTCTTCAAATATCCTCAAATGTCTTTTGCTGTCTTGTAGGGTCTTAGATTCAAAATGAAGTGTGGTTCAACTGTACTGAGGATCCAGGATTTGATTTTTGCATCCTTGGTAGTCCAAGAGAAAATTTGTTTCTCATCCTCTGTGGGTTTAGGATCAGACCCTGTAATGTGCCCCAACATCTCTTTTCCTTCGAGTTAAAGTTCAAACTGGAACGCCTAGGATTGGTAATTTTTCCCATTAAAGCGAACAATTATGATCTCAGATTTTTCCATCACAATAATATAGAAAAATAGAGAACCAGAGAACCACAATAACTAGAAAAACAGCAAATAGAAACTGTTTATGCAAGAGGAAGATTCCCAGAGAAAGTCTGAAACTAAACAATGCCAAAACAGAGCTGAGCACACACACACACAAAAAAAAAAAAAAAAAAAAAAAAAAAAAAAAAAAAAGGTCTGATGACCCCCTTTTTTTAGGTTCTGGTGGGGACTGTGGGGCCCAGTTGAAGATCTGATGATAGATCAGATCTATTGGTTTGTTGGCAAACACTTTTTTCTTCCAACCAGATCAACTTTCACTCCAATCGGTTATATATTCATGAAACAATGTTTGATTGATGAAAACTAATGCACTGAAACAAATAACCACTAAGTCAATCAGAAATCCTACCTCTGAGCTGCCAGAAATTCTGAAAAAATGGCCAAGAAATCCAAGATGAGTGGTCGAGCAAGATGGGATGATTTTTCAGATGCTGTTGTGTGGTCAGGGGTGGGCCCCAGATGATTTTCCAATCTGCTGACGATACCACTGACGAGAACAGTATCCTGGGCGAAAACAGATTTCTGAAATCTCTGATGAGCAGAAAAGTTCTGAGAAAATGACTAGAAATCCAAGAATCCTCTGTTGATCAAGATAGACTAATTGTTTGAAGCAATCGTTCTGATCGAAGGTTGGCCACTGTCGACAGATTCCAAGATTCTGACGAATAATACACGATCATTCAAACACAAAGTGCTAATGACTCCAAGAAAACTTGAAAAAATCTCCAAAGATCTCAGTAGGATTTGTCGATCCTTCCTGTAGAGACTTCCAACGAAATCTAGACAGTCACAGGTAGGCCACCGTCGATCGGAGATGATCTACAGTGGATGTACAAGACTGCCTAGCTCTAGAACGCTCGAAACAGATCCCTGATCTAATATTCTCCAAGAGGGAGATTGATTCCTCTCCATCACCACTCAAGACTGAAAATCAGAAGCCCTAGTGTCGCTCTGATACCATGACAGAAAACTCAATCGCAGAAAGAAAGGGAAGATTTTCTGTGAAAGGTGGTTTTGTGAAAGGTGGTTTCCTTTGTTGATGTCGACCTTGGTATTAATAGAAATGTCATGCCCAATTTGGGCTACAATCAAGTAGAATTGCAATCAATTAAATCTGCTGCTATGGTATGTATATGTTATACAAGATTAGACAGTTGACTGGCCTATTTTAGTATACATTGCAATTGGGCCTGTATATCTGGGCTATTGGACCATGGGCTTTATACAGATGGATCCTTTGACACTTTGACAGTTATGATTTCATTTTTGAAAACTGCGAAGATGAAATATCACAATTTCCCCTATCTCAGCTGCAAATAGCCCATCTGTTTGCTGAATCCATTAGCCATGTCTTGCAGTTGCCATAATTTCTTTATGAGCAAATTGATGCCTCCGGATGATCCATGCCTATTTGAGGGGGAGTCTATTACGTAGTTGAGAAATTTGTTTTGGTACACATTTCGGTTTGGCCACCAAACTGAAATATTTCCACGGATTTGGAATTTTGGAAAAATATGTTGGAAAATAAAAAAAGTAAATATATATGTAAAAAATATAAAAAAATATTATATAAATTATTTCATTTAATTTATTCTATAAAATATGGCTAGGCCCAATTTTTTATTTTTTAATGTATATGCATGTGCTAAGAAATGTTGAAATTTTGCACGCCACAGCCGTCCAACAAAATGCCTCTACTCTGGGCGGTACAAGTCCCATCCAAGCTAAGGCACAAGGAGGTTGAACATCTTGTACTGGATCCAATTTCGTGTAGAATGATTTCGAGGAAAAACTCCCCGAAGGATCTTGCTTCCAAGTGTGATAATTTTCAGAGTTCATGCGTAAAGAATGTTAGCCAAAAAATACTCGACAAGGGCTCAAACTCACCCGACTCTGACTAATGAAGAAGCCTCCTCACATTCACTTCACCCTATCCCCAATCCTTATGTAACACTCTTTTACTGAGGACTCTCTGCTTGAAACCTAAGGGGTTGTTTCACATGTGTAACGGTTTGGCATATTTATTTTTGTTTGGGTTCATTTATGCACGGGTGTGTCAACAGTTGGTCATTTGTTACATATGTCACTGTTACAAGGCACTGCTACAGTGAATCTGGAGGTAAAAATGGGCAGTCTGTTTTTTTCTTTTTTTTTTTTTTTTTTTCCACACACTTGTGGGGCCCCAAAATGCTAATCTGAACCGTCCAAACTCTTCCAAATGGCTATGTGACACCTTTTCAGCCATTGATTGATCATGACTTTTGAGATATTTTAAAGAAAGTTCAGACCGTTAAATTACCATTTTGCACTTCTTTTGGACTGATTTTTTATGATACAAACCGGCCAAACTACTCTGAAGGTCTAAAACGGCTGTGGGACCAAATTGGATGCATCGATTCTTCTTGGATCTCAAGAAAATTGTAAAAAGAGATGAACCATTGGATCACTAACCCATTATCTGCATCTGTCTGTTTTTTTTTATTTTTCTATTTTTGTGGGCCCCTAAACCGTGATATGAGCCGTTGATCCTCCTTAAAATAACCAATACGGCCATGGGATCAAATTTCAAGTCAAAATTCAGCACCGATTTGTAGTCTAGAACTGAAAATCTGTAATTCTGATTTCTGTGTGCCCCACTTTCATGATCCGAACCGTCCTCTTTAGAATGCCGGTTTTGTCTTGGGGGCAAGGTTTATGCCTTTATTCAACATATATTTTATGACATTTGTGAAAAATGGTCATCCATTGGATTCACTTAGATTCACGTGGAGAGGTATGCAGATGGCAAACAACTGAATGTGTTTCACATGTGACTCAGTTGCATATGAAAATATTTCGTCTGTGAGTCATTTACATATGTAAACCATTTCACATCACATGTGAAATTGACTAATGATCCCTAAACAATCTTGGAAACTGAAACACACAACGGACCCACACCGACTCGATGATCATACCAAAGACGAATACTACCCCTTCCGCCACTTTGAAACCCAAACCATTCTGAAAGAAAATCCCCCCACAACCCCCCACGCCGAAAAAAAGAAAAAAAAGAAAAAAAGAAACAGAAGAAGAAAGAAAAACTGATCATTTGAAACATTCTGAAAACAAGAAATAACAGCCCGTAATCTGGACAATCTATACCTAGGGACACTTGGGAAGACACCCATAATTATGCTCCCCATACTTTGGGTATATTTATGCACTGTCCGTGGAAGAGGAAAAGGTGTTTCCTCCCATGTGGTAGCTTGAGTTTGACCCCAGACGTCGGGCTCGGGATTCTTTGCTTGCATGGAAAAATAGCCAAAAAAGGGATTGATTCCACTCCTTTGCCAGCTGCACCAAACAGTGATCGTGGATTGTTCCGGATATTCTGGCGCCTTGCCTCAATACTTTTCCATGGCAATACGCGTGCACAAACACACACTTAGACGCTGTAACTCTCATCCACAATGCCTGCTCTTCCCCATACCTCCATCATTTAGCTGCTCAATTTTATAATTGCAAATCATCCATACCCAAAACCCCATCATAATTGGTTTGTGGCGTAATATGCTTTAGCCTGAGCTTATATCCTTCCAAAACAAGGAGAAACGGTGATTATGGAGCCTAAATTTTAATTCACTTTCTTACAGAATGCAATAATCACCACCTGCCATTTTGACCTTTTGTACATAATCACTGCTTGTGTTTCGTTACCTATTAACAGAAAAATGTATGTTTAATATGCTTTATTGTGACCTTTTTCGGAGGAATAGTTTCTTTTTTCGGAATAGATTTAATTTGAAATCCGTTTCTGATATCCATTTGAATTCCAAGCGTGCTGCAGAAATTATCTTTCAAACGGTATGAAATATCCTTTGTTAATAGAAGAGCAGTCGGCCACTCAACTCCAAATCGCTATATTCAGGTGCATGGCATACACAACAGGATTCATATGTTCTCTTGAATTTCCTTGATTGTTCATGTTAAGCATTTTCTTTACCACGAAGATTGTTATGATCATATGTAGCACTCTTATGTGAAACAAAGGTGTTTCAGGTTAAGAGTGAAGTTTGGTATTTCCATGCTATTTTATGAATAAATAATCTTCTTTGTAATCAGGGAGATTTTGACATTATTGGAGGTGCACCTGCATTGACAGAAGCAGAGACTATAAAGGTATTTTTATGTCTATTCATATTTGCATTCTGTTTCGAGGATTGCTGCACTGGGTGATGCTTTCTATAAACTGGGCCAAGTAATTGTCAGTTCGAAATGATATTCCTTATATCAAACAGTTTCTCTGTTAACTGAGGCCCTAAAATACTATAGTTTCTAGTTATAAGGGTCGTTATTTTGTGTTGATGTTTGCGGTGCTTCAAGTTTATTAGAAGTGCAACTATAACTATATAATGGAGTAAGGGTATTTTAGTCTTTTGACTGAAAACCTTACCCTAATTGATAAACATTGTTAGCCACAGTCACATACACTGCCCAATTTCTCTCCTTGACATTTCAACTCTACTTTCCTTTGATTTATCTTTCTTTTCGGGCAAGGAAAATCCAAGTTATGGGATTCTTGTAATTTTTTTTTATAATTTTGATCAATTATACTATATTAAGATGAAGGGTTTTTGAGTTGATTTGGACCATGACTTATTATTTTGACTGGGAGTTATAACTCCTCACTTCCAATATGCACCCACTCCACTTCCAACACGTAACCACTCATTTCCTCTGCTTCATGTAACCACCTCTTCTTTCCACTTTTCACTTTTCTACAAGAACTTCATTTCTATCCCTATCATAATTACCAAATCATTGTGATGAGTATTTGAGGATTGATTTTGCGTAATCTGAGTTTTTATTAATAAACCAGTAAATATACTTTTCAGTTATTGGTGAACATGCCCGTGCTAAGCATGGGTTGTTGTGCTAGTATAAAATATCGGGATTTGGGGGTTCCCCAAAAGATGCTTGCGGAACTTCAGATCTTCTCCTCTTTTATTCTTTCTATTTCATATTCCTTTCTTACATCAAAACCACCCTAAGGTTCCTATTCTCTTTCTTCTTTATTTTCTTTCTATTTCTTCTCCCATTTTTATATCTAGATTCTGGATTTCTACTTGCCAAAAAGATTCACAAAAAAAGAAAAATGCCAAGATTTATCAGGAAACTAGGGTATATTGCACAAATTTTTTTTTTTTTAATGGTAACTTGTATTGATCAAAAGCTTTACAGTATAAAAGATCTATACTAAGAAGCGGCTCGGACAGGCCCCGAAAAAACAGCCACCACCCAAAGGAGGAGAGAAAAACAAAGAGGCTAAGGAGCCTCCAAAAAAAAAAAAAAAAAAAAAAAAAAAAAAAAAAAAATTGCTTCTATGTTTAGGATATATTGCACAATTTCGGCAAGGTGAACAGTCTTTAGGATATTTTTATGCTAAACTTCATGTCAGAGTCAATTAAGTCTATACAAGCTTCTATGTTTTTGTTTTGTCAAGGAACAAACTCCTATTTATACAAGATAAGATGAGTCTGAAAGAAGTGATATCAACCCCTTTCAGTGTCGTCACTGGGATGAGTGATGAAAACATAGTTGATTGTTAGATTGTGAAGAGTAGGGACTTAATATGAAGATTGAACTTCCTGAATATCATGGGAGTGTACATGGTGAGAAAGCAATTGAATGGATCTTTTTTTTTGTTGCTAAATTGCAAAAGAATGTCATTAAGGAAAACGGTTTAAAAAACTCCCCAAAAGGATACAAGCCAAATAGGCCCAAAAGAAGACCACTGCTAAACAACAGAGAAGAGGAAGAGAAGGAGCAAAGAAAAACAAAAGACAAATCAAAAGGTCATTCTTGGATGTTGAGAGAGCTGTAGAAGCTTCTAAGATATGACTGGAGGAGGTTCCCTTCATCCTCTTGAGAGAGAAGGAAATGTCCGCCATGGTAGAATTAAGGATTTGCGAGGGAGCTGGTTTGATATTGGAGAAGAATCGTGTGCATCCCACCTTCCATATGGAGAAACAAGTAGAAAGGAAAATAGCTCCAATGCCTTTCATGGTTTTAGCATATGCTCCATAAGATAGGCTGGTATATAGACTTGTAGCTGAAGGGTTGGGAGGGAGGTTCAAACGACCTATAGAAAGAACGCACTTCCAAACGTCAATGGCAATGGATCATTGAAAAAGTAAGTGGGGGCTGTTGTCTGAGTTTTTCAAGTACAACGGGCAAGCAGAAGCAAGACTGATTCCTCTCATCTTAGCCCAATCAGAAGTGGGAAGCCTTCCATGGAAGAGTTTCCAATTGAAGCAAGAAATTTTTGGCAGCATTAGAGAACTCCAAACCAGAGCGGCCCAAGGGTGATTCAAACCTCTTGATCTGATGGCATGCCAAGCAGTCTTTACCGGCAGCAGGCCGGAGTTGGTAACAGCCCAATAGAGTTGATCCGGGGAGGAAGACATGATAAGGTGTTGCCTACAACAGTTCTTTAAAAACATCTGGACTTCCAACTTGAAGGCAGGAGGAAAAATCCATGATCCCTCAGAAATATAGGCATTCACACGATCATTTGGGTTGAAAGAAATGTTTGGAAAGAACTCAGCTATAGGACTGTTGAATAGCCAGTTATCTGTCCAAATAGCAGCCGAACAACCATCTCCAACTTTCCATATGCTGTTTTTATGGAGGATAGAAGCTAGAGCCTTCATTCTTTTACCTATGCAGGAGGGAAATTCCGAAGGAGCCGACCAAAGAGTTTGAAATCGCAACACTCTTGCTCTGAACCAAGAAGCGCCCATAAGGAAGAAGCTGCATAGCTTTCCAAGCCAACTTGAGGGAGCAAGCTTAACTTCAGCCATCCTTCTAAGACTAAGCCCACCCTCAGATTTGGGAAGGCAAATGGTGTCCCAAGCAATTAGGTTGCTTTGTGTCTTTTGGTCACTACTGGAGCACAAAAAATTATGACAAAGGGACTCCATAGCTATGATGGTGCCTTTTGGAAGCGGGAAGACCATGAGAGAATGAGTTGGGTTCCTTCCTAGGACATCTCTAACCAAAATAAGTCTGCTTGAAAAAGAGAGGGACTTACATCTCCATCCCATCAAACGCTTAAGGATAGAATCAACCAACGGAGAGAAAAGGTTATTGTTAGGATCCCCTTGTCTCAGCCCACATCCCGGATCAAAGAAACCACAAGGTTCTCTATTGATCAAAAGTCAAAACTGAGCCCCTCGAGGTACAAATGCATTCCTTAGTAAGCTCCACTCAATTGTTGGAAAAGCCAAAATTGCTTAAGGCTTGGAAAAGAGAAGGCCAACACAATTTATTGAAGGCTTTAGAAATTTCTAACTTTAGGCATAGAGAACCCCCTACCATTTTAGTTTTTAATCTCTTACAAAGCTCATGGGCAAGGGCTATGTGTTCATGGATTGAACCATTTTTAATGAAGGCCGCTTGATGGAGGGATATGATATTTGGGAGGATGGTAGCTAGGCGGGTGGCAAGAATGCTGGTGATAATTTTGAAAGAGAAATTCGACGAGGTAATTGGTCTGAAATCTGAGAAGGATTTGGGGTTATCAAGCTTTGGAATGAGGGCAAGAAAGAAAGTGTTGGAAGCCTTGAGCACCCTTTTTTGGATGAAGAAGTTTTGGAGAACCGCTGCAACAAAATCCCCAACAATATCCCTACAATGAACAAAGAAGGAGCCTGGAAAACCATATGGGCCCAGCACACTATCTCTTTTTAAGGAAAAGACAGTTTGCTTGATTTCCACACTTCCTGGAATAGCTGTAAGAAAGATGTTTTGGGCGTTTCTCACAACCTTGGGAACGCTATTGAAGAAAGAGCAAGAGGGAGAGGGTTGGTTGGTTGGCATACAGTGTGAATGCTTGAGAGAAGAAAGAGGCTGCACTTTCCTTGATTTTGATAGGGATCCAAGGTAATACCTTTAAAGTCAATTTTATCTATGGAGTTGATGGAGGCTCTAGCTTTAGCAGATAGGTGGAACTGTGGAAGAATTTGGTGTTCCGATCACCTTCATTAAGCCACTTCAAACGGGACTTTTGGCGCCAATGAATTTCTTGAGCATGGAGCAAGTTGTGAAGATTAGACTTTGGTTCCAAATCATCATCACTTGTCAGTTGAAGGTTTTGAAGATAGAGTTCAGCCACTTAGATGTTTTGAACCGGATCTCCAAAAGTATTTTTATTCCAAGACTTTAAATGTTGCCTCGGGAGTTTCAACCGCTGGTGGAGCACAAATTGAGGATTTCCATGGATGGTATCTCTCCAAATGACTCTATCCTGGTCCAAGAATGTGGGGTGTTGGATCTACGTCTCTTCAAATCTGAATGGAGTCTTCCTAGGACTGGAGGCAAGTTTATGGGACAGAAAAATGGGGTTGTGATCAGAGCAGAGACTTCCCAAGTGATTCACAATTGGATCCAAGGATCAATCCATCCAACTAGAATTGAGAAGAGCACGGTCCAACCTTGCTTCAACAAGGGCTCTACCTTTTCTTTGGTTGGACCAAGTGCACTTGGAACCTTTGAAACCAGCATCATGAAGGCCCGCATCAATGATCATGTTGTTGAAGTCTCGCATGGCTGGGGTTACAGAGGTCCTATAGCTGAGTTTTTCAACCGGAGAGGCAATTGTATTAAAGTCGCCAATGACACACCAAGGAGATTGAGATTGAGATTGAGATTGAGAGAGGTTTCTAAGGGAGTCCCAAAGGGTTTTCCTAGTTCTGCTGCCATTAGAAGCACGAAGAACAGTAACAAGGAAGGCTGGGCTGTTAGGAAGGGTCATGGAAATAGTCCAGTGCTGGTAGGTAGATGCATGAAGTTTATAGGACTTAGAAGGGGACGTTTTTGAAAAACACCAAAGGGAGTTATGGCCATGGACAGAGGAGGGATTAGTGGGGCTGGTGAAAAAGGAATGGTAACCAAGGCTGGCTAATTTTTTCTCAAGATTAGGGGAGGACTGGAATTTGGGCTCAGCAAGAAACATGATTTCAGGGAGGTGAGAGGAGACCAAGAAGAGAAGGAATCTTTTGGTTGGGGCGTTGGCAAGGCCCTTGCATGATGCAGCATAGACCTAATGGCCACATGTGTAGGGCCCACGCATATTTAGAAATTTATTTTTATGTCATTAGATTATTTAAATATTGTAATTAGGATTAGGTTTCCATTTTATTTACTTTCTTAGATTATTTAGATTTCCTAGGCCCTAAGTTATCTTTCTTATTTATATGACATTGTAGTGAAGAATTATTCAGAGAGTTGATTAACGAAATTGAGTTTTCCTATTGAGGTGCGTCTTCCTTTATCGTCTCTTCGGAGATTTATTGTGTCTTTGGACATTTGCTTCGGCACCCATTGTGCTTTGAGCACTTCCATGCAAGCTCTAACCCTAGGCTTGCATCAATTTGATATCAGAGCGAAGATCAACAACTCTCCGATCACCCTCCGGTCTTTGATCGGAGCCTATCCATCCATAACACCCATATCCAGTGTTCCACTCGTGAAACCCAACCTCGACCCATCCGGCCAATAGCAACCACCATCGTCCGCTGCCATCTCTCATATCCATACCTCATATCCATATCTAATCCCTTATTCTCTGCCCAAACACAAAACCAGAAAAAAAAAAAAAAAAAAAAAAAAAAAAAAAAAAAACCCCAACCAGAACCCTCACCACTACCTCCCCATCATCCACGAGCCCCACTCTTAGACCCAAACCATCTCAATCAACAGAAACCCAGCCGAGCTGTTGGAAGTAGGTGGGCCTCGTGGACAGATTTTCAAAACTTTTGACCCACTTGAGTCGGGGGTCAAGTACCCATAAAGCCATAAACTATATCCAAGATGCAATCCCTCAGTCTCATCAATTATGTACAGCAATGTAACCTATTTAAAAGATAGAAAACCAGCAGCACCTTGCAACAAAATAATCCACAACAAGTAGAGAAGCAGATTATACCTTTAGAGCCCGGTAGTACTCTAATGGAGAAGAAGGCAAACAACTTGATCAAGAACTCTTCTTGAAGCAATTTGGGATCTCCAAGACCTTGTTGTCTTCCACGCTTTAACCCGCTATCAGATCTCTTTGCTCAAGAAAGATGGTGGAAACTTCAAGAGAAAACTCTACTAGAAACTCCTAGGAACTAGAAGAGAAAGAGAGGAGGGAGAAGTGCGCAACTATTGCACAAAAAAGGGGGCTGGGCATGAATTCCAAGGTTGGACGTCTAGCCCCCTTTTGTCTCCTTTTCTAACTTTTTTTAACTCCTCTTCTTACTAATTAACTAGAAGTTCTACTTCCATAATAGTTAGCAACTTTCTCCTTTCTAATTGCTATAGAAGTCTCACTTCCACAACAATTAGTAAGTTAACTATTACCACTAGTAGAAGTCCTACTTCAAATAGAAATAGTAACTTTCTAATTCCTTCATCTTAAAGTTCAAGTAGGATTAGTATCTTAATAAATTGGGCTAGCGTGGGGACCACTAGGGATTCCATAGAAAGCTGGCTCCAACTGGGATACCGTGACCCCACATTTCATATGCAATCCGGGCCCATAGTTAATTGCAAATAATACCACTATATAAATGCAATTGCACTCCAGTCTTAGGAATAAATTACAATGAAGACCCTAAACTTTTCGATTACCACAAGTAGACCTCTCTATCAATATCCATGGATTAATTGGACTAAAACTGCCCCACCAATTTAAATCCACGTCTTATTATCCTTGAGACCCAATTAATCACAGTGATCATCAGTAGCATCCAATTAACTATTAATCGAGATGGGTACGCACTCACTAATGACAAATCCATTAATTGGCACAAGGGGATAATATAGATAGATTCTATCTTGACCATTGAATGTTCCCACAGTCCTACTACCATCTACCCAAGACACCGAGGTGTTGACCTACAGTTGGCCTCACTCATTGGCGACTCAAAGCAAATGAATAAATAAAAACTTGAGTTCATCAATGTCTCAGGATTGAGAGCCTATTGTTAGAGAATTATGAGAGCAAACCTTGAACTCGAGACAGTATTCCATACGGTGCTTCTCATGGTCCTTCAATACATCCAATGTACCAGCACTATGATCCAGAATCTTACATTCTGATGATCGAGACAAATCACACTATCGCATAGTGATCAAAGTGCTGCAACCTTATCAGATGAGATGCCTAGTCTCATCACCGGTTGTGAAGATTTTTAATTATAAGATTTGTGACACATGTCTCCCGTGTGTGGATCTCATCCATACACATATATTACATCTAATATACTAATGGGACCTAGTTCAACTCATTTACCATCATGTCATATATATTGGTCATGTGCATTAAGTAATAAAAACACCATTCATCTCATGAAAGGAAAGCATGATATTATTGATAAATAAAGAATTTAATCAATTTATTACATCATCTGATGGATTGAGTCCATAGAGAACCCAACCAGAACCCTCACCATTGCCTCCCCATCATCGACGAGCCCCACTCTTAGACCCAGACCATCTCAATCAACAGAAACCCAGCCGAGCCTCATTCCCAGCATTTCCATCGCTTCATATCAGTCGAACCAAAACTTATCCCCAAAACCCAGCCTTCCGGCCCTTCACTATCAGACTTCCACATCTCAACCCAGCCAATAAAAATCCCTCCAGCAGAATCCAGGCCCCATCATCCCAGCCCAGCCCAGCCCGGTGGAAAAAAAATAAAAATGGAGGAGCATAAGGAAAGGAAAAAAAAAAAAAAAAAAAAAAAAAAAAAAAAAAAAGTCAGAGAAGAAGCGCAGAGGAGAAAGAAGGGAGTGTACCTGGTTCACCGCAATCCACCACTGCGTGTCGCACTACTGCCATCCATCACCACCAGCAACTACCAAGCGCCATCGTCATCATTGCCAGAGCACACAGCACCATCGTCCCCTATCAAGACACAGTTGCCATTGCCTCCAGCCAATGTCTTCTCTCAGCAGAAAGAGAAAGGACCCAGACCTTCGTTGTCATTTTCGTGTAGCAGCAAAAAAGCGAGCAGAACCTCAGCCCCCTTTTCTGTGCTTTTCTCCAGCACGAGAGCCAGCAGGCAAACAATACCTACACACGTGCCACCTCTCTCTTCTTTCTTTGTTTAGTTGGGTTGGATCCATTCCAGACCAGATCCGAAACTGACCTGACCCAATCATAGCCAAAGCAGCAGTAACAACTTTCAGTGTTTACTGTTTTCTCAAGACTGAGCTGATACATGCACCAGGTCAAATCAGGGTGGTTTAATCCGACCAGACCCACTGCTGTTGAAGAGCCAAACCAAGTTTTTGATAAGGTCAGGTCCAAATCAAGTTTCACATCAGACCTGGTCCTCTAGAAGGAATCTGATCAACCGCAGATTTGATCCGATCAACGGTTAAATCTTCTTTTCACAATATCGGAGTTATCCAGAGTTGGATTTCAAATCAGATTTCACCTGTGTGATCGTGAAGAGCAGATCTGCAGTTAAGGTCAGTCCATTTTCAAATCCAAGATGAGATTGCATATTAGTAAATTCCACAATGCACTTCAAAGAGTCAAATATGCGCAACAATATGGCATATGGTATTTTGAGAATGAAGCTTATTTTCAGCAATTTCTTGATTTGAAACAAAGAAAATTATCTGTTCTTGACTTTGGTGACATGTTTGCATGGCTCCAAGACAAGTGTGGATTAGAAGATGACGAGGAACATGACTTGATTAGTTTCATCAGAGGCTTGAGACCATAAATAGTGGAGAAAATGGATGACAGTAACAACATTCGTGAGGCATATTGGGAAGCAATTCGTGTGGAGCGGATGCTTAAAAGGTCTCATCTAGTGGAAGTTCGCTTCAAGAAGAAAAGTCGCCACACATAATGGATCGTGTTGAGGAACCAATGCTAGCGGATATACAGACCGATCAGTCAGAGCTAGACACAGAAAATTCCACATCTACAGTTGGCCTTGAGATTTCTCCTAAGAGTACTAACAATACCGAAGTGCAAACACCAAGTGATGGAGAGCAAGTTATTGATATTCCCCTCATAAACTCTCAAATTGATTTTGTCTTTGGGGATCAACAATAAAAATCGAGAAATCAAGAACGGCTACTCAAAGATTGCGATGATGGTGCAAATTCCAAATGTGATGTCCCCAACCGTTCACGTGTACCTCCAAGCACACTTTAACAGTCAAATCAAAGGATGTGTCATGTTCACCATTTTCAAGATCTGTGTACTAGCTCAAGATCAGCCAGCTAATAGAATGTTTGTTTGATTGATTTTCGATCCAGGCGGACATTTACTGAAGTTGAGATCGAGTTCTTTCCAACACGGGGAGAATGAGGCATCATAGAACTAATGGCCACATGTGTAGGGCCCACGTAGTTTTAGGAATATATTTTTGTCATTAGAATTTTTAAATATTGTAACTAGGATTAGGTTTCCATTTTATTTAGTTTCCTAGATTAATTAGATATCTTAGGCCCTATTCCATTTTATTTAGTTTCCTAGATTAATTAGATTTCTTAGGCCCTATGTTAAGTGTATTTCTTGTTGTTTATCATGATTCTATCTTAGATTTCCGGTTATAGCTGATTATGTGTCTGATCTACTGTCTTGGATGGAAATGGAGCAGAGTAGTAAAATTTACTATAGGATTCACCTCACTGTTGACACTCAATTTAGGGATTTTTGCTCAAATCTTCATTTCAGCCCCTTAAATCTCTGTTATTTAATTGTGCATCATGATTATGAGTAATAGTTGATGATCTGAGTGAAATTACTGCAATTACATGCAAGCTACAGTGCAATCTACTCATTGTTGACCATGATTTTCTAGATTTGATGCTCAAATTCTGAAATCTAGCTCTAGATACTTCATTGTTCTGTTTCTCTGCGTAGGTTATAGCCCTAGGTTACCTTTTCAGCTCAAATCCAGCAGAATTTTGGGAGAAATCAGCTCAGATTTGAAGAATCACAGAAATCAGGTAGTCTAGCACTATTCACGTTTTGCGGCTGTGGGTCCAGGTGGGCCACCTGATCTGAGATCCAAACCATTGAGATGAAAGACCACTTACTGGTGATCCATTTGGTCTGGTTTGTTTGAGGGCCAGGTCCAGTTGGGCCCACAGATCACCAAAACCAGCCCATGTGATGCATTGTTGATAACCTGAGACCTATGTTCAAGTTTTGAGTTTTGACTCTTGAGGGAAATTGTATATTTGGACCTTTTCTTTAACTGTTTCTCATCTGAGCCCTTTTAACCTCTTATGAATTTTAAGGTTTCCTCGAAATTGCAGATTGACCCTGGAATTGATTTTAAATATGGTTGAACATGTTTAGTCATTTTCTCAAGTTCTAGATTTTCTTAGATTGTATATAGGCCCCTGATATTTCTTGAATTCATAGCTAGACCTGTCTTTGGGTTATTTCCTTAGCCCCATACTTCCGAAAATTACAATTAGACCCTCTGCAGTTTACCAAAATCACCAATAGCACCTATGTCCTTTTGATTTTAGCTGAATCTTCTAGGGAGTAATTATGTGAAATCCAAACTTTTGTAAATTTTAACTTAGGGTCTGTTCTTGATGATTATTAAGTTTCAATTAGTTTTATGGAGGGGGGGACTCTGATGGTTGGAAATGCTATGATTTTATGAAGAATTATTCCTCAGAGGATGATAGAATCTTTTGTTGTGGGAGGATCTCTGATCGATTGTTCTCTTGATCATGGTTTAAAAACTCGTCCGAGTCCGAGTCGACTCGAACATTGGCCATGTCTGAGTCGAGTCCATAGTGACTTGGACTCAACTCAGAAGTCATGTTGAACTTGAAGTAAAAACTGAAAAAAAATAAAACTAAAGGGTCTTCTGTAAACAATTCTTTAAATAGAGTGGGGACGGGCAGAGAAACAATTATAAAAGTGAAAAAGGAGAAGACTTTTGGCAGTTTTGGGGGAAAAGAGAGGAGGGAGAAAGGCAGCAGGTCGGAGATGGGAGGACTGGAAGAGAGAGAAGACAGCTGTTGATGTGCTGTTGCTCTGCTGTTGGCTGCTTTTTGCTGCTACTGCTGCGTGCTTTTTGGCTTTTTACTGTTCACTGCTGCTGCCTGCTTTTCTGCTCACTAGCTGGCTGCAACCAGCCTACCACCTGGGCAAGTTTTAACACTGCTGCTTTGTTGACTGTTGGTACACCTTTTTTTTTTTTTTTTTTTTTTTTTTAAACCTTTATTAGACCCATGCAGCAGCATCAGCAACTTCTCTTCCTCTTCTTTTATTTCTTTTTTTTAGCACTGCAAAGGGACTCGGCCGAGTCGACTCGGGGCGAGTCCGGTCCCAAGTCCGTTCTTTTAAACCATGCTCTTGATGATTACTAAATGGACATGTGCTGCAAAAGAATCTTCAGATCTTAAGAAACTTTCTGCAAAATTGGGAAGCATGTTTGAAGACGGGTGTTGTAAAGAAGAAAAGGACAGTATGTTGGTGTTCTCCACCACGTGGATGGCGTAGCCCCAGAACCTCGATTGAAAGTGTAGACCAATCTCGATGAGATTGATCGAATCCAAAATGATTCCAGCCCTAAGCCACAGCACAAACCATAACACGAGAGAAACTCACGATAACTTGAATTGATTAATAAAGCATGAGCATTACAATAGGGGACTCCTCTATATATATAGAGTAACACTGTTTCTAAATAAACTAGACATTCTAAAATAAGAATATATCTAATCTTAATCAAAATAGGATTTAGGAAGCAAATATATTAAGCAACTCTACTAATTTAGAGACTAACTAACTATTGATAGGGATCTCAAAATCAGAGATCATGTGGACCCCATCTAGCGGTTCCAGCAGGGCCTGTGGGTCCTGTTCTTGGATCAGCCTGCATCAGTGGAGTTCTAAAATTAATGTGGACGAAGCCACAAAAGGAAAACCGAGGTTAACAGGTGTTGCAGGCGTTCTTAGAAATCATGAAGGGGACTAATTCTGTGAAATCCAAATTTTTTTAAATTACAGCTTAGGGCCTGTTATGGATGATTATTACGTATCAATTAATTTTATGGAGGGGGCCTCTGATGGTTGGAATTCTTAATATTTTATGGAGAATTATTCCTCCTTCCATACTTTGGTCAATTTTGAAATAGAGGAATGATAGAATCTTCAACAGAAAAGAATCTTCATGGGAGGATCTATGAGTGGTTGTTCTCTTGATGATTGCTAAATGGGCATGTGCTATGAAAGAATTTTCAGTTTTTAAGCTAGATAACTTTCCACAAAATTGGGAAGCATGTTTGAAGACAGGTGTTGTAAATAAGAAAAGGATAGTATCTTGGTGTTCTCCACCATGTGAAGTTCTAAAATTCAATTTGGACGGAGCGGCAAAAGGAAAACCTGTGTTAACAGGTATTGGAGGCGTTCTTAGAAATTGTAAGGGGTAAGTCCTGTATATGTTCTCTAAACATATATGGATTAAAGATTCTAATGAAGCGGAAGTTTTGGCTATCCTCGGATCTCTTCGCATTTATCATACCTCTTTCCATCATTACCTTATTTTGGAGATTGATTCAGCTAATGCTATATCTTGGGTGTAATAGTTGAGGGGTCCATGGAAAATGCAATTCCTCTTCAACAAAATTAGTCATCTAATTTCTAACTTGCAGGTCACATTTCAATACATTAGTAGAACTGCAAACGGGATGGCAAATTGTTTAGCTAAGCAAGGGGTAGATAGATCTTGTAATTTAAATGCTTCTGTTTTGTAGTTTGTGGCTAGTACATTTCTCTTGTACTGGTATTTCTTTGAAGGTTGTTCTTTCGTTTCTTTTAAGGTGAGTAGTATTTGTTTTGTTCTTTAATAATTTTTACTGTTACTAATAAAAAAAAGCTTCAATTTGTTTTTAATAAATTATTGGCATTCCAAGTTTCGATTAATTGCCAAGGACCCCCTGTTATGTCCTAAATTTACAAATGGATGTCGTGTTGATCATATTGAGCATATACAAAGTGTTGAAAGTGCTGTGAGAATTGAAGCCCAAGAGATACCCTAATAAGATTCTTATGGGTACCTTGGTTTTTGGATACCCTAATAAGATTTTTTTCTTCTATCTTTTTCTTTGTCAAATTTGCGTCTCTACAAATGGCCCCTCTTAAGCTGTTGTGAAGATTTATGCTAGCAAGGTCGCCAACAACTTAAGGTCCTTCTTCCTTTTTTCATGCCTTTTCCCTTCATTTTCTCCTTCATTTTCTTGATTTTCTTTTCTCTTTTGGAACTTTTCATACCCCACAATCACGACTTTCCTCATCTTATCCCTTTTTCTATTTTTAATGATTTTTTTTGTTTTCTTTTTTGGATTTCTAAGATTTTTCCTGAATCTTTTTCATGTATTAGGGGAGCATGCCCACGCCCAACTCCCACACTACTTTCGTTCTTCTTCCTTATTTTCTTTAGTTGCCTTCATTTCTCTTTTCTTCTTTTTCCCTCATAGTTGAAACTTGAAGCTGGAGGAATCCTTTGTTTTTTTGTTTTTTGTTTTCAAGTTCTTGAGACTCTTTCAAAATCTTTGATTCACATGGCTAGAGGCAAGATCCCGTCCTTCGTGCATACCTTTCCTTGTTTGGTAGCTTTTTAATGAGTTCCAAGTGGATAAGATGAAGTGGCACCATTAGGGCTCAATCCTTGGCGTTTAAGGTACCAAAATTGACTAATCAAGCATTCCAAGGGTGAATCTAACCTCTAATGGTGAGTCTACTTCTCAGTTTCCTTGAAAAGTGCATTTTCTCCAAAAATGGACTTTTCATGGTTTTCACCAAGAATGTCCAAAATGGGACTTTTTTGTGCACTTGGGCATGGGAGTGCATCCCTTATGCCTAGGACTAGAATGTAGTTGGTTCTATCATGCAGTTTGAACTTTGAAGGAGTGCTCAACTCATGTTACCGATGAAATTTAAATAAATAAAAGTTGCTGTTCAACTGCTTTTACCATTGGCTGTGTGCATTTCCACCATCAAGGATATAGTCCAAATTTTTGTTTGAATATGGACATTTTTTTTTTATTTTTTCTACATGAAGGACTTTAAACGTTATAAATGGTTATCCTATCTTGTACATGAATTATTTTGTCAGAACAACATTTATTCTTCATGATGTATGTTTCCTGGTTTCAAATATCACTTTGCAGGTTGCGGTGGATATTTTAACCAGATTTTCTCATTCTGTTGCTTGTGATATTCGCTTAAATCATGGGAGCATATTGAATGCAATTTGGTCTTGGGTAGGAATTGAGGATGAGCTCAGACATAGTGTAGCAAAGGTATGGTTATAAGTCTTTTACTTAAATATGCATGACAAAGTGCTATAAATTTCTACTGATGATTTTGTCCTTTACCATCAAAAGCTTCTATCTTTGATGGCTTCTTCACGCCCGCAGTCTTCTGGTCGTAAATCGAGATGGGTTCTAATCCGACGGCAACTTCTGCAGGTCTTGAAAACTCTACTTGTCATTGATATATTTAATTTGGTATGGCCTTAATTTTCTAGTGTAGAATCTAAATGTCGATAATGTTGGGCCCTAATATTTTTTAGTAATGTTTAATGTATTATTATAATTAATAGCGTTCAAGGATTGATGTTTTAACAAATCACTGATGTAATTTTAACATTGTATCATAGGTGTATAATTTAATGTGCACATTCCTTTATTCTCATGACCAAGCCCCATTTTCATACTGCAATGCATTCCTATCAAATCTCTTTGAATAAGGAATTAGATCAATTATAGTCAAATACATTCCCCTTGATTAGGGAAACTAAATAACCATTAAACCTAGCCATCAATCTTATTTGTACATAATGATACCCCTATGTTGTATATAAATGGGTGGGTGTATATATCACAATAGATTGAGAGAGATTAAGTTCTGTGGTCCTGCACATTTCCCTTGAAATTGGTGCAAGTCAAGCAGCATCAGTTTGGAAATGAGAAAATGATGCCAATATCTTGTCATTGCATTTGTGAATATATCTCTTATCTGATTCGAGGATGATACATGAGATAGTGTCAGAAGATTGTCAAGTTTTATTTCCAGCTAAAATGGCAATCAACCTCAATATGATTTGTGTGCTCGTGATAAACATGGTTGAGGGCAATATGAATGGCATTAGTGTTGTTCCCTTCGAGAGGAATTGGGGTCGGAATGTTGATTCCCAGTTACTTGAGCAGTCACGTAAGCCATATGACTTTCTGAACACGCAGAAGACATGGCACGATATTCTACCTTGCTCGAGGATTTTGAAACTCTATCTTGTTTCTTGCATTTCCAAGGGATGATATATGCCCAAGAACAGACACCGCCAGAGTCGCTGAACACCCGGTGTCTGGGATCCTACCCAATTGACATTTGCATAAGAAATCAACTGAATGAGAGATGTGGATAAGAAAAACAGACGAATGAGAGATCCACGAGGATATCTCAAGATACAAAATACCGCAGCCAAGTGATGATGTTGTGGATTAGCCATAAACTGGCTATCAATGTTTATGGCATAAGAGATATCAGGACGAGCAGCAGTTAAATATACAAGGTGCCAACCAGCTTCGGATATAAATTCGGATCAGAGATTGGGTCTCCAAAATCCTTATGGAACCTAACATTGACCTTCATTGGTATGTCCACAGGCTGTTTGTTGAGCAAGATCAATCAATTCTTTAGCATACTTGGTTTGACTCGTCATGAATCGTGATCCCTCTGTTAGAACAAATAACTTACGTCAGATAAAAAATGTCACAGGACCAAGGTCTTTCATATGAAAACAGGATTGAAGAATGTACTGTAGCATTTTTATTCCAAAGGGATCATCATCGTTGATCAGAAATAGCCACATATACCAGTAGGACTATGATACCTTTCTGTGTGCAGCAGGGGAAGAGAGTGATCCTAATGACTCTGTCTGGACCCAGATTTATTGATGGTTGTCTGAAACTTTTCGAACCAACATTTACTTTGCATGATCAAGTGATGCATGATTATTACTGCATGTCTGAACTTTCATTGTTGGTGAAAGCTAGAAAATGACCTAAAAAGTCCGAATAGATTTTTTTTCTGTTGTTGATCTTTTCTCTTTTCTACTTTAATGTCCAGGACCTTAATCTTCCAGAAGTTGTTGTCAACAGATTACAAACTGTAGATTTGAGGTTCTGTGGTCCTGCAGATCATGCCCTTGCCAGATTGAGAGGGGCTCTTCCTTTTGGTATTATTTTATCCGCCTGTTACTGTTTACTGTGTGTAGACTATCTGGTGAGTTTCATACTTATGAATTTTAATCCCTGCAGATAAACGTACACACAAGGCTCTTGAGGAATTATCAGCTCTTTTTAGTTACTTGAGAGTTTGGAGGATAGAAAAATATGTTACCATAGATCCACTTATGCCACCCACAGACAGTTATTTCAAAGACCTATTTTTTCAGGTAGCAACGTTTTCCAGTGGTGGTGGTGGTGTTATTATTATTTACTGATTCTCTGGAGATTGGCTAAGATGTCATTTGAATTCTTATATGTCCTAACTAAACAACTTGATGTAATTCTTCTTTATAAATAATTATTTCAGAGTGATCCATGCACTCATCCTTCTTTATGAATTTAGTCATGGGTGTTCCATTTGTTGATCTTCATCCAGGAATTATTGTAATTTTATAGTAGTGCAGGACCTTCTTTGCATTTTTGAGAAACCATGGGGTGTTTTTATCACTTTTATGTAAATAGGTTTTTGAAAATATAAATATGCTGGGATGGTTGTCCTCAGCCCTAACTTGCTTCCCAAATCTCACTTCTGGAATTTTTTTTTTTCACTTTTCTTCATCTTCTTTATCGTTTTCCTTCTTGCCCCTTCTCTTTTAGTTTTTGTTTTTTTCTCCACCAACAATTCCACGCATACTTATCATGTTGGACACTCTGAATTGCCATAGATGCATTGCAATTTGCACATTCACCTGCTGTTTTAATCATTTCATTTACTGAATTTTCTTGTGCACATACATCATTTGATGACATGCAATTTGTGCTAATAACAACAATACATATACCGTGTAGTCCTTTATGTTTGTGATTCAGAGGGTCAATCTTTGGATCATTGTTGCTGTGATTGTTCCTCTTCACATCTCTTCAATGCTTATGTTCCATCTTTTATATGAAATATATCAGTTGAAGGGAGTGAAATTACTTTTTTTTTTTTTTTTTTTAATTTCATATTAATCTTGCTAACAATTATAATTTTTTTCGGCACAGATTTACCTTGTGAAAGATAATAACCCTGCGTCATTTTATGAGGGAACCTTGTTTGCAATGGGTGGTCGCTATAATCAGCTGGTACAGCAGCTGTGGGAGCATGAATATGTAGGTTATACATGTTAAACTTAGTTGACTATTCTCCTTTTTTAATATTTGTTTTTCAGATTTAAAAGAAAAAAATTCGGGTGCATTCATCAATATTACAAATAAGTCCCTCTGACTGCTGAGAACAAACCCACCCCACCCCTCACCCTTAAAAAAAATAAAAAATAAAAAAAACCAAATCTGGTGCTTAGATGTTTACTGTGCCCAGCTTGGATAAAACAGAATGTAACGTAGTTTTATTTACTGCCTTAGTGAAAAGTCTCCTAACTGATTCTCAGTGTTAACTGTTATCAGCAATGCATCTTCCTTTTTAGTTTTTTCCCTAGTGAAATAACAGTCAAGTTCCACACGATGTCTTTCCATGATAGACAGGTTTATTGGCAAGTTTGATCATCGCGCGCCTCTCTGAAACCTAACTCTTCCAACAATATTCTGAGCCATAATAGTTCACAACAATCATTAGCCAATACTCAGCTTCTTCACTAGATTTGGCCATAACAACCTATTTCTTGCTTTTTCAAATTCCAAGATACTAGATTTCCTCCGACCATTGTACAGTATCCTGTGGTGGACTTTCTGTCCGTCAAGGATCCAGCCCAATCAACATCAGTGTATGCAACAATCTTTCCATGTCCATGTGATCTAAATAGGATACCATGACCTGGGGACCCTTTTAAATATCTAAGAATTCTATGCACGACTGCTAAATGATCAGTTCTAGGATCATGCATAAATTGACTAACCAGGCTAACAACATAAGAGATGTTAGGTCTTGTGATTGTAAGATAAATTTGCTTTCCTGCCAAAAGCTGATACATTCTCTTATCTTAAAGCACTTCTCCACTTTTTAAGTGTAGACTGTGATTTTGTTGCTCTATTGGAGTGTCTACTGGTTTTGCACTTAGCCTCTTCGTCCCTTCAAGAAGATCAAGAACTTACTTCATTTGTAATATGATAATTTCAGTCTTGGACCTAGCTACTTCAATCCCTAGGAAATATTTTAACAATCCTAGGTCCTTAATCTCAAATCCCCAGCCTAGAAAAATTTTCAGCTTGGGAATTTCATCAACATCATTTCTTTTAATAATTATGTCATCAACATACAACACAAGTATGACCAACTTCATATTCCTCCTTTTCACAAAGAGAATATGGTCAGCATAACTCCTGTGGAACCCATACTTCAGCACAACTCTAGTGAACCTTTCAAACCATGCTCGTGGTGACTGTTTTAGTCCATATAATGACTTTTTAAGAAAACAAACTTTGTCTTCCAATCCCCTAACAACAAAACTAGGTGGGGGATCCATATAACCTTCTTTCTTTAAATCCCCATTGAGGAATGCCTTTTTTTTTTTCATCCAGTTGGTATAATGGCCAATCAAAATTTGCGGCTACGAACAATATTACTTGGATGGAAGTCAATTTAGCAATTGGTGAGAAAGTTTCAAAGTAACCAAGAAAAGAATGTCAGCCATAAGCATACACCAAGAAAATAATGTTGAATGCCAAAAAACACCAACATAACAATCAACTATCTGGAACTCACTGCAAAACCACCAAACAAGCGCTAGAGCACAAAAACCGCACAAAAAACACCATCCAAAACTGCAAACTCCAAGTTGACACTTCCACACACCAATTGACACAAAAATCATGCATCTAGAAACATATCAGATTGACACTTTTCCACTTCAGTTGGCACAAGAAACATGCATCCAGATCCTTGGAACAACAAGTTGGCACAAAACAACACTCTTCTAGGGCTTCTGTGGCCCAAATCAGACACACCAGGGATTCAGAGATGTCACATAGCACCTGCAACATGATAGTGGACTGGGAGCCCTGCCGAACGTATTTTTTGGTTGGGCAAGGGTAAAATCACTCCAAACCCTTCTCCTCTTTCAGATTTATGCCAATAATCCTTTTTACCTGTTTGTCTACCCCTGGATTACAAGCTTTGATACCAAGTTGAAACTTTAGATTTGATTAGATCTAGAGCTTTCTCTAGATATGTCGTGCGGAATAAGAAAGGGAAAAAGAGAAACGAGAGATAGAGAGTAAGAGGAGGATATAGAAAAAATCGTTGAAGTTTGATCTGCGCCATTGGGTTGGACCACTTCTATATTATTATTTTACTAATTTCTGAGATTACAAAAAAGTCCCTGAATATTCTAATATTTACATCGAGTAACTCTAGAATTATGAATAATTCCCTCTGACTTATAACATTACTAACCTTAGATCCATTCCAAGCCCTTAAAACACATCCGTGGTTGGGATCAAAACATAACTTAAATGAATGTTCCTAAACTGTTGCAAAACAAACCAAAAACATAAAATAAACTAAATGCAAATCAATAAGTGCCCACTCACCCACCCACCCAAACTCTCAAGTTAGGCCCAATGGATCCAACTCATAGTTTAAAATAACGGCCACTTTTGGTGCCCAACCATGATGTTATCTTGCTGCGATATCAGTCTTAGTATCGTCACGGTCAATATTGCCAATATCTCGGTTAAATATCGGTTGTAGCGGCCGATTCAACCGAAAAGAAGAGTGGGAGGAGATGATGCATTTGTAGAGAAAAGGGAAAACATGTAGATGTAGGATGAAAAACTGGAAAGAAAAGACTTGTACCTAGAGGAGGATGGAGATTTGCCGGTGGTGCTTGGTGCTGCCCCAAGCCTGCAACCACTACTGTCTTCTTCCCTCGTCCTCCTATTCTCCTCCTCCTCTTGGACCTCTCCTTTCTTTCTTTTGTAAAAGCTAACAAGGCTGTTTGCCTACAAGGGCCCTAGACCCAGCCCAACAGAGGCCCATTACAGCCTCTCTCACGTGGGATTTAGTGAATCCCTGTAAAGCTAATTTCTCTCATTGATTAGCTGATTTATCTCTTTATGTTTTCCTTGTATAGACTAGGATTGATTAGGATTGATTCTTAACATTCTTTCATTTATTCTAATTTGTAATCTTAACATACTTAGTGCCTTGATTAAGGTAACAATTGATTATAAAACAGAACAGTCGATGATCTATTGATCATTGAGTTTCTCTCCAACTTTCGTCTCTTCCTCCTTCCCTCATTACATAAAATTTCATGGTATCAGAGCTCTGGTTATGATCAATCCATATTCTCTCATTGATCAAATATCTTCTCCCTGGCGTAGATCTTCTCTTTGATAGTGCCTGACGTGTCCCTGATCAACAGTGGCTCACCCCGGATCAACTTCTTGTCACCAAGAGACCTCCACAGTTGTGATCGCCTATTCCTAAGGGTCATTCTAATGATTTTTCTGGATTTTTTCATCACCTTTTGAGGTAGTTTCCAGCCACTTCTTCCTCTGTCGTTTTTAATAAAGAATTGTCAGATAGATTTAATCAAGACCGTCCCGATTTGTGGATCTGTATCCAAATCTCATCAGATTTGGACTGAAGGAAGTAACTTTGGACCTCTTCAAGAAGTTCAAACCTGATCTGTGATTAGACCACCCTGTGGGGCCCACGCACAGATCTTGAATCAAAATTTCTGGTCGTCTGGCCCTGTTTGGGTGAAACTTGCGCTGTTAGTGCTGTTTTCTTAGCCCTGTTGCTGCTGGATCCTTTTGACTGTTGCTATTACTGCTGTTTGCATCTCGCTGTTGCTATTGCTCTGTTAGTGCTGGTTTCTTGGCCCTGTTTGCTGCTTGATCCTTTCTGCTGTTTGCTGTTGCTGCTGGACTCTTCCTACTGTTTTAGCCATTCATCGCAGATCCAATTAATTCTGCTTTCTAGCATATTGGTTGGTTATTTCAGATCTGAGGTCTGATATCATCCTTTTACTACTGATTTGCATTCTCTGTTGTCTTTTCTCCACTTTATTCTGCAATGGAAAAGTATGATGTTATCCCAATTAAATTTAATGGGCAAAATTATATGTCCTAGTCCTTCCACTTAAGGAACTTTGTCGAAGCACAGGGCCTTTTTGGTTATCTTGATGGATCGATAACCAAGCCTCAGATTACAAGTACTGCTGACTCAAAAGGCCTAGCCACTTGGTCCAAAGAAAATGCGAAAGTTGTCACTTGGATCCTTAACTCTATTGATCCCTCTCTTGCCGTGGCTCTTAAAGCCTACACCACAGCAGCTGATATGTGGGCTCATCTAAAGAAAGTCTACCATCAAACCAATAAAGCCTGAAAATTTCATCTGGATAGTGAAATTTCCAAATATAGTCAAGGGGATAAAACTGTGCAAGAATACTTTAATGGTTTCCTCACCTTGTGGATTGAAAGGGATTCCATGCTGATCCAAACAGTGTCTTTTGGATTTCTATTTGAGGCTCTCCAGTTACAGGAAGAAACTCATATAAGCCAGTTTCATATGAATCTACGACCTGAATTTGAATATGTTCGGTCTGCGCTTATGAATAGGGAGAATACTGCTAATCTTGATACTTGCTTCCAAGAAGTCCTTTGCGAAGAACTTCGTCTCACTTCACAGCGCACTATTCTGGAAGCACCCGAAGCACCCAAAGCCTTCATTGCACCTCTTCCTGCTGACTCGGCTCTTCTAGCAATTCCTAAGCAGACTCAATGTTATGAATGCAAAGGCTTCGGACATATTGCCAAAAATTGTCGCAAGAAATTGGTTTGTAGATATTGCAAACGGACCGGTCATGTGATTGATGACTGTCGAAGCCTGTAGTGACGGAATGAGACACAACCTAAGAAGCCTCCCTCCAATATGTTAGGACAGAATGTTCCATCCGCATTTCAGGCTCAAGCCCCCATTTCAGATACAGGCAGCACTTCCTCCGGGGCTATATCTATGACTCCTGCTTAGATTCAAGAACTGATTCAGAGCACAGTCACCTTTGCATATGCGTCTATGGGCTTCTTTAGTGGTCGGCATCAACCTAATTCTCACATAGCATCTCCTGCCTTTCATTCTTTTGCATCTCTTTCTTCTTCTATCACCTCTTCCACATGGTTTTTAGATTCAAGAGCCTCAAATCATATGACATATGTAGAACATAGCTTTACAGATTCCCACCCTTACCTTGGAAAAGAAAAAAATTACCATTGCTAATGGTGATCAACTACTCATTTCTGGAGTTGGTACCGTTACTTTATCTAGTGTCACCAGCCAGTCCATCACCCTTTCCAATGTCTACTTTGTTCCAAAATTATTAGCCAATTTACTTTCAGTAGGACAACTTATTGATGAGGGCTATCTTGTTCACTTTTCTTCATCTAGTTGTGTCATACAGGGGCGACAAACTGGGAAGGTGATCGCGACGGGGAGTAGACATGGGCGCCTGTTTTTGCTGGACATTGGACTTCATTCCTTCTTTGCTTCTTCTATTAATAATTTTAAAAACTTGTGGACGGTTTGGCATAAACGTCTCGGTCATGTGAACAATGCCTATTTAATTTCTTTGTTTAAACTTGATTGTTTGGACTCTCCAATTGGTAATAAAATGATGTCTTCTTTATCTCAATCAAAATGTGAAACTTGTTGTTTAAGTATGTGTCATATTTTGCCATTTTCTGTTCATAATTCTCGTGCATTAGAATCATTTGACATCATTCACACTGATGTTTGGGGCATTGCTCCTACCTTGAGTAGGGCATGATTCAAGTACTATGTGACATTTATTGATGATCATTCCCGTTATACTTGGATTTATTTCATGCGTTTCAAATCTGAAGTGTTTTCTATTTTTCAAAGATTCTATAACATGGTCCACATCCAATTTAAGAAAGATATCAAGATCCTTAAATCCGATTCTGGCGGAGAATACATGTCTCGTGAATTCTCTGCTTTTCGTTTTGATAAAGGAATTCTTCATCAAAAATCTTGTCCGCACACTCCTCAGCAAAATGGAATTGCGGAAAGAAAGAACAGACATTTTTGAAACTGTTCGCATCCTTTTACTTGGATGCTTAGTTCCTCCAGAATTTTGGTGTGATGCTGCACAGACTGCGGTATATCTAATCAATCGTCTTCCTAGTACTGTTCTAGGCAAGACTACTCCTTACGTGTGTTTGGTTGCTTGTGTTTTGTTCATCATTCACCAACTGAACGTATTAAGCTATCCCCACAGGCTGCCAAATGCATCTTTCTTGGCTACAGTACTGAACACAAAGGGTTCCTCTGTTATGACCGGTTTGAAAAATGCATGCGAATCTCTCGTAATGTGATCTTCCTGGAACAAATTCCCTTCTTTTCATTACGTTTAGATCATCATCCTCTTGCTGTGTCCTATTTACCACAATTCCCGGAGTCTGCTTCTCCATCACCTGCTCTCAAGGTCTATGTCCGGCGTAACACGGTTCCTCCTATGGTGCCTCCCTCTCCTGATCATCTCCTAGTGCTGCCTACTGCTCATACAGGTAACAATGCTTCTTCTGATAATGCCATCTCTCTGCAACGATCTAATCGTCCTTCTATTGCCCCTAACAGCTATGGATTTCCTGCTCTCTTTTCATCTTTAAATAGTGCTCCTATACCCACCTCATATTCACAGGCCTCGAAAACTGCTTACTGGCAAGATGCTATGAATGAGGAATTGCTCGCTCTCGAAGCTAATTAGACATGGGACTTGGTACCGGCTCCTGAAGGAGCTTCTGTGATTGGCAGTAAATGGATCTACTCCATAAAAGTTCACTCCGATGGGAGTCTTGATCGCTACAAAGCCCGATTGGTTGCGCATGGTTATAAACAGGAGTATGGAATAGACTATGAGGAGACATTTGCAGCAGTGGCTAAAATGACCATCGTCCGTACTCTCCGCTGTCGCTGCAGCCCGCAACTGGCCTCTGTGGTAAGTGGATGTCAAAATTGCATTTCTTCATGGGGATTTGCGAGAGACTGTTTACTTAAAGCCTCGTCCATGATATGCCTGTCCTCCTATGCATGTTTGTAAGTTGCGGAAATTTTTGTATAGACTTAAGCAGGCTCCCAGGGCTTGGTTTGATAAGTTTCAGGCTGCAATTCTTCAAGCTAGATTTCGTCAGTCTTTCGGATAGCTCACTATTTCTTAGATGGACATCGAAGGGCTACACCTTCCTTTTAGTCTGTATTGATGATATGATTATCAGTGGCAATGACAATGCTAGCATTACGGATCTCAAATATCATCTCACTCACCACTTCAGAATGAAGGATCTTGGTCCTCTCACCAACTTTTTGGAGCTGGAGTTCTTGCGTAGCAAATCTGGCATTCGGGTTCATCAGCGGAAATATGCTACAGATTTAATCACTTCGGCAAGACTCGATGATGCTCACACTTTTGATACACCTATGGAGTTGAACAACAAGATCAGTATGGATGATGGCCCTCCTCTGGATGATCCCTCTATTTTCCGGCGGATAGTTGGTAGTTTACTCTACTTGACTATGACTCGGCCGGATATTTCTCATGCTGTTCATACTGTTAGTCAGTTTGTGAGCAATCCTCACAAACCTCACCTTGCTGCTGCATTGCGCATACTCCGCTATGTCAAAGGCACCCTTCATCATGATCTCTTCTACTCTCCGGGCGCTTCTCTGCACTTATCAGCATATGCGGATGCTGACTGGGTTGGTTGCTCAGATTCTCGGCGATCTACCACTGGTTGGTGTATGTTTCTTGGGGACTCTCTGATTTTGTGGAAGTGCAAGAAGCAAACCACCGTTTCAAAGTCTTCTGCTGAGGCTGAATATCGGGCTATGTCGTCTGCTAGTGCTGAAATCATCTGGCTACACCGTCTTCTCTGTGAATTTGGTGTCATTGTTGGTAGTGCTACACCTCTTCATGGAGACAATACAAGTGCTACCAGAATTGCCAACAATCCGGTCTTTCATGAAAGAACGAAGCACATTGAGATTGATTGTCATTTCATTCGTCAGCATGTTGTTACTGAGAAAATCACTCTGCCTCATGTCTCTACTCTTAATTAGTTGGTGGATATCTTCACAAAAGCTCTCCCCAAAACGCGTCATCATGATCTCACTAGCAAATTGATGTTTTCTACCTTACCACATCAATTTGAGGGGAAGTGTAAAAGATAACAAGGCTGTTTGCCTACAGGGGCCCTGGGCCTAGCCCAACAGAGGCCCATTCAGCCTCTCTCACGTAGGATTTAGTCAATCTTTGTAAAGCTAATTTCTCTCATTGATTAGCTGATTTATCTCTTTATGTTTTCCTTGTATAGACTAGGATTGATTAGGATTGATTCTTTCCATTCTTTCATTTATTCTAATTTGTAATCTTAACATACTTAGTGCCTTGATTAAGGTAACAATTGATTATAAAACAGAACAGTCGATGATCTATTGATCATTAAATTTCTCTCCAACTTTCGTCTCTTCCTCCTTCCCTCATTACATAAAATTTCATCTTTTCCCTCTCCTTTCTCATGTTTCTTTTGCTCTCTCCACTCTAGTCTTATGGTGTTAATCTTGCATAACAAGTTGTGGGCTCCATTATGGCCCTTTGTCACAACCCGAAATCCGAGGCTCACGGATTCTGCATCATGACTACTTGAATCTCATTTCAAAAGCATAAATCAAATATTATATTAGAAGTCTAATTTGAGAAAAGAATAAATATGCTGAACCCAACCAACTAAAGTCAAGGAAAATCCAACTACTGAAGTATTCATTTATTCAGAATAATTAAATGCAAACTATATCATAGGGAGGCTAGTCCTCTTATTGATCCAATTGACTTCTGCCACTCAATCGCGCTCGTCAAATTCTCTTGTTTGCTGATCATCCATGTCAGGATTCTGGCTACGTGATTGGGGCAATTCAGGGATCAGTATAACTGAGTGGACAGATAATCTGATCTATTTGGACGCATAATTATCATACAATTCTCGAAATCACATGGTAGTTAACACAATAAATAAAGATCACAAAACATTAATTCCATGTGAAATCTCATATTCCAATTTCCTTAATTAAATGCAATATGCTAACTTCCAACAACAACAATGCAACTACATTGTAGCACAAATCAACTAGGATCTTGCACCAAAAGGGTACAAGACTAGCCAAGGGTACCATTTAATTACTTGTATCATGGATGAAAATATCAGTAATGACGGTCCATAGCATTGTAGCGGTGTGTTAAAAAAAGTCATAAAACATCCAATAAATACTGAAAAATCCAAAATATTGGAAAATGCTAGAATGTGTGTGTGCGTTTTTCTACAGTAACTAAGATAAGGGGTGTAGTGGTCGCCTCATTGCTTGAGGTCTTGTATCGTTGTATGATTAGAAAATAATAGTAATGATCTATTTTTTCACATATATTCATTTGATTGCTTATACTAACTTAGAAACTAATGAAATGCTTATAAAAAAGCTGCATCATTGAGAAATATTTTCAAAATAAACAATGTACTGAACTTGAAGTCAAGTCTTAAAAGAGTTAAAGTTCGCTCAATGGTCAACACTCAACAGTGAACACAACAAATGTGAAATGACATAATAATTATTAACTTCATAAAAAAAAGAAATGTACTAAATAGTATAGAGTTGGGAAAGGATTCCCTCTAATCAAGGATTTAAAAAACTGACTCGGGACTCGACTCGGCTCGGCCGAGTCTTCCTGAGTCCCCTGAAAAAGCCAAAAAAAAAGGGAAAAAAGTGGATTTTGGCCTTTTTATTCCCACCATCCATCCATGTAGATAGTTTTACTCTTTTTATTCTTGTACGTTAACGATAGATTTTGCCATTTTTTTTGGAATAATTCAATAAGACATTAAGACAAGCCCTTTTATAATTTAATTCCAATTAAAATTTAAAACTTAAAGGTAGAAAAGAAAATATCCATGTTCCAATTTCCAAATCAATTTTCCACTAGTAAGATGTAACTAAGTTTCAATTATAGCATATAAAAATGTAAAACCATACCTATGCTCTTTCTTCTTAAAATTTAAATTCTAATTGCATGTTGAATGCCTTGCGGGTTCTAGATCTTCATCATCATTGTTATTTTGACTATGACGATAGTATTGAAAAATGTCAAAAATGAAAGAACCCCTGCCCCGCTCTTGGAATTATAGGACCTTCTCCATAGTTTGATGATGGAGCCATAACATGAAGGTGAGGATATGCATATGGTGGTGGCTATTGAACTTGTGTGGGTACGGGTACCACAAAGTTTTCATATTGTTGTTGCCCATACCTATGCGAAGGACCACTGTACCCACCCTACTACTGCGTCTGCCCATACTCATACGAAGGATCATGGTGTGAGTGTCCGTACTGTTGCCCATACCCATATGAACTATCATAAATTGTGATCCAAGGACCTTGATGCCATTTGTTGCGGCCGAGGGTATTCATCCGATGGCTCGTTTCCTTCACCTCTGCACCACCCACCAGCAGGCTCAGTTGGACCACCATGTAATGGGTCATATACATTAATATCATCTCCACCACCACCACCATCACTACCTTTGTATGCCTCCTCGTTCCGGCCCTGGTCACTTCTTTCTGGTGAGCCACTCTTGCTAGAAGATGATGTTTTGCGTTCTTCTTCTTCTTCATGAGTGGCCAACCTTTGGCTTTGATTTTGAGTCTTTGCATGCGTGCTCTTATCCTTTGAATTTCGCATGTATTGGAGAGTTGGGTCTTTAATCCATTGTTTGTCTTTAGACATGGGGCCACTTGAACCAGTTGAATGTGATGTTGATCTATCTCTAGCCCCCACAACATGCTCCGAAGTAGAACGTGACAACTCTAGCTCACGGCTATGACCACGTTGTGAGCCTTGCGGTGATGACGCTGCTACTCCCTTGCCCTTATCGCGCGTTAATGGCGCTGTAGAAGTAGGCATAGCGGATCTGCGAGTGGGAGGTTGTAGTGGTGAATTCTGTCCTTCATCCGACTGAAAGCCATCAACATTAGCCATTGCTTCATCAAGGAATTTTGTATCATTCAATACCGGATCCTCTCTTTCACACAACCATTCAATGAGTGGGTCATCTTCCTCGAATATATAAACCAAACCAAACCAAACCAAACCAAGCCTTTTCCCACTAGGTGGGGTCGGCTATATGGATTTGACGACGCCAATTAAATATGTTTAGGGCCATGTCCTCCTTTAGATCCATGTAGGCAAGGTCATGTTTAATAGTTTCTTTCCAGCTTCTCTTGAGTCTCCCTCTCCCTCTCCTACTCCTGGCAATCTCCATGCTTTCACACCTTTTAACAAGTGCCTCTGTTGGACGCCTTCTAACATGGCCGAACATTCTTAGTCGATTTTCTCTCATTTTATCTCCAATCAGTGCTATTCCTACTTTGCCCCTAATCTCCTCGTTCATAATCCTATCTCTCCTTGTAATTCCTCACATCCATTTTAGCATTCTCATCTCTGCAATTTCCATCTTCTTTACATGATTATGCTTTACTGTCCAACACTCTGATCCATATAACAACACTGGGCGTACCTTCACCTTATAATACTTTCCTTTGACCTTGTGGGGGACTTTCCGATCACACAAGACGCCCGAAGCACTCCTCCATTTGGTCCACCCGGCCTGAATCCTATGACTTACTTCAGCATCAATCCCTCCATTCTGTTGCACCATAGATCCAAGGTATCTAAAGTTTTCTTTCTCTACAATCTTTTGTGTACCCAAACTTACTTCTATGTTACCAGGTGTCCTACTTTGACTAAACTTGCATTCCATATATTCTTTCTTGCATCGACTTAGCCTAAACCCATTAGTCTCTAACGTTTTCCGCCACAATTCTAGCTTAGCATTCACTCCTCTCGTCTCATCCACTAAAACAATGTCATCTGCAAATAGCATACACTACGGCACTTCATCCTGGATATGTCTTATAATCTCATCCATAATTAGGGCAAACAAGTACGGGCTTATCGCTGAGCCTTGGTGTAGGCCAATCGTGATAGGAAACTCTTCAGTCTCTCCACCAGTCGTTTTTATAGATGTCACGACTCTATCATACATATTATTTATCGCCTCCATATATGCGACACACTCTCTTTTCCTTTCCAGTACTCTCCATATAATCTCCCTAGGAACCTGGTCATAGGCCTTCTCCAAGTCAATGAACACCATATGTAAATCTCTCTGACCTTCTCTATATACTGTTCCTTTAACCTTCTCAGGAGAAAGATAGCCTCCATGGTTGACCTCCCAGGCATGAAACCAAATTGATTCTCTGAAACGTTTGTTGTTCTTCTTAGTCTTCTCTCAATAACTCTCTCCCTCGAATATATAATCTAAATTAATCGGTTGGTAGTCTCCATTGTCTCTTCTCATTAGATTCCTTGCCCTTAACCTCATGTTGTAATGGACAAAGACCAACTTCTCCAACTTTTGCATAGTAAGGCGATTACGGGTCTTATTGTGGATTAAACTGAATGTGCTCCAATTCCTTTTCACATCCTGAAGACGAAGTTGTTTGGCTCAATATTCTTTTTGCAAAAGCTCTTAGATGGGGAATCTCATCGCCAAATGTAGCCCACCATTCAGCTGTGTTAAAAATTAAAAATAATAAAGTCAATTGTTTGTCATAATTCATAAATATAATTCATACAATACTATATTTCAATACTAGAAGAACTGAAATAATACCTGGATCCATCTGCTTACGACCCAATATGGCCGTGTCTGATCCAAAACCACCAAGAGCGCCCTTGTAGTTTCTCAACTATAAAGGTCAAAATTTAGAAGTTAGCCCACAAATTGATGAATAACAATGTCATGTGATATGACATCTTTCCTGGTTAAGAATTGTAACTTCTTGTTGCGGGTCATGTGCCATGGTCTCTAGCATTTTTTTTAAGCCACATAAAACTAATTCATGCTTTGAGAAGTGTTTTCTATAGAAGCAGCTTGGGTTCATGTAGTACCTTGCATGCCATGACGTCATTAAGTAATAAGTATTGAATTCTAAAATAAGTAGTTACTTACTAGTAACTAGTTAGTATTTTTAACAACCATGATGAAAATGTACTAAGAATGAAAATTTACCTGCCGCGTGTATGTCTTGATGCATCTGGTCGTCCTATCGATTGTCAATAATTTTCCAAAGCTTCTTATAACAAGTCTCATACTTTGCTCTAGACCCTTTTGCTCTATAGCAAGCTTTGCTCTATCCATGGCATCATACACAAAGCCCATTGTGGGCTTCGTATCACCATCCACTAGTTTCAAGACCAAGACAAGAGGCTCGAGTAAGTTAGTAATTCGTTCTACCCTATTCTAGAAATCCTCTCCAAGAACAATCTGTTGTACGCGGTGTGTCAAGGGTTGTCGCGAAAAATCTGAAATCAAATATGCTCTACTCGGTCCACATCTGTATTATGTTAGCTTTGGCATGACAAAGACTCTCAATGGACATGAATTGCATAGCAAAGTGTGTGATACCCGGCCTCGGAATGTCACGACCCTCATTTATTTCTCTTAGCAAATCGGTCATGAACTGATGGTTATAGACCAAGGATGTCACAATCTTTCCTTCATCAATAGTATCATGGACATCATCTAATTTGCCAATGTCCTCCAAAATGAGATCAATACAATGTGCCGTGCACGACACCTAAATAATGCTCACACGCTTTTCATGCAATTTCTTTGCCACGGCCATAAAGTTAGCCGCATTTTCCGTCACAAGTGCAACAGCATATTTGTGCCAATTCTTAATCATACACAAGGTATCATCAATCAAACTGTACAAATATTGGGCATCTATTCTATGCCCGCCTGTATTTACGGGCCTAATAAAAATTGTGCCCGTTACACAGTAAGCCATAAAATTAATAACGTGCCGCCTATTGTTGCTTGTCCACCCATCACACATAAGCTTGCACCCATACTCCTCCCAAGTTTTGAAGTGGTCTTCCAAGTATCTCCAATAATCGTCACATTCCATGTCAAAATACTTTTCGCCATTCTCATAAGCGGATGGAGGTTTAACTCCGGCCCCACCTCAGCTATAGTATCAACCATGGCCTGATATCAAGGATGAAAATAGCGGTAGCGGCGGGCGTAGTGGCCTGCCCCCAAAACGCTGCGTAACAGCGTAGTGGTGCGATTTGGAAAAATCGTCAAAAAAATATAAAAAAATTCTAGAAAATTTAGAATATTGGAAAATGAGAGAAAATGTTTTTTTTTTTTTTTTTTTTTTTTGCAAAAGTAACTAAGATAAAGGGGCGTAGCGGTTCCCTCACTATATGAGGTCCTATATCAATGTATAAATAGAAAATAATAGTAATGATCATTTTTTTCACGTGTGTTCATGTTGCTTAGTTATGCTAGCTTAGAAACTAATGAAAGGCTTATAAAAGAAAAAACTATGTCATGAAGTCAAGACTTTAGAGTACCTAAAGAAAAAAATACATCTACCAAAGGGGGTGTCTAATAGAATGTACTTAGAGAAGAATCATTGAGAAGAACTCTCTGTATCGAATGTAATTCGGCGAGATCATGTGTTTTTGGGTGGTGTTTTAAACATAAAAGGGTAGAAGAGTTGTGTATAAATGTTATTTGGAGAGAAGAAGAAAAGAAATAAGTCTTATTATGCATTTTAAAAAAATTTGGAAAGTAGGAATTTTTCTCACCCCGTAGCGGCCCCGTGGCGGACGTAGCGGCCGCTACGGGTGCGACAGCCGATAAATCGGCCGTAGCGTAGTGGTGGCGGCCGATGTAGCGTAGCGGCCACTATTTTTATCCATACATGATATTTTGGTGAATTTGCGACATTTAGTGGAATCTGATTATCAACTTTGAGATGGCTCTGCCCATTTGTTAGATTATATGGTCTCAACACAGTGGATGGTGTAATAAATTGCTTTATTTCATTATTTATCAATATAATCATTCTTTATTTTCGTGAGATGAATGACATTATGGTTCGTGAGATGACCAATAAGAAAGTTTTATTACTTTCTTGCACATAACCAATACGAATGACATTATGGTTCGTGAGATGAACCGGATCCCACAAGTATATTAGATGTGACACATGTGTGGATGAGATCCACATACGGGAGACATGTCACAAATCCTATACTTAAATTGATTCACAACCGGTGATGAGATTGGGCATCTCATCTGATAAGGTTGCAGCACTTTGATCACTATGAGATAGTGTGATTTATCTCGATCATCAGAATGTAAGATTCTGGATCATGGTGCTGGTACATTGGATGTATTGAAGGACCATGAGAAGCACCTTATGAAACACTGTCTATACTTTAGGGTCTGCTCTCATAATTCCCTAGCAATAGGTTCTCAATTCTGAGACATTAATGAACTCAAATTTCTGTCTATTCATTTGCTTTGAGTCACTAATGAGTAAGGCCAACTGTAGGTCAATACCTTGATGTCTTGGGTACGTGGTAGTAGGATTGTGGGGACATTCAATTGTCAAGATGGAATCTATCTACATTATTTCTTGTGCCAATTAATAGATTTATCATTAGTAAGTGTGCACCCATCTCACTTAGGAGTTAATTGGATGGTACTGATGATTACTATAATTAATTGGGTCTTAAGGATAATAAGATGTGGACTAATTTGGTGGACAGGTCCAATTGATCCATGGATATAGATGGAGAGGCCTACTTGTGGTAATAGGGAAGTTTATGATCTTCTTTGTAATTTATTTTTAAGACTGGAGTGCAATTGCATTTATATAGTGAAGTTATTTGTAATTAATTGTGGGCCTGGATTGCACATGAGATGTGGGGTCGTGGTGTCTCAATTGGAGCCAGCTTTCTATGGAATCCCTAGTGGTCCCCACGCTAGCCCAATTATTAGATCATTACTAATTCTACTTGAACTGAAAAGGAAATGAATTAGAAAGTTACTGTTTCTATTTGAAGTGAGACTTCTAATAGTGGTAATAGTAAGTTACTAATTGTTATGGAAGTTAGACTTCTAATAATAAGTGGAAACTATGATGCACGTATACTTCAAAATGGGCAACGTATTGTGTCGTATAGTATCGTATCCGATACTTCACTTTTTATGTGTAAAATCCGTGTCCCTGCCATGTCTATGGCGTGTCCTTGCCATATTCATGCTGTATCTGGGCATCATAGATTAGAAAGAAGATAGTTACTAATTCTTATGGAAGTTAGACTTCTATTTTAATTATTAAGAGGAGGTTGCATAGGGCTATAAATAGGGGAACCAAACCCCGTGGACGACCACCTTGGAATTCATGCCCAATAGTGCAAGAGTTGCACTCCCACCTTTCTCTTCTTCTAGTTTCCTTAGAGCTTCTAGTTGATTCTCTTGGATATTCCACCATTCTCCTTGAGAAAAGAGAGCTAAAATAGGTCATAGCGTGGAAGACAACAAGGTTTTGGAGATCCTTAATTCGCTACAAGAAGAGTTCTTGTTCAAGATAATTGTCTTCTTCTCCATTAGAGCACTATCGAGCTCCAAAGGTATAATCTACTTCCTTGTATGTTGTGGATTTATTTTGGTTGCATGGTGTTGCTATTTACTATCCAAGAGATAGTGCTTACTGATCTTGATCATGAGTTTGAGATTCTTGGATCCTGGATTGGGTTTTGTAGCCTTATAGATACTTGATCCCTGCGTCAAGTGGGTCAAAAGTTTTTGAAACGTATCCACGAGGCCCACCTACTTCCAACACCATTTTCATGGCTCTAGCTTTCATATCACCCATGATAGAGCTGGAAATCTTTGGTTGTTTCATACTTTGGAACCTATGTGAGAATGGATCCGATGTCCCTCTGCTAGTTGTGTCCTCATAAGGGTCAGGAGGAGCTCTTGAAGAACCAGCCCAACCCAGTGTCTTATCCATACGAGCCTGTTCAGAAGCATACGATTCATGGCTCACTCTCATAGCCCTCCTTAATTCCCTCTCCTCATCATCACCAGCACCATCAGTCATTATCAGAACTGTCAATCCTCTGCATATTTGCAACCCCCTCATCTAATTTTTTCTTCTTTTCTTTCTCATTCTTCTTTCCCTGCTAAATATCTCATTTTAGTGGGGACATTTCCACATGGTTTTGCATCCCCTTGTATACCTGCTAGGTGGTGTTTAAATCTGTGGATCCCACTACTGAGAGTCTTATGACACCATTTGCATTTGACCTTATGACGGTCTCCTGCCACCATATCCCCACGTTCCCATCTGGGATCAACTTCTTTTTCTTTCTTTTTTTGGTGCCACTGTGATCTAACTGAGTGACTTTAATCTGCACAATCAAAGTTCTAGATTTAACCTTAAGATAAGAAATGTTTAAAAAACATTACCCTTGATAATTTCATGCCAAAAACACAAGTAAATAATGAAAAACAAATCGGATTTCTTATTATTTAAAAAAAAAGTTACATCATAATCAAGAAAATCATATTCTTTTAACCAAACAAGAGTTGAAATATCATCTACAGGCATAACACACTTGTAATCATCTATTCTACACAATTTAAGAATGTAGAAACAAAAAGAACATATTATTAATAATACTTTTAAATAGAAAAAAGTAAAGAAGAATATTATTATTTGCCATACAAGAATAGATTTAGAGTTAGAACCATAGATCCATGTTATACACACCCAAAATAATTGTCTCATGCCAAAAACATAAGTAAATAATGAAATAAAATTCAGATTTCTTATTATTAAAAAAAAAAAACATTACATCATAATCAAGAAAATCACTCTTTTAACCAAACAAGAGTTGAAATATCATCTTCAAACAACCCACACTTGTAATCATCTATTATACAGAATTTAAGAATGTAAAAAGAAAAAAAAAATATTAATAATTATTTTAACAAGAAAAAGTAAAGAAAATATTATTATTGCACATACATGCATAGATCTAGGGTTAGAACCATAGATCCATGTTATGCACACCCAAAATAATAATCTCATGCAAACGAAAAAAAAAAAAAAAAAAAAACATTAGTAAATAATGAAAAAGAAATTCGGATATTTTATTTTTACATAAAAAAATGACCCAAAAAAAAAAAAAAAACATTTTTAGAACAAATAATGAACCTCCAAACCGTCTTCAAGCAATATCTTCATCTTAGCATCTTCCCTAAACCATATATGCATATAGATACATGAAAACATACCTCAAAGTTGGAAGTTGACAAATCAAAAAACCCTCTTTGTTGTGAATAGTGGAGTGATTCTTTGGTGAGCTAGATCTTTGAAAATAGATGGAATTGAGGAGGTTGGTTGCTGGAAAAGAGTTTTTGAGGCTGTTTTCTCCTATCTCCCACAAAAGAAATGGCCATTTTTAGGGTTTTCGTTGCTTTTTTTGGTGGGTTGGTCTCTTTTTATTTTTATTTTTTATTTTTATTTTTTATTTTTTTGGGGTGGTGGGGGGGTCAGGGGGTGGTTTGCGTGCTCGGCCATGTCCACCTAAATTGACCCCGATTTGGTTTGACTCGGATCGTTAGTGGCCGAGTCCGAGTCAACTCAGACGATTTTTCAAACCTTGCCTCTAATACCATAGTGAATGTCTACCCGGTGTCGCTATCCCCATCCCCCGTGGTGTTGTCATTTGTAGTGCCGCCGCTACCATATTGCATTTGCTCACCATATTGAATTTGACATTGGTGGGCATAGGGATCTTGGAATGCAAAGAAGTTGTAGGAACTTGGAGAAGGTGGTGGTGTTGTCATTTGTGGTGTTGCTGCCGCTGCCATATTGCATTTACCCACCATATTGAATTTGACATTTGTGGGCATAGGGACCCTGGAATGCAAAGAAGTTGTAGGAACTTGGAGAAGGTGGATATCTAGATTGACCATAGTTACCATATGAGTATGAACCTGAAGTTGAAGATTGTTGTTCTTGATGCACTTCACCATATTGACACTATGGTGATAGCATAGTTACCTGATTCGCAGTTCGACCAATTCGAATTCGCAATTCGCAATTCGATAGTTGCTCCCATTCGAAAATTTGATGGGGTAGGTTTAGCTAATTCGGTTTGCAATTCACTTGATTCGTAGTTTGAGTTCAATGAGTTCGCTAGAATAATTCGATGTAGGTTGATATGTCTCGTACGTCCATTCATTATAGACATAAATATTTTTTATAAATTAGATACTTTAATAAGTATATAATTAATGACATTTCACAAATAAATGTGATCAAATAAATGTTTAAAAACAATGCATATATTTTTTTGGTTCTAGTGTTAATCAATATACATTTGCTACTCAAAGTGGGGCCCATATATCAAAAACTATAAACTAATTAGGATGAACCGTTGATTTGTTTAGTATAGATAAGTGAGTTCTTTTATAATATTTTATTCATGTATCTTGTAATTGTTTAATCTTTTAATTTATTTATTTTAAAGTGAAATTAATCATGTATAATAAAGTAGAGATGCACACATTCAAATTTAACTTTAGATAAGTCTAAGGTACACAGCAAAAATAAAAAAAAAATACTGAAAAGATAGACATGCTTTCAAATAGTAGAGAGAACAGTTTGTTGAGTAATAGTAGCCAGAACGTGTACAACAAGAAAGAGAAAGGATAAGTTTTTAATTGAATGAATGAGTAAGGATCCTCTAAGATTGTTTCTTAGAGAATTCATGAGTTAAAAGGAGTGTAACTCCAATACCAGGCCCATCTATTATAATCTAATCATTCAAAATTCATAGTATGTACTTAAGTTGGGTATCCTTAAATCTTACATGAATCGGAGTTTTATCAACCGTTGGTTGACTGCTTGATAAAAAAAAACATGATTATCATCACATTTTTCATCTAATTGTCAAACTAACGGGAGATCAAACTCGGATTAATGAATATTTCATATAGATGCTATAAACCCTTAAGATGATTATTTTGTACGGTTCAGATTTAAACAGGCGTTTTAACTGGGGATTTCTCATGATTGCTGTTAAGGTGTGATTTAATTGCTTTGTAAATATGAATTGAAAAAAGGGAGCCTGGGAGAGTATATGAGACAGAAAAAATATATTAAATTAATTTATGGAGAAGATGGAAGGAACAGAGAAAATATATTAAATTAATGTATGGGGAAGTGGGAAAGTTGCATTGACTGAGACATCCTTTCCCCTTCCCCTTCCCCATCTGCCATCCTCCACCATCCAAGTTCCACCTTTCCCATCTCTCTCTCTCTCTCTCTCTCTCTCTCTCTCTCTCTCTCTCTCTCTCTCTCTCTGCAGGTTCTTTTCTTTTTTCTTTTATCGTCATTGAACTTCATGGATGGAAAAAAATGGGCGCATCGAACCTGAATTCTTGCCTAGCACTGCACTGTAGGAGAGATTACAGTGGCAGCGAGTCTGAGAACTAATGATCTGGAATCTGGATTCACCCACTCCGCAAATTTTTTGAGCAAGCAATTGAGTTTATGCAATTATATGCCTAGCATGAGATTAAATAGGGATTTTATGATTTGAGTCCTGCGCTATTTCTAAATACTATTGTTCTTTGTTTCTTCTTCTGATTGAACTTTCTGTAGTTTTACTTTTATTTTCTATTTAATGTTATTTTAATACTTATATCCCCTCTCTCTATTGTAAAAGTAATTCTAGTTTTAGGGGGTTTCTTACTTTCATTAGAAATCCCCAGGCTTCCCACTTTTTTTGGTTAAGAGTCCCCCACTTCCCATTGCATACAAAAGTTGTTCTCTTTTCTTGGAAGACGTCTCAAGCTCTGCAGCGAACCGTACAATTTTCAAAAAGAGGGTTTGGACAAATCGAACTGCGATTTATTCGTTTCATACTGTATGGGATTCAGATCCCGGAACCGAATTAGTTAACTATGGGTGATAGTCCATGTGGATGTGACCAGTAGTCTGAATTTGGATCACAATAACTAGGGTTCCGAGATGCTATGTGTTGCCCTCGAACATTTCCAGCCATATTTCCTTGCTCATCTGTGTCTTGGGGGCATGGCTGAATTGGGACATACTCCATGAATTGTGTTTAGACGACAATGACAATATGACATGGCTCACATCTTTGGGATTAAATAAGAAATTGCGGATCATAGGAAAGGTGAAAAGTCTGTAG
Source organism: Camphora micrantha (assembly GCA_003546025.1). Classification (NCBI taxonomy): domain Eukaryota; kingdom Viridiplantae; phylum Streptophyta; class Magnoliopsida; order Laurales; family Lauraceae; genus Camphora; species Camphora micrantha. The sequence goes on along the minus strand of QPKB01000003.1, from coordinate 45,721,355 downwards.
CTCAATAGAATACAAAATTGACCTATCTGGCAAGTGCTCATCTGTTTGAGGAGTGCTGAATTTCATTGTCAGATGCTGGGATTATGAGAGAGTTCAAATCAATTACACCTTTGATCCGCTTGTAGGCTTGAATCAGGAATTTGAACCCATTTGAGCGCCATTCAGTTTTGCACTCGATGAAGTCTTTATATTATTATTTCAGTGAGCAACGAATGTCAATGATGTCTGTTACGAATTTAGAAAAGTAAACTTTTATATTAGTTCAGAAAGGCCAGGTCAATGTAGAGGTCAGCAAAACAATAATTATACAAGAAAAAAAAAAAAAAAAAAAAAACCTTTGGCGGGGCCAAGGGAGGGACGCGGCCACAATGTTGTAGGCTGTGGTAAAGGCAAAGATCTGGTCTGCATTCATGGTTGCCCTCGTAAGGTGTAAACACGTTGTAGATACATGTTGGTATTTGCATTTTGCGTACTCCATCAATTGACTTGCTAAGTAGATGAATGCAATTTGATCTTCTTTGATTGGACCATATTATGTTAGGCAATGTAAAAGCTGATGTTTACAGATTCTTCAGAACCAATAATAAAATTAATTGGCTAACCTATCACTTGTTTTCAATATGATCTTTGTCATTTCTCACACCATCATATTTAGAATTATAGTGCACCCTGATTAACACATTACAGAATCGATGTCATTTTAGTAAATCAACATTTTTTTTTTCTTTTATCTTGTTTTTTTCTTTCAACAGATCACAATCCCTCCAGGTGCAGTTGGAATCAGCCTTGCATTAGAGAAGCTTCTTCAGCATTCTTCAGTAGATTTAAAACACTCTAGGTGTTTTTTTATCATTCATTTCATCTGCTTCATGTTTGGGCAAAGAACAATGCCTTACTATACTGTATCTTCCGGAGCACTCATGCATATTCTGATTAATGCTGATGCAGAAATGAATCCATCAGTAAAATTCTCATCTGTTCAAAAGGTGGGGGCGGCATGCTGGAAGAGCGCATGGAACTAGTCGCTGAGCTATGGGAAGCAAATATCAAGGTGAGTATCTAATGGTTCCTTCTCTCATTTTCCCATGGAAGTTCCAGTTGATTCTAGTTCCAGTTGATTCTGTCTCTCTCTTTTAATTTTCTTAATTCATTTGGAAATAAAAATTTTTAGAAAGTAACTAGAACCTTGATGCAGTCTCAGTTGAATAGAATCATGAAGAGAGTTCCCAACATGCACAACTTAGAAAGAAAAAGTAGCCTCTTCGTACACTTAAATTGTGGAAAATTCCAAAAAGAAAACTGCTGATGTTCTATTGGTTGAAGATTTATCTTCTCGATTTTAAGCTGCAACTTCACATCAGTGCTCTTGGTGCGACTCTCAACTCTCAAGCCTATGCAACAGTTGAAAGACTGAAGTGCAATTCTAAGTTTTCATTCAAGTAATTGTAAACCAGGAATTTGCATAAAAATTGAGTGTCCTGCCTTGGGGTCGTGACCCCTCATATATAGTATCTCTATTTCTTTTGTACATTCTATTAAATTCCCTTGAATGGGGTGATACAAATCGATGTATTACAATATTTCCTAGTATATAGATTTATACATATCAGCTAGCAGTCAAGAGGATATTTTTTATTTAATAAGGCGGTCTCCACGTGGGCCTCTTAACTCATCCATATGACCCACTTACCCCCACCACCCCCACCTCCCCCACCCTCTACTATTCAAACCACCTCCTTCTCCTTCCCTCTCTCTGCTATTCAAATTGATATGGGTGAATTTACCAACATGAATTTTTCAACAAAAAAACTGGTGTTTGACATGAGGTTTAGTAAAAATATTTGCGACTTGCAGATCGGTAGTAGCTGAATCCTTCTCAGATTGGATTAACTCCCACTACCTCGTCGATCTTCAATTAGGGGGGCTAAATACACGTGGTCTAATCACCAAGGTCCTCCAACGTTGTCGCATCTTGACAAATTCCTGTTCATCGGTGATTGGATCGATCTGTATCCTGAAGTATGCCAAATTGCTTTCCCAAAGCCCACTTCCGATCACTGCCCCATCCTCCTCGATTGCAAAAGTCTAAAGTGGGGACTCTCTCCCTTCCGCTTAGAGATTATGTGGTTGGAAGACAAACATTTCAATGCTTTAATCAAGGAGTGGTGGAATAGCTACTTTATTAACAGTTGGGCAGGTTTCAGACTCTCCTCGAAGCTCAAGCAGTTGAAGCTCAGCATTAAAGACTGGAGGAAGACCAATTTCGAGCCTATCAAAACTCTCAGGGCTAAACTCCTAGAAGAATTGCAATCACTTGACTCAAAGGAAGAATCCCAAAGGCTATCCGAAGCGGATATCGCTAAGAAGCTAAATCTTAAAGATCTATTTGAGTGTAAAGTCCGAGAAGAAGAGATCAAATGGAAACAGCGATCTAGATGTCGATGGCTAAAAGAAGGGGACAAGAATACCAAAATTTTCCACAGTATGGCTACGACTAGAATGAGGGGAAACAAGATCAATTACTTGCTGGTCAACAAAGGCGATAGATTAGAGGACAGAGATGGGATAACTAGCCACATTCTTAGTTTCTTTCAAAGTCTGTACAAAAAAAGATGGTACTAGCAAGCCTTAGACAATCTCCATTTCTCCACCATCAACGAGGAGAATGCTAATTGGTTGGAAGATGAGTTCGAGGAGGAAGAAGTCAAAGCGCCGGTCTTCAATCTTACTAGCGATAAAACTCGAGGCCCAGATGGTTTCCCAATGTCATTCTACCATAAATTCTCTGGGACCTCCTAAGAGTTGACATTATGGCCTTCATGAAGGAATTTCACTCTAGAGGCAGGCTCTCCAAATCGATCAGTGCCTTTTTCATCACCCTTATCTGAAAGAGCATTAAGGACTTCAGGCCAATAAGCCTCTTAGGTGGCATCTACAAAATTTTCGCTAAAGTGCTAGCTTCCAGACTCCAAAAGATCCTCCCTTCCATCATCTCTCCCTCTCAAGGTGCGTTTGTCAAAGGTAGGCAGATCTTAGGTGGGTTTCTTGTTGCTAACGAATGCATCCACTCTAGATACAAAGATAGGCCTCCCGGCATAATTTGTAAACTTGATTTGGAAAAGGCTTTCGACATGGTGGATTGGGATTTCCTCCTTTACTTGATGCGTAAGATGGGCTTCGGGCCAAAAATGGAGGGTTGGGATCAAAGAATGCATTTCATCTGCTACCTTCTCCATTCTAATCATTGGCTCCCCGAAAGGATTTTTTCCAGCTGAGAGGGGCGTACATCAGGGGGATCCCTTGTCTCCGTCTCTCCGTCATCATTGGAGAAGCCCTCAGTCGGATGCTTCAAAGCTGAATATTGCAATCCGATCCAGGGATTCAAGCCTTCTCATAATGCTCCCTCCGTCTCCCACCTCCATTGTGCAGATGATACCCTCCTTTTTTGCGACACTGACTAGGACCAAATCAAAAATATGGTTGCTATTCTTAGATGTTTTGAAGCTGTCTCAGGTCTTAAGATAAACTTCTCAAAGAGCTCCATCCTCAGAGTCTCAATCGAAGTCATCTCTCTCCATCATTATGCTACCATTTTGGTGTGCAGAGTTGACTCCTTCCCATCCACCTACCTTGGTCTCCCCCTGTGCCTAGATAGAGTGCCTAAATCTATCTGGATTCTAGTAGTTGAAAGGATTGAGAAAAAGCTCTCTTCCTGGAAAGCAAAGTATTTGTCCTTGCGAGGCAGAATTGCGTTGATCCAATCTGCACTTGCCAACCTTCCTATCTACTACATGTCCATCCTCAAGTGCCCCGCTGCAATCATCAACCGCATTGAGAAGCTTCACCAAGACTTCCTTTGGCAGGACCGCAAGGAATCTAAAAAATTCAACTTGGTCAATTGGAAAACGGTCTGCTACCCTAAAGACTCTGGCGGTTTTGGAATAAGATCTTTAAGGATCATGAATCAGGCTTTGCTGGGCAAATGGCTTTGGAGACTTGGAGAAGATTCAAAAGGCCTATGGAGAAGCATCCTGGTAGCCAAATACAAAGTGCGGAGAAGTGGCTGGGATATCTCTCCTCCTTCACGAAGGTGTTCAAACTTTTGGAAAGGGATATACTACTCCAAAGTTTATTTTGCCCAATCCAACCATTACCACGTCGGCAATGGAGAGAAGATTTCCTTTTGGCATGACGTATGGGCTGGCGAGACTTCTTTAGCGCTTCAGTTCCTTGACCTATACAGATGCGCCAGAAACCGCAATGCTAGGGTTAGAGATTACCTCGACACAAGCCCAAACCATCACATGTGGTGGCCTATATTCAGATGGAATCTCTCCGAGGTAGAAGAATCAAACGTCTTCAATCTTTTTGAGGTGCTTAATGGCATAGAGCGCTCTAGTGAAGGGCAAGACAGCAGGCTATGGGCCCCTTTGGTTCCTTTTTAGTTTCCTCCTTCTTCTCCGCCTTATCGATTCCTCCAGCTACTTCTCGAAGTTGGTCATCACTCTGGAATATCAAGGCCCCTCCCAGAGTTATTGCTTTTGCTTGTCTTGCTTGCTCTTCGGAACAAAATTCTGACTACGGATAATCTTCGCCGCCGAAATATGGTCCTTGTCAACGCTTGCCCCCTTTGCTTAATTGACGAGGAATCTGTCGATCACCTTTTGCTTCATTGCAAGCAGACAAAAGCCCTTTGGTCAGGGTTCCTAGAGGAGTTCAACTGCAGTTGGGTCATGCCGCAATCCTTACCCGAGTTGTTCCATCAGTGGGCTAGCCCGATTACTACCTCCAAAGGGAAGATCATGTGGCGCCTTTTGTTTTTGCCTTGCATCTGGACGATTTGGAAAGAGAGAAACAGAAGGTGCTTTGAAGGGATCACTTCCTCCCAAGAAGACTTAATCCTTAGAATGAAATTTTGTGTTGCCTCGTGGGTCTCCTATCCTCTAGTTTTTTGGGGCTTATCTATCGAAGCAATTTTTTGATTCCCCTCCTTTTGGGTGGTGGCTATTTTTTTGGGGTTCTGCCTTGTCGCTTCTTAGTATAGGTCTTTTATACTGTAAAGATTTTTTCTATCAATACAAGTTACCATTTCAAAAAATAAAAAAATGAGGAAGAGTGATGACTTTGCCTTCAAAAGCTTCATGGACGTAGTGGCAATCGACCTCTATATCTTTTGTGCGTTCATGGAATACCGGACTGGCAGCAATTTGAATTGCACTCATATTTTCAGCATGTAGAGAGGTGGCAATGGATTGAGAAAAACCAAGCTCTTCGAGCAATCGGCGAAGCCAGACAATTTCCGAACAAGTAGAAGACATGGATCGATTTTCAGATTCAGTGGAAGACTTTGAAACCCGATCTTGCCTTTTTGCATTTCCAAGTTATGAGTGAATCTCCCAAAAAAAAAAAAAAAACCACCATCTAGTGGTGGATCTTCTGGTATTCGGAAAGCCGACCCAATCAGCATCACAATAAGCCTGTAGATTTAAAGCCTTAGTTTTGGAAAAGTATATGCCCTACGCAGGTGTACTCAAGAGATATATAATGATGCGCTTCACTGCTGCCAAATGGAGATGCGTAGGTTGAGTCATGAATTGACTAACCAGATTAACCGCATGGGAGATGTCGGGTGCGAGTGCTGGTTAATATACAGGACTGCCAACTAATTTCCAAGAGGTAGATGGCTCATGAAAAACACTCCGAGTCGACTAATTTCAACCCCCAACCTCTGTCATCCTCCCCTTCTGCTACCCGCTCTAGTCCTCCTCCCCTTTGGCTGTCCCCACTCAGATGGTACAGGCAACATTTTCTCTTGTTTCTTGGCCTTTGTGTTTTGAGATTTTGCCACTTATTTTTGTCTAGAACAAGTGGGCAACAGTGGCAAAGGAAAACAGAGAAGGAGAGGAAGATTAATGACTTAATATTGCATGTAGGCCTTCATTTCTTCTTCTCAATCATTTCTTTCATTCTCTTTTTTATCTTCTTCTTTTGATCATCTAATTTGAGCGAGATGGAGAGAACAAATGAAATGGGGTAACTGGTATTCAACGTGTTCAATGAAATGTCTGAACAAACCTTGAGCCATGGAGAGGATTTGAATGAAGCCATTGATGTTCCAGTGTGAAATGGGCACATATTTGATTCGTTTGGTGAGCATTGTACATTCTTGTTGAATTGCTTTTGAGTGGGTGTTGGTTTGATAGTGATTGAACGTGATGATGAATGAAAGGTGAAGATGATGTGTGTAGGCTCGGGTGAGTTTGGATGATGCAAGGTGTAGTAATTGATGGGTCTTATCTAATGAAGCAGGCTGGGTGGTGCAGATGTGTTGGTCATTCAAATGGGTCAGAGGTGCTATGTTGTGCAGGTGATTGATGGATCTTGGTTAGTAGCAACAAATTAAATTGTGTGAGTAAAAATTGATAGGTGATTGATCAGCTGATCATGATCATCAGCCTATATCTATCTACATGGGGTCATCTTGGAGAGTATTTGTTTAAGGAAGTAACAGTAACAGTGATATATATTAAAATGAAAAGTTAGTGCAATGAATTGCACTGAAAGCCAAAAACAGAGTAGCTATGTAACTAGCTATAGAGAAATTGAAAAGGGAAAATTTCAAATCAGGGTTTACTGTTTGGGCACATTTTAAATCAGGACACAAAACAACTACAATTCAAATCAGGGCTTTAAGTTTTTCACTTTTATTTAAGATCAGGACAAACTGCCAGAATGAGTACTTTCCAGCAACTTTTTTCCCCTTCTTTCTCCTTGTAGAACTCAAACTGAAAGGATAGTGACATCATCTTTTCTGTATTTCACATTAAACTCAAGTGGAGTTTCTATAGGAGTGGTATATTGTAGGCGAGCTTATTTGATGAGATCTTGGGTATGCTTTTGTTGAGTGATGAATAGGCCGTCCTTGATCTTATGAACTTCCACTCCAAGAAAGTAGGTCAAAGGACCCAAGTCCTTCATATGAAATGGGGCATGGAGAGATTGTTGTAATTGCAGAATGATGTCCGGATTATTACTTGAGATAATGACATCCACGTAAACCAATAAGACAGTAATGCCATGAGAAGTTTATTGAAGAAAAAGTGACGGATCATACTGGCTCTGACTAAAACCAGCAGATAAAAGAGTAGTCTGAAAATTTTCAAACCTTTCTCTTGGAGCTTGTTTTACTCCAGATGACAACCGATGCAATTTGGAAGCCATATCCTTTGAGGATGAAGGTATGCCCAAACGAATATCCATGTAGACCTCTTCTTTGAGATCCCTGTGTAAGAACGCATTCACATCCATTTGAAGTAGAGGACAGGATTTTGAGGCAGCTAGGGCTAAGAGAATCCTGACAGTAGTCATGTTCACAACAGGAGCGAAAGCAGACCTCTTCTTTGAGATCCCTGTGTAAGAAGGCATTCTTCACATCCATTTGAAGTAGAGGACATGATTTAGAGGCAGCTAGGGCTAAGAGAATCCTGACAGTAGTCATGTTCGCAACAGGAGCGACAGTCTCAACACAATCGATGCCGTACTCTTGTAGATTCCCCAAAGCGACCAAACGAGCTTTACATCGATCTAATGAACCATCAGACCTGCACTTGATAGAGTAAATCCATTTGCAGCCTATTGGTTTCACGTTGATGCAGTCCCGATTTGGCGCAATTGGACTGTCTAGGGCCCAAATAACCAAAGCCAGAAAGTATCCCAGCAAAAGAATTGATTGCGGTAGATCACTGGCGGTCACTTGCTAAATGACTTATATCAAAGTGTGTAGCAAGGATGGTAAGCCATCGCCTTCCGTATGGATGGTCATTACCGGCCCTTTTATCTCCCCACTAGCTGATCCTCATCTTCCATAAAATCATTATGGCCCACATGGCCCATCCTTTGATGGAAGCACATGCACGATATGAAAGAGCTCTCATGGGCGAACCTGCTGGTGGCTTCCTTTCTTGAATTGGATCCAGTTTGACCCACCGAACTGTAGCTTGAAACTGCTGAACGTGAGGCATCTCTTAATTCTTGGTTTTTTCTGAAAAAATTTGCAAAACAGTCCCTGTACTTTTATATATTCCCAAAATAGTCCTATTGTATGATTTTAAACTAAAATCTGAACTGTTTGGGCCGAAGTTTCCAGTCAAAACTTGTCGGAACCCTTGCGGGCCATCTTGGGATGCTGCAACTGTTGCAAATAAGCTTCAACAATAACAAAAAAATAGATCTTCATCAATTTCTGCATTAGATGTCTGGTGCAAGTGGAACCACATTCCAGGTGGTGTTCTGTTGTAAGGCTATGAGTTCCTCCTTTTTAGCATTTTTCCAAAAATCATGTTTCACAGCCTGTGAATAAGTGTGAATCAAGTCAGAACGCTGTGTTTTGATTTTCATTATGCGATGGAAAGGGTGAGTTTTACTTTTTCCCAATTTACAACTAGAACAATCAAGTACAATATCATGAAAAGAAACGACATTTTTATTCAACAGCAAACAACTATTTAATAATTGATGCAATTTTTAGGAGTTTGGATGTCCAAGTCTCTTATGGCATAACCAACATTCATCATTTAAAACAGATGTGCAAAGAAATGAAAACAGAGTCTTATTCCTAGGTATGGTTGGAATGTAGAGTGGAAACAGCCGCCCACACTAAGGCCTTCTTCCCGATCACCTTCCTGATCCCGCTCAAGACAACCAGATGGAGAGAATGAGACTTTGCAGTTTTGTTCAACCAATTGTCAAACAGAGATCAAAATTATTTTCTAGAGGAGAAACAAATACATGATGAAGAGGAAGGGAGTGAGGGATGTTACCAATTGCCTTGATTGGAAGAGAGCTGCCATTGGCAGTTTGAATATTTGGTTGGAGGTCCATCGTATTTTTCACATGAGCAAGATGGCCGGTGCAATTAGTCATATGATTGGAAGCTCCAAAATCTAGATAGCATATAGATTTGTGTGGAGATTTACCTGACAATCCAAAGGCAGAGAATGCAGAATGAATCATTTGTTGCATTTGTTGAATCATTTCAGAAGTTAAACCGCCGGATGCCTTGGAAGACATGGCTGGTGGGACATCATGAGAAGGCTGTGAAGATTGAATTGGTGAAATAGCATGAGAAGAACCTGCATCTGCGATTGCATTGTATGCCTTATTGTTGTTGCAATTTTGAAGTCACATTCGGCTTTCCGAAATGATATGTCCTTGCTGCTTGCAATAGTTGCATGGTCTCTTCTTACATTGTGAGGCAATATGTCCATAGTGTCAAAACCAGCAAGGGAAAAGGAGAAAAGAATTTGTGAATTTGATCATCCTCTTTCGGGTCATGATCGCTCAATATATAGATGGAGAATTTCTATATGTGTTACAGTCAATCCAATCTAATTACAATCAATCTATCCTAATTATCTTCTAATCTTATCTTCTAATAAGGCAAAGAATAAATTACAAAGATATACACACGATACTTGTCTTGACCCACAAGTTGGGCTTTATTTGGTATGGGCTGTGTGACCCACTGACCCATTTGACACCCCCCCTCAAATTGATGCGGGTGAATCCACAAGCATCAATTTGCCAACTAAGAATTGGTGTCGTGGCCGAGGAAGTCCCTTGGTGAATATATCTGCAATTTGAAGTCCAGTAGGAACATGAGGAAGGGAGATGGCTTCACGCACAAATTCATCACGTATGTAATGACAGGCCACCTCAATATGCTTTGTACGTTCATGGAAGACAGGATTTTCAGTAATCCGTATGGCACTGGTATTGTCGGCATAAAGAGGTGTAGGACCAGATTGTGGAAATCCAAGCTCAGAAAGGAGACCCCGAAGCCAAACAATTTCAGAGGTTGCGGCCGACATAGCACGATATTCAGCTTCTGTGGATGATTTGGAGACTTTATCTTGTTTCTTACACTTCCAGGAGATCAACGAGTCCCCTAAGAACATGCACCAGCCCGTGGTAGAGCGTCGACTATCAGGGCAACCAGCCCAGTCAGAATCTGAGTAAGCAATGAGAGAAGTCGAATTGCCCACAGGAAAGAAAAGGCCACGAGATGGGGTATGTAGAACATAGCGAAGAATACGCCGAACAGCAACGAGGTGGAGATGGCGTGGTTGTGTCATGAATTGACTAACCAGATTCACTGCATATGAGATATCGGGCCGAGTGATAGTCAAGTAGATTAAGCTGCCGACTAACCGACGATACAGAGTGGCATCAGGAGGAAGATCCCCTGTATCGTGGGCGAGTTGAAGATTGGCCTCAACAGGTGTATCTACAGGAGTGGAGTTTCGAAGACCAGCCATCTCAATGAGATCCATAGCATATTTGTGTTGGTCGAGGATGAGACCTTTCGCTGACTGATGAACCTCAAGGCCTAAAAAGTATGTGAGGGGCCCTAAATCTTTCATATGAAACGATTCATGTAAGGAGGCTTGCAGATGTGTGATCATGCCAGAATCTGTCCCAGAGATGATGATATCATCCACGTACACCAGGAGGACAGTGATCCCATTTGAGGAGCGATGAAGGAACATAGAAGGATCAGATGCACTTTGAGTGAACTGGAGATGAAGGAGAGCATCCCGAAATTTCTCAAACCAAGCGCGCGGAGCTTGCTTAAGACCATATAGAGAACGTCGTAAGCGCGCACAGTCTCCTGTCGAGACACCCGTAAGTCCTTGGGGAAGTCGCATATAGACTTCTTCCTTGAGATCACCATGAAGGAAAGCATTCTTGACATCAAATTGGTAAAGAGGCCATGAGTGAGTAGCAGCAATGGCAAGAACAGCACGAATGGTTGTCATTTTTGCAACTGGAGCAAAAGTTTCTTCATAGTCAATCCCAAATTCCTGTCGGTTGCCCAATGCGACTAACCGAGCTTTATAACGATCCAACGAGCCATCAACCTTGAGTTTGACTGAAAAAACCCATTTGCAGCCGATAGGTTTTGCATATGAGGGACAAGGAACAATATCCCAGGTATGATTCTGTTGCAGTGCAGCTAATTCTTCATGCATAGCCTTTCGCCAACAGTCATGCTTCACCGCCTGTAAGTAGGAAGTAGGAATAACAATGGAGGAGAGGGTAGCAAGCAAGGATGTGTGAGTGAACCCATATTTTTCTGGAGGCTTAGAGAGACGAGTAGAGCGTCGAAGTGGAGGTGGAGATGAAGCATCAGGTGATGAAGCAGGGGCAAGATCAGGTGCCGGCGAGGGATCCGGAGGGGGAGGCAGTAGTGGAACAGCCTTATGACGACAACGTTCATAAACAAGAAGTGGAGAAGGGATAGTGTCAGAAAAATCTGGTAGATGAGAAAAAGAAGGTAAATCCGAGGAATGGGTGGGAAAAAAACGTTGATTTTCAAAAAATGTGACATCGCGAGAAATGCGAAGGCGGTTGACCATCGGATCATAGCATATATACCCCTTTTGGTGAGATGCATAGCCAAGGAACGCACATTGGGCAGACTGAGCAGTTAATTTGGTACGTTCAGTAGGAGGAAGATGAACAAAACATACACAGCCAAAAATGCGCAAGTGGGTATAAGTAGGATCCTTATGAAAGAGACGAAAGTATGGTGTTTGATTGTTGAGGCGATGGGATGGTAAGCGATTGATTAAGTGAACCGCAGTGGCTAAAGCTTCGGGCCAAAATCTCGCGGGAACTGATGATTCTAAGAGAAGAGAACGAACAGTATCAAGGAGATGTCTGTTTTTCCGTTCTGCAACTCCGTTCTGTTGAGGAGTGTAAGGGCAAGATCGCTGCGATAAAATCCCGTGTTGTTGTAAATAGGTTTGAAAATGATGGGACATATATTCCCCTCCGGAATCAGATCGGAGAACTTTTATGCTAGTAGAGAACTGATTTTCAACATACGCCATAAATTTTTGAAAAGCATCAAAGACTTCAGATTTAGAGTGCAAAAAATAAACCCATGTGAATCTACTATGATCATCAATAAATGTGACAAAATATTTAAAATGTGTATGAGAGATTACGGGAGTAATCCCCCAGACATCACTATGAATAATGTCAAAGCAATTAGAAGTCATAGTAGGATTTTAATAAAAGGGAAGAACTTTGCTTTTTCCAAGTTTGCAGACAGAACACTCGTCAGAAATATGACGAAAAGACATTTTATCTTTATTAATACTACCAGTGTTCAACATCAAAGATAACAATTTTGAATGAGGATGGCCTAATCTATTATGCCAGAGCCTCCAAACATCTTGAGGAGAAAAACAAGAAAAAGCAGAAATCTGTTTATTTGGTGAAAAAGGCATGACAATAGGAAACAGGCGTCCACACTTAGGCCCCTTTGCGATCACCGTCCCCGACACTTGATCCTGCACAACACAACTAGAGCGAGAAAAAGAAACATTACAATTATCATCAATCAGTTGTCCAACAGACAGAAGATTTGTAGCTAGATGAGGAGATAGAAAGACATTTGTGAGAGGTAATGAATGAATGATATCACCAGTAACTGTAATAGGAAGCTTTTGACCATCAGCAGTATGAACTTGCACATTGCCATTGTATGGTTGCAGGTTAGAAAGATGAGTGGGAGAGGAGGTCATGTGATTGGAAGCTCCGGAATCAATAAACCATATGGAGGAAGAAGACTGGTGATTACCTGAAATGCCAAGTGCAGAGAAGGCAATTATGATCATTTGTTGAATAAGCTCAGGGGTGATCTGGGGAGCAGTAGTAGAGGCAGGAGGTGGCGAAGTCATGACCGGTGTTGAAGGACTATCACTGGAAGTAGTAGCATCTGCAGTGTTGACATGATAGGCTCGAGAAGTGCGATTTTGTGGCCTCTTTCTGCATTCAGCAATGACATGCCCATTGGCTTTGCAGTAATTGCAAAATTTCTGTTTGCACTGTGATGCATAATGACCAAACGATTTGCAACCATAGCACTGAACTTTGCTTAAGTCGCGTCCCTGAGAGTTTCCTTTAGCAGCATAGGCCACTTGAGCTGAAGAGTGGCTATTAGTAACATAAGCAACCTCAAGAGGAGGAGTGGAGACATGCTGTTTCAATGCATGTTGAGTGATTTGGCTCTGTTCTTCACGCAGAAGTTCATTAAGACATTCATCTAAGGAAGGAGAAGGGACCCTGCTCATAAGACTAGAACGGATAGCTTCATATTCCGGTCTTAATTTCATAAGAAATTGGTCATGATGACTGATGTCCTGTAGTTGCTGAATCTCTAAAAGTGTCGCATCAGACACTTTAGCATATTTTATTTCATCATATTCAGCCCACAAATTCAGAAAACCAGAGTAATAATCTTGAATGGAAAGAGTGCCTTGAGAATATTGAGCAATCTCAAGCTCAAGTTGATATTGACGAGCAGAGTTCCCCTGATTATACACTTTCTTCAAGTACTCCCACATACCCTTGGAAGTTTTGTATGGTTTGAGATTGAGTATGTACTGAGGTTCCACAGATCCAAGAATCCAGGTCTTGATTTTGGCATCTTTTGTATTCCAAGATAAAATTTTTTTGTCATCATCTTGGGGCTTCGGATCTGTTCCAGAGATATGTCCCCACATTTCCTTGCCTTCCAAGTAAACTTGAAATTGGTAAGACCATGAGGTATAATTTTTCCCATTGAACTTAATTACTGTAAGTTCAGATTTCTCCATTAGTCTCAATAGATTAAGACAGATGCACAATAAATAATCTGAACAAGAGAAATGGCAGCAGCAGAGGCAAAAATCCCACAAACAGTGCAAAATATGAAGAAGTAGCAGAGTGCACAGAACTGACGGAGTAGAAGACCCAAAACGTCCCTTGTCGTCAGTGGAAGAAATTCCACGTGGGCCCCACCAGATGATCTATGGACAGATCAGAGGCTGGGGATGAAAGGGCTGATGATTTTCGCAACTATTGGAAGAAGTCCCACTCAAAACGGATCAAAATCCACAATTTTGAACGGCTGTGATGAAAACTTTGTGACAAAACTGAAATACTAAAAAAATGGTAGATGGCCTACCTCTGATGAGCCAAAATTGCTGGAAAAATCACCATAAATAAGAGGAATATCAGGCGACCATGACTGGCTTATTCCGCTGTTGCCGTGAGATCGATCTCAGGTGGGCCACGTTTGATCCAAGATGATCGGAGATGATCAACGATGATCAGACTGACGAGAGGCTTCTTTGAAGGCTTCCAGAGATGGAAGATGAACTAGGAGGGATCTATGGACCCCTATATCTTGGAGAGAATGAAATACCAGACCATACAAGACTATATGATTATTGTCGAAGATGGCTCTGATACCATGTCAAAACCAGCAAGGGAAAAGGAGAAAAGAATTTGTGAATTTGATCATCCTCTTTCGGGTCATGATCGTTCAATATATAGATGGAGAATTTCTATATGTGTTACAGTCAATCCAATCTAATTACAATCAATCTATCCTAATTATCTTCTAATCATATCTTCTAATAAGGCAAAGAATAAATTACAAAGATATACACACGATACTTGTCTTGACCCACAAGTTGGGCTTTATTTGGTATGGGCTGTGTGACCCACTGACCCATTTGACACATAGTCCATACTCCTTACAGCTGAAGCATTGAGTCTTGCTCATGTCACGACTTTGAGTTTGAATTGCATATCCAACATCAGAAAAATTTTGCATTCCTTGGTTTTGTTCCATTGCCACTGTGGTGAGGCAACACTGTTCTTCCCGAAGAAGCTATTCTGCACAATGATCAAGAGATGGGGTAGACTCATTTGATTGGACCAAATGGTTTCGTATTCCTTGCGAAGTTTCGTGGGAAATTGGTCCTGTTGTTTTTACTTTTGAAACTTTTGCAATGTGGCAACCTCAGCCTCGAACAGATCATCATATACAATTTCATTGTTTTCAGCCCAAAGACTTACAAAGCCAGAATAGTAATCTTGAATTGATTTGGTCCCTTGACAGTATTCGGATAAATCCAATTCTAACTAATACTGACTGGCATGGTTGTCAAATCATGAATCGTTTAGGGGAATCGAATAGCGATTTGTAGGATATTTTCTATGTTTCTTAATATAATTGAAAAAATGACTAAAAAATGTTAAAAAAGAGGAAAAATTGTATATGTCCATAATCTGTCGGGCCCACAGCTGATTGATACTGACAAACGAAAAATAGCATCAGGCCATAACATGTTTGAAAAAAACTCCCCCTGTCCCATAATTCAGTTTCAGATTCATCAAAAATCAGGGTATAGACTGTAAGTCATGTAGAAAGACATCAACATCATAGTCATGGCACCCCTTCATTGCTACCGAGTGAGGAAAACTCGCAGTGTAATTATGCACACATCCATCATATTAGACACGCTACGTGAAGGCATAACCACATTAATGTAATTCATTTCATAGTAGACAGTTGAGTCAAATCATGTAAAGACAACCCCCTAACTGCTTGGTTGCATAGGCCCATAAACACTTGCATCTCAAGAGTACCACGAACAACGTAATACCAACCTCCCATTTCATCCACTTAACTATATGACCAACATGGGTCCATCGTTCATCATTTAACCATCTGAGTCCTTTGAAATCATTGACCATAAGGGTCCTTAACATCATTGATCATCACGGTCCTCAAACATCATTAACCACGAAGGGTCCTTGCACAGCATTGGCCCCGAAGGGTCCTTAGACATCATTGACCGCAAAGGGTTCTTAAGCATCATTCACCGCAAGGTTCTTTAACATCATTTACTACGAAGAGTCCTTGCATATCATTGACCATGAAAGGTCCATAAGCATCATTGACCGTGAAGGGTCCTTAAGCATCCTTTGACCACTAAGGGTCTTTAACATCATTGACCACAAAGGGTCCTTTAAAACATAATTGTGGCCTTTGTATAGGAACGTCTCCCATACCATGCTAACAGTCTAGGATTGTCCAAGGGGTCCTTATCAATCAAAACTCGGTCATCCCGCTGTTGCCACATTCACCTATTCAAATTACTCATCATCTTGATCTAAAACTTGATATCAACATTATTCCTGACACCCACAGTTGGGTTGGGTTCCGCATTTAGCCCCACACCTGTCTTAGATTTTTAATTGCTCCTATCCATTTCATAATAGATATACAGAGTGTGCAAAGCTAAGTACATGGCCATCCCTTTATGGATGAAGTATTCTAGTTGCAAGGTCATATATTATAATGATTCACATGTTCAGTAACATAGATGCCACAAAATTTACACCATAGCACTAGCTGTAAAGGTTCATATCATAGTTTCAGGATTACATTTAAAAAGAAGAAGAAGAAGAAGAAGAAGAAGAAGAAGAAGAAAGAAAACCCTTAAACATGATATTCACGTGTACTCATTCAACAAAACACGAATCTAGGGGAGGCTAGACATCTTCAGCCAGCCCCCAAAACGCCAATTTAGGGTTTGGTCCATACTTCAATCTCCATGATGGAGCTCGGTCATCATGGCACCCCTACATATGTGTTTGATTTCATCCCCAGTATCCCATAATTCAGTTTCAGATTCATCAAAACTCAGGGTATAGACTGTAAATCACGTAGAAACACATTATACAACACAATAGTCTATGTAAATAGGTCCTAACTGCAATCAGCCAAGTACAAACCTCTTTATAGAGGTCCGACCACGTCTAAAACACCATTAATGGTGTTTGGCTGAGGTCCCAACACCCTATTGAGGGTTTGACTACTCCCAAATCCGAATTTCTAAGGGTTTTGGCTGGAACCCACAGAGGGATTTTGGGGTTCGGCCGGGTGGATTGATCTCCATCATGGCTATTCCTAAAACAACCTTCTGATGACACCCTATTGCTTCATAGATTCTGATTGTATCTTTAGGGCTTATACGACATAGGGTTCCTAAAAGATCAATAGTAGATTGCATTATTCCCTCACGTTGAATAGACTCTAGTTGCTCTAATCACTTGACGAAGGCTATCTGTCATTCGAAATGGGGTCGTTCTCCCTTCTTCCCTTGTTTTCCTTTCAATTTCTTCTTCTTTTAGATCTCCAAGGCAAGGCCAAATGGGTTCATTCTCCGTTCTCCTTGTTTTCCTTTCAAGTTCTTCTTCTAGATCTCCAAGACAAGGCTAGGGTTAGGGTTTTCTTGGAGGGAGGGAGGGAGGGCGCCATGGTTTTAAAAAGGAATGCGCCATGGTTTTAAAAAGGAAAGGAGGGAGGGAGGGAGAGAGCACGCCATGGTTTTAAAAAGGAAAGAAATCCTCTAAGTAGGCATAGGTCGTGCACACCCCCAAGGGGCTCTCGGCAATGTGTGCAAGGCACAAGTCCCCTTGGGATTTTTCGTCTGCAAGTCTCTCCCTCTGTTTGTTACAAAATCATGGGCCCCATTGATGTTAAGTTTACTCACATTATCGATACCAATCATGTGTTTCAATCCTCAATACAAAACTAATTTTCTTTACTAACACAAACCGTGGGCCCTATTTTTCATATAACTGTCAATGAGTTATTCCCATGGGTAGCACTAGTTACTTAAATATTTTTTAATAACCCACAAATAATTCACATTAATCTGTCAAAATAATTTATCAACTTAGAATCCACCATCCGAATTCCAATAAAAAATTAATAATTACCAAAAAAATTTAAACTAGGCCCCAAAAATTAAATCCAAGCCCTGAACATTAGATTATATCAAAGATTGGTTGGACAATTATTTTACTTAACTCATCGAAATATTGCACATGCTGTTAATATTGGCAGTCAGGTCATGCATGCTCCAAGGACAAGACATTTAAATGTTGTATACAGGATTTTGAAATATCTCAAGAAATCACCAGGACAAGGGATTTGGTATTCAAAACAAGGTCATTTACTGATAGAAGCCTATACTGATGCTAACTGGGCAAGTTCAGAGAAAGATGAAAGATCAACAACTGGCTATTGTACTATTTTGGTATGTGGAAACCTAGTATATTGCATAAAAGCTAAAACAGCCGTGCTATCTAAATATAGTTTTGAAGCAGAGTATCGTGCCATGCAGGGGCGGACTCACCTTATGATGATATGGGGCGGTCGCCCCAGATCAATTTTGAGATCCCCAGATGTTCACATGCGCCTTGGAACCATGCCCCATATATGTGTAATGGTCGCCCCACGTCTAAACATTAATCCACACTACCATGTACACTGCATTCTACAATGCATTTTATCTGGGTGCAGCTCACTTGCTTTGTCTTCGAGGTACGTAGACAGGTTATGAATCATCAGTCCCTCTTCTCTCCTTTATGGTGCTTGTCTCCTCTCCTTTCTATTTCTCTCTTTATGGGTTCTCAAAACACTGACATTGGTGTTGTGTCGTTCCTCTCTCCCTAAGAATTCTCTTATAGCTGACAGTGTCCGGTCCACGCTTAGCTTTCTAGGACTGTTGTAATCTTAACTTAGGCTACTCCAATTCATACAAATAAAATTGAAAAAAAAATTTGAAAGTATTTAGATAAATCTAAAATCGTTGTATGTACTCATTTACACGCAAAAATGGTGGTTTTGACAAACATACTAATGTGTTTAGAAGAAGTCAATATATTTTTTTCCTTTATTATTGTTATTGTGAAAAAAAGTCTAGAAAAGTTTAGCAGAAATTTGGCCCCACCTAAATGAAAATCCTGAGTCCGCCACTGGTGCCATGGCACCTGGAATTTGTGAATTATCATGGCTGTGGATTTTTCTATATGAGTTGGGTTTCATATATAAAGGTCCTATGTCATTAAATTCTGACAGTGCTTCAGTATGGCAGTTTGCTGAAAATCTTGTTCTCCATGAACATGCAATACATTTTGAAGTTGATATTCATTTTTTCATAGAAAAAATTGAAACCAAAGACATCGAAGTGAAGTATGTTCACACTTGACCAGTTAGCAGATTTCCTTGCTAAAGCCATGTCAAGAGGAAAGTCATCATATCCATTGTCCAAGCTTGGGCATAATTGATAAATATGCACCCAGCTTGAGGGGGATTGTTAAGAGTTACAATGATGACCTATTTTGTGAATACACAAATGTACAAAGAGGTTTTTGTAATTATTAAAAAACTAATAGAATATGTGTGACGGGTTGACTGGCCCTAAGCAACATATCCAGATGATTTGTTCTATTCTATTGTTGTTTCTTATGAAGAGAGGGTTTTTTTTTTTTTTTTTTTTTGATCTCTGTGTCTAAAATCCTATACTTTATTTGATGTATAATTTTAACTCCTACAACCTAAGTTTGGATCAATCTATGCTGCTATAATGAAGAGGGCTCCAGATCTTGACATTTGTTCAAGAAGTCCTTCATAACAAAATAAGACTTCTACAAGGTGATTTAGATGAAACGGTTTACATGCTTTTCACCTTCAGGATACAAATGTCTTTCACATCATATCGGTATACTAAAAAATCGCTTTATGATCTCAAACAAGCTCCAAGGGCATGGTTTCACAAATTTAAAATTGTTAATCTTCATGCAAAGTTCTTCTAAAAGCCAAATGACAGTTCACTTCAAATTAATTTGACATCCAGTAGCTACGCTCATAGTTTTCAAAATTAGAATTGCATCGCAAATCATTCATACCTACGAATCGAATTGCGAACCATATCGTGAATCGTAGGATTTTTTTATTTTTTAATAAAAATAAAAAAAATAATTAATTAAAATAAAAGAAAAAACTAATTATTCATAACCATCCATTTTCCTATTTATAAATATAAAAAGTAAGTCTATCATGCAATCATATCAAGAACATCATGATATATATTAATATATATATATATATGAAAAAAATGATGTATAAATAGTTAAATAAGTTTAAAGTATCAATATATATATATTTATTATTTTTAAATCAAAATATAAAAATAAATGTAAAATCTATACCAATCTTACACAGTAGGATATCTCCTGAAGTTAAAGAAAGTGTTTATAAAGAGAAAAACCAAAATAGATTTAAAAAAGAAGAAGATATTGACAAGCACCATAAGTTTCGTTGAATGATTTAGTTTAATGGATGTTCTTTATTCATCTTTAAAACCTTATTATAGCCGCATAAAAATCTTAGGAGGTTTCGTTAACTATTAAATAACCTTTTAAAAATAAAAGAGCTAAAAGAAAGAAAGAAAAAAACAAAAAAAGAAGTAAAAGATTACTTATTGTTACTTTAGATGGTGAAGATGTTATTGACTGCGAACCCGTATTGGGTTATTTACACGGAGGGATGGAAAAAATTGCGGAAAACCGAACAATTATACAATATCTTCCTTATGTAACACATTGGGATTATTTAGCTACTATGTTACGGTAATGCACCAGAACAATTCGAAAATATTCAAGTATCCAAAAGGTCGTAGCTATTCTTGCTTAGCCGAATCACTTGAATCTTACGATGAAACGAGCGTCGAATTATAGGATTCACACTTGAATCCTAAGATTCATTTGTAAATGTGATTCATTGCATAGATACGAATTGTTTTCCTTAAGATTCGGAATATGAATCGGCATTCGGGATACGAATTGTAGGGTTTTGAAAACATTCTACTTCTCTATGTAGATGATATGATCATTAGTGAGAATGATGTGGAAGGCATCAAAGAACTTAAGCTTCATCTAACGCATTTTAAATTGAAATATCTTGGGCCTCTGACATAATTTTTTGGACTTGAATCTCATGTTCCAAACATGGCATTTGCATTCATCAAAGTAAATACACAAAGGATTTGCTTACTTCTACTCATCTCTTAGAGTAGTGCTGATACTACTTTCGAACTCAACGTGAAAATTCTCCATGATGACAAAAGTGCTTTATCCAATCCAACAATGTATCGCCGTTGTCACGGCTCGAAACAGTCACGGTGATGATCCGCGTCTCGGGGCATGAACTAGGGGTTGATGCAATAATAATCTTTCTTTTTCTCCAGTATCCGCGCATGTGAGGGTTCGAAGTCCACTATATTGAGCATTTAGTGGAAGCTTACATTACGGTGCAACCCGAAGTTCGAGCTCTCAGATTTCGTGTCGCAACACCAATGTATTTATGTATGTATGCTAGTGTGTAGCACATCCTCAGACCTCTATAACATAAATAAGAAATTAACAGAGCTAGACAAGTAAACAGGATATTTCATTCCCAATATTCAAGTAAATAAGTACAAAAGATTCATTAATTACATTATCAAAAGTAAAAGGCCAACAAAGGCTATTTCCAAAAATAACAAAACCCAAAATATAACTCCCAAAAGTGAGGACATCTCCTGTGCAAAGTACGGTGTCTACATGGCACCTCTGGACATTGCCCATGTCCTGTGGCTCCATAGCCCGTCTCAAAACCCAGCTTAGGGCAGGTGCGGCATACTGATACCTACGATACCAAGGTAGAGTCAGACACAAAGGCCTGGCAAGTATTCAAAATAATTAGCATATCATGATGCATCAATATGGAATTTAAAGACAGACAGATTAGTAGAATTCCAATGAAGTCTAAACTAGGCATGTTGTGCATGATAAATAATAACTTGCAGGATCAAAATTTAAAATGAAGCTAAACATTAAATCATACTCCTAGCATCCACATTTAGCGTTCTCCCAGCAGTCAAGATTGCAAACCGCATTCGTGGCCATGAGCGAGTAAGCGAGTAATCAAGTGAGGGTACCGTGAGACTCCACTAGGAGTTATATATATGGCCATCCTCACTAGCAGTAGTCACTATAAGTTTTGATTAAAGGTTCTCTCCTCTCCAGCAGCTCTGTGATGTTGTTGCGTAGTTGTCTGCATCTATCCTTGTAACTTAACATATCATTCTTCTGCAGCACAGCATGATGGACACAAAAGCAAAGCTCTCAGTGACTCACAGAAAAATTGTATTTTATAGCAAATGATGCGATCCCAATTAATATTGAAAGCAAACACAACAATATTAGTTTTGTTCCAACATTGAAAGTAATGTTGACCACCAAAAGCTATTCCCACACTCAATAGAAATTAGGAAATATGCATAACCCAACATGTAAATCTCTAGAAACAAGGTCGAAATCCCTATAGAAGCCATGTCTGACATTGAAATACTGTGAAGCACAAAATTTATGGGTCATTTCGTCTTGGAATCTAAGAATCTCAGTTATGGGGTGCGTATGGTCTGTAATGGATATCGCAAGGGCACAGGTTTTATACACAAAAAAAAAAAAAAAAAAAAAAAAAAAAAAGGAGTACGTGATACGATAGGTTGTCTTTTTTTATGTATTCAGTTATTTTAGCTTTGAGTTGAAGACAGAATTTTCACCACATGCTGGTTGACTAAAATGTAGAGTAAATCTGACTTTCTTGCGAAAGATATCCTAAGTCCAATCTAGGGCTTACATCAAACTCCCATGACAGGTAAAGAAGAAAAATCCTTTTCATATTTAATCATAGCCACTCAATTAAAGGTGAAAGTTCAAGATAGATCAGAATGGAGAAATAGAATTCATGTAGCCGACCACAATATAGTTGAGACGAGGCTTTGATGATGATGATGATGATGATATGACAGCGATGAGTTGGTTAAAGAAGGAAAAACTCAAATAACCCTAGAACTTAAGTGACACTAAGACTAATGAAAATAAAATTAAATGCTAATGGATGCTCATTGATGCGGCGTAGACCTCATGGCCACATGTGTAGGGCCCACATAGATTTAGGGATTTATTTTTATGTCAATTGTTTCTTTTTTTTATTGTAATTAGGATAAGATTCTAGTTTCCTAGTTTAAGTAGGTTTCTTAGGGCTTAAGTTATCTTTCTTATTTATATGGCATTGTAGTAAAGAATTATTGATGCAGAAATTGATGATCTTATTTTTGTTAAGGCTGAAGGTTATTTGCAACAATGGGAGCATCCCAAGATGGCTCGCAAGGGTCCGTCAAGTTTTGATTGAAAACTTGGGCCCAAACAGCCAGGAATTGTGCTCAATTATGAAGTTCAGGGACTGTTTGGAGAATAAATAAAAAAACAGGGGTTGTTTTCAAATTTTCATAAATTTTGATGACCCAAAAAGAGGTCTCACCTGCAGCATATTTGGGCAGCAGGTTGGTGGGTCAAGCCCAGCCCAACCCACATGGATTCTCCACCACAAGTGTCGCCCAGAAGTTCCCCTTCAATTAGTTGCAGTCTCTACATAATCAAGTAGGACACATGGGTCCCACAGCCAGATTTGCATAAAAGGCACATGACGACCAGATTTTAGAAATCGTCAGATTTTGATCAATTTTATTAGTAAATTTTCATCTTTTTAATTTGGAAACACTATCTAAAAGTTCTAATTGTAAAAGGTAATAATTGCTAGGGTTTTTCTAGGGTTTTATGAGTCTTATGCACTATATAAAGGCATGTATGGGTCGTCTGTACTGTTCATGCTACAGTACTGTTTTCAGAAAATTATTCAATAAAGCACTGCTTGCTTTTTTTTCCTCTCCCTTGTGTCTTGTTGATGCATAGTGATTAAGAAGGCGCATACAGGTCAGGTTTTTTTTTTTTTTTTCAGCATTTGTTCCTTAACCATTAAATTTCTGGATTTCTATTTTCATCACTGCATATGAGTGCGGTGGCTGGATATTTTCTGGTTTTGGTTACTTGGGCCCTAGACAGTTCGATTGCCTCAAATCGGGACTACGTCAGTTGGTATCAGAGCATGAATCGATCCTACGATTTGTGTAGTGAATCCGTCTCCCTATCATTGCCTCCCCGAAGAGCTCGTGGTCATTGGTCAGAGGTTGAGAGTGACGTAGGCAATGAACCAGATCCAAGGGATATTCAGATTCAGAATTTAAGGCAGCAAGTTGAATGGCTGACCCAACGCCTGGAGCATCTGGAGCGTCCGAATCATCGTGAGGATTACAACGATGACACGGATGCAAAAGAATTTATTAACCTGTTCCATAGT
Organism: Camphora micrantha; assembly: GCA_003546025.1. Taxonomy (NCBI): domain Eukaryota; kingdom Viridiplantae; phylum Streptophyta; class Magnoliopsida; order Laurales; family Lauraceae; genus Camphora; species Camphora micrantha. Next base: position 45,697,414 of record QPKB01000003.1, on the reverse strand, counting down.
CGATCTCCAGTGAGAAGACGACGGCATATGGAACGTCATGAAAACACTGATCGGGGTCTAAATATTAAAATGGAAATTCCTGAGTATAATGGCACCATGAAAGGCGATGAGTTCTATGATTGGCTGAACACAGTTGAGAAAGTATTTGCTTACAAAGATTTTGCCGATCACAAGAAAGTGAAGTTGGTGGCTATTAAACTTCGTGGAAAAATCGATGCGTGGTGGGAACAAGTTCAGAAGTCCCGTCAACGCATGGGAAAGCTGCCGATCACTTCATGGGAGAAGATGAAGAAATATATGAAGGGTTATTTTCTTCCTCCCACGTACAAGCAGACACTTTTTATGCGGCTACAGAATCTCCATCAAGGAAATCACTCTGTAGATGACTACACGGAGGAGTTTCAATATTTAGTTGCCCGTAATGATGTTATGGAAGATGAGGATCAGCTAGTGGGGAGATATGAGGGCGGATTACGACCATCCATACAAAAGGTGATGGCTTACCATCCTTGCTACACTTTGACAGAAGCCATTCAGTGAGCAACTGCCATTGAAGAATCACATGCCAATGAGATTCCGCGGCCTAGGACATCAATTCCACGATTTTCTAAAGCCGAGGGTTCATCAAAGAAATTTGGGCAGCAACATAAAGAAGACACTACGAGTGGTCCTTCAAATCGGCCAACTCAAATGGGTCGACGAGCTACTAATGTGGATGATAAGGGCAAAGGCAAAGCGACTCTCCGTTGCTTTAAGTGCAATGAATATGGTCACATATCATTAGAATGTCGGAAGAGAGAGAGATTCATGTGGCTGAATGTGAAGAAGAATCAAACACACCATCCTATGTAACGGATAATGATAGGACTGAATTTGATAAATCCGAGTCCGACAACGACACTATCTATGGTGATGGAGGTCTATCTTTGATGATCCATAAAACATTGTTTTCTCCAAAATTACCTACCGAAGATGATTGGCTTCGCACTAGCATCTACCGCACTACATGTACTATCAAGGACCGCAAATGCCACTTGATCATGGATGGGGGTAGTTGCGAAAATGTGGTATCACGGGAAGTCATCGACAAGCTCAAGCTCCCAACAAAAAAGCGTCCGGCACCATGCGGTAATGAGGTACCAGTAACTCGTAAGGCATTTGTTTCTTTTTCTATTGGTGGTAGATACCATGAAGATGTATGGTGTGATGTAGCCCCCATGGATGTTACTCATATATTATTAGGTAGGCCATGACAATATGACCGTCGGACGGTTCACGTTGGTTATAAAAATACATACACCTTCTACAAAGACAATGAAAAAATTGTCCTTGGGCGTGCTCGCGAGAAAATTAATACGAAACCTACTTTGTTAGGAGACGTAAGTAATTTCTCGGGTGATATATGTGATGGGGAAATTCAAAAAGAAGAAATTATGGAACATACTGATGTTGAGAATGTTGAAGATGATTTAAATTCACCTCCTATATATGATGAATATGTGGAAGATGATATTCAAGAAGTGAATTCAGAAAATCAGATTTTTGATACAGGCCAAGATGAACGAGTAGATGTAACTGAAAATCAAGTTGTGATAATTTTTGTGAAAAAGTCAGAGTGCATTCTGCCAACGATAAATGCCGCACCAGAAATTGTTCCCAAGCAAGAATGCCAACTACAGGTTGTGACTCTTGAGGATCGTCTTAATTCTGAATATGTTGATCCATTTTGGGAAGCAATAGAGCGACAATAAGAAGCATGCAAGCAGGTTCGTCAAGTTGCGACTCAGATTGAAAGCTCAATTCCCATAACAGCTGTAATCAGTGTGCAGCATCATGAAGACAATTTAAAGCGACAAATAGAACTTCAAGCTCCTCCCCGAAAGTGCCGCAAGACGCGAAAGCGCCGACACAAATGGCAACACGAAGATGCAAACTCCAGGACAAGTTCTTCTCAACCAGGGGAGAATGATGCAGAAATTTCTGATGATCTTATTTTTGTTAAGGCTGAAGGTTATTTGCAACAATGGGAGCATCCCTAGATGGCCCGCAAGGGTCCTGTCAAGTTTTGATTGAAAACTTGGGCCCAAACAGCCAGGAATTGTGCTCAATTATGAAGTTCAGGGACTGTTCCGAGTATAAGTCAAAAAACAGGGGTTGTTTTCAAATTTTCATAAATCCTGATGACCCAAAAAGAGGTCTCACGTGCAGCATATTTGGGCAGCAGGTTGGCGGGTCAAGCCCAGCCCATGTGTACGGGCCACATAGATTTAGGGATTTATTTTTATGTCAGTAGTTTCTAATTTTATTGTAATTAGGATAAGATTCTAGTTTCCTAGTTTAAGTAGGTTTCTTAGGACTAAAGTTATCTTTCTTATTTATATGGCATTGTGGTAAAGAATTATTCAGTTGTTGATTAATGAAATTTGGTTTTCTCATTGTGGTGTGTCCTCGTTTATTATCTCTGCGGAGATTTATTGTGTTTTCGGACACGTGCTTCAGCACCTATCACGCAAGCCCTAAGCCTAGGGCTTGCATCACTCATACAAGCCTAGTTTTGGCCATACGCAAGTAGCCTATGGCCCTGAATTTAGGTCCATCCTTATGATCCATGGGTCCGTATGGGCCCATGTTCAGGGATCTTGGACTTTGGTTCATCCCGTTTGCATATAGGCTTTCGCTTTGGGCTTGAACGGTTTCCAGATGGCCTCCATCAAGGCTGACCACTACTTTTTCTTGTAAGAAATATTTTTTATTGTGAAATAATATCCATCATTTTATTTCCTTTCAAACTGATAACGTAGTGATTATTTGATCAGGCAGAGTTTGTCCCCATGTCAGATCCAAGTCTTACAGATCATTATGAATATGCAAACGAGCATGATATTAAATGCCTTGTCATCCTAACTGAAAGTGGACTTTCTCAAACTGGCTCTGTTAAGGTAGTACCGTTCCTCATCATCTTTGAAATTCATTTCTTTATTTATTTGTATGCTGAATTAGTCGACATTGGTAACTATATTGGTGGAACATAGCAGATTATCAATGATTTCTTTTCATACTCATCTACACAGCTTAGATACTCTTTCACCTCGAGTTCATCACATCTGTAAAATATTTTTATCATGTGATTATTGTCCTTGATGTGCTTGGATAACTGATTTTCAGTGTCAAATTTTGGTTTTTCTTGTGGTAAGCCTTGCTGCATATCATTTTTACTCTTTAAAAGGCTCCTGATTTGTTTGTTTCTGAACACTACTGTGCTTTCCTTCCTAAACTTCTGAACTACAAAAACCCCTAAACTACAACTCTATGTGTTTTGAGTTTTGTTTTCAAAATTCACCTAAATTTTTATTCCCCCCTGTACTCATCAAATGCCAGTGACGTTCTTCCATTTAAGGTTGGGTTCGGTTGATGGAAAAATGGTCTAGTTTTTTCTGAAAATGTAGTCTGTTTCAGTCGATACTTCTATAAATTGGAAGTTATTTGTGGAAATCTATTGATTTTGATGTCATAAATAACTTCAAATTCCATAGAAATGTCTGAAAGATGTAATGGAAACTGGTGCAATTGTACAAGATAATGAGTGAACCAAGTGTTTATTTGTAGATGTGGGTTATTGGGTTTTTTTTTTAAATTAAGATAATGAGTTTTTCTTCAATTAAGATTAGGGGTTTGTTATATTAGGAGAGTGTTGTTAGAGTTTCTTATTGTTATGGGGTTAGGTCTGCTAGTATGATTTTGATTAGGTTTCCTAGTTTCTGCTTAACAATGCTATCCACGAGGATTGTCATTCACGGAGATATGATCTGTGCAATCTAGGAAATCTGTGTAGATGATGACAACCCCGAAGTTGAGGAGAAATTCGTTGTAAATTATCCCAATTAAGGGGATTACTTTCTGTGGACCCTTTCAAATTGGCACCATGGTTATCTGAGTAATGATAGATCAGCTGATTTGTTTAAACTTGGATGCTTGGAACCTTCTATTAATAAAAATATGCTTTCTTGTTTTATTGATTTTCAATGTACCTTTTATTGCTTAAGTAAAAGTCATAACTTGTCGGGCTATCTATTGAACCTACCTTGGTAGTTTTCCGAAATTCCCAAAATACCCCTGAATTTCTCTGAAATCCTAACTAGGTTCTCTAAGGTACTAAAATGGATCCTAGACCTCTCAAAACATCCCAGGACTATTTGGGCTTTATATTGAACCTAACTTGGTATTTTTCTGGAATTCCCAAAGTACCCCTGGATTTTCTTGAAATCCTAACTAGGTCGATACTAAAATGGATCCAAAACCTCTCAAAACTTACCGAAAGTTCACGAAACACTATTCTAACCCTCAAGCTTAATTAAACACACTCAAATTAACCCCCACTAATTTTCCCAAATTTACAAACAGCCCCTTAAACATGACTCGCTAAGCCTAGGGGTGTAAATTGGGTCAAGCCACCTTGGCCTGGCACAGCATGAAAAAACCTTGGCTGTGGGTTGGCATGAAAAAAAGGATGGGTCGTGCTAGCCAGGGAGCCCTGTGCCATGGCACGGCACAGCTCAGGGCCTTTGCCGTGTAGTACTAGGCTAGGGTGCCTGGGCCGAGGCACGGCCCGACACGACATTTATGTAAAAAAAAAATGCTAATTTTTTGTAAAAATAAAATATAAAAGTCAGAATAATTTAAGTTCTTTTTCATTTTTAAATTAGCATCAATGTTTGTGCACTTATTCTAGTAATTTCAACTTTATTTCAAGTTGAGAACCCTAAAAGTCCATAAAGTCTTTCAATTTAAAAAAATAAATAAATTAGGAGAGGCATGTGGGCCGGCCTGTGGGCGGCACGGCCCAGCATGACACTACCTAAGCCGTTCCGTGGGCCGTGTGGGCCCAACCTTGGCACGAAATGGCGTGGCATGACCCAGTTTACACCTCTTGCTGAGCCCTAGAGCTCTCGAAGGGGACAAAACATCATCCTTAATATAAAACTCAACTAGTTATCTTCGTATCCATCAACTAACGACTAAACATAATAAATCACACTTAAAATAATTAACCATGCTAAAACAAGATTAATGAACTATACAGTCTATACGCACTATAATTATCACTAATCATAATTAATTAACTTGTAAATATAATTAGTCGGGGATGGGATCTTGACTCAACCAGAAGGTTGAGCGGACAATTATGCTATTCAGGGAGTCGTTTCAATTTCCTATTTAATTTCAAGATTCTGAAGTAACAAATATAAAAAATATTGTTAAGTAGTACTGAAGAGATAATTTTTTAAACCTGATTTCATCAGATATCTGAAACTTTATTATTCTGAATGCATAATAATACACATGAGGTCCTCTGTTCATTAATATGGATCATTCACTTGATCGGCCTTTTTTTTTTTTTTTTTTTTTTTTCTGTTTGTGCTAGAAAGCGTATTTGGGTGTGTCCCCACGCGCACGTGTATATATGTATAATTTACTAGCCTAAAAAGTTGTATTCTGGAAAGATCTCACTGATTCATGTTTGACTTTATTCTTCTAAATATAGGTTATTATTTTTACTTTCATATATATCTTGTTAAGAAGCCAACCCCAACATGGTCGGGACAAGGCTCTGATGATGATGATGTATATCTTGTTAAGAATTTTGCTCAGCTGAATGTCTAACTCCATCATAGAGTTATATGGTCGTACAGGGTATCGGATACACTTTGCATGCTCGAGGTCACTAGTTCAAACCTCAATTGGATAATTTTTATGATACTTTATGGTTTATCCATCCAACGCAAACAGTTATTCATGAAATCTATCCTGGCCAATTGAATCACAACCTGTTTAGCCAAGTACCAACTTCGAGGGTTGATTGACTGAAAAAGCTCAACCTGAGCTCCAGCTTAGCTTGGCCTCTTTAGTATTGAGCACAAGCTTGGAATAAGTTTGTCAAGCCTAGCTCAAGTGTTTAGTATTGAGCACAAGCTTGGAATAAGTTTGTCAAGCCTAGCTCAAGTTCCACTTCTCGAGCTTTGATCAAGTCTGAGCTCAATCTAGAACACCTGATTTGATACCGAAGTCAAGCTTGCCTCGGCTCATCTTGGATTCTTACATCCCTAATTTGCACACCTTTTGTGAAGTAAATTGGTTGGGTTTTATGTTTTCAAAGAATTTTTCGTGAAATTAGATGCTGAGTGTCTAGCTAGGCATTGTTAATATTCTCCCTAACATTATACTATTGTGTATTTTTCCTGTCATCATCCATTTGTTTTACACTACTTATCATCATGTTTATTTTTAAGGAAGAGGCCTTTTTACTAATTTCTGGTATTATTAGATGCAGAATGTCTAGCTAGGCATTGTTAATATTCTCCCTAACATTATACTATTGTGTATTTTTCCTTCCATCATCCATTTGTTTTACACTACTTATCATCATGTTTATTTTTAAGGAAGAGGCCTTCTTTACTAATTTCTGGTATTACTATTAAAATCTAAGAGCCTCGTCATCACAGAAATGAATAGGCAGATTTACATATGACCACTTCTTTTGACAATTACAACTGCCTGCCTTTTTTGTTATAAGATAGCCCACCTTTCTTTAAATGACAGAAAAACAGAGATTAATGTTATTACGAAGCTCACATTTTAATAGACGTCCCAATGTCTTCCTTTCTTCAGTGTGCACTTAATTGATGCAAGTAGCCAATGGTCTCTTTATCGACATCGAGTGAAACCTTTTAGTGCCCATTTGTTTGCATGGGGGGTATAATAAAATAAAATTAAGTGGTCAAATCAAGAGAAAAAGAAACATGAAGGGGTTGAAAGAAATGGCACAAAATTACAAAAAGATACCCTTAAAGGCACTAAACAATAAAAATAAGTACTCTTAAAAGGCATTAAATGACAAAAAAGGGTGGCGTAATTTTTCGTCTTTTAGTACTTTTACTCTCAATTCCTCTCTTTCTTTTAATTTTACCCTTAATTTTATTTCATTTCACACCTCATACAAACAAACAGGGCCTTATAGAGCTGGCTGAATTTATACCCTCCCATTGTCACAATGGAATATGGAGATGACCTATGGACTCAATTTCTTCAAGGTAATAATAGGCCTGCTTTGAGAGGTCCAAAATGCCGAACTCCTTGAAGGGGCATTTACCATAAATAGTAGGTCTGACTGAAAGTTTAGATTAAATGGTAGATGCTTGCCATGAAAACATCCTCAAATGAAATCAATTTGCCAAGTCGATCTCCTCATTGAGAGATAATAATAATAAATGTGATGGTTGTGTCAAAAATTTACTGCCTCAGAGAGAGGCCCTCTTAACATGTCTTCAACAACTTTCATTTATAAGTTAGGATTCTTCTCAATTTATAAGCCACCCAAGCTCATGGTGAACCAAATATAAGGGTAGGGAGTGCATCCAAAGCAATCCATGCCCATTCATTTAACAATTTATCTCCAAAGCGCCCAAGAGACCTGAAGAACCTTGATGCTTCAAGAAGATGGAGAACTAGATGACCTTCAGTCTTGGTTGAATTTTGTGCCACCAAGAGAGATTATACAGGGAATAGCAAAATCCCCCGTGAGATTCAATTTGTGGTCTCTTGAAAATCTAGTGCCTCATTTTACCCAAAATAAAAAAGAGTTCTTCCTCTAATTTGTCCTCTTTCTCCCTTTTGCTTTCTTTATTACCTTCTTATTACTTTTTGTGAACAGTGGTGTGTTTGTGTGTATACAAAGATTTTTTTTTAGTCTCCCATTTGGTGTCCACCCAATGCATTGGCTATGGTTATTTTATATCCCCTCTTTTCTTTACCTATTATTCCACTTACTATATACCTATTATTGTTGCATATAAAATGTATTGTTTCTCTTGCTCTTGTCGAGAGTAACGTAGGGTGTCACAGCCAAGGATGAAAATAGCGATGGCGGCGGGTATCTTGCCACACAGCGGGCGTAGCGGCGTTGCAGTGTGATTTGAAATACTTGCCAAAAAATATGAAAAAATTCCAGAAAATCCAGAAAATTGTAAAATGAAAGAAAATATGGTTCTTTTGCAGAAGTAAGAAAAGGGGGTGTAGCGGTGCCCTTTATATATGAGGTCCTGTATCGCTGTATAAATAGAAAATAATAGTAATGATTAGTTTTTTCACCAGTATTCATTTTTCTTAATCATGCTAACTTAAAAAGTAATGAAAAACTCATTAAAAAAAAAAAAAAAAAAAAAAACACACTAGAACATGAAATAAGAGAATAAGACTTAAGAGTTAGGTCATTCGTGAACATTGAACAATCAAATGATCAATACTTCACACCTCAAGGTTCAAGGTTCAAACTTCAAATTCAATCAAGTGAATGAAGTGATCAACAATTCAACACCAATTTAGAAATGACAAATAGTAGAGAGTTGGTGAAGGAAATAGGAATACCTTGGTCACCACCAAAAGAAATGTCTACCAAGGTTCAAGGCATGGTTATCCTCAACATCCCCATCAGTGTTATCATTTCTATTTGCACCATATTGCATTTGATATTGATGAGCATTGGGATCCACAAATTCAAAGAAGGCTGCCGTATTATCATAACTTGGGGGAGGAGGTGGATATCTATTATATTGCGTTCCACCATAGTCACCATATGAGTGACCCTGAAACAGAAGACTGTTCTTCTCCTTGTTGCATTTGACCATATGGAAAATACTGTGAGGGTCCTTGTCCACTGTAACTAGGGTTCCACGAACCAGCCCATGATGCCACTTGTTGTCCTTCAACACCTCCACCTATATTTCCTTGTTCATTACTACCTCCAGGAGCAAGTGGAGCAGGTGGTGAGACTCTTCGACGCCGTTGATAACCACGATTTCCTTCCATTCTTTTCAGAAAGTCTTGTACCTCCTCTACAAGAATGGCATCTTCTTGATCATATTGGTAGTATTCAATAGTAGCACCTGTCTCACTAGTGTTTCCTGCTCCATCCCCCCCATCTCCTCCACCGTGGCTACTCGAAGAGACGGTGGTGCTCGTCCTCTCAGAAGATGACACAACATGAGCAGGTTCTTTCCCTTTAGGTTGTGGGTGCGGCTGTGCACTTGAGCCTTCTCCTCCAAGTGGGGCACCTCTGCCTCGTCCATTTCTTCATCAAGAAAATCTCTAATCTCCTCCTGGAAGCCCGGATCTGAATCTAGCAATAGATCTTCTATCTCGGCTATCCATGGGAGCAAGGGATCGTCCTCTCTGAATATGTGATCTAAACAAATAGGACCATCCCTTGCCTTCCTTTCTCTTGTTTTGTTTCTCAACTTCAAATTGTAATGGCAATATACAAGCTTGTTGAGTTTTTGCATGGTAAGCCGATTCTTGGACTTTGTGTGGATCAAGGAGAAAGTGATCCAATTCCTTTTACAGTTTGATGAAGTTGTAACTTAACTAAGGATGCGAATAGCCGCCCTCCTTAGATTTAGAGTATCCTCTCCAAAATTCATCCACCAATCATCTAAAATTCAATGTAAACAAATAAAATTAGATATTTCTTAAGTCCTTCCAAGTTCCAATCAATTGAGAGATAAATAACAAAAGCCTAATAGGTTGGGTGATTGAGTCTTTTGTTCATACCAGGTGGCATCTTTCCAATCGCCCTTATTACAAGAGGGTTAGCAAAGCCTCCTCTCCTTTGTGTGTATGTAGATATCTACAGTGTGAAAATTAGGAATAAATCAATAAACCATATATGTTTAATGGACTTATCTCAAGCATATACATGTCATCTCAAATCTCAATCACTAACTTACCTCTTGGATGGCTTGGATTTGATCATCAGCTCCCAACAATTTCTTCAACACTTGCCTTAATCCTACCCTTAACTTCGTTTCTATTGCATCGTTGTGGTGTTGGGCATTGGGGTAGTAAAATTCAAGATTAAGGAAATAACCTACATTGGAAACAAGTTAAAATGAAAAATGATTAAATATCAATCATAGAGAGCTAGCTTGCTTTAAAAGCATCAAATAGTGATATTGTTATTGAGTACCTGCAGCATGCAATGGATGGTGCAACTGGTCGTTCCACCGGTCATCAATAATCTTTATATATTCATCGTGATATCTAACATTTTTCATGATAGCTTGCTTAGCCCGATCCATTGCTTCATATATATATATATATATCCCATTGTTGGCTTGTCATCACCATCTACAAGCCGCAACACTCTAACTAAAGGCTCATAAACCTTTAATAAATTAGACACTTTTTTACAAAATTTATTATCCTTCATCAGGTTAGGGATCTTAAATTCTGGACCACTTGTTGCATTGCCCCATTTCGATTGAAGACATTCTTCTGATGCAAACATATGAATCGGCTCTATTCTAAACCTTACAGGGCTTTCCATCGCAATGAACTGGGTAGCATACCTAGTTGATCCCGGACGTATCAAGGCATGATTATTTGTGAATCTTTTCATTAAGCTCAAAAGCTATGAATGATCTATACAGTGTACTGCACATGAAGTCCAAAACAGATGGGGCCTCTTATTCTCCAACATCTTACCGGCTGCCTTGAAATTGGCGCCATTATCTGTAACAATCTGTACAATATGCTCATTTCCCACACTCTCTACAACCTTATTCATAAGAGTGTATATATATATTTAGCTGTCCGTCTATTTTCAGATGTATCAACGGACTTCACAAAGATACACCCAGCGACTAATTGTACCAAAAAGTTTATTAATTGTGTTTGTGTGCTGCTGGTCCACCCATCACACATAATGGTGACCCCATTCTGTTGCCACATGGGCCTAAAGGTCTCCACCCATGCCTTTATTTCTTTGTATTCTTCTTCGAAATATTTAGTGCCCACATCATAAATAGAGGGCGACTGTATTCCTCGCCCAGCTTCAGCGTCAACTTCAAAAATTATTTAGAAATAGGGGGAATCTATTGCTGTAGGTGGTATGTTCTTGTGAATTAGCCATTTTATTGTAGCTTTGGCCATTTTGCTGTAGCTTTGGCTAACCTATCTCTTGCACCCTTCATCACCCCTTTCATAACACTTGATATATTTGGTTGTTTAGCCCCCTCTTTTTTATGTGCTAAAGGATCAACAGGGGGAGGAACTGTTCTTTTAGTAGAAATAACTTCTATATCAACATCCCGTTCCCGGGTGCTAAATGCCCTACGCATGGCACCTGCAATGCCCTTGTCTCTACTTGGCACATCAAATGAGCCCCCTGTGTTAGGATCGGAAATACGCACGGTCTACGAGACAATCAATCCACCAATTACACAATCAATCCACGAGACACGAATTTACGTGGTTCGGCAAGGTTGCCTATGTCAACAGGAGATTCACGCCGTTCACTATTATTAGAGATAACCCACAAGAGTACAAGCACTCACTGTCTCTCTTGTTCTCTCTCAATTTCAACCCTAATTACAATGCTCTCACCACCCAGTATAAATATATGAAACCCTAAACGTCTAGACACCCACAACCGTCGAATCTGGCCTTATAACAGATGGTCCAGATTAAGCAGATAAATTACAGATAAACCCCTACAATAAACTAAAGTCTAGATCAGGCTTCACCAACCCATCAATCTCCCACTTGAAGACTGAACATACTGAATGACTTAGACAATAACAGTATACGGCTAAGAATCTCGATTCCTCATTTTCATGCTTGAAGACTAACTGAAGCCGAGCACAACTTTAGTTTCTCTGTTGTCTCCACCTTTGTGAACATATCTACAGGATTCTCACTTGATAAAATCTTCTTCAATTTCAACATTTTCTCTTCCAGAAGCCACCGTATGAAGTGATATCTGATCCGAATGTGTTTGGTTTTTGGATGAAAGGTTGAATTCTTTGCGAGATGAATGACATTCTTGCTGCCACTGTAAAGTTTGCTGGACTCTTGCCTCTTACCCAACTCTTCCATAAACTCTTGTAACCAAATCATTTCCTTACTAGCTTCTGTAGCGGCAACATATTCTGCTGTTGTGGTTGAAACTGCAACAACGTGCTGTAGCTGTGACTTCCAACTGGTTGCTGCACTACCCAATGTGAAGACATATCCTGTAATGCTTCTACTTCTATCAAGATTTCCTGCCAAGCCCGAATCAACATAGCCATGCAATTTGATCTCTGATCCTCCAAAACACAATGATGCATTAGTGGTGCCTCTCAGATATCTGAGAATCCACTTAATTGCCTCTCAATGCGCTTTTCCGGGATTACTCATAAATCTGCTTACAACTCCCAATGCATGAGCAATGTCTGGTTTAGTGCAAACTATAGCATATATCAAGCTGCCAACAGCTGAAGCATATGGGACCTTGGACATGTTCTCTTTCTCCTGTTCTGTCTTAGGAGACAACTCTTTTGAGAGTTTGAAGTGGCTAGCCAATGGAGTGCTAACTGGCTTAGCGTTCTGCATGTTAAATCTGTTTAGAACATTTTCAACATATTTTGCCTGAGACAACTTCAATGTGCGATTTTTCTTATCTCTACTAATTTTCATGCCGAGAATTTGATTTGCAACACCCAAATCTTTCATTTCAAATTCCTGTGACGACTGTTTCTTCAAATTGTTTATTTCATGCATATTTGAACTTACAACAAGCATATCATCTACGTACAAGAGTAGTATAAAGTAACAGTCATCAAAACTTTTGAAATAACAATAATGGTCTGAATGACACCGTTTGTAACCTGTGTTGCACATAAATCTGTCAAATTTACGATACTATTGTCTTGGGGCTTGCTTCAAACCGCATAAAATCTTTTTAAGCTTACACACCATTTCTTCTTTTCCTGGTACAGTATATCCCTATGGATGATGCATATAGATGTCTTTTTCCAAGTCACCATGGAGAAACGTAGTTTTCACATCTAATTGCTCAAGATATAAATCTGCTACCGCCACAATGCTCAAAACACTTTTGATTGTGTTCAATTTAACCACGGGAGAAAATAACTCAGAGTAATCAATACCTGCCTTCTACTTGAAGCCTTTTGCAACTAATCTGGCTTTGTATCGCTTGCTACCATCATGTTCTTCCTTCAATTTGTGCACCCACTTGTTGTGCAATGCTTTCTTTCCCTCAGGCAATTGAACTAAGTCCCTTGTCTGATTTGATAATAAAGGTTGCATCTCATCTTCTATGGCTTGTTCCCACCTAGCCCGAGTTTCAACCTGCAATGCTTCTTCATAACATTCTGGCTCACCGCCATTAGTTAACAAGTAAAACAAAGAAGGTGAATAACGTTGAGTAGGCTTAGGAGCCCTAGATGACCTTTTTACTGGGGCAGGTGTTTGAGGGTCAACCTGCAGGTTTTCATTTTCATGTACTTCAGGTACATCATTTTCAGAAGTGTCATCCAATTCTATATATTCATTGCTGTCCTCCTGCACTTTGTCTTTGTTTTTGTGCTTCACTTTCTCATTGAATATAACATTTCTTCTTCTAATGATTTTTCTATTTTTATCATCCCAAAAGCGGTAACCAAACTTATCAGAACCATATCCAATGAAAGTGCGTTTCCTAGATTTAGAATCTAGTTTGTCTCTTTTTCAGCATCAACATGAACATAAGAGATATAACCAAATACTTTTAAGTGAAAGGTTTACCTTTTTTCCGGTCCAAGCTTCCTCTGGTAGTCCACCATCCAAAGGTACCGAAGGCCCTCGATTGATCAAGTATGCAGCAGTATTCACTGCTTCCGTCTAAAATTGCTTGGGCAATCCAGCATGTATCCTCATACTTCTGGCGCGTTCAACAATTATCCTATTCATGCGTTCTGCCACACAATTTTGCTGTGGTGTATTGGGAATGGTCTTCTCTCGCTTAATGTCATTTTTGACGCAATACTACTCAAATTCTTTGTTGCTGTACTCTCCCCCATTATCAGACCTTAGGCACTTCAGTTTTAAACCAGTTTCGTTTTCAACCAAAGCTTTTCACTTTTTGAAAACATGAAACACGTCAGACTTGTGTTTCATAGGATATACCCATAATTTTCTAGTAGCATCATCAATGAATGTAACAAAGTAAAATGATCCACCTAGAGAAGGTACCTGAGTTTGTTCCCACACATCCGTGTGTACTAGTTCCAACCTTTTTGACTTTGGTGGCCTGCCTACTTTAAAGAAAGTAACTTTCTTCTGCTTTCCATAAACACAGTCTTCACAGAACTCTAAGTCCAAGGACTTAGAGTCATTCCAATTTACCTTTAGAATGAAGAATCTTCATCCATTTCTCACTCATGTGTCCTAGTCTATAGTGCCATGTGTTTGAGTCAATGCCTTTATCTGCAACTGCAATGGAACTTGTAGAGTTATTAGTCAAGTAAAGAGTTCTTTCTTACCGTGAGCAACAGCCATACTCCCTTTTGTAACTTTCCATATTTCATATGCGAAAACAGTTACGTGACCAGAGCTAGCAAACCGACCAACTGATATGAGGTTTCTCTTCAGGCTGGGTACTTACCTGACATCATTCAATTGCCATGCACTGTCATTTGGCAATTTAACTTGAACATCTCCCTTCCCAATTATGTCACAAGGTTCATCATCACTAAGATAAACTTTACCAAAGTCACCTTGTACATAATTTTTTATATATTCTCTATGCAGTAGCATGAAAGGACGCACCAGAATCTATAACCCAAAATTCAGATTTATAATCAAAAGCAAGAATTAAAGCATCTCGAACAGTATCACCTGCGACATTTGCGGAAGTTTCGTTGTCCTTATATTATCGTTCTTTTGCTTGTTTTTCTATGGTGGAGCTCTGCAGTCCTTTTTCAGATGTCCTTTCTTGCCACAATTTTAGCACTCGTTCTTGTCTTTTGACGATCTTGACTTGCTCCTTGATTTTGATCTTCCACGATTTTGCTCTCTCATAGATGATCTTTCTCTGTTTTCCACATTCAATGCTCTTCCTAATGATTCACCTGAAGGTTTCCTGCGAATTTCCTCATCGAGGATAGCACTCATAACATCAAATTTTAGTTTGGTCGATCCTGAAGAATTACTCAGTGATGTAACCATACCATTCCAGTTGTCTGGTAAAGAAGATAAAACCAATAAGGCCAAAATTTCATCTTCGAATTGTACGTTAACCGACGATAACTGGCTCATGACCGTGTTAAACTCGTTCAGGTGTTCATCAACAACCTTACCTTCAACCATCTTCATGTTAAACAATTTTTTCATCAAGAAAACTTTATTTGAGGTGGAAGGTTTTTCATACATTCGTGATACGACATCCATAACATCTTTAGTGGTTTTCTCCTTTGATATATTGAATGTAACCGACTTTCATAGAGAGAGTCGAACCGTACCTTAGGCTTTCCTATCGAGTACTTCCCATTATGCATCTGACATTGTTGCAGGTTTCTTGGCTTTCCCCCAAGTGACAAGTTGAAATTCTTCTGGTAGAGGAGATCTTCAATCTGCATCTTCCAGTACGCGAAGTTTGTGCCATTAAATTTCTCAATTGTGAGCTTTGTGTCGTCTGTCATTGCTCCCACTCAAACCAAGCTCATTCTACTTGACAAATTTATCTGCCTGTCAAACTGTCAATCCGTTCGTCTACATTGTAGATCTCATCAATACGAATCCAAAAAAAAAAACAGAATGCAATTCCGAGTCCGGATGGCTTCAAAAATCAAGAAATAATTCTGGCCTTTCAATCCGATCAAACTTGACCGTGCTGCTGGCGTCAAGATGACGTCAGTGTCTGGTTGCTTCTGTTGATGGGCTTCTGGAGCGAGCGGGTTGGACTTGACCCAAGATCTGGGTTGCAATGGACCCCGAATCTGGTCCTTTGCTGAAACGGGTTGGACTGGACCTGACCCAAACTTGACCTGGCCTGGAAACTGACCCAACTGGGTCTCCTCCTTCCTTTCGATCCTCTGCTACAGAACAAAGAACCCAGCCCCCTAGTCTCTTCTGCGGTTGTCTTCCGGGGTAACGGTGGAGGGTGGTTGGACGGCAAGGTGACGTCATTGGCGAAGAGTATCTCCGGCGACAGCTGTGGCGGCGAAGGACGCAGCGGAACCCTTCTTCCTTGCAATCGACGAAATTCAGAAACGGCTATGGCAAGAATGACGACGTGGCTCCTTTTTTCCTCTACTGCGCACCAAATCTGAGTTACTAGGATCTTAAGCAACAAGGGCAACAGGGATGAATCCCTTCTTCTTCTGTCTTCTGCGATTATCCTCTTCCCAATCTTCCCGCAGCAACGACGCGAGAACAACCTTGTTATCGTGGCCCACTTGATTGATCAGAACACCTCTGATTTGTGATGTGAAAATCAAGAGATCCAAATAATCTCTTCTCCGGGATTAAACCCAGTCTCGATCGTGATCGCGCGCAACGCCAAGCCCTAGGAAAATCCTTGACTCAAGCTCTGATACCAATTATTAGGATCGGAAACACGCACAATCTACGGGACAATCAATCCACCAATTCACAATCAATCCACGAGACATGGATTTACGTGGTTTGGCAAGATTGCCTACGTCCACGGGAGATTCACGCCGTTCACTATTATTGGAGATTCTCATAAGAGTACAAGCACTCACTGTCTCTCTTGTTCTCTCTCAATTTCACCCCTAATTATAATGCTCTCACCACCTACTATAAATATATGAATCCCTAAACCTCTAGACACCCACAACCGTCGAATCTGGCCTTGTAACAGATGGTCCAGATTAAGCTGACGAATTACAGATAAACCCTTACAATAAACTAAAGTCTAGATCAGGCTTCACTAAGCCATCGCCTTGCATCATAATATTTGCTGCTTCCAGCAAATGCACGATGTTCATATTCTTCTTGGTGACTCATGATGAACTCTCGGCGTGCAGCTTCCATCTGTGCATCTTCATCATCAAAACCTTCATCCTCAAATACATCATAACGGGCAGCATCAACATCTTGCTGCCTCCTTTCTTTTATCTCTACTTTTGTAGTTTTGTTTTGGTCAACCAAAGCTTTCATTTGTTTCCTGACTTCCCTTGGTACTTCGGTACAGCCAACAACATTGCCAGAAATGTGGCCCAAGTGGTGCTTAAATCTCGTAATGCCCCCATTGGTCACTTTCCTACAAAACTTGCATTTGATTTTCAACCTGTTATTCTCAATTATCTCACCAAAGCTCCATGTGGGATCAATATCACGAGGAATTTTAAGTTATCAATTGGAAAACACAAATCCACAATAAAAGACTGAATACCTTAAATATGAACAATTAGTATGTAAAAAAAAACAAAACAAAACATGTTAGAGGAAACATATATCTAACACTTAGAAATCATTCTTTTGACATTTAATTGATATTTCATTACTTATAGTACAATGTTTTTTCAAAAATTTAAAAAATTCGAAAATAAGAAAATAAAATAAAATTAGGAAAAGACAAATATATGTTGGATTGATCTATGCCAAACATAGATGTGACATTTAGGGGCCTTATTCAAAACAATATAATGGGTAATGAATTAGTGAAGGCATTTTTTCCTTCAAAAAATAAATAAATCCGAAAATAAAAAAGAACAAAAAAGAGAATGACAAAGAAATGTTGGATTGATCTATGCCAAACATATCCAAGACATTTAGGAGCATTTTTCAATACATTTGATTGGCATTCCATTACTAAATTTATTTTTTTTACAAAAATAAAAAAATCTGAAAATAAAAAAAGGAAAAAAACAGAAAAACAAGCAATATATGTTGGAATGATCCATGGGAAACATAGATCTAAAATCTTGGAGCCCTTTTCAAGACATTTGATTGGCATTCAATTGCTAAAAATATTTTTTTTTACAAAAATAAAATAATCCGAAAATAAAAAAATGAAAAAAAATTGAAAAACAAGCAATATATGTTGGAATGATCTATGGGAAACATAGATCTAACAATATGAAGCTATTTTCAAGTTGTTTTATGAGTTTTCCATAAGTGATATTGTTTTTTTTTTTTTTTTTTTTTTAAATAACATAAATCCGAAAATAAAAATAACAATATATAAAATAAAATAAAATAAAATAAAAAAACAAAAGATATGCATGCAAGATCAAAAGGAAGTATGGATCTACAATAAAACAAGACAATGGTGTCATTATGTTGTGAATACTTGTGATTCGTAGACCATAGTACTTACTAGTTAGAGAGAGAATCTCAAAAGTTGAAAAAAAATCACAAAGAAATGCATACCTAGATGAAGAATCTTGTTTAGAATCCTTAGAATAGTTGGATCCTTTGATTTGGTAGCATGAATCTTGAAGAAAGGAAGTTGGGACCACCAGAGGGCAGTAAGAGGGGTTTTACAACAGTGAAAGAGGAAAGGAGTAGTAGATAAGAAAAAGAGGAGAAAAAGTCGTCTGGCTGGGTTTTATAACCCAGCTGGTACGTATCGGCCGTAGCGTGGTGGTCTCCACCGCTACGGCCGACGTAGCGTGGCAGCCGATATTTACATCCTTGGTCCCAGCCTTTTGGGCCAGACTAATCTCTACAGGCCTAGGGGAAGCCTGGTAAATCCCCTATGCCCCAGTGTGGTAGCGCAATTTCGAACCATCAACCTCCAAGAGTAAACCGTGGTCCTAGGCCAACTGAGCTACCCCTCTGGCTTAAACCCCTTCTCTTATTCCTGCCTACTTATATGGGTTATAATAAGAAGTAAATGTCTTTCTTAGTCGAAGGGTAAAGATAAAGTCACTCTATTTCTATCAGGAGCAGGGCTCAGGAAAAGGTTTTTTTATTAACCAAACCAAGCCTTTTCCCACTAGGAAAAGGTTTTTTATTATTTTTTATTTTTTTCTTTTGTGGGGCGATGGCTTTGAGAATATAGATTGGCCTATGAGGACTACCAAGAACAGGGCCCAGCAAAAGCTATTCAATGTTCCAATACTCTTATTTTATGGATTTTAGACTATTGAGGATTATTTGTTTCGTTCTTTATTATAAGATTTCGTAAAGATTTGGTTTTTATCTTTTTCTTTTCCTTATACTTTATAAATGGTGATCTGTTTAGGAGATTTAATGCAGTTTTTGGTTGGCTGTATATGCAGGTTCGTCATCTTGAATTGAGAAGGGAGAAGGAAGTTGAGAGATCAGGCCTTGTAAGGTTTCTTGCTGAGGCTATATCAACTCAATTCAGAAACCCTGCAGTTTGGAATTGAACTTGGCACTCGCCTTCAATATGTCAGGTTTGTTTGTGGAACTTTTATACACATGGTGGAGTAGATTGTCATTATTTATGATAACAGGTGGGCCCTAGTAGGTGGTGTGCATAGTAAGATGTCCACACTGGATGTGCAGTAATAATATATAGATAGATATCCTCAGTTTATCTTATTCTAGGCATATTTGGTACTAGGTAATGGCCAGGGGCATTCTTGTACTTAAACCATCTTTTCCTTTCTTTTTTCAGGTTTTCATCTATTTGGTATCTCAGAGCAAACTTCAAATTCTGAGATCCCAAGCCACAGATTTGAATGCAGCCCGATTGTGAATATCTGAAAGCAAACACAATCTCCATGTTATACAGATTTTGTAGATGTCGCAGATCTCAATACAGATACCTCAGATTTCTCAGATTTGGATCAGCCATGGTCCTTCAGTTACAGTTTTGTCTACCTCAAATGCTGGGAGCCGTGTTTTGTCTGCCTTCGCTTGGTTGATATGGTTGATATGAGGTCCTGTAGCAGGGAATTTTGAGTTCCAATTTTTCCATGAAGACCATGTTCATTCCCAGTCTAAGCATACGGAGGTGTACATAGAGTTCTGTAACCCAAGCTGGCATGTGAAGGTAATGCGATCAGTAAATTATATTAATAATTTGTTCGAGAAAGAAAGAAAAGAAGAATGTTTTCTTCGTTGTATGACGAAGGTGAAGGTATGGGGCTTGAGTGGAGAGAAAAAAAGATAGCTGTCTTGTGCGACTTTTTCTTTTTTTTTTTGGTAAAAGCTGTTTTGTGCGGCTTGATTGATTATAATGGGTATTTTTAAGGACGTGCTTTTACATTGTTTATATTGTTGTTCAGAGAAGTGTTAATGATAGGGTGACACAATTCTTGTATTAATATATATTAAGCGAGGGTGATTTGTTTTCAAAATTGAGGTTCAATTTGCAATTGATTGCTCAATTTCGCTATCAAGTGTGATTGTACTTTGACTTTATCTTCTCGGTGTCTTTGCACGGTTCGGTTTCCTTGAGCTGTAGCATTCCTAATTCAATTTTGAGAGCAAAAGTCTCTCTTGATCTGGATTCCCCATCTAATCAATTCAATTCGAAGGGACTCTTGACGATCTCAGAAGTCGCTTCTACGAATTTCACCTTAAATTTGTTTAAGTTTTTTAATTATATTATTACTTTAATTTTCTAGTTTTCCACATCGGTGCTGATAAAACTTTATTTAAAATCAATTCATTGATTGAATTATGTTTTTTTAATGTTGAACTCCTTATGACCTTTTTTTTTTTGATGGATATACATGCCCATGCTCATTAAGGAGTTGAAGGTGAAGGAATTTAATGTGTAGATTTAGAGTTTCTTCAAGATTTTACTTTTTTTACTGTGATAATTGGGAGTGTTTGTTTGTTTTTTTTTTTTTTTTTTTTTTTTTCCATCTATCCTTATATTCATTCTACTAAAAAGAAGATTATTTAATGAAAGTCTACTTCATTGGTCCTAGCCCGTCTGTTTGTTGTCTTGCAAGATTTTTCGTACAACCTTTATTAGTATATGTTGATTATACAATGCGATCTACTTCAAGTATTCCCTTCTAAATTTTTGTTTTAATTCTTCATTGGACTAAACTTGCACGAATATGCAAAACACATTACTTATAAATAAGATGTGTATGGAAAATTCTAGAGAGCCACGTAGGAAATGAGGCTTGACCAAATAAATACTGATGATAGACGCCACTTGTAAGGTCTCAGCCTTTTCCTAGTCTTAATTATGTTAATAATGTGTTCTTGTTTGATTTTATAGAAGTTCAACTGGGTTAGGAGTCTATTTTTTAGTATTTATAGCGATTTAAGGCTTAGTTGTAGAGTTTGGGGGGATTAATTGTAATTTTGAAAGAGTGCAAGGGGTGTTTTCCAATTTTAGTGTGGGAGGTAAGGCCCTTTGAGAGCAACAGGTTGGTTGTAGGGTCCTTGGAGAAAATAAAAGATCCCTTGAATTCTTTCCAAAATACCCTTTGAGACCTCTTTGTTGCATTATAACTTAAGTGAGGGCATTTTGGTCATTTCACCTTTCAATGCAAAAGCTCTGCCTAACCCGTTATCAGCCTTTCGAAACCCCCCTCCCTTTCCTTGGAGCTTGAAATGCGTCGTTCTGGAGCTCAATAATTAGATCTTGATATGTCCAACAATTTTCATGTTCAGTCCAAACTCATCTGTGGCCCCCAAAGCCCAGTTTGACTTCCAACACTCTTTTCATGGTGTACCCATCTTTTCTGAAAATCGCAACTTTTGCCACCTATTTCCAAAAATTATGATCCTGGGTTTGTTGGAATCCTCTCATCATGACCTACAAGTGTTCTTATTTGTTCGAGTCCGTCGGAGGTCCCGAAGACCTCCGTTTTCGCATAACAAGTTCAACTAAGTTATAGTAAACTCACAAACTAGTCCTCTCACAAATATCTCACGTACCCCACGTAACACCTTAACTCCCCATCTACTCTCATTCACTCCATTATTCCAGCAAACTGAGAGCTTCTTCTCCTCTTTCTTTCTCTTTTTTTCTTTCTTGCTTTTAAGGAGATCATCATCTTATAGGCCCCACTTGCCAAATCCGACCATGCTGATCAATTCTACGTCATCTCTGACGCAATACATGTCATTTTGGTGAGATTCTATAACTTGCATCCCCTTCAGCTCTTTTCCCCTTCTTATTTGAGCTTCTTAGAGGTAAGAGATCATCCTCCTTTGATTGTTTTCATGATCTAGAGGTCCATTTGTATCCTATATGTCACATGTATGAAGTGATTTTGAATATGGCTTGGGTTTGTGATTTTTAGGATATTTTCAAAGTTGCTTTTTGAGGAATTTTAAGAGGTGTTTCCAGTGGGTTTTAGAGGTGCTTTTAAAATGCTTAGATGCCAAGGCAAGTCTCTAATTTAATTATTATAGCATGTGATGGTTGTTTCCTTTGATTCTCAAAATTATATTCAATGGCTTGGATTTTGAGAAATATGTGATTTATTTATTATGTTTGGATTGCTATTTCTTGTCAAAACTTGTGATTTTATGGTCCTTGAATTTTCAAAAATGTTTGAGGATCAAAAGCCCCAAATTCTGGGCTCAAAACGTGCCAAAATGAGCTTTAGAGCCGGCCAAACGGACTACTTGACGGAATTCCGAATTTACTGATCGATAGAAAATTTTGTTCTTTAGGCAACCCTAGGTCGACTGAAGAATAAAATCTTCACTAGCCGATGGGCGCTGTTTCAACGGCCGCTGGGCGTTGTTCCTATGTCGGTGGACTCGATTTTTGGATGGCTAGTGGGGAGTACTTCCCTTGGCTGGTGGGCCTTATTTTGCCCCCTTTTTAGCTAAATTTTTTTGGGGATTTTTCCCATGGCCAGTGGGCCGTTTTCAACCCTGGTTGTGGGAACTAAAACCCTAACCCTTGGGACCTATTTTGATTTTTCTTCTTTAAACTATAATGGTTTCTTCATGTTATCATTCACATCTATATAAGACTAGATTGTTTGGATTTCCCAAAGGAACAAAATGTTGTGCTTGTTGTTTGTATGAGCATTTAGTGTTTACTATTTTTTTAAGCATAAAATGTTTTACTGTTAACTATTTCCGTCTTGTGAACATTTTTTTATGTATGCTTGCCTTTATAACATTCAATGCTATCATGTCTACTTTTGATGTACACATATGTCTAAAGAGAATACAAGCAATGACGAATTGCCCCGCAACAAGGCTAGTATCTCAAATGCTCAACCAGCACGACTTTTGTGCGACCAAGAGTATGACATTTCCGCTGCTACCGAACACGGTTTGGTATACTCTTTTCTACACAACCACTAATCAATTGAACTTCTTTTTTATCTATGGCTAACATTATTCAAATTGTCATTTTTCGCAGGAGTTAGGTACATGCAGATGCTTTCCCACTAACCTTAACTATGGAGAGTGGGACCTAAACGAGCGTCAAATGCAGTTGGTTCTGGACGCATGGTTGTATCATCTGGCTTAGATAAGGTGGATGAGGATCGACTATGCCTTGATCACGGTGTTAGTTGACATGTGGAGGCCAGAGACGACCACCTTTCATTTCCCATCTGATGAGGCTACAATCACACTCGAGGACGTGGTTTACATCTACGGCCTACCTATACATGATCTGGCCATAATTGGTCATACTTATACCCACTATGAGATTGACGATCTTTGTCAAGAGCTGCTTGGTGTGGTCCCCCAAAAGCGGGAAGACTACAATGGGGTTTACCTTAATTTTCCTGGCTGGAACATGTCTTCCGTTCCACTCCAGAGGAGTTGAGGGAGAGGGAGAAGATCAAGCAAAAGGGAAAGAAGAAGAGTAAAGGACAACCAAAGAAGAAGATGATAGAGGCCAAGGAGAAGTGCAACACTCGAGCCTTTTTTTTTTTTTTATGTGGTGGGACAAATTCTTTGTAATTCTTCAAGGGCACAAGGCCCCTTCTATATTTTAAAGTTGTTTAGAGAGTTTAGGCCCTACTCATGGGCCTCCGCATGTTTAGCCAGCCTGTACAAAATGCTGAACAAGGGAGTTCATTGGGAAGGGCTCAAGGGGGTGAGATGCCGGACCCTACCGATGAAAGCGATCCTTTTAAGAAGAAGTTTAAGTCGCTTTCTGGCCCCCTCCAGCTTTTTTAGGTGAGCTCCATAAATATTTTGTTCTTACTTTCACCATTTGTATATTAATGTTGTAATGAATCCCTCTTTTTTAACAGATTTGGGCGCACACCAAAATGAAGATTGGTCAAGGTTTAGTGCCAAACCAACGTTTAAACTATGACATGCAGTTTCATCTGATGGAAACGTGGGCCTCCCAACTTAATGGAGTGAACCATCTAACGATCGTGTAAGAAGTGCGCAAGCAACTGAATTACCTCACGTCTGATGAGGTATAATTAGTTTATTTCAAATTTTCTATCATTTTCATATTTTCTTTAATAGTGCTAACTTACCCAATGCTTCTTGAACAGTTCGAGTCGCAGCCATACAAAAAGTACGAAAAGGAGTTTTTGAAGCATGTGTCAAAGGATGACAAAACACTTTTCACCACAGACTCTCCCCTTATATCATATTGGGTGCTTAAGCATCACCCTTCCTCTAGGGTTATGAAGCAGTTTGGCTTGAGACAAATGGTGCCTCCACGCTTCGTCAGGCCCATCGTTAGGAAGGAAAATAATGGGAGATCTGTTATAGACTGGAGTCAAGTGCACGAGGAGGAGGTTAAGTCATGGGAAGCTCGGGCAAACAATATGCTAAAGAGAAGGAAAATCAAAAGACGGGGAGGATGAAGAAGCATACATGAGATGGTATTCAGCGAATACCATCATGCGTATTGGCCTTGTCAGGCTACCCAATGAGCCACAAAGGGATCCTCCCCCACAGCCCGATGCCTATTCTCCTACCGTCCCACAAAGTCGGGTATGACGTTCACAGTGTTCGCATCCATTACTTTGCTTCACATTGATTTAATTCATTGACTTTCTAACGAGATCCTTTCAATATGTTGACTACAGGTCTCTCTCTTCTTCAACCACATCATTACGGTCATGTGATCGTTCGATCGCTGCAAATGTGGACCCAGTCAATTTCATAGCTTCGATTAAGAAAAAGCTCGAGAGATTTAGGTCCACATTTGGGAGTACATACGACGATTATATCGAGACATGTAGTACTTCCGCTTCAGAAGATGATAACACGCTGGTAAGGATATAAATAAATTTGAGCGTTTCATTTTGCGAATTGCTTGTATGAATACTTCCAAGTATATGAATATGTTACAATCTTTGGGTAATGTGATGAATGATTTTGGTGATTTTTTCACCATACTTTGCTTCATTTTGTAGACCATCAGAACACCAAAGCATACAAGGATTATGGGGAAGTCCTCAAAAAACCCCACAAAAAAGCCTTGACTTAGTATCGATGCTCCCTTAATGATAGAGGACTTTATCATGAAGGCATCATCCTCTCACACTTTAGTTGAGGAGCAAGCACATGAAGTTGATGCCAGCAACCTTGACGCCTTTGGTGACGTGGATGTCATCCCTATCGAGGATCTTATCTCTATCTCGCCCGGTCTTTAAGGATACAACACACCTCTGAAGGTCACTTGCCAGGCTATTGTTGTAGCCCCTTCACCGGCTACAATTGATTCATTGGTATGGAGGTGCAAAAACATACGGAGGCTGAGGAAGATTCCGGATCGGTTTCTTGATTATCAACATCCATTGCCCCAAACTGGATATCTTCTGGCGGAAGTGGAGAAGGAACTTTTAATTGACTTATACAAATATTTCACTCATAGGTAACTGCAAGTGGTGAAAACACTTTCGTAGTAATTTTCAAGTTGTTTAGTTTTTACTAATTCAACGTCCCTCAACTCATTGCATTAACAGAAAGGAGGAGCTGAATATGATAATCTCATGCGTTGATTCTAGGTTCCTCAGAGATTTATTGGACGAGGGCACTTGGATGCATTCGAGTATCATATATTTTTGGTTTGATGTGCTACAGGACAGGTGCAAGGATGCATACTTGGCTGACCCTAGTATATGCGTAAGTGTATTAAAAGATTAATGGCACTTAAAATTTTTACTCAATAGGTTTAATGTCTTAGTTTTTTTATGTTTGGGATGCTTGTCTAGCAGAGTTTCTGGGAAAAGGGCCTAAAGACCGGAGATGATATGGCCTTTGGTCCAAAGGGAAAACGTGTTATGGACGCGATGGAGTGCAAGACTCTAGTCAACGTACTGCATCCTCACAGTCATTGGTCCCTACTGGTCGGATATGTCGATGAGAACCATTGGGAGTATTATAACAGTTCCAAGGGAGAGGTCTGGGGCCAAAAGACATGTGACAGATTCGTAAGTACATATTTCTCCCGTCTTGGCAGCATAATTTTTAGATACTTAATAAATTTCAAGATTGAATGATTTATTCCTTTTCACTCTCTTTGGACAGAGATTGTGGCTTCAGCAACGATTCATGGATTACGGGTGGTTAGTGTCTATGATGTGGACGATTAGCACAAAGACGGACATCCCATTTCAAGATAATGGAAATGACTGCGGGTTATTCGCATATGAGTTCACAGAACATTGCATATATCGCCGTCCCATCGAGTTCACCCAATTAGACATCACATACTACCAATAGAGAATTGACATCAACATATTCGAGCAAAACTAGATCCAAAATGCATCAAAGCTTAACCTCCCTCCACTCCCGGTCTTGCCACTTGACTTGCAGTGAACCTCCCCCAAAATTTGTTGTGCTATATGTGTTCTTCGATATTGATCCTAATGTAAGTTGTAATTGAAATGGTTATGTTGTTGATGTTGTCAATTTGTAACTTTAAACATAGGAGATGTGCAGGCAATTTAAGTAAATGTATATGGAATGTTGATGGATTGATTGAATCTCAATTGAATGCATGAAATATTTTTCTTTGTATTTAAATTCATAAATGTTGTTTTTGAAGCACAAAAGGGGGCTTTTCATGTAAATGTATTGGTCCCCTTCCTCAGTATTTTTTTTTCCTAATGTATACAGAGTCATCACCGGTGCTGTATCACTAAATTTACAGTGTTCGGGTCATCATCGACCCTGACTTATAAGTTTTTCCAGAGAATACATGTAAAAGTTATGACTTTTTGTAAGAAAAATAGGAAACATGCATCGGTGATGACCTTATTTTACACTGTTAGGGTGTCACGACCCGGGCCCGAGATCCGGCAAACCCGAGTCGTGATCACCATACTTACTCCCATAAACCCCGAATTAACCGAAGTTAAAACGAGATCCACAAGGGATATCATACTCAAAGTACCTGTCAAATACAAAACTTTTGCGGAAACAATATATATTTGACAATAACAACTTATCATTTACATATATACAAAAGAAAGTTCTTATACATGTATCATTTTCAATATACATTTGTCAAACGCTGCATATTCAAAAATACTATGCAGACAACCATTAATTACATTTCCAAAATGTTAATTACATTCCCACAATGAATTTATAAACAGACCTCAAAACCTTTCTCAAAATGTTTATCAAAAGTTCCAATCGCACTCGGATACCAAGTCAAATGGTATCCCGCCGGTTCTACTCTATCAATCCTCCTGGAGGAACTGGAGCGGTCTCCTCCGCTGGCGCCGGGGGCGCTGCAACACCGGCATGGGCAATCGGGCCTGTAATGCCATCAACAACACTAATGAACACGACGGTTCAACAATGTATAAACAATTCTTGCAATAAGGTATTAATACATTCATATTGCATTATTGACAGTTTCAATGCTACATAAATCTAGACAATTCTACAATGACAATTAAGAGACAATGACAGTCAATATACATGTACGAAAGGCAACTACCCTAGCACTTATTGCATTGTATTTCAATTCATTTCATTTCATTTCCATCTTCCCTCAAAGGAAGGATTATTATTTACCATCTCCCCTCAAAGGGAGGATTCATCTTCCAATGGAAGGCATCAATCAATATCCGAAGATACGATCGGAATTTGGTGGGACTTACTAGTGTCCAGGCCAGGGACAACTAGTATCACCACGGAGCTCCGGAACACTCCAATATCCATCTGCTGCAGCAGGATTAGTCATTCATTATTCATTGAACTCATTTAGAGTTCTAATACAATAGCTAGGTAGTGCCAGACTCAATGATCAATAACATTCAGTAAGAAATCCTTTTATGGATCCAATTCTACTCAATGATTCCTTTCACGATAAGGAAAGGACGAACAATAATTTTAATCTCATTAGATTGAATTACAATGACACAATGAGAGTATTATTAACCACATATGGTTTTACTCAATCCTATCTCAATCCTAATCAACCATTCGGCTGTAACCATTGGTTTCCAAATGCAAGTGTTATTCACGATGGACATCACATTTGTACATTTAATATGTGCATTTCTAGTCACTGTAATTATCACCCATGGAGCTTAGGCCATTATCTATTATGGTTCGTCCAAGGAACCCTTTTGAAATATTACTAATTCTCAATAATCTAGTTTAATCCATGATTAGTCTTAAAAACTAATCGGGGAAGCATTTATGCTTACTAGACGTACCTCAAATTCTCGTAAAAATCCAAAACTCAAAATCCACTATCACTGGGCTAGTATCAGGTTCGCTTGAGCGAAATACTGTTCGCTCGAGCGGACCCAGATAGAACGTTGGTCGCTCGAGTGGACCCACTGTTCGCTCGAGCGGACCCACACAGAACTATGTTCGCTCGAGCGCACTAAATGTTCGCTCGAGCGAACTCTTCATAACTTCATTTCGTCCAAACAGAACCTCGTTCGCTCGAGCGGACCTACTGTTCGGTCGAGCGAACGCTTCAGAATTCCATTCCGGAATTCTAAACCATTCTCCCTTCTTTTACATTCTTTTCTCCATTACACTTCCCAATCTGCACAAGATCATTGGAACCTCCTGTTCCCTCCTCATATATCATTCATTCACAAATCCATACTTCTAATCATTCCTTAATCACTTCATTAAGCATTCATAAGGAATCCAAAAATCAATGTAAAGTGCATATAGAATCTATGAAAATACCATACACTTCTATAATGATTAACACAATTACAAGGAAAGTTTACACTTGCCTCTCTTGGAGCTAATTGCCAAAAACCCTCTTTTACTTAGCTTGGGCTTGGACACAACAATCCCTTTTCAAACCCTAATCCATAAAACATCCAAATGAACTCCCATGAGTCATTTGTGCTAAAAATCACTACAAGGCAATCAATAGAACTTAGAAATCACAAGGGAGATCCATTACTTACTTGTAGCTCAAAGGAAATGGGTCCTTGCAATCTCTCTCAAGCTCCACTCTTCAACAATGGTGGATTTGCTTGGGGAAGAAGATGAAGTTGGAGATGAACTCCTCAAAATCCCTCTCCAATCACTCACAATCTCACTCTTAATCAAGAGGAATGGAAGAGAAAAGGAAAAGATGAGCCTAGGTTTTTCTTGAGATGAAAAGGAAGAGTGAGCTCATCTCCCTCATTCCATTCTAATATAAGCCTCTTTACACCAAAACCCCCACTTATTTATTCTATTTACATTTTGAGTCAAATAAAGCTTCACTTGGTCCA
Organism: Camphora micrantha; assembly: GCA_003546025.1. Classification (NCBI taxonomy): domain Eukaryota; kingdom Viridiplantae; phylum Streptophyta; class Magnoliopsida; order Laurales; family Lauraceae; genus Camphora; species Camphora micrantha. Next base: position 45,668,033 of record QPKB01000003.1, on the reverse strand, counting down.
TTTGAGGTCAAATGAAATCGCGCTTATTATGATAGTTAACGTATTCTTCGAGATACACACGTTGGTATCAAGAATTTCCGTATTTGACAAAATACGCAAAAACCCGTATTTACCAAAAAGTCCTTAGTTTACCTTGTTTGAGTCTAAACTCATTTTAATCAATTCAATTCTATTCAAATCCATTTCATTAGGCTTAATGTATCATTTGAGACTGATTTATCTCTCTTTGGTCATCAATCTTGATTAACCAAATTATTCATGCTTAATTAACATTAATCTCAATTAATTAGTCTTAATCACGATTAGTTCGGGTCGGGGTGTAACAAAGGGTTATCACCGACCCTGACATAAAATTTTTTCCAGAGAATGCCTGGAAAAGTTACAAGTTTTTGTAAGAAAAATAGGAAGCCTTTGCCAGTGATGACCTTATTTAACACTGCTAAGGTTAGCATCGACCCTAACTTAGAATTTTTTCCAGAGAAAGCCTGGAAAAGTTACAACATTTTGTCCAAAAAATATGATGCATGCGCCGATGATGACCTTATTTTACACTGCTAAGGTCATCACCAACCCGGATTTAGAATTTTTTACAGATAATGCATGGAAATGTTACAAATTTTTATCCAAAAAATAGGAAAATTGCATCAGTGATAACCTTATTTTACACTGCTAAGGTCATCACCAACCCAGACTTAGAGTTTTTCCTAAAGGATGCCTGGAAAAGTTACAACTCTTGGGAAGAAAAATTGGAAGCCTGTGTCGGTGATGACCTTATTTTACACTACTTGGGTCATCACCAACCCTGTAATGAATTCTTTCCAAAGGATGCCTGAATAAGTTACAACTCTTGGGAAGAAAAAATAGGAAACCTGCGTCAGTGATGACCTTATTTTACACTGCTAAGGTCATCACCGACCCTGTAATGAAATATTTCCAAAGGATGCCTGGAAAAGTTACAACTCTTGGGAAGAATAATAGGAACCCTGCATCGGTGATGACCTTATTTTGCGTTCCTTGAGTCATCACCGACCCTGTAATGAAATATTTCCAAAGGATGCCTGGAAAAGTTACAACTCTTGGGAAGAAAAATAGGAACCCTGCATCGGTGATGACCTTATTTTACATTGTTTGAGTCATCATCAACCCTGTAATGAAATATCCATGTGCATGAGTTCAAAATTACATCCAGATTCGTTACGTTGCGTACAAGCATTACATCATCTTCCACAACAAAATAAATCATCCACACAAATTTTCAAAACAAAAATGATAATTTATACACAAATATAACCAATGCAAAAACCATTACTTCCATTTAATAAACTTCCCATAGACATACATACAACAAAACCTTTATTGTTGAACTGGCGGATTTTTGCAGCTTCCAAGGTTGTGACCCCTCACTCTACAGCATGAACAAGTTACAATCTTTGCTTGTGATGTCGATCTTTAACTCGGATCATGTTCTTCTTTGGTCAACCTGATTGCTTGCTAGCCAATGGTGTGAGGACTCTCCCGGTTAAATGATGTTCCCATTGCTTTCTATCACAGGTGGCATGAATGACATCACTGTACGTCTTCTGGTATGTGCTTATGAGGTACCAGTGCTTGCAATAGTCATATGGATTCATATTCCACGCTTTAATCGCGGCAACAGCATGGCAACATGGGACCCAATTGTTGGAAGTAGGTGGGCCTCGTGGACAGATTTTTAAAAACTTTTAACCCACTTGACTCAGGGGTCAAGTACCCATAAAGCCATAAACCATATCCATGATGCAATCCCTCAGACTCATCAATCATGTGCAGCAATATAACATATCTAAAAGATAGAAAACTAGCAGCACCTTGCAACAAAATAATCTACAACAAGGAGAGAAGCAGATTATACCTTTGGAGCCCGGTGGTGCTCTAATGGAAAAGAAGACAAACAACTTGATCAACAACTCTTCTTGAAACAATTTGGGATCTCCAAGACCTTGTTGTCTTCTACGCTATAACCCGCTATCAGATCTCTTTTCTCAAGAAAGATGGTGGAAACTTCAAGAGAGAACTCTATTAGAAACTTCTAGAAACTAGAAGAGAAAGAGAGGAGAGAGAAGTGTGCAACTATTGCACAAAAGAGCGGGCTGGGTGTGAATTCCAAGGTTGGACGTCCAGCCCCCTTTTGTCTCCTTTTATAACTTTTTACAACTCCTCTTCTTACTAATTAACTAGAAGTTCTACTTCCATAATAATCAGCAACTTTCTCCTTTCTAATTGCTATAGAAGTCTCACTTCCACAACATTAACTATTACCACTATTAGAAGTCATACTTCAAATAAAAATAGTAACTTTCTAATTCCTTTCTCTTAGAGTTCAAGTAGATTTAGTATCTTAATAACTTGGGCTAGTGTAGGGACCACTAGTGATTCCATAGAAAGCTGGCTCCAACTAAGACACCGCGACCCCACATCTCATATGTAGTCCGGGCCCACAGTTAATTGCAAATAATACCACTATATAAATGAAATTGCACTCCAGTCTTAGGAATAAATTACAATGAAGACCCTAAACTTCCTGATTACCACAAGTAGGCCCCTCCATCAATATCCATGGATTAATTGTTCTAAAACTGTCCCACCAATTTAAATCCACATCTTACATCCTTAAGACCCAATTAATCATAGTGATCATCAGTAGCATCCAATTAACTCTTAATCGAGATGGGTACGCACTTACTAATGACAAATCCATTAATTGGCACAAGGGGATAATATAGATAGATTCCATCTTGACCATTGAATGTTCCCACAGTCCTACTACTACCTAGCCAAGACACCGAGGTGTTGACCTACAGTTGGCCTCACTCATTGGTGACTCAAAGCAAATGAATAAATAGAAACTTGAGTTTATCAATGTCTCAGGATTGAGAGCCTATTGCTAGGGAATTATGAGAGCAAACTTTAGACTCAAGATAATATTCCATAAGGTGCTTCTCATGGTCCTTTAATGCATCCAATATACTAGCACCATGATCCAGAATCTTACATTCTGATGATCGAGACAAATCACACTATCTCATAATGATCAAAGTGCTGCAACCTTATCAGATGAGATGCCCAGTCTCAGCACTGGTTGTGAAGATATTTAAGTATAAGATTTGTGACACATGTCTCCCGTGTGTGGTTCTCATCCATACACATATATCAAATCTAATATACTAATGGGACCCGATTCAACTCATGAACCATCATGTCATAAGTATTGGTCATGTGCATTAAGTAATGAAAACACCATTCATCTCATGAAAGGAAAGCATGATATTATTGATAAATAAATAAATTAATCAATTTATTACATCATCTGATGGATTGAGTTCAAACAATCTAACACCAATGACGTCCCATTTGCAGCACGAGTATGACTTGTGATCTATATTAACTACATTGACATACTCTAAAGATTGTACTTGATATTCATTCAATGTCGTTATTCGTACCATCAGCCTTCGTGATTCTTCCATCTCGATGGCTAGGTACTTCTCTACATACAGAGTTAGTCATGAAGTGATGCTTTGTACTTGAGTTGAGCATCTCTGAAAGAATTCCATCAGTTTTGCACGTATCTTGTCAAACCCCAACCCAGGATTAACCCGATAGTGTTTTCTTAGTGTGTGCTTAGTCCTAAGTGAGTTTAGTTACCGCGGGTTAGAATATGATTAATCTTAGTCCTGAACATAGCTTTGGGGAATTTTGAGAACGTTTAATGTTAGTTAGACACTCAGGAAGACCTGGGTATACGTGCAAGCATGGGAAGATCGTGTTGAGTTTTGTGTTAATCGTGATTTTTATTTCAATTGAATGGTTTTATGATAATTTACAACTTTTGTGTTTAGCCGTTTGCGTTTGAAGCCCGTAAACTCAAGTTTTTGGCCAAAGGGTAAAATTGTCTTTTCACACCCAAGCCAATGAAACACAAGTTAGATTCCAAGAGCAAATGGCTAAGAAGGATGAAGAAATGGCTCAAGTTCAGAGGCAGCTTTTGGATGTTCTCCAGAATAGACACGAAGCTCAACCTGTAGCCCCAAATATTGTCATCAACAATAGGGAGCATGACCCTAATCTGTTATTTGAGAGGTTCAGGAAGAGGGCACCAAAGGAGTTTTCAGGAAACGAGAACCCATTAGTAGCAGATGATTGGTTGGCAAACACCGAGAAGATCTTTGACGTCTTTACTTGCACAGGGAGGCAGAAAGTCAACCTCACAGCTTCTTTGTTTTATGGGCTTGCAGATCAGTGGTGGCTAACAGTTAATGACCCATATATGACGATGGCCAGTGAAGAAGCATGGGCAGCCTTCAAGACTCAATTCCAAGACAAGTATATTCCTTCCCATATCAAGAGACAGAAAGCTATCGAGTTCCAGTAGCTCAAGCAGGGTAACATGACCGTGTTAGAGTATGTCACCAAATTTGAGAGACTGGTTAGATATGCCATCGAGCTTATTGACACGGAGCATAAAAAGATAAACAAATTCTTGGAGGGATCGAATCACATCATCATGAGAGATACTATTGGGGTAGTTCCACCAGCTACCTATGATGAAGCTGTCAAGCGAGCATACAAATTTGAGGACATTAACAATATGATCATACAAGACAGGAAACAGCACTATTAGTAACAGAATCAGAGGCAACAACACCACAACAAGAAACCAAAACAGGAGCAGAATCAAGTGAAGCAAGGTTGTGCTCACTGTGGCAAGAACCATGAAACTCATGAATGTCGCAAAGCCACAGGTGCTTGCTTCAAATGTGGGGCAATGAACCATGCAATTAAGGATTGCCCACAACTTCAGAATTAACCAAACAGGAACCAGCAGCAGAGGCAAGCAGCTCCTCAGAACCAGGCACCAATTCATAACCAAGCTAGGCCACCTCAGCAACAACAACAAGCAAGACCACCAGTGCAGAATCAGAATCTTCGTCCTCCTCAGCCTAATAGGAATGGCCAGCGCAGGCAGAATCAGGCACAGAACAAACCACAGCAGCAAGGACGTTTATTTAATCTCAATCGTGCGGATACTGAAGCTGCAGGAGACGTGGTAGAAGGTAAACTTCTTGTTTGTGGAGTAGAAGCACAGATTTTATTTGATCTTGGATCAACACACTCTTTTATATCTCCTATTTTTGTCAAGATGATTCATGCACCACATAGTCAACTCGATTACATTTTGATTGTTACAACACCAGTAGGTAAACAAGTTGAGTGTAGAACCTACTACCCTAATTGTCCAGTCTTGTTAGGAGATGTTAATTTACCAGCCAACCTTATTGTGCTAGACATGCATGATTTTCACATCATCTTAGGCATGGATTGGTTAGAAGCATATCATGCCACCAAGGATTGTTTTAGCAAAACCATAACATTCAAATTGCAAGGAGAACAAGCAGGACTAATGTTTTGGGGAAACAGAAAACCGACTAGAGCAGGATTTATTTCAGTACTCAAGGCAAACAAATTGATACAGAGTGGATGTGAAGCTTTTATAGCGTTTATCACGGAGAATAAACAGTCCCAAGGGGAGGAGGAAATCCCCGTTGTGTGCGAATTTCCGGATGTTTTTCTAGAAGAAATCCCGGGATTGCCACCAATTAGGGAAGTTGAGTTCACGATTGAGCTTCTTCCAGGGACAACTCCGATCTCCATTGCACCTTATAGGATGGCTCCAGCAGAATTGGATGAATTGAAACTTCAGTTGCAAGAATTGTTGAGCAAAGATTTCATTAGGCCAAGTGTTTCACCATGGGGAGCACCGGTTTTATTTGTGAAAAAGAAAGATGGAAGCTTGAGAATGTGTATTGATTGCAGAAAGTTGAATCAAGTGACCATCAAGAACAAGTTCCATTTGCCAATGATAGACGAATTGTTTGACCAATTGCAAGGAGCATCGTACTTTTCCAAGATAGATTTGAGGTCTGGGTATCACCAATTGAGAGTTAGAGATTCAGATGTGCAGAAAACAGCTTTTCGAACAAGATATGGGCATTATGAGTTTTTAGTAATGCTCTTTGGATTGACTTATGCACCCGCAGTCTTCATGGCCCTCATGAACAAAGTGTTTGCACAGTACTTGGACCAATCGGCAGTAGTGTTTATTGATGACTTCCTTGTGTATTCCAAGAGCAGAGAAGATCACGAAAAACACTTGAGGACATCATTGTGGCTTTTGAGAGACAACCAGCTATATGCAAAACTCAGTAAATGTGAATTCTAGTTAGAGCAAGTCGCTTTTCTAGGCCATATCATCTCAAAAGAAGGTTTAGCAGTTGACCCAGCCAAGATAGAAGCAATTATTGATTGGAAGAGACCGGACAGTATGACTGAAATCAGAAGTTTCTTGTGGTTAACAAGCTACTGTCGAAGATTTGTCCAAGGCTTCTCATCAATTGCAGTGCCACTGACCAAATTGACTCGGAAGAATGTTCCATTTTTTGGACCGAGCAGTGTGAAACAAGTTTTCAAGAGCTGAAGAGAAGATTAACCACAGTTCCAATCCTCACATTACCATCGGGCAACGGTGGATTCATTGTTTTTATAGATGCTTCAAATGTGGGACTGGGTTGCGTATTGATGCAAGATGGCAAAGTGATTGCTTATGGCTCAAGGCAGTTGAAGGATCATGAAAGGAACTATGCAACTCACGACTTGGAATTGGCAACAGTGGTATTTGCTTTGAAGATGTGGAGACACTATCTCTATGGAGAGAAATTCGAAGTACATTCCGACCATAGGAGTTTGCAATATTTGTTCTCGCATAAGGATTTGAATATGGGACAGAGAAGGTGGATCGAATACATCAAAGACTATGACTTTCCAATATCATCCAGGCAAAGTGAACGTTGTAGCTGATGCATTGAGCAGAAAATCAGTGACCATGGCCAACTTGAGAGGAGCCAGCGTCCTTCAGCAGTTTGAAGAGTTAGGTGTAGAAGTGCAGACCCTAGAATTAGGTGTAATGTTAGCAAATATGACAGTGTCTGAGCCTACTTTTATCCAGAAGATCAAGGACAGTCAGTTACAAGACCCAAATTTGGCAAGGATTGTAGACCATATCGCAGAACGTCCAGATTTCAAGATAGTGAATGGAGTATTGTATTTTCGTGATCGGTTGTGTGTACCGAATGTGGATGATTTGAAGAATGAAATAATGACTGAAGCCCACAACACAAGATACTCCATGCACCCGGGTAGCACGAAGATGTATCAGAATTTGAAGAATAGATTTTGGTGGAACAACATGAAGAGAGAGATAGCAGATTTTGTATCTTGTTGTTTAACTTGCCAGTTGATTAAAGTAGAACATCAGAAACCCCTACGTCTGCTACAACCGTTGGAGATTTCAGAGTGGAAATGGGAACATATCACCATGGATTTCATCTCTGGTTTGCCAAATACTAGGAAGGGGAATAATGCAATATGGATTATTGTGGACCGTCTCACCAAGTCTACCCACTTCATTCCAATGAAGACAGGGAATATGATGCATATGGCACCACTTGCAAAGTTATTTGTTGATGAGATTGTTAGTAAGCATGGTCAACTCGTCTCCATCACTTCGGATGGAGATAGCAGATTTGTTTCAAAGTTTTGGAAAACTCTTCTTGAGTCCATGGGTACCAAACTCCAATTCAGCACAGCGTATCATTCTCAGACAGATGGTCAGTCAGAAAGGACGATACAAACTCTTGAAGACATGTTGCGTGCGTGTGTATTGGATTTCAAAGTTCAATGAGATGAGTACTTACCACTTTGTGAGTTTGCTTACAATAATAGTTTCCACTCCAGCATTGGTATGACACCTTTCGAGGCACTCTATGGCAGAAGACGCAGAACTCCAGTGTGTTGGGAGGAAGTCGGGGTAGGCAGTTTTCACGGACCGACTATAGTTGGGGAAACTAGTGACAATGTCAAATTGATTCAGGAACGCTTGAAGGTTGCCCAAAGTAGACAGAAGAGTTATGCTGACACTCGCCGAAGAGAATTGCAGTTTCAAGTGGGTGACAAAGTGTTCTTGAAGGTTTCACTAGTCAGAGGGACTCTGAGGTTCGGACAGAAGGGCAAATTGTCAAGGAGGTTTATTGGTCCGTACGAGATTTTGAGCAAAATTAGGGACGTTGCTTATAGGCTTGCGTTACCGCCGGAACTCTCCGGGGTGCACAACGTATTTCATGTTTCTATGATCAAGAAATATGTTCCTAGTCCTTCTCATATTTTACAGCACGAGCCTTTGGAGATTCGAGAAGATGCTTCGTATGTGGAAAAGCCGACCAAGATCATTGTTACCAAGGAGCAAGAGTTGCGAAATCGGACAATACATTGGGTCAAGGTACTTTGAAAAAATCATGAACCAGAAGAAGCCACCTGGGAATTGAGAGATCAAGTTCAAAGGAAATATCCACACGTGTTACCAAAGGTAAAAGTTTAATTTATTTGGTGGACCAAATATCCTAAGGGGTGGAGGATGTCAAACCCCAACCCAGGATTAACCCGATAGTGTTTTCTTAGTGTGTGCTTAGTCCTAAGTGGGTTTAGTTACCGCGGGTTAGAATATGATTAGTCTTAGTCCTGAACATAGCTTTGGGGAATTTTGAGAACGTTTAATGTTAGTTAGACACTCAGGAAGGCCTGGGTGTACGTGCAAGCATGGGAAGATCGTGTTGAGTTTTGTGTTAATCATGATTTTTATTTCAATTGAATGGTTTTATGATAATTTACAACTTTTGTGTTTAGCCGTCTGCATTTGAAGCCTGGAAACTCAAGTTTTTGGCCAAAGGGTAAAATTGTCTTTTCACACCCAAATCTGGACACACTTTTCGAAATTTCAAACCATGTCAAAAATATACTTTTCGGAAACTAGATATTTCAAGGATCATTTTATCCTTCTTTGTCAACTTCATTCGAGGCCCGCAAGATCATGTTTTTACACATGCAAGAGTTAGCCCTAAGGGGGTCCCACTTGCAAAGTACTTAAGCTACTTTCCCCTTCTCTCCCTTTCCATTACCAAATCTCTGCAATTTTGAAGACCTAGGGTTGAAAAACCCTTTTTCCTCTTCACATTCTCCTTTTGAATGCATGAGCTAGAGACCTCCAAAAGAAATTCTATGACTACCATCTTCTTCCGCTCATCCCAAGCTTTCTATTGATGCTATTTTCCTTGGATTTCTAGTTGGGCAAGCCCTCCATTTCCTTCCTTGCTTCTTGTTTGGGCACCTCAAGGGAAGAGCTCCAACCCATTTCTTGAATGGAGTCCTTTCTACTCCCAAGGATCTTGTTTTTCTAACTTTCAACACCCATTTCGAAATGGGTTTCTTGTTTGCATTTTTGGGTGAGTTTTGAATGTATTTCTTGGGGTTTTTGTAGTTCTTGGCTTAGTTCTTGAGTAGGAGTGCTTGAGGGAGATCTTGTTAACTTTTGGGCCAAGGCAAGTAACCTCTATAGGTTGATTATGCATGTGTGTTTATAGATTTTATTTTATTTTCTATTGAAGTTTGCATATGATTTGTTATTGGGTACTAATGTTATGTTTTTTTTAGACTCCTTTTTTGTGATTTCTACTCAAGTATATGCATTGATGTTAAGTAACCTTCCAAACTTTCAGATTTTCTATTTGTATGAAAGCTTTACTCCTTTGGAAATTTGGGCTTGTTTGATAAGAAATGGGATTTGAATGTTTAAGATTATGGAATGAGTGGTATTGGAATGTAAATTTGACCCCCTGGAGAGCATGGAGGCTCAGGGGGTTTCAGGTGGTCTAAGTGTGAGATGGAGGGAAGAAATGGCTAAGGAACCATCTATGAGAAGTGCAATTTCTACACTCAGCGAGCACAGGCAGAAACTTGTTCGCTTGAGCGACCAGGCCACTGCTTGGTCCGAGCGCAGACAGAGGACTGTTCGCTCTAGCGACCATTGGTTCACTCGAGCGAACTGTCCACTGTATGACCATTTTCAAGACAGAACCTTGGTCGCCCGAGCGACCTGATGTTTCGCTCGAGCGAACTGTCCAGACCGCTCGAGCGACCTGTCAAATCCCAGTTCTGGAATTTTATCCCATTTTTAATACTTTTTAAAGATTGAAAACTAGGCTATGTTAAGGACTTTAACTTGACATTGTGTAAATGGAACTATAAGATACGATTTAACTTCGGGGACACCAATTCTCTTATTTTAAGAACGGAGTCTCAATTACACAAGGGTCAATGAATGGCCCTGGCATATACTTGATGAAATTTTCGTGTTCGAACTTTGGTTTAATACAACCAGTAATATCGTGTACCTGCTTAGAATTCAAGTTTTAAGCTCGTTCGAAGATTTGTTTCAAGTACCTAATGGGGATCACTTCTTAAGTTGCGTGCATATATATTATGCAATTTGTTAGCCGTGCCTTGTCTTGTTTTGATAAGTGATTTTTCCGTTTATTCCGACGTGTTTGGACCGTGTTTCGCGTGTTTTGTGCATTCATGAATTCAAGTGAACAACACAGAGCTTGGACTGCCCCTTCAGTCTGATCCACTGTCTGGGGGTCCTTAAACATGTGGACTATTTGCAGATTAGTCTTGTATTTTATTACACATCGTGCGTGTCCGGTTCCGCTGCCGGAATCCCGTATTTGTGGGAATCGTGTTTTGTTATATTATGATAGAGAAAGGATGGGCTCTTTGTGGGTTTACGATTCATGATATATATATATATATATATATATTATGTATTCATGCTAGTATGTCTTAAATTTTGAAATGTATTTCAGTCAAGTACTTATTCTAAGTTCAGTAAATTGTGTTTATATGTTTTCGATTAAACATTATTATTCCATGCTCATGTCTAAATTGATTACCTGCCAAACCGTTGTGTTTGATGTTTGTTATTTTGGTGCCCAGGTGCTTGCGGCTTTGCCTTTGAGGAGGAGTGCCCGAAGGAGGCTGTTGAGCCCACCCCAGCTCGCGAGTGGCAACCTGACGACGTCATCTAGACGTCGGGACGGGTCATGAGTTTGATTTATCATGTTTTGGGTTTTGTATACTTTTGGGTATTGTATTGGCCTTTGTTGGCCTCTTATTTTGGGATGTAACAAATTAACACACCTTGATTAATCTTGTAACTTGAACTACGATGGGAATGTCTAATTATAATTCCTTTTCTGATATTTTGGTCTTGATGATGTATATGTTCGTATATTGTTATGATATGATTTGCTACACGCTTCCGCCTATTTGATCGTGTGAGCTAGATATCCATGTCCTCAGAATCCTCACCGTGGGAACCTGTAGGAAATTAATTATCTTATCTTATCAATCCTCGTCACGGGGCCCGGGTCTTGGTCCGAGGTCGAGACATATCTCTTCCACTTGCTTTGTAATCGGGAGCACTCGGGGTGTGTTTTAGGAGACTATTTGTGCACTCAGCAGCATTGCTGGTAAGCATGTCATACTTGAGTCCATGAGAAAATGCCGTTGCCTAGAACTGATCATCAATCACATGGATGTAATTATATGCACGCTCATCTACAAACCTTCTGTAATCCATGTAAGCATCGTACTCATAAGGTCGGTATGCCCTCGCTACTCTCCAAAACTTTCTTATAATGCCATTGTCATTGAAAGCCGCCTTTATGTTTTTAGCTATATGATAGCAACAAAAACAGTGCTTTGCGCTTGGCATCATGGCTTGAACTGTAGGAATTTGACCTCTCTGACAGTCATATATAATTGTGAGATTATTTGGCTCACCCAACGAGAAGGACAAGTGTGCAAGAAACCACTCCCAACAATCACGCCGCTCTGCTTCTGCAAATGCAAATGCAACGGGGAACAGTTGATGATTTTCATCATGTGTCGCGGCCACCATTAGCATTCATAGGTATTTGCCACGAAGGTGTGATCCATCCACCGCTAGTAATGGCCTTAGAGAGGTTTGGAATGACCTTAAGTATGGACCGAATGATCAAAAGAAGCGTCTAAACTGGTCATCCGCCCTGATGTCCAATGCAGTGTACGAACCAGGATTGGTTATATGAAACTCGTTGCAATAGAGCAACAATATCATAAAAAACTGCTCGTATGATCTATGCACTTTGTGCAGTGTAATCTCCTTTGCCATATGTGCTCTCATGTATGTAATGCGGGTCCCAAACTCAATCTGACATTCATTGATGATCTCCTTGGGCCTAAGATCGTTATTGCATCGCACATTCTCTTCAATGAACTCCGCTACTAGCTTCGCAGATGCTTGCCGATGTGCAGTTCCCAGCAGTGGTTTAGAGCAACAATGTTTAGAATTATACTTTCAAACTTTGAAGTGTGGACCAAAGTCTATCATGGAGGCACGTATATGCCTGGGACAATCGACTCCTTTACAACTCGCTGTGACCATCTTCATCTTAGTTATTTCGTGTTTGAAGGTGAAGTTGTTGTATATTGCGTTCTTTGCTATAGCTCTTCTAAAAGCCTCGCGATCAAGAAACTCCCTACCTAGCCACATCTCCCTAGCTGAACCGGTCCCTTCTTTAGGACGACATTACCAGGGACCATTGTGATCATGAGTGGAGATCTTGAAAATCTGTCTTGTTCATCTGTGCTTGCAATATTTAATTAGTTGAGCAGCTGCTGAACTTCCATTCACATCCACATTAGTTGCGGGAGCACCTATGAAGCTATGCACACTTTCGCTTCAATTCATATCAAGCTGTTCTACATTGATTTCTTCGAACATGGACTGATCATCGTCTGCAAAATAGGACATTGTTGTTGGGAAATTGATATTGTGATCCTCCTATATATCGATCATCAAAAAGTCTTTAACAGGTGGAGGTGACGGTGGCAACACGCATTTTAATTTAATATCAGGCTTTCCAATTCTCGGAGCATCTCAAATGGTTTGGTTTCTTTCCTCCTGTACATACCTGCAATATAAAGTTATGAAAAAAAAACTTTCGATCCATGCTAAAAATGTTGAAATATATATTAATTTTAGGATATACCTATTGCCATGAGTGTGTTGGAATGTGCCTTCATCATATGACATTCTTAAAATGAATAATAATATCCCTTTTGCTTCGCTTCTTGACGATTTTAGCAAACCATTGATATCATTGTCATCGTCAATTTCTATCAACGAAAAAAAATTGTCATTGTGTAGAATATACTTTAGAGTTATCTCATCGGAAGTTGTTGCCCAACTTGATACTTCCAAACCAGTTTTGACAGAACAATGCTGGAGAGATATCTCATTTTCTGCCTTCCACCCTTGTATTGAGGACGATTGATCTTAAATTCAAACTCACTGTCATAGTGAAAGATTATTAGGTGCTCAACGTTTGACATGCTATTAGAACATCATAAAAAAGATAAAACAGTTAGACCATCCTTCTCACGCAACAATGTTTGTGGTTTAGATTAAATTTGTGAACGTTTTCCTCCTTATTAGAAAATAATTATGTATAAAGTACTTTGGTTGTTGACATTTAAGTCAATGTAGTATTATGTATTACATTATGGATTGCAAAACAGTAAATAGGGCTCTTGTGCAACATATACCATATTCAATGACACAAAAATAAACAGCATACAGTGAAAGAGAACATGTATTCTGCATAAGAATTTTTTGCCCATGCATTAAATGATAGTATATGTATGATATGGTGTCAATAGAAAGAGGAGATTGATTTCTAGGGTTTCATCATGTGAAGAGAAAATTTTTCATTACCACCTTTATGTAGACCCAAACAATAGCAAGAGGAGATTGGTACACAACTAATGGTGACGTCAATGGTGGAAATAAACAATAGTCATCATGTTTCGCAATAATACAATACTGAAGGAAAATGGCCTCTTTACGATTTTGGAGAAGTGGGAAGAATGAAGCTCGAAATTGGATTATATAGGGTTCGCGGATAGGGTTGGCACCAACCTTATGTAGTGTAAATAAGGTCAGCACCGACGATGTGCCAAGTAGGTAAAAAAAATGAAGATTCAGCCAAATTGCTCTAATTGGTGCACCACCGTTTAAAGTGATTGATCGCGTAACACGTGTGCATTAAGTGTTTTTTCCAATTAAATCCTCTTTAATTTTTTTTTTTTACATTGCCACCCCAAAAGGTTTTTTAAAAAAAAAATCCCAATGTTAAAGAAAATTTTAGTGTTTTTTTTTCTTTTTTTTTTTTTTTTTTTATCTTTGCCCCGCCCCAAGGAAATTTTTCTGGTTCTGCCACTACATGCAAAATGTGCATCCACAAACGTTGTCAGTGGATTTCAGGGGTGGGCCATGGTTTTGCGATAGTCTAACTGCACGATGCACATGAGAACTATGTGCAGGAGAAAGTTTATCTATATTATATATGTTAATTTCACCTTTTAATTATTTTTCTAAATATGAATATATTTTTAAATTTCATAGTATTATCAGAATTGAATTTCAAAATGCCAAACAAGCCAAAATGTTTCAATACATGGTCAAAACAGAACGGTTCCTAAACAAAATTGACAACTATGCTTGCAAAAATATTTGTAAATTGGACATGTACACAAAAATTAAGGGGGTGTTTGGCATTGTGCCAGTTGGATGTTCCCATGTTCCCACGACATAAGGGTATAGAAGACATATTTGGTACGTGTAAATGATTGTTCCGAATTTTGTTTTCATGGAAAGAAATCTCAAAATCTTAACCTGCCAGCATAAGAAAGTTGGAACAAAAAAAAACTTCATTTTTTTTTTAAGAAACAACTTACTGGTACAATTATTTCTTTCTTATCTCTTACCTTTTAAAGATTCTAAATCCTCTCACTTATTCTAAATGTAGACCCCCACGATCACAATCTCAAAGAAGGTGGCCCCACTTTATAATTCCTAGAGGTGGGTCACATGGTCACAATCACAAAAGGTGGGCCCTTATTATGATTCTAGAATGGTGGGACCACATTAATTATAAATCATTTATAAAGATAGGCATCACGTTGTCATTTCTCTAGGTGGGTCCCGTGTCCACAATCACATTTTAATGGTGGCCACATGTTCGGATATATAAATGTGGGTACCATATTGTAATTTTTTAAAGGTCAGTCCTGTGTTCACAATTAACCAAAAGTATGGCCCCATGTTCGGATTTCTAAATGTGGGTACTACTTTGTAATTTTTTAAAGGTGGGTCCCATGTTCACAATTAACAAAAAGTATGGCCCTACATTATAGATTTTATAAATGTGCTACCCCCATGTTCTAATTTTTAAAGGTGGGCGCCACATTCTAATTTCTAATGGTGGGCCCCGTGTCTACAAGTACAAAAAATGTGGCACAACTTTGTAATTCATAAATATGGGTCACATGATCTCGTTTACAAAAGGTGAACCCACATTGTAAATCCTATGAATGTGAGCCCATATTCTAATTTCTAAAGGTGGATCCCATATTTACATTTACAAAAAGTTGGCCCACATTATAATTCCTATAAAGGTGGTCCCATCTTATAAATCCAATGGATATGGGTTTCATGTTCTAATTTTAAAGGCGGGTACCACGTTGTAACTTCTACAGGTGGGTCCCATATATGATAATAATAATACTGTAAACAATAAAAGGTGGGGTTCCACATTGTAAATCCTATGTTTACTCCTTGGAGCAAAACTTTTATAATGTTACCAAATAAGTTTCGTACAACATATTTTTATTACAGTAATTTAATATAATATTGCCAAACAAGTTCTGCAGAGTATAAACTCGGCACAACCTGATCTCAATACAATCTAATCTTAGCACAAAATTGAAAACAACACGAGAACGATGCCAAACAGATCCTAAGTGTCTCAGATAGAAACCCACAAACTCTGACACACTTAACATCATTAAATCCGTTGTCTTTTGTTAGCACATTTTTGTCCTGTAAGTGTGAAAGACAAAAAACATTTAGTGAGCACTTGAATGTCCCATGTCTTCTTGATGGTAGACCTTTTTGGTAGATGGATGAAACTATATGCGAGCATTTTTATATTGATGCACAAAGTCAAGCTACAAAACTAGCAACATCACGCTCCATAACAATATTGCCTCTTTTATATATAAGAAATTGGAAACTTGAATTTACTAAACGAGAAGTATGCTCTAAATGCATAGGAAAAAGTGTGAAATCCACACTTCGCATGTGAATCTGCCGAAGAGCTAGCTTGACTGCAGAACAAAGGAAATGATACCCATCTATTTCTCAACATGTCAGAGATTTCCTCGATGGCATCCACCCACCTCCAAACAAAGGTTGAGACTACAAAGGCCAAGGACATGGCATCAGCTGAGTTTCCTGCAATAATGGCATTACTATTGGAGAGAGTCAATACGCATACACCTATTTCTACATCCGATGAGCCTGAACCTCATCCTTATTGGAGTTGCACCCAAGAAACTCGTCCCCAAAAGGCACTAACACAAGTCCTAAACGAGTCTTAGGATACAACTACAAAACTAGTTTCAAGAATCCAAGAGTCTCTTGATGTGACAGCTATGGCGAATTAAGTAACCAAAACCTAACAGAGGAGTAAAACAGAAGGATCAAGTGATCCTAAAAAGAATATGTAGCTTGGGTGGTTTTTTCGAACCAAGTCAACGCTTTGGCTTGGTTTTATAGACCAGTTATTTTGTTACATCATCATCTCATCTCATTAAAGCCTTATTCCAATTGTATTGGGGTCAGCCCAATCATTCTGTTTCACCAAGCAATTACTTTGTTACAGAAAATCCCCATTCCAGATATCAAAAGACAAAATTCTGACATCTAATCTAATTATGAACTAACCAGATGGTAATTCGAGTCATTCTCAAGTTAAAGAAACTATGCATACTTTTCGACCATTTCTTCCACAAGCATATACCATACACTATTCAAATGCCATTCAGTTCCGTGGGGCCCACCTGAAGAATGTCAATCACCCCGGCTAGGGATTTGTGTTGAGCAAATAATCAGACTTGTAAGATATTCCTAACCCTTGATTAGGCCTCAAAATTTAAAGTTATATAGATTCTATCCAGCTTTGAGTGTAGATTGGATGAGTATCAAACTGAATCTAGTGTGAATCCAGGGGGTCATGAGTGTGAGGGGAGTAAATTGATCAAAGGTGGGTAAAGTGGGGCCCATAGAGCTAGAAAACATATCAGAATATATTTCTCAGAATCAGTTTTGTGACTATTGTCCCACTCCCATGCTTTTTCCCCTGATCCTCAAAAATAACTCAAAGACAAAGAAGCAAAATATATATATATATATAGAGAGAGAGAGAGAGAAGACCATTAACTAATCAAAATTCAAAAAAAAAAAAAAAAGGAAAAGAAAAAGAAAAAGAAAAAAAGAAACTGACGCATTTCTTTTTACCCAAAGAGAGAAGTTGGAAAGGAGAAAGGACCCATGAATATACAATACAGCAAGACCCCGTTTCAAAATCACAATATGATAACTGTGGGGGGAAGTTCCTAACACCCCAAAATTATGTTTGACCACAGCACGATTCTGGTTTTCAGCCCAGCAGAGCGGATCTCGGCTACAGCGCCTGCACGCTAGCCGGACTCAGTGTCATAACCCCAGTCCGGCTGATCGCACTTCGGCTACGTGTTTGTGCCGAGACGCATTCCGGCTGAAGCTGTGAGGACAGCGTCCCGAAGCGTGTGCTGATAAATGTCCCCTGCCCCCAAACACGTGCTGATGGGACAGCCGTCATCCTAGCCGCCCAAGGTCCTTATCAGGCCTCTGACAAGGCAGCATCCAGCGGCTGCAACCCCATCAGGGGGAGGCCCAAGAAGGGATCCGATGGGATCTTTGCTATCAATAAGTCCAGACAAGATCAAGTCCAACGTGACTAGCATTCAATGCAACATGGGCTGATCAGACTGACATTTAATGCTTTGTGGGCTGTGATGGACCTTCATTTATTGTTCTGTGGGCTGATGACCTCAGTAGTCAGATCATTAAGCCCAAGATAAAATATCTAGAAGCTCTTATATATAAGCAGAACAGAAGCCAAAACCAGGTACGCATAACAGGATATACATGCATTCTGCCTCCCTTCTTCTCCATCCTCAACTCAGTATCCACACTAACTGAGGCATCGGAGAGCCCTGTGCTGCCCACGGCCAGGGTCCTTTGACCCCTTTTCTCTTCCCTTTCAGGTCTCACAAGCCTGAAGCAGCCAGCTCTCAACAGTCATTTGGTTAAGTCCTCTAAGGCACCCCTTAATCTTGTGAGTTACGTTTTTTGCACTTACAATTGGCGCCGTCTGTGGGAAAAAGAACGATTCTCAGTCTTCCTTCACACTATGACTGAGAGAGCTGCAAAAGGAGGAGAAACGTCCGGAGCAGGCCATGCAGAAGCCGTGGCAAACAATTTCCGTGAATCCCTACGGTCTACACCTGTCTATCTGCGGGGGTACCATCCTCGCCCAGAGTCATATTCGCAGGCGGTGATGACCCCTATCCAGCCTCCTAGAGGAAGAGATTTTATGCCTGAGCAAACTCGACGTAAGTTTCCAGTTTTGTCCAACCGCCGGAGGAACGAAGAGCATTGCAGCTCTGATGAGGATTTTGATCCTACTTATGAAGAAATTCAGACGCAGAATGCCATCATCCGAGAGAAAGACGCCCTTATCAAGCGCCTCCAGTAGCGGCTTAAGGAGAAAGATGAAGCAGCCGACCTGGCTAGACAGCGTCTGCAGCAGGCCAGTGGAGGAGGTTCTTCTCACCATCAGCGGATCACTCCTCCCCGGAGAGATCTCAGGACTCATTTGAATGAGATGAGACACAGTCGGACCAACGACGAGGCCTCCAGCAACAGCCGTAGTCATTCGAGGAAATGGTCGGAAGACATTCCCGAGATCCGTCATGACGCTCAAGGGTGGCTTGAGGAGCAGATTCAGCAAGCGGTTCGGCGAAACCTGGAAGTGGCTGGTCTCGCCCGAGATCAGCAAGACGTGTGCGCATCCGCCGATCTCGGTGCGTCACCTTTTACTCACGACATCAGAGACTTCCCTCTTCTAAGAAAGTTCACTGCCCCGAAAGGAGCCTCGGATCCGGCTGCGCATCTGCGACACTTTTCCCAGAGGATGTCAGTTTGGGGAGACGAAGGCCATTTGAATTGTAGAGTTTTCTCCTCTAGCTTGGGTGAGCTACCCTTGAAGTGGTTCTGCGGGCTCCCAGAGAACTCCATCTCAACTTGGCAACAGCTCCAGCATTTCTTCATAAAGAAGTTTCAAGCCTACAGGGTTATTCCTAAAACTGACGCCGATATAATGGTTCTAAAGATGAAGCAAGGGGAGAACATTACCCAGTTTGCCAAGCGATTCTGGACAATCTATAGCCAGATCGACGGTTCTAAAGATGAAGTAGCGATCTTTGCTTTCTAGAATGCCTTGCTCCTAGACAATGATCTCCGAAAGGATCTGGCTGGTAACCCTGTGACTTCAATTTCAGCATTGATGGCCAGGGTGAACCGCTTCATAGCTCAAGAAGATGACTAGCTCCGAGCTCGGGAGAGCTTCCATGTCAGCCGAAAGGATCGGGATGGCAAGTCTTCGAGGAAAGAAGAACGGTCCTCTAGAAGAGAAGAATCAAGCTGACGCAAAGTCCCGACCAGTTCGGCGAAGTTTCCAGCATCTACCTATAGAGACAACAAGAAGCTCCGGCTGTCTTCTGATCCTTATAAAGCTGTTGACACCATATTCAAGGAGCCTATTCATAAGATCAAATCGGAGCCATAATTCATCTGGCTGCAACCCATGAGGAGTAATTCAGCCAATCGCGACCAGAGCAGATTCTGCGCTTATCACAGGCAGAATGGTCACAATACTGAGGAATGCAGAATCCTCAGGGCTCATTTGGAGAGGCTAGTCCAGGATGGACATCTTAAAGATTACGTGAAGGCGGGCATCAGGAATGAGTCCCGAGCTCAGCGCCGAAATGAAAGGAGCCAAGATAGCGATGAGTCTGAAAAACTCATTAGCGTCATACACCTTGCTCCTCCTCCCAGGGGGAGTAACCAGGCGCGTGCCGAGGCGAGACGGGCATCCCATGGAAAACAAGTGATGGCGGCCGAGCTAGAACCGGTTGCAAAATGGGCCCGCAGAGAGCAGCCCAAGATCTGGTTTTCAGATGAAGATCTGGAAGGCGTGTAGCTCCCGCACAACGACCCGCTAGTCGTCACACTGAAGCTGAAAAACTGCAGAGTCCAGAGGATCCTTGTCGACCCCGGCAGTTCGTTCGAGGTCCTCTACTTCGACTGCTTCAGAAAGATGGGCCTCTCGGAAGCAGATCTGCAAGAGGCCCGAACTCCACTGATAGGATTCAGTGCCTAGCCTGTATACCCAAAAGGGAAAGTGACCCTTAAAGTTCAGATTGAAGGAGCTTCTGTAATGGTGGACTTTCTAGTAGTTGACGCGCCATCCCCCTACAATGCCATCATGGGTAGGAGTTGGCTTCATGGCCTGGAAGCAGTGCCCTCTACTCTCCACCAAAAGTTGAAATTCCCATTGGAAGATAACGGCAAGATGAAGATAGTAACGGTTCGGGGAGATCAGCAAATGGCTCAGCAATGCTTGATGGCCGTGGTGCCCGGAGAGCGCGAGCCTAAGCAGATCAACATGGCCGAACTGGAGAAAGAACTGGATAGAGTCGGCCAGGATCCTAAGAAAAAGAGCGTGGAAAATCTAACTGAGATCAGGATCGACCCACACGACCCAGAGAAGTTCTTTTTGCTTGGCAGTCAGCTTACCGAGTCAGAACGATCCGAGCTGATCGAGTTCCTGTTCCAGAATAAGGAAGCCTTTGCTTGGACCCCGGAAGAGATGCCCGGCGTCGACCCCGAGGTCATGTGCCACAAGCTGAATGTAGATCCCGAGCACAAGCCAGTGATGCAGAAAGCTCGCAGGATCGGGCTGCCGCAGACAGAGGCCGTGGTCGAGGAAGTTGTTAAATTACTTGAAGCCGGAGTGATTAGAGAGGTACAATACCCAGTCTGGCTAGCCAACACAGTGGTGGTCAAAAAGAAAACTGGAAAGTGGAGGGTGTGGTCGACTTCACCGATCTCAACAAAGCCTGTCCCAAGGACAGCTTCCCACTCCCTAAGATTGATCAGATGATCGACGCCACCGCTGGCCACGACCGGATGAGCTTCCTCAACGCATATTGAGGCTATCATCAGATACCCTTGTACACTCCGGATGAAGAGAAGACTGCGTTCATAACACCCAGAGGCACCTACTGTTACAGGGTGATGCCTTTCGGATTAAAGAATGCGGGAGCTACATACCAGCGTCTCGTCACCAAAATGTTTGAGGCGTAGCTCGGCAACATCGTCGAGGTATACATTGACGATATGGTCGTCAAGTCTAAGCAGGCCGCGAACCATCTCACCGACCTAGCCGAAGTGGTCACCATCCTCAAAAAGTACAAATTGAAGCTGAACGCCTCCAAGTGCGCTTTTGGTGTCGGCTCTGACAGGTTCCTTGGAAGCTTGGTCACGCGGAGAGGGATCGAGGCAAATCCAGATCAGATCTCCGCCATCCTCAATGTGCAGAGCCCGACCACTGCAAAAGAAGTACAAAAGCTCACTGGCATGGCTGCCGCGCTGAACTGATTCATTAGCAGATCTTCAGATAAGTGTCAGCCCTTCTTTAAACTTCTAAAAAAGAATTCAAAATTTCAGTGGACTCCTAAATGTGACCAGGCCTTGCAAACACTCAAGGCCTACCTTTCCTCACCCCCTCTACTTTCAACCCCGAAGTCGGGGGAAATTCTGTATTTATATTTAGCGGTCTCGGATCGAGCAGTAAGCTCAGTCCTCATCAGAGAGGAAGAAAAACAACAAAAACCAATTTATTACACGAGCAAATCGCTCCTCGATGCCGAGACCAGGTATTTGCAACTGGAGAAGCTCGCGTTGGCACTAGTTAGTGCCTCTCGAAAGCTCTCCCATTATTTTCAAACTCACACTATAGTGGTGGTTACAAAACACCCACTCAAATCTGTTTTTCGAAAAGTTGATTTTTCAGGGAGGCTTTCGTGTTGGGCGATCGAACTCGGGCAGTATGATATCCAATACCAGCCCAGGACAACAATCAAGGCCCAGATTCTGGCAGATTTCACTGTAGAATTCATACCTCCAGCGTCGGCACCCACCCAGCTCGGCGCCGAGCCGGGGGGCAGTGAACTCGAGGCATCGCTCCAGGAGACCGATGAACTACCTCATAGCCAACCTCCAGCCTCGATCTGGAAGATCTTCGTCGACGGATCATCAACCACCAGGCGAGCCGGTGCCGGTGCTGTCCTCCAATCCCCTGAGGGGCTAGTCATCGAACAGGCTCTCACCCTGGATTTCAAGGCGTCGAATAATGAGGCGGAGTATGAAGCCCTATTAGCCGGATTGAACAGCGCCAAAATCCTCGGAGCTCGGCAGCTTGTTATCTTCAGTGATTCCCAACTGGTGACAAACCAGTTGACTGGAGACTACCAAGCTCGGGACGACAGGATGGCCGCCTACCTTGCCCTAGCAAAAAAGCTCCTCTCAGAATTCCAGACAGCTGAGATCAGACGGATTGGCAGAGAATCGAATTCCCATGCCGATGCCCTTGCCAGTTTAGCCTCCGTCGTCGAGGCAGGGAAAAGAAGAACCATCGAGGTGGGATCACTAGCGAGGCCTAGTATAGAGCTTCACCCACCTCGGGAAGTCCTTTGTCTTGACTTCGGTCCGAGCTGGATGGATCCAGTCGTATCCTACCTTAAAGACAACCAACTCCCCAAAGACAAAATTGAGGCCCATCGACTTAGACTGAAAGCAGCGCGGTTCTGGTTGTCTCTTGAAGGCAAGCTCTACAGGAAGTCATTCAGTGGCCCGTACCTCCAGTGTGTCCACCCAAGCAAAGTTGAAGATTTTCTCTATGAAATACACGAAGGGATCTGTGGAAGCCACATAGGAGGGAGATCATTAGCCTGCTGAGCAATCAGCCAGGGATACTGGTGGCCGTACATGTAGAAGGATGCACAGCTGTATGCTAAGAAATGTGAGAAGTGCCAGAAGTTTTCCCATTCTCTCCATCAACCAGCGCAGGATCTGAGTCCGCTCTCCAGCCCGTGGCCTTTCGCCCAGTGGGGGTTGGACATCGTGGGACCACTCCACCGAGCTCCGGGAAATAAGAGGTGGTTGATAGTGGCCACCGATTATTTCACCAAATGGATAGAAGCGGAATCACTGTCCTCCATCGCAGAGCATGACACTAAAAATTTTGTTTGGAAGAACATCATCACGAGGTTCGGCATCCCAAGGGTTCTGATCTCGGATAACGGCACCCAGTTCGATTCCGCCTTTTTCAAGAATTTCTCCAAGGAGCTCGGCATCAGAAACCACTATTCCACTCCCTCGTACCCGCAGAGCAACAGCCAAGCAAAGATCTCCAATAAAGTGGTACTCGATGGACTGAAAAAACGATTGGACCAAGCCAAAGGAAGGTGGGTCGAAGAGCTTCCAAGCGTCTTGTGGGCTTACAGAACAACTCCAAGATGTTCCACCTCGGCAACCCCTTTTTCTCTTGCTTATGGGATGGAAGCGGTTATCCCTCTTGAGGTTGGCCTCCCGACCCTGAGGTCAGAACTCTTTGACCAAGGCCAGAATGAAACAAACCTTGCCTGAGAATTGGAGTTCGTTGATGAACGCCGAGGAGCAGCAGCTATTAGACTGGCTGGCTGTCTATCAGCAGTAATTGGCCAGGGGCTATAACAGGAAAGTCAAAGAGAGAAGGTTCTCAGTTGGAGAGCTAGTTCTAAAGAAGACGCTCCTGGGAGACCGAGATCCAAGTCAGGGCAAGCTAGCACCGAACTGGCACGGACCGTTCAAGATAGTTGGCATTGCGGGAGAGTCAGCTTACAAGCTTGAAGATATGGATGGTCGACAATTGCCGCGGCCGTGGAACGTATCACACCTCAAAAAGTTCTACTTCTGAGTCTGTATTCAAGTTGTCCAAGATTAATAAAAGCAATTTCAGTTCTTATTCCTGTCCCCATTGTTATCAAATCAAACGAAGTCTGCAACTCGGCATGAAGCCTACGGGCCACGAGATTGCCTGCAGGTCGGTCCACGTACCACCTCAGCATGAAGCCTACCGGCCATGAGATTGCCTGTAGGTCGGTCCACGTACCACCTCGGCATGAAGCCTATGGGCCACGAGATTGCTTACGGGTCGGTCCACGTACCACCTCGGCATGAAGCCTACGGGCCACTAGATTGCCTAACGGTCGGTCCACGTACCACCTCGGCATAAAGCCTACGGGCCTACGGGCCACGGGATTGCCTATAAGTCGGTACACGTACCACCTCGGCATGAAGCCTACGGGCCACAAGATTGCCTAACGGTCGGTCCACGTACCACCTCGGCACGAAGCCTACGGGCCACGAGACTGCCTAACGGTCGGTCCACGTACCACCTCGGCATGAAGCCTACGGGCCACGAGACTGCCTAACGGTCGGTCCACGTACCGCCTCGGCATGAAGCCTACGGGCCACGAGATTGCCTACAGGTTGGTCCACGCACCGCCTCGGCATGAAAACTACGGGCCATTAAGTTGCCTACAGGTGGGTCCACGTACCACCTCGGCGCACTGCCTTTACGGCCATGTTAATTTTGCTCGAGGATCTCGGCATCACGCCGTGCCTAATTCTATTTTAAATCATCTATCCTCGGCGACTTTGCTAAAGCTAGACCCAGATGCTGCTGAGTGGGAAATAAAGCATGCGAAAAAGGAAAAGGTAGAAGAGAACAATGGAGAGAAGTTTATTTTTATTGCTAAAAGATCTGTTACATTCCCGAGTACAAAACAAAGGAAGCTTTTTACAGCACTACTGATAAAAAAAAAAGAAAAAAAAAAAAACACAAAAGTGAAGAAACTTCAAGGTTCCCGTGGGGCCGAGTTACTGGGGATGTCTGCTGGAGCTTCTCGAGGCGCTGAACTGCTGGGGACGTCGGCCGTAGGTTCTATGATAACTCTGTTGTTTGGGGCCGACGGACCGAGACAACTCCGTGGATTCACGAAGGATGGATGATCCTCCGGGATTCACGCTTCCCTCAAGGCGACGCGCCACGCTTTAAGCCACGTCTTGTCCCGGACACAGAACACCTTCGCGCCGTAATAAGCAGTCGCTTGGGTCGCCGCATCCTGGAAGGCAGCCTTGCTTTCAGTCTTGATCCTGGCTTCCGCCATTGTCTGCCCGCCTTGACTCAGCGCGAAGCTCATTCCTCAGGCTCTCCACTGAAGCTTCGAGGACGGCGTTCTTTACCTTTTCGTTCTCAATCTCCATAACCGCCTCCTCGAGCTTAACCTGGAGGTCGCCCTTGAGCACCTCCAACTGATCAATCTTTGAAGTGCTGTCCCCCAGCGCCTCTTCGAGCTCCTGCTTCTCCTCGGCAAGGCTGGCCACCAAGGGACCTTGTTTGTTGAATCTGTCGATGATCACCATCGACTTCTGCAACGTCTGTCGAGAAATCAGAGCAAGTTAGTAGCCGAAATGGAACAAAAAAAAAAAGTGGGGGCGAACAGAGTCGAGAAAATTGCCTAAAAACAGGAGTGCAGCAGCGACGTCATCAACTTCGGGTTGCTCATTTTCTCCAGCCGAGCCATGTCGCGCGAAAGCGCGCAAGCGTGGGCGAGCGCCTCAAGCACAAAGGAGTCCGGCCTCTTGTGGATGCAATCCTCCGCAGTCATAGGCCTCCCTGACTCGAGCAGAAAGCTCGGCGTCCAGAGCGCCGGCTCGGCTGGCCGCGATACTCCTCCTGAGCTCCCCTCATCCTCCCTTGATCTTTTCCTTGAAGAACTCTCATTGCACATGACCTCGGGGAATTGTTAGACCTCCAAACTTGGATGTGGAATTGGCACTTCCTCTTCCACGATCCTGGGGGCTTCGATGGGATTGGGGGCTGAGCATCCAGCAGTGTCCCGAACTACCGGCGGAGGAGATTCGTCCTCGTCCCCAAGCGCCAACGCCTCCAGGTCCACGAACGCTGGGATTCACGACATTTCTCCCAGGACCGGCGAGGAGTGTCGGACTCGTCTTCTCAAAGAGGTGCCGCTTGATTGCGGCTCGGGAGAGGATTGCGGCCCGGGCGATGCCTCTGCACCGGAGGTCGCAGCCCAGGAAATCCCTCCTCCTTCAAATACCGCCTCTGGACGACTGCCAGCCGCGAGCTCGCTTGTCCCCGGAATCTCTCCTTGAGGCAATCGCTGGGGCGGCTCAAATCTTCTGTAGTACCCCCAGATACGTCGGCTCGTAGCCCAGCAGTGCCCAGGCCGATCTGTTGGAGAACTCGGTGCACCTTGTTATTTTGCGGTGCCACTCGTCGTTCCTTACCCAACCATCCCTCTTGGCCAGTTGTCTCCTTTCGCGGGCAGCTGCAAAATGAACCGCAGGGATATCAGTCCGGCAAGTTGAGGGAAGAAAGGAAAAGAAAAGTTATGAGCAAAAGAGGCGATTACTTGGGACAACCCCGGGGTGACGCGGGACTCTATGCGCCCTGCTCACCTCAGCGCCGAACTCCCAGTTTCCAGAGACGCATAGGAGGTCGTCCTCGGCATACTTGCTAGAATCTTCGAGTGCTGTGACGAAGCCAGTGCGCTGAGGCCTGACTCGAAGGTAGTAGCTATCCTCCCTGGACTTGCATATATCATAGACATCCTCGATATCATGGACGTCGAGGTCGATACCTAAGCTTCTATTCAGCATGGCTGTGCCCATAATGACCTTGTAGCTATTGGGCGATAGCTGGCAAGGGTTCAGGGCCCAAGCACTGAGGCAGGCCCTAAGGAGTGGGTCCAGGGGAAACCTGACCCCTCCCTCGATGATGGCGATCAGTGGAAAGGGCATCCATCCCTCTGAGTACGAGCGGAGTGCATGGTCTGCAGGGTCCGCTCGTCTGATCAACACATCCTCTGGAATCTGGTAGGCCATCCTAAGTCCCTCTATGGCTGCGGCGTTTTCCAGCCAATGACTGTAAATCCCCATAGTCGAAAAGAAGAAAATTGCCCAGGGGAAACCCTAAAGGAAAGTGGGAACTTACAGCTGGAGATAACAAACGAAGAAACCTCTCAGGCGCATGTGGCTGTGTTCTCTTTGATGATGGGAAGCTCTGGGAAAGTTCTTTGAAAGCAAAGGATAAAGGAGAGGAAGAAGACGACGGCCCCACTATATGTAGGAGAAGGGACGTCGTTTCACGGCGCCGTTTTCAAAATTCGAAACGTCGTGTCTGGCAGCCGTAAACGCCCTCTGCTGGGCGGTGCAGTCAACCAGATGGAGACGCGTGGCATTGCCTATCCAATTTCTTAATGATTAAGGCATGGCATTTATTGCTTTGGGCGGGAAAGATTTTAAGTGAAGATTGAACGCCAGCTGTCACCAAAGCAAGATCTCTGGCAGCACCATCATAGCTTCCAACTCCAAAGAATCCGGAACCCTAAAGGAGCCGCGAGCTAGGGGGGCTATTGTGTGGGGAAGTTCCTAACACCCCAAAATTATGTTTGACCACAGCACGATTCTGGTTTTCAGCCCGGCAGAGCGGATCTCGGCTACAGCGCCTGCACGCTAGCCAGACTCAGTGTCATAACCCCAGTCCGGCTGATCGCACTTCGGCTACGTGTTTATGCCGAGACGCATTCCTGCTGAAGCTGTGAGGACAGCGTCCCGAAGCGTGTGCTGATAAATGTCCCCTGCCCCCAAACACGTGCTGATGGGACAGCCGTCATCCTAGCCGCCCAAGGTCCTTATCAGGCCTCTGACAAGGCAGCATCCAGCGGCTGCAGTCCCATCAGGGGGAGGCCCAAGAAGGGATCCGATGGGATCTTTGCTATCAATAAGTCCAGACAAGATCAAGCCCAACGTGACTAGCATTCAATACAACATGGGCTGATCATATTGGCATTTAATGCTTTGTGGGCTGTGATGAACCTTCATTTATTGTTCTGTGGGCTGATGACCTCAGTAGCCAGATCATCAAGCCCAAGATAAAATATCTAGAAGCTCTTATATATAAGCAGAACAGGAGCCAAAACCAGGTACGCATAACAAGATATACATGCATTCTGCCTCCCTTCTTCTCCATCCTCAACTCAGTATCCACACTAACTGAGGCATCGGAGAGCCCTGTGCTGCCCACGGTTAGGGTCCTTTGACCCCTTTTCTCTTCCCTTTCAGGTCTCATAAGCCGGAAGCAGCCAGCTCTCAACAGTCATTTGGTTAAGTCCTCTAAGGCACCCCTTAATCTTATGAGTTACGTTTTTTGCACTTACAATAACTACTAATCTTTTTTAATGACACATCCATACGAACCCAGATTCCATGTTATGGAACCATCCAATCCAATGTAAATATGGAAATATGATAAAACAAGCAATAAGTTCATAGAAATCTTCCAAACTAATAAAATCATAATGAGAAAAACTAGAAGAAAACTAATTTAGAAAAGCACAGAAATGATCTATGCTTCTTCATCATCAATCAATAATAATAATATAATTAAATGAAAAAACAAGTTTCATTCATCACCCAACACACCTAAGAAGTTATAAAATGGCAAGAGAGAAAAGAACCCAGATTAAACAGAAATCATGAAAAAAGAAAAGGGAAAACTGCTTATAAAAAATCCCCATAGCACGCCTTAAGTAAGGAGAGGATACAACAGGAGTTTAGAGACTAGAGGGCTCCTTTGGGTGAGTTTCTGTATTTTTTTTTGGTCGTTTAGCGATAATGTCGATATCGACCATTATGCATAAACCCTTTATACATCGCCCCATGTCTGCATTTCTTTGTCAGACCTTTTTCATCGACTGTAACATGTGCTCAGGCGATTTTCCTTCTCAGAAAACACCTCAAAAATTAGTCAAAATGGTGGTTGGATTCCATTAAAAGGTTGGTACACACAATAAACACCTTCTTATATTGCATCATCTACCCTAAAATGTCATCAGCTTGATTCCTTTTCATTACTGACTTGTTAGAAGCCCTAGAACTGTGGTCTGAACCCTAAAAATGCCCTTTGAAACTGTACTAGTTGTCTAATGTAAACGCATATCTGTATGTAGCTTTGCGTAAAGGCTACCATTTGGTGTAGTAAATATCATTTTCGTTTTGGGGTTGGTTAATATCATTTTCATTGTGGGTTTTAGGGTTTTAAAAAGTGTTTCTTTTTTGTAGGCACTGTTTTTCTCTATTACATTCTTTCTATAAGTGGCACTTAGTATGGTTTTTTGATTACCACATTACATTACTTTAATATGACTATAAACCTTATTTTATGATCAAACATATCCCAGCATGGGCATTTAAACAGTGGCTAATGGTTTAGAAATATACACTTGCTCTGTCTTTCAAAATCTATGTATCTTTCATATTTCTCTAAATTATATTCTTGTGATTTGATGATAGCATGTCAGTTAGCAAGGTGTTAATCATATTCCACTACGATGGTGACTTCCAATTCGATATAATCCGTTCGGTGTACAATGGAGGAAATCAAAAGATGAGATATTTACCGACGGACATAACCTATGAGTCACTGGTTAACGAAGCAATTGAAGCATCTAATTGAGACTCATCCATCCCGAGATCAAGCATACAATACCTTCATCACAATGGACGGGGCATTTTCAATTGCAAGCATTGACGACGACAATGATGTAATGAGAATGTTCAAAGCATCGTGGAATGATGTGAATGTGATATATTTATATGCCCTTAATGGTCCAAAGAACCAGCAACGTGTAGGAGAACAATGGAGGTATGTGCATAGGTTGTATCGCTAAATCAATAGATTACCAAATACTAAGTGTGTCTTCCTACTTGCTTATTGTTTTGTTGATGCATTGTAGGTATGAAAGGAATGTTCGAGTTCACAACTATGCAGAAAAAGTGAGGACTTTGTCAAGAACTTGTCCGAGAAAGCAAGCCATAGAGCCAACGCCCGCTCAAGAGCTACCTACCGTTGATCTCCATGAAGACAATGACATGCATTTCCCTTCCATGCGTAATGAATACAGTCCACATCAGGTGGTAGGACAAGATATTGTTATTGATAATATTGACGTTGGAACAAACAATCACGATGAGATTCAGTCTGATGAACATCCTGCCATCGGACAGATTCATCGGATCCCAAATGTGAAGGTTGAAAGCAACGGTGTCGAGACCAATCTAGTTAACACCGCAAATCGTTCAAATGAAACTTCAATTGTTGATTTTGAGGACAAAATGGAGCCTGAGGAGGTGAACGTGGAGGCTGGTAAAAACTCGGCTAAGGAAATGTGGGTTGGCCATGAGTTCCTTGATCGACAGACGTTTCGGAATACTCTTACCAAGTTTGCAATTTATGCCAACTTCACTCTTAAACACCTGAAGACCAACTCGACCAAGGTGACGACTAGCTACAAAGATCGGGATTGTCCTTTGCAGATCCACGCTTCTATTGTCGAATCAGGACCATAATTTAAAGTTAGAACGTACAATCCTAAGCACCGATGCTCAAAGCCAATGATGGGAATGGCACATCGACTAGAAACTTTGGTGCTTATTTATGAATTCATCATGGATAAAGTCCGGCAGAACGTCAATTTAAAGCCAAAGGAGACAATGAATGATTGCCAAATGGAATTTGGGTTGACTAGTAGCTATAGGAACGCACTTATAACAAAGGAGATGGCTTTGCATATAGTGCGAGGATCATACGAGGAGTCCTTCCAGCTTTTGCCTCTCTATTGTATTGAATTGCAGAAAGCGAACCCTAGCACAATAACAAACATAGACACCACGTCTGATGACCGTTTTAGAAGATCTTTTTGGGCATTCGGACCTTGTATAAGGTCTTTCACATCTTCGCTGAGACCGATGATTGCTGTAGACGGTGCACATCTCTAAGGCAAGTATCTCGGTGTCTTGCTTGTAGCCGTGATATACGATGTCAATCAGAAGCTACTTCCCATTGCCTATGCCTTTGCGGAAGCCAAACGTCATGATAGTTGGAAATGGTTCCTTGAAAACTTGTTTATAGCACTTGGAGAGCCACCCAATTTGACCATTGTTTCTGACCATCAGAAGGGTCTTATTCTAGCACTCTAGAACACTATACCCTCAGCAGTGCACTGTTATTGTTGTCGTCACATTGTTGAAAACATCAAAATCACTTTCAGTGACGGGAGCAATCGTGATGAAATTATGGCGTGCCGCAAAGCCCTATAGGCCTTATGTTTATGTGGCATATATGACGAATATACATGCAGTCAGCCAAGAGACGTTCAGCTACATTGAGGCAATTGGGAGGCAGCGTTGGGCAAATGCATACGTACAAGGTCGTCGGAATGACATGCTAACTAGCAACGTGGCGGAGTGTATTAACAGCCTGTTAAAGGTTACAAGGAAACTGCCTATCGTAAAATAGGTCGAGGAGATACATACAAAGTTAATTGAATTCTATCAAACGCGCCTTCTTCATTCAGAGAGTATAACTACTCGCTTAATTCTGTATGTAGAAAAAGTCTTGAGCCAAGAAGTGGAGGAAGCCCGTAGGGTTTATGTTTAAATTGCTAGCCTGGTCGAATTTCAAGTACAGTCCGCAGAGTATGTGGACGTGGTCAATCTCGAACGCAGAACTTGTACTTGTCGTAAATGGGAGATTCTGGGCATCCCATGCCATCATGCACTGGCATCAATGAAGGTAAGGAACTATGATCCATATGCGTTTTGTGAGCATTGGTACCTGTCAAGCGTTTATTATACAACGTACAATGAAGTTCTACATGGTACCTAGGACAGTAATCAATGGGAACACACACTCACTGAAAGAGTTCTTCCACCACGAGCAACTTAACAACTAGGGTGTAAAAAAAAAAAAAGAAGGATTCGTACTGAAGATCATGGCCGCCAATGAAGGGTGGTTACCTGCTCCAATTGTAAAGGGAGGGGGCATAACCGTGGAGGTTGTCGCAATCCTCCAGTGATGTAGTCCTTGCTGAATCATTAGGCTTGAATAGTGCAATCATTTTATGGGGTAGCTGGTGATGTAAGTAGGGTCCATGTAGGCTTGAATAGTTCAATTGTTTTTTTAGGATGTTCATGATTTAAATGGGTTCCCTGTAGGCTTGAACAGGCAGCGGGCAATGTAGTGGAAGGTACACTCCTTGTTTGAGGGATTAAAGCTAGGATTTTATTTGACCCTGGCTCTACACACTCGTTTTTATTCTATGCATTTTCTAAGTTGATAGATATGCATGCTAGAGAACTTGAGTATATTTTGACTGTGACAACCCCAGTAGGTAAACAAGTTATATGTAGAACCTTTTATCCTAGTTAAACAGTCCAGATAGGAAAAGTGGTTTTAATTGCAGATCTCATTTTATTGGAGATGTATGATTTCGATGTCATCCTAGGGATGGATTGGTTGGCAGGGTACCATGCCACAATGGATTGTTTCCATAAGAACCTTACCTTCAAAATAGATGAGACATCAGCAGGAGTATTGTTTCAGGGAGTGAGGAGTATTCATAGTGCAGGGTTTATTTCAGCGTTAAAGGCTGATAGACTTTTGAAAAGTGGATGTGAGGCCTATTTGGCATTTATCACGGAAGATAAACGGTCCCAAGGGGTGTAGGAGATCCCTATTGTTTGGGAATTTTCATATGTTTTTCCAAAAGAGATTCCAGGATTACCACCCATAAGAGAAATAGACTTCACTATTTAGCTATTACCTTGGACCGCTCCAATATCCATTGCACCTTATAGAATGGTTCCGGCGGAATTGGGAGAATTGAAAACACAATTGCAAGAATTTTTGGACAAAGGTTTTGTTAGACCGAGTATTTCTCCTTGAGGAGCTCCAGTTTTGTTTGTCAAGAAGAAGGATGGTTCGATGAGAATGTGTATAGATTATCAGAGATTGAACCAAGTGACCATCAAGAACAAGTATCCATTGCCGAGAATAGATGAATTGTTTGATCAGTTGCAAGGCGCTTCATATTTTTCGAAGATTGATTTGAGATCCGGTTACCATCAGTTGAGAGTCAAAGAATCGGATGTATTGAAGACAGCTTTCCGGACAAGATATGGTCACTATGAGTTCCTTGTTATGCCATTTGGATTGACAAATGCACCAACAATATTCATGGCATTGATGAACAAGATATTTACACAGTACTTGGATCAATTTGTTGTAGTGTTCATCGATGATATTTTGGTGTACTCCAAGACCAAGGAAGAGCATGAAGACATCTGAGGATAGCATTGCAACTTCCGAGAGAGAACCAGCTGTATGCGAAGCTCAACAAGTCTGAATTCTGACTAGAGCAAGTAGCATTTTTGGGACACATCATCTCCAGAGAAGGATTTTCAGTAGATCCGTTCAAGATTGAGGCAATAATGAAGTGGGAAGGACCGAAGAATGTGACCAAAATTAGGAGTTTTCTAGGATTGGTAGGTTACTGCCGAAGGTTTGTGCAAGGATTTTCGTCAATTGGATCACCATTGACGAAGTCGACAAGGAAGAATGTACCGTATGTGTGGACTGATCAGTGTGAGACTAGTTTCCAAGAGCTCAAGAAAAGATTAACTATGACACCAGTCCTTACTTTGCCATCTGGAAGCGGTGGTTTCACCATTTTTACTGATGCTTCAAATGTAGGACTTGGTTGCGTATTGATGCAAGATGGAAAAGTGATAGCTTATGGATCCCAGTAGTTGAAAGACCATGAAAAGAATTATGCAACACATGATCTTGAGTTGGGCAGCAGTTATTTTTGCACTGAAGATGTAGAGACACTTCCTTTATGGGGAGAAATTTGAGGTTCACTCCGATCACCGCAGTCTTTAGTACTTGTTTTCTCAGAAGGAATTAAACATGAGGAAGAGAAAATGGATCGAATACATCAAGGATTATGATTTTTCCAATCAAATACCACCTGGGGAAAGCAAATGTAGTTATTGATGCCTTGAGCAGAAAATCAGCAGGCTTGGCAAATCTCAGTGGCACTTATATTTTTGAGTAATTTGAAGAGTTGAAAATAGATTTACAGCCACCGAAGAAGGGTGTAGTATTGGCCAACATGTCAGTGACAGAGCCTTCTTTTATTCAGAAGTGTAAGACCCCGACCCAAGTAACCTCGATTAGTGTTAATTGAGTTGTGTGTTAGTTCTAAGCGTGTTTAGTGGATCTTGAATTAGTTGAGTTTAGAATAGCTTTGTGATTAGTGGCGCCCTTTGGGGGCTCCTTTTATGACTGTGCGTTTACTTAGGGGATTACTCAAGATTCCATTGAATTGTGTTTTTATTTCGTCTTGCTTATCTCGTTAATCTCTACAACTTTCATGTTGATCCCGTTCCCGTTCCCATCCCGAATCCCGAAACCCGACTTTCCTTGCATTGAGGGCAAAATAGTCGTTTTACACTAATCTGTACCTAATGTTTGATATTCCCAAAACCCGCGAAACATATACCTTTTGGAAACTAGAAATTTCAAGGGACAACTCTCTTCTTCGTCGAATTCAATTAAAGCCCTGAAAACCACTATTTTAGCTCCACAAGAATTCTTAGGGGTGGAGCCCACTCCCATTTGCTTTATAAGGGAGTTATCCTCTCCCTTCTTCCTTTTTCCAGCACAACCCAAAAGCTAGGGCATTTTCTTCACTTTCCTCTCTTCTTCTTGCTTTCTATCACTAAATCTCCACCGGCTTGCACCAATAGCAAAAATGGTAGCTACCTTCTCCTTCCTCACCACTAGAGCTTTCCATTGACACTATTCTTGAAGAAAACCACCCATCATAAGATCTTCTTTGAGCTCACTCTTACCATTAGAAGACCTTCCACGTAAGCTTCCTCCCTAATCTTCTAGATTTGTGTTCTTGCAACCCTAGATGAGCTCCATTTCCACTATTGGAAGCTCCCTATCTCTATTCCCTTGTCTGGACCCTTTTAGGGTTTGTTTTGGGGTTTTTTTTGTAGCTTTGGAGCTTTGCTTGGAGAGGGTGGTTAGAGGCTTGATTTTCTTGGTTAGAGATCTTGAGGCAAGTGGATGAATTGATATTTTGTGCATTAAATGATTTTATGAGAAATGTGTTGATTTTCACTATCTCTATTAATGTTATTCTTGATTTACATACTTTTGAAATAAATGCACATGAATGATTTAGTTGGTTTATTAACTCTTAAAGCATTGTCTTTATGACCTCTCATTTATTGTTGTATGGAGTATTAAATGAATCTTGGTGATTTGATGGTATTTTCTCTTATCTTTGTGGTTGAACATGATGGAGAATATGGTGTTTGGTTGAGAATTATGGAA
The DNA here is from genome assembly GCA_003546025.1 of Camphora micrantha. Lineage (NCBI taxonomy): Eukaryota > Viridiplantae > Streptophyta > Magnoliopsida > Laurales > Lauraceae > Camphora > Camphora micrantha. Next base: position 45,632,676 of record QPKB01000003.1, on the reverse strand, counting down.
GTGTTGATGGAAATTTGAATGGTATTTGAATGAGGTTTTAACCCTCTCATTTGGATGAGGAAATGTGGCTAAAGGAGTTTGTGAGAAGTGGAAAAGGAAGGGAGCATAACTATACCGGAATCAGTTCTTGGATAGTTCGCTTGAGCGAACTTGACAGGTCGCTCGAGCGACCTATCCAGAAATGACTCCGAGCCATTCCAGTAGACGGTTCGCTCGAGCGAACCTATATCCGCTCAAGCGATCTTTCCCAGAATCATATCAGAGATCTCACAGAACCTTGTTGGTTCGAGCGAACTTATTGTTTGCTTGAGCCAACATGTTCGCTAGAGCGAACCAATTATCCGCTCGAGCGAACCTCCCAAGAAAACCATTCCAGAGAGCTTGTCACTCGAACGAACTTCTTGTCCACTCGAGCGATGAACACTATTTACCTGGGGCTATTCTGAGAGCATAGATGAAATGTTTAGATGATTGAGAGAGGTTTGTTTGGAACCCTATTGCGATGGGAAGACTTATAATCATTGTTCAACACCAATTTGAGAAAAGGAACCAAATCACAAGCTTTCATTTGAAGTTTTGAAAACCCCTAAGGTGTATAACGAACCCGGAATGTCTCCAAACTTAAGGAGTACCAATTTTTATTGAAATTGACATACGGGACCCTTATGCACCTTGATTAAATTTCGAATCCCGATACTTGTCTTTTTTGATTTATAATTTACCATTCCCAAAAATACTGAATTTGCAACAGTAGCATTTTGCTAGTCCCGATATGCACCCCCCGTTTGAAATTGATATTAGTGCCTCTGAGCATCCCATCCCGCCTGTTTACATACATGCACTTGATATGTTTTATACATGTTTTGATTTGTCATTTGACCTATGAGTCGCCACTACTAAGCTTGGATTACCTTGCCGGTCTGATCCACGGACTTGGAGACCCCCCTCCCGTCCCGCCAGCTGCAGTTTGGATCCCGCTACCTGGTTATTACCGTGGTCTTGTCTCGATGCTGCTGATTGCTAGTGTGGTTCCTGATGCCCGGTTCGCTGCCGTGGTCATGTCTCGTATTATTATGTGTATGTTTATGTTACTTATGTTGCATCTCCTCACTTCGGTGACTGAGATCAACATCCCGATTTGCTAATGTCACTTCGGTTATAGAGGACTTAGCTTCGTGTGGTTGCCAATTTGCTTGTTTCTCGATTTCCTTAGATACCTTACTTGTTTTATATTGCATATTGTTTCCCAGCAATTGATTATTCTGTTTTATGAGAATTATTGTTTTAACAGGTTTAAATGTTTTCCAAGGTAAATTTTATTATTGTTATATCTTTTCACCCACATGCCAGACCGTTGTATTTGATTCCTTTGCTTTGGTACTCAGGGCCCGTTGTCGGTTTCCCCTAGGAGGAGCACGAGAACCGCATCGCTTAATAGAGTGGCATGCCGATGATGTCATCTAGACATTCGGTTGCCCGGGTTTCATAACATTTTGGGTTAGGACTAACCATTCTTTTTGGGAACTTGATACTTTGTTCATATTGGACTTTGTTGGCCTCTATTTTTGGAAAATGTAATTAAATGATCTTGCAAACTTTAACTTACTTTTGGGAATAGCTAATGATCATTGCTCATTTTGATATTGGTTATAAATATGTTGTCGATCATATTATCTTAGACATGAATGTATGAATTAGATTTGCTACACACTTCTGCATTCAAAAGAAATATTCATGTTGATGTGATATCCTCACCGCAGACACCTGTGGGAAATCGCATATACGAGTGGCATCTTTTTATAGACTCGTATATATTTTGATTAAATAAATTCATAGTTTAGTATAGATTAGTCCAGATCCCGGATTAGGTCGGTAACTCGGTCAGGGGTGGCGACAGATTGGTATCAGAGCGAGACATGTTTCAAGCATTTAAAAGAAACTAGAAATCCTAAGGATGTGGTGAGGATTCGTTAGACTTTTCGGTAGTTAGTATCGTGTGACCAATGTGTGACCCTTTATTTATTATCACGTGCTAATAATTTGTTTTGCAGCATTATGCCACCTCGTAAAAGTACACTAAACGACAATCCCACAGCTAGTAACAGTGAGGCCACAGGGCCAGTCCAAGAAGATATTCCCGATAACACCATGCAAAATTAGTTCCAACAAATGATGCAAGCCATGTTAGATCAACAGCGTCAGGCTAATGAGAATCAGGCCAGATTGCAAGAACAGATGTTGAAGAAAGATGAAGACCATGCTAGGGAATAGCAAGACATGCAAAGGCAATTGTTAGTGGTTTTGCAAAGAAGGCCTGAACCGGTCTAACCTCAACCTGCTATAGTCATCAATCAGAGACAACATGACCCGAACGCCTTATTCGAACGGTTCAGGAAGAGTAGCCTAAAAGAGGTTCTTGGATCAGAGGACCCATTAGCTACAGATGACTGGCTAGAGCATACTGAGAATATCTTCGAGATCTCTTCCAATGCACCGGAGGAGAGCGAGTCAAGCTTGCAACATCTCTCTTCACCGGTTCAACAGACATTTGGTGGAAGACCGTCAGAGAAGAGTACAGAACTATGGCTGATGTAGTGGCTTTAGCAAACTTCAAGAGGTAGTTTGGGGATAAGTATGTACCCACACACATCAAGAGACAGAAGGCAGTGGAGTTCCAACAGCTTGTCTAAGGAAATATGACAGTCCTCGAATACCTCACTAAATTTGAGAGATTGTCAAGATATGCTCTGGAGCTAGTGGTCACAGTGGAGAAGAAGATTGCAAAGTTTCTCGAAGGACTGAATCCCATCATTGAGAGGAATGCTACGGGGGTTGTACCACCTACAACCTTCGAAGAGGCAGTCAAGAGGGCTTATAAGTTTGAGAATTCCCACCACAAGATCCTCAGACTTCAAGGCAAAGGACAACCCCAGCAACAGAACAACCAGAAGCGCAATCAGCAGCATAAGAGGCAGAGGCAAGATCACAATGTGCAGAACCAAGTCGTATGTATCCATTGTGGGAAGAACCACGAGAGTGCCCAGTGTCGTACAATCACAGGGGCATGTTTCAGATGTGGCTCCATGAACCACCAGATGAGAGACTGCCCAAGACAAAATAGGCAGAATCAGCAGCAGCAGGGAGCCCAACGTCCAGCACCACCTCATAATGAAGTGGTTGTGCAGAACCAAGCAAGACCCCTTCAGCAACAAGCACCACAGCAGCACTATAGACTAGAACAGCAATAGCAGCAACAGGCCCATCAGCAAGGGCAGAATCAGAATCAGCGTCCTCCACAATAGAACAGAAATGCACAACAAGGCAGGCCACAACAGGCTCAAAACAGGCCACAACAGAGAGGATAAATCTACGTTGTCAATAGAGCTGATGCAGAGGCAGCATGAGGTGTAGTAGAAGGTACACTTCTCGTTTGTGGATTTCAAGCTAAAGTTTTATTTGACCCTGGCTCTACTCACTCTTTTATCTCTCCAAAATTTGCAAAGATGGTTGATATGCATGCTAGAGATTTGGATTTTATTTTGATTGTGGCTACCCCAATAGGTAAAGAAGTTATATATAGGACTTTCTACCCTAGTTGTTCAGTCATGATAGAAGAGATAGAGTTACCGACAAATCTCATTTTATTAGAGATGTTTGATTTCGATGTCATCGTAGGGATGGATTGGTTAGCAGGGTACCATGCTACGATGGATTGTTTCCATAAGACCTTCACCTTCAAATTAGAAGAGACACCAGCAGGGGTGTTGTTTCTGGGAGACAGGAGTAATCCTACCACATGGTTTATTTCAGCGTTGAATGCTGATAGACTTTTGAAAAGTGGATATGAGGCCTATTTGGCATTTATCACGGAGGATAAACGGTCCCAAGGGGTGGAGGAGATCCCAATTGTTTGGGAATTCCAGGATGCTTTTCCATAGGAGATTCTAGGTTAGCCACCCATTAGAGAGATAGACTTCACTATTGAGCTATTACTATAAACCGCTCCGATCTCCATTGCACCATATCGTATGGCTCCGGCGGAATTGGGAGAATTGAAAACACAATTGCAAGAATTGTTGAACAAAGGTTTCGTAAGACCTAGGATTTCACCATGGGGAGCTCCGATATTGTTTGTCAAGAAGAAAGATGGTTCCATGAGGATGTGTATTGACTACCGGAGACTGAACCAAGTAACCATCAAGAACAAGTATCCATTGCCAAGGATAGAAGAACTGTTTGATCAGTTACAAGGTGCTTCTTATTTTTCGAAGATTGATTTGAGATCCAGTTACCACCAGCCGAGAGTTAGAAAGTCAGATGTACTGAAAACAGCTTTCCGGACAAGGTATGGACACTATGAGTTTCTAGTGATGCCATTTGGATTCATTAATGCACCAGCAGTGTTCATGGCATTGATGAATAAGATATTCGCAGAGTACCTGGACCAGTTTATAGTATTATTCATCGATGACATTTTGATGCACTCCAAGACCAAAGAAGAGCATGAAGAACACTTGAGAGTAGCATTGCAGCTTCTGAAAGAGAACCAGCTGCATGCAAAACTCAATAAGTGTGAATTTTGGCTAGAACAAGTAGCATTTTTGGGGCACATCATCTCCAAGGAAGGATTTTCAGTAGATCTGTCCAAAATTGAGGCAGTAGTAAAATGGGAAAGACCGAAAAATGTGTCAGAAATCAGGAGTTTTCTAAGATTGGCAGGTTACTACATGAGATTTGTACCGATGCTTAGAATGTTGGACTTGGATGTGTGTTGATGCAAGATGGAAAAGTGATAGCCTATGGATCCCGGCAGTTGAAAGATCATAAGAAGAAATATGCAACACATGATCTTGAGTTGGCAGCGGTTGTTTTCACATTAAAGATGTGGAGACATTACCTCTATGGAGAGAAATTTGAGGTTCATTCAGAGCACCGCAGCTTATAGTATTTGTTTTCTCAGAAGGAGTTGGATATGAGGCAGAGAAGATGGATGGAATATATGAAAGATTATGATTTTCCAATCAAGTATCACCCAGGGAAAGCAAATGTAGTTGTTGATGTCTTGGGCAGAAAGTCAGTGGGTTTGGCAAATCTTAGTGGCGCTTGTATTTTTGAACAATTTGAAGAGTTGAGAATAGATCTACAACCACTGAAGAAGGGTGTGGTATTGGCTAACATGTCAGTGTTAGAACCTTCCTTCATACAGAAGATCAAAGATAGTCAGTTGCAAGATCCAGAGTTGGCCAAGATTTTAAAACATAAAGCAGATCGTCCTGATTTTCGCATTGTTGATGGAGTTTTGTACTACCGTGACCGTTTGTGTGTACCGAACATCGAAGATTTGAGGAATGATATCATGACAGGAGCTCATAGTACAAGGTATTCTATGCATCCAAGCAGCACGAAGATGTATCATAACTTAAATGGCAGATTTTGGTGGAACAATATGAAGAGAGAGATAGCAGCATTTGTCTCCTGGTGTATGACATGTTAGTTGATTAAGGCAGAGCATCAGAAACCTCCAAGACTGTTGCATCCATTAGAGATTCCGAAATGGAAATGGGAAAACATCACCATGAATTTTATTTCGGGATTACCGAGGACTAGCAAAGGCAATGATGCTATCTGGGTCGTTGTGGACCGTCTTACCAAGTTAGCTCACTTCATTCCAATGATGACAGGAAAGAAGAAGCACATGTTACCTTTGGCAGAGTTGTTTGTCAATGAGATTGTTAGCGGACATGGTCAGCCAGTTTCCATCACGTCTGACAAAGATAGCAGATTCGTCTCGAGATTTTGGAAGACATTACAGGAGTCTATGGGTACGAGGTTACAGTTCAGTACAGCTTACTATCCGCAGATAGATGGCCAGTCAGAGAGAATAATTCAGACTCTTGAGGACATGCTCCGTGCTTGTGTGTTATATTTCAAGACCCAATGGGATGAGACTCTACCGTTGTGTGAGTTCGCCTACAACAACAGCTACCACTCAAGCATTGGGATGGCGCCTTTGGAGGCATTGTATGGCAGAAAGTGTAGGACACTTGTTAATTGGGAAGAAGTTGGTAACTGCAGCTTCCATGGACCGACTATGGTTAGTGAAACCAGTGACAAAGTCAAATAGATTCAAGAACGTCTGAAAGTAGTCCGGAGTAGACAGAAGAGTTATGTAAAGTCTCACAAAAGGGATCTACAGTTCAAAGAAGGAGATAAGGTTTTCTTGAAAGTGTCACCGACTAGGGGAATATTGAGATTTGGGCAAAAAGACAAGTTATCACGGAGATACATTGGACCATATGACATTGTGAGCAAGATCGGTGAAGTGGCTTATAGATTAGCCTTACCACTTGGGCTTTCCGGCGTACACAATGTGTTCCATGTATCTATGTTGAAGAAGTACGTCCTCGATCGTTCACATGTACTCCAGCATGAACCTTTGGAAATCAGAGAGGATGCTGCTAATGTTGAGAAGCTTATTCAGATCATTGATACAAAGGAACAAGGGTTGAGGACACGGACTATTCAGTGGGTGAAAGTACTTTGGGAGGATCATGGACTGGAAGAGGCAACATGGGAATTACGAGACCAAGTGTAGAAGAAGTACCCATATCTTCTACCTGAGGTGAGTTTTGTATTTTATTTGGAGGACCAAATATCCCAAGGGTTGGAGGATGTAAGACCCCGACTCGAGTGACCTCGATTAATGTTAATTGAGTTGTGTGCTAATTCTAAGCGTGTTTAGTGGATCTTGATTTAGTTGAGTTTAGAATAACTTTGTGATTAGTGGGGCCCTCTAGGGGCTCCTTTTATGACTGTGCGTTTACTTGTGGGATTACTCGAGATTCCATTGAATTGTGTTTTTATCCCGTCTTGCTTATCTCGTTAATTTCTACAACTTTCATGTTGATCTTGTTCCCCTCCCGAATCCCAAAACCTGGCTTTCCGTGCATTGAGGGGAAAACAGTCTTTTTACACTAATCTGTACCCAATGTTTGATATTCCTGAAACCCGCGAAACATATACCTTTTGGAAGAAACTTCGCCGGACAACTTTCCCTGCTTCGTCGAATTCATTTAAAGCCCCGAAAACCACTATTTTAGCCCCACAAGAATTCTTAGGGGTGGAGCCCACTCCCATTTGCTTTATAAGGGAGTCATCCTCTCCCTTCTTCCTTTTTCCAGCACAACCCAAAAGCTAGGGTTTTTTCTTCACTTTCCTCTCTTCTTATTGCTTTCTATCACTAAATCTCCACCAACTTGCACCAATAGCAAAAATGGAAGCCACCTTCTCCTTCCTCACTACTAAAGCTTTCCATTAACACTATTCTTGAAGAAAACCACCCATCATAAGATCTTCTTTGAGCTCACTTTTGCCATTAGAAGACCTTCCATGTAAGCTTCCTCCCTAATCTTCTAGATTTGTGTTCTTGCAACCCTAGAGGAGCTCCATTTCCACTATTGGAAGATCCCTCTTTCTATTCCGTTGTCTTGACCCTTTTAGGGTTTGTTTTGGGGGGTTTTTGTGTAGCTTTGGAGCTTTGCTTGGAGAGGGTGGTTAGAGGCTTGATTTTCTTGGTTAGAGATCTTGAGGCAAGTGGATGAATTGATATTTTGTGCATTAAATGATTTTCTGAGAAATGTGTTGATTTTCACTATCTCTATTAATGTTATTCTTGATTTACAAACTTTTGAAATAAATGCACATGAACGAGTTAGTTGGTTTATTAACTCTTGAAGCATTGTCTTTATGACCTCTCATTTATGGTTGAATGAAGTATTAATTGAATCTTCGTGATTTGATGGTATTTTCTCTTATCTTTGTGGTTGAACATGATGGAGAAGAAGGTGTTTGATTGAGAATTATGGAAGTGTTTATGGAAATTTGAATGGTATTTGAATGAGGTTTTAACCCTCTCATTTGGATGAGGAAATGTGGCTAAAGGAGTTTGTGAGAAGTGGAAAAGGAAGAGAGCAGAACTGTCTCGGAATCAGTTCTTGGATAGTTTGCTCGAGTGAACTTGACAGGTCGCTCGAGCGACCTATTCAGAAATGACTCCGAGCCATTCTAGTAGACAGTTCACTCGAGCGAACCTATATCCGCTCGAGCGAACTTTCCTAGAATCATATCAGAGCTCTCACAGAACCTTGTTAGTTCGAGCGAACTTACTGTTCCCTTGAGCCAACATGTTCGCTTGAGCAAACCCATTATCCGCTCGAGCGAACCTCCCCAAAAAAACCATTCCAGAGAGCTTGTCGCTCGAGCGAACTTTTTGTCCGCTCGAACGATGAATATTGTTTACCTGGGGCTATTCTGGGAGCATAAATGAAATGTTTAGATGATTGAGAAAGGTTTGTTTGAAACCCTATTGCAATGGGAAGATTTATAGCCATTGTTCAGCACTCATTTGAGAAAGAAACCAAATCACAAGCTTTCATTTGAAGTTCTGAAAACCCTTAAGGTGTTTAAAGAACCCAGAATGTCTCCAAACTCAGGGAGTACCAATTTTTATTGAAATTGACATACGAGACTCTTATTCACCTTGATTAAATTTCGTATCTCGATACTTGTCCCGAATTTCTTTATTTATGATTTATCATTCCCGAAAATACTGAATTTGCAACTGTAGCATTTTGCTAGTCCCGATATGCACCTCCCGTTTGAAATTGATATTTGTGCCTTCGAGCATCCCGTCTCGCCTGTTTACATACATGCACTTGATATGTTTTATACATGTTTTGATTTGTCATTTGACCTATGAGTTGGCACCACTAAGCTTGGATTACCTTGCCTGTCTGATCCACCGACTTGGAGATCCCCCTCCCGTCCCGCCAGCTGCAGTTTGGATCCCGCTGCACGGTTATTACCGTGGACTTGTCTCGATGCCGCAGATTGCTACTGTGGCTCCCGATGCCCGGTTCGTTACTGTGGTCATGTCCTGTATTTTTATGTGTATGTATATGTTACTTATGTTGCATCTTCTCACTTCAGTGACTGCGATCAACATCCCGATTTGCTCATGTCACTTCGATGATAGAGGACTTAGCTTCGTGTGGTTGACAATTTGCTTGTTTCCCGATTTCCTTGGATACCTTATTTGTTTTATATTGCATATTGTTTCCCAGCAAATGATTATTCTGTTTTATGAGAATTATTGTTTTAACAGGTTTAAATGTTTTCCAAGGTAAATTTTATTATTGTTATATCTTTTCACCCACCTGCCAGACCGTCGTGTCTGATTCCTTTACTTTGGTACTCAGGTCCCATTGTCAGTTTCCCCGAGGAGGAGCACGAGGTGGTGGTCGAAGAACCGCAGCGCTTAGTAGAGTGGCATGCCATGATGTCATCTAAACATTCGGTTGCCCGAATTGCATAACATTTTGGGTTAGGACTAACCATTCTTTTTGGGAACTTGATACTTTGTTCATATTGGCCTTTGTTGGCCTCTATTTTTGGGAAATGTAATTAAATAATCTTGATGTAAACTTTAACTTACTTTTGGGAATAGCTAATGATCATTGCTCATTTTGATACTGGTTATAAATATGTTGTCGATCATATTATCTTAGACATGAATGTATGAATTAGATTTGCTACACGCTTCCACATTCAGAAGAAATATTCATGTTGATGTGATATCCTCACCGCGGACACCTGTGGAAAATCGTGTATACGAGTGGCATCTTTATATAGACTTGTATGCGTTTTGATTAAATAAATTCATAGTTTAGTATGGATTAGTCCCGATCCCGGATTAGGTCAGTAACCCGGTCCGGGCTCTCGATAAGAAGATCAAGAATATTCAGTTGCAAGATCCATAATTGGCTAAGATTTTAGAGCATGTAGTAGAACGTCCTGATTTTCGTATTATTGATGGAGTTTTGTACTGCTGTGACCGTCTGTGAGTGCCTAACATTGAAGATTTGAGGAATGACATTATGACCGGAGGTCATAGTACAAGGTACTCCATGCATCCAGGCAGCACGAAGATGTATCAAAACTTGAAGGGCAGATTTTGGTGGAATAATATCAAGAGAGAAATTGCAGGGTTTGCCTCCTGATGTATGACTTGTTAGGTGATAAAAGCAGAACATCAGAAGCCTCCAGGGTTGTTACAGCCATTAGAGATCCCAGAATGGAAATGGAAACACATTACCATGGATTTTATTTCGGGACTACCGAGCACCAGCAGAGGCAACGATGCAATATGGGTCATTGTGGACCGTCTCACCAAGTCAGCTCATTTCATTCCTATGAGGACAGGAAAGAAGATGCATGTGCTACCATTGGCAGAGTTGTTTGTTAATGAGATTGTCAGCAGACATCGTCAGTCAGTTTCTATCACGTGTGACAGAGACAGCAGATTCGTCTCATGATTCTGGAAGACATTACATGAATCCATGGGTACAAAGCTACAATTCAGTACAACTTACCACCCGCAGACAGATGGTCAGTCAGAGAGAACCATTTAGACTTTTGAGGATATGCTCTGTGCTAATGTGTTAGACTTCAAAACTCAATGGGATGAAACTCTACCGTCGTGTGAGTTTGCTTACAACAGCAGTTATCAATCAAGCATTGGAATGGCATCGTTCGAGGCATTGTTTGGCAGAAGGTGTAGAACGCTTGTATGTTGGGAAGAAGTAGGCATTTGCAATTTCCATGGACCGACTGTAGTCAGTGAAACAAGTGATAAAGTCAAGTTGATCCAAGAACGTCTGAAAGTAGCCCGGAGTAGACAGAAAAGCTATGCAGACTCTCACAGAAGGGATTTACAATTTAAAGGAGACAAGGTTTTCTTGAAGGTGTCACCCACAAGAGGAACATTGAGATTTGGGCAGAAAGGCCAGCTATCTCTGAGATACATTGGACCATACGACATTGTGAGTAAGATTGGTGATGTGGCTTTTAGATTAGCCTTACCACCCGAGCTTTCCGGCACACATAACGTCTTCCATGTGTCCATGTTGAAGAAATGCGTCCCCGATCCTTCACATGTACTCCGTCATGAACCTTTGGAAATTAGAGAGGATGCTACATATGTTGAGAAGCTTATTCAAATCATTGATACAAAGGAAAATAGTTGAGGACATGGACTATTCAGTGGGTAAAGGTGCTTTGGGAAAATCATGGACTGGAAGAAACAACGTGGGAATTACGAGACCAAGTGTAGAAGAAGTATCCACATGTACTACCTGAGGTGAGTTTTATGTTTCATTTGGAGGACCAAATGCCTTAAGGGGTGGAGGATGTAAGAAGTCACTCAAGTTAGTCAAGCCTATTCTGTTGGCATTCAACTGCCAACTCCTTTTGAGTATCTCTATTGCAATTTTGCTGCAAAAATAAGGGATCTCTTCATGAGTGAAGTTGATGTTATGGCGGTGCACACAGTGTTCCATGAAAGCCATTGTAAATATTCCACAGCAATTTCAATTTTGCTGATGAGGGATGTCTGTCTTTAAGAGCCAACCCCATAGATAAGGGTCTGACCACCCGAAATGGTTGTACCTCTCATTCAACCATGTCACCTGTAAGACCCCGACCCGAGAGACCTCGATTATTACTAATTAAGTTGTGTATTAATTCTAAGCTTGATTAGTGGATGTTGGTTTACTTGGGATTAGAATAGCTTTTGTTACAGTTTTAGGGATTTTTGGAGTGCCTTGATACTTAGTGGGCCCCTTTGGGGGTTCCTTTTTGCGACCTTGCGTTTACTTGGGGATTATTCGATATTCTAATAAATTGTATTTTAATTCTGTTTTGCTTATGTTCTTAATCTCTACATCTTTCATGTTGTTCTCATTCCCATCCGGAACCATGAAACCCGACTTTCCTAACTTTGAGGGCAACACAGTTATTTTACACCAAATCTGGACCCGAAATTCAATATCCTTGAAACTCGCGAAACATATTCTTTTCGGAAACTAGATATTTCGGTGATCATTTTTCCCTTCTTCGTCGAACTCGTTCGAGGTTCCGAAAATCGTGAATTCAGCCAACAAAGATTTCAAATAGTGGAGCCCACTCCCCACTTGCTTTATAAGGAAGCCCTTCTTCCTCATTTCCCTTTTTCCAGCTCAAACCAAACCCCAAGCTAGGTTTCCCTTCTTTCTTCCTCTTATTGCTTCCCCATCCTCAACCCACTCCCAAACTTGCACCAATAGAAAATTTGAGGTCAACATCTTCTTCTTCTCTTTGAGAGCTCTCTCTCTTAATAGCATTTGTGGAGGAAACCACCTACTCCAAGACCTCCTTTTGAACTAACCTAGCATTTTGAAGAACTCTCATGTAAGTAATCCTTCCTCTCTTTTGATATTGTGTCCTCCTAGCCTAAGGGAATCTCCATTTCCATTATTGAAGCTTCTTCCTCCCCATTCCTTGTTTTGACCATTTTAGGGTTTGTTTTTGGGGGTTTTTGTGTGTAACTTTGGAGCTTGGCTTGTAAGGTGATTAGAGGCTTGATTAGCTTGTTTAGAGCTTGGATTGCTTGTTAGAGACTCTAAGGCAAGTGGATGAAATGATAGTTTGAGCATTTAATGGTTTTATGAGGAATGTGGTTGGTTTTGTCATTTATATTCATGTTTATTAGTTTGCATTGATTTGAAATAAATGCTAATTTAAGAGTTTTGCTAATTTAGGAACTTCAAGTCCGCTCAAGCGATGTATACTGTTCATCTGGGACTACTCTGGGAGCAAAACTAAAATGTTTAATTGATTGAGAGAGTTTTGTTGGGAGCCCTATTATGATGGAAAAACTTATAAACATTGTTTGAAATTAGTTTGAGAAAGAAACCACATCATGAAGATTCATTGGAAGTCTTGAAAATCCCTAAGGTGTATAAGGAGCCCAGAATGTCTCCAAACTCAAGGAGTACCAAATCTACAATGAAATCAACATACGGAGCCCTTTTTCACCTTGATCAAATTTTAAATCCCGATACTTGTCCGAAATTCATGATTCATGAATTATTGTTCCCGAAAATACTGAGATTACAATTGTAACATTTTGTCAGTCCCGATATGCACTTCCTGATTGAAATGATAACTGTGCCGTCGAGCACCCCGTCCTGCCCGTTTATATAAGTGCATCATTTGTATTTTGTTCATGTCTTGATTTCTATTATTTGACCTATGAGTCGGCACCACTAAGCTGAGATAACCTTGTTGGTCTGATCCACTCACTTGGTGATCCCTCTCTTGTCCTGCTAGCTGCAGTTTGGATCCCGCTACCCGGTTATTACTGTGGTCTTGTCCCGATACTGCGGACTGCTACTGTGGTTCCCGATGCCTGGCTCGCTACCGTGGTCATGTCTAGTATTATTATATATGTAGATGTAAATTTCGTATTACCTCCTCACTTTAGTGACTGAGGTCAACGCCTTGATATGCTCTTGCCACTTCGGTGATAGAGGAATTAGCTTCGTGTGGCTGCCATCTTGCTTGTTTCCCGTTTACTTGGTTACCTTTATATGTTTTACCTTGCACATATGTTTTTGAATAAATGATTCATTTCTTTTATGAAAGTTATTGTTTAAAAAAGTTTTTAATGTTTTCCAAGGTAAATGTATTTATTATTGAATTGTCATATCTTTTCACCCACCTGCCAGACCGTCGTGTCTGATCCATTTATTTGGTATTCAGGTCCAGTTGTTGGTTATCCCGAGGAGAAGCACGAGGAGGTGGTCGAAGAGCCGCAACATTTAGTTAAGTGGCACGTCGATGATGTTGTCTAGACATTTGGTTGCCTAGAGATACGATTCATTTTGGGTTCATGGATAACCTATTCTTTTGGGAAAACTGTTTAGTTGTATTGGCCTTTATTGGCCTCTATTTTTGGGAAATGTAATTAACTGATCTTTTGTATAAACTCTAACTTTATACTTTTGGGAAATGCTAACATGATCATTACTCATTCTGATACTTGTTATAAATGTGTTATCAGTCATGCGATTTTGAATATCAATATGTGAATTAGATTTGCTACACGCTTCCGCAATTGAAAGAAATATTTATGTTGTTGTAAAAATCCTCACCGTGGACACCTGTGGGAAATTGCATATACGAGTGGCATCTTTTTATTGGCTCGTATACGTATTGGTTAAAATAAATTCATGGCATTGACAACCGTTCTTTATTCATTTCATCTGATCATACTCTCATTAGTCCCGATCCGGATTAGGCCCCCTTGACTCGGTCCGGGGTCGCGACACCACCTGCGTAAAGCAGTCACAATGCACTCTTAGATAAGTCAGAAATTCAGATACGTCGCCTCGAAAATTAATGAATCAGAATACAAATATATCAATGATTAAGGTAACATAACATACAAAATTCGCCGCATGTTTTACCGATCAACGATCGCCAGACATGCTATTGTAGAACTCCCACCGTCTCTAGTCAACATATCTGACCAACAAGGTGAAGTGTGATATGTGATGGACTACAAAAATCTGCGTGTGTGCTTCCCTTGCGTCCATCACCCTATGTCTGTGCTTCCCAAACACAACTTCCACAGCAGCAGAATCAGAACCATCAGACCACCAACTTTGCATCCAATAAACAATAAATGATCAGCTAGATCCCATAACTGAAACTACTAGTATGCTCCTCTTTCACAACAAAGTACTTACACAGACGCTTGGGTCAACAATGAAACATGAATCACATTCATCCCTCAATATCTCAAAATAGTAGTACATGACGTTAGTGTCCATCTAGGTTCCTTCTTTAAGGACCTTCTTCAAATCCGAGCTTGGGATCATTGTGCAGATGCTATCCAACTCATCATTCTTGCAACAAATCATAAACAAGCCCATAAAATACAAGTAGTTATTTATCATAAAAAATCAGCGATGGGACTTGTTTTCTTACTTTTCCTCGTAGTATTCTTTGAATCTGTTGAGAAAAAACTTATCAAGGCCACACAGCACGTAACTGCCTTGAGCTATAGAATGAGCATAATCTTCAAACTTCACTGGTACTTCGCGCATACGTAGTAGCCGTTTGATTGTCCACACAAGTGACTCGAGATTGGAAAGGCGAATAATGTTCTACTTATTGGGGTTACCCAGGAATTCTCGAATTGGTGATAAGGCGGGAGAATGAGGCCTACTACCAGAGCCCTCTATCATCAATTGTTGGATGGGCTCATGAGCTGGTGGTGTAGTCCTTTTGGTACTTTTCTTTTACGCCAGGCTCTTGACAGCAGCTCTTTTCCGATGTGTAAGCGTTATTGTAATTTTCTTCTCCACGTCCTCTTCATCGGACTGCGAGCTGCTACACCCACCCATTGAAAAATCATCAAAGGTTGTCCCAAAGACACCCTTTCCGGATTGATGTGGTGAGCTTCTCAATAGATACTTTCCGGCGCTCCACTTGTTCATAGGAGCGCTCTAAAAGAGCCACTAGATCCTCCACCTGAAAACGAAATGCACCTAATATTAATTTATCAAATCATACCAGCGAAGCAAATATTTTAATAAGAAAAAAACTATGTAAAAAATCTAGTTCGTGCAGTAACTTAATGGCAAAGTTTGAGCCACACATGCTTCTGTGGGACGGTGCGTTCCGTAGGTTTGGTGGTCTCCTTTGCCTGGCTAGCCTCCATATGCTCCCTTTCAGTTGACCTCGCAATAAACATAATGGAGTTTTTGTCAGGCCCCGACCCAGGTTTAGTAAAATTTACTATTATTTTAACTGTGATTAGTCACTAGGCGGGATTAGAGGACGATTAGCTTGAGTTTCTAGTTAGATTAGAATTTTGAATAGCTTTGGGGAATTTTGAGAGCGTTGTGTTTAGTTTGACAAGGCCCGGGGTGGCCCGTGTGACGCGTGTTAGTGTGGGGATTTGATTTGAAAATCATGGGGAAAATATACTTTTTGAAAACTAGATTTTTCAACGATCATTTTTCTCTTCTTCGTCAACTTCATTCGGGACCCACAATTGATAGTTCCAGCCATGTGAAGATTTATCGGCCAATGGGGCCCACAGCCCATTTGAATTAACCCAAAAACCCACGTTGGGTCCCCTTCTCCTCCATTCATTTCTTGCAACGAACCAGGGAGAGAACTCCCGTTCTTCACACCTTCCCTCTTCTGCATGTCCTTGAAACCTAGGCTAAATTGGAAGACAAATCTTACCACCCTCCTGCTCATCTTCCAAGCTTTTCAAAGATACCCTTTTCAAGGAATTTCTGCTGGAACAACACTCTTCATCAAGCTTTTCTTCTTGGTTGGAACTTGTCAAGGTCAGTAATGGCTTCCTCTTTGCCCCATTGGAGTTTTTTGAAATCTTAGAACCCTTTTTATCACGCATGCAAGTGTTTTCATGGAGAGCTCCCTTGTTTTCCAGATTTTTGTGGATTTTTGAAATGGGTTCTCCAATGGGTTTTGGTGTAGGCTGGCTGTGTAGGAGATATTGGACTGACTTGAAACCCATTTCAGCTTGAGGCAAGTGAATAATTAGATAAGAGATGCATGCAATTTAATCTCTTGATTT
Source organism: Camphora micrantha (assembly GCA_003546025.1). Taxonomy (NCBI): domain Eukaryota; kingdom Viridiplantae; phylum Streptophyta; class Magnoliopsida; order Laurales; family Lauraceae; genus Camphora; species Camphora micrantha. The sequence goes on along the minus strand of QPKB01000003.1, from coordinate 45,616,181 downwards.
CTCAAAATTCTAGAAATTTGGACTTACCTATTATTACAATGCATTTCCTTTACAATCAGTTAGATTATCTACTGGAATATCTTGTTGTGATCCCTACTTATCTTCTATTATGAATTGTGAAAAGCATATGGACTTTTCTTTTGATAATAAGTGATCTTCAGGATTTTTGATTTAATGGAAGTTGTTTATACCAGATTTTTTAAATTTGGAATGAATGATCACACTATGGTTGAATGGAAGTTTTAATTGGAATGAGATGTTTGGGATAGTATAAGGAAGATGGAAATGAAAGGAGGAGAGATGGTTTCAGAAATGCGGGTATTCTACACTGGGCGAAACAGTCAATGAGCTGTTCGCTCAAGCGAACTTGGTGGTTGCTCGAGCGAATAGGCTACTGTCTGATGAAAAATATTGCAGAAACCTGTCCGCTCGAGCGAACTGTGTGTCGACTCGAGCGAATAAGTTTCTGGAATGGCTCTCTCGAGCGAGCATATGTCAACTCGAGCAAACTTGTTACTGCTTGACGAAATTTGAAACAGAAGCTTGTCCGCTCGAGTGAACGTTCTGGTGGCTCGAGCGAAGGAAGTTCTGGGAGGGTCCGCTCGAGCGAACCTTCACCCGCTCGAGCGAACCTGGGCACAGTTCAGGGTATTTTTCCTGTGCCCTATTGGTAACCAATTGTAGAGAATTGTTTCCGTAAGGCTTCATGGAGGCGAATAAGACATTTGAACCATGTTATCTCATAATATTCAGATGAGAAATGTAGATAAGTCTCACTATGCACTGTGTCTCAAACACCGGAGATCTTCAGAGGCACCAAACTATGTAATATAATCGGTGATGTGACATTAAGTGTACAATGAGATAATCCTCGGGAGATCAATCAACCACTATGTATCACCTCATTCCATATTAGCGAATTTATTATAAATTTTCTTATGATTCGTTTTGAAACATAATTGATTGGTTTGTTACGTTTGAAATTATCGATAAGGCTACTCATTTGATTCGTCTGAATTTATCAATATATATTTGTTCGGAGTAGTTCCTTTTATTGATTTTGGAAATGTATTAGTGTTAGTTGAATTGTATTGATTCAGGTTTTGGTTTTGAACGACAACACTAAACTTAGGTCACCTAGTTGGGCTGATCACCCGGCTTGGGATCTTTAAAATTATTTGCCAACTGCAGTTTGGATTCTGTTTGTTTGCTCCGGCCATGGCAACAGTTTTGTTTTCTGGTCCCACGAGTAGTGGCAACGGTTTCTGTCTGTTTGATCCGGCCATTTCATATGGCAACGGTTATGTACTCCGGCCATTCTATATGGCGACAGTTTCTGTCTGTGTGCTCTTATTACTTCGGTAATAGGAAAATTTAGCTAAATGTGGTTTGCCAATATTATAATTATTTGTAGTTAGTTTGAAATATTTAAATTATGAAATCCTTTTATTTGCACATAAATGACTCATTTGATTTACTCTTATATGTGTTTCGTTCCAATTGCATTTCAATGATTTTAGCATGGTATTTATAAAACTTGTATATCGTATCTGTATTATTCACCTGCCAGACCGTCGCGTTTGATATTCTTTTGTTTGGTGTCAGGTGTCGGACCCGCAGCCCTTGAGGCGGAGTGGGCGCAGGAGGCATTAGGGCCTCAGGTGGAGCACGAGTGGCAGCCAAATGATGTCATGTAGATGTTATGTTGGGTCTGGAGCTTTGATAATAGCTTTTGGGGAATGACTTCTATTTTGGGAACTTGTTTATGGCCTCTGTTGGCCTTGTTTGAGATGTATAACTTAACATACTTTCTTATCCTTACAACTTTAATCTTAACTTTGGGCTACGCTCTTATGTATATATTCCTCTTTTGATACTAAACTTGTGCACTTATCTTAGGTTATATGTGATTTTTATTTTGCTACATGCTTCCGCATAATATCATTTGATGTGAAATTGATTAATTGGTTGTGATGGGTCGCCTGAAATCCTCACCGCGGAATCCTGTGGGAAAACTATTAGTGCGTACGGGTGGAGTTTTCTGACCCGTGGCGCCACGTTCCCCAGATTAAGGACTTCATTATCAGTGCCTCGGTCTGGAGGCGTGACAGTTTTCACCATACCACAGCAAATACTCCTCGGAATGGGCAATCGACTTACACTTCTCCCCATGCAGAACAAGTTGGGCTCTAGTAGCCCATAATGCATCTACCTCCTCATCCACCTACATGTTGTAATCAATGACAACCCTCATGTTCATTTTCGTCATACGAATGGCATATTGAATGGGGTGGCACTAACTATTTGAATCCGAACTGCTTCATAATACGCCATGTATTGTGTCATTCATAATACGGATGGTGGAAAAAGAAAAGAGAGCACGATCAACTTTCCATACCTTTTCAACAAACTTTTTCCCCATGGTAGGGTCTCCAATTGAATTGCATACGACATAAGTTATTTATCATGCAGAGTTGTACAGATAGTACAGTATGTCAAAAAAAAAAAAAAAAGGATTTCAAAAAAGTTTTCTTCATTACTGTAAGACCCCGACCCGAGTGACTTCGATTAGTACTAATTAAGTCGCGTGTTAGTTCTAAAGGTGATTAGTGAATTTTTGGTTAAGTTGGGATTAGAATAGCTTTTGTTATAGTTTTTGGAAATTTTGAGTGCCTTTGTAATTAGTTGGACCCATTAGGGGTTCCTTTTGTGACTTTGCTTTACTTGGGGGATTATCCGATATTCCAATGATTTGTATTTTAATCTTGTTTTACTCATCTCGTTAATCTCTACAACTTTCATGTTGATCCCGTCCCCGCCCGGAACCTCGAAACCCGACTTTCCTAGCATTGAGGGCAAAACAGTCTTTTTACACTAAATCTGTACCCGAAATTTGATATTCATGAAACCCTTGAAATATATACTTTTTGAAAACTAAAAATCTCGACGATCGTTTTTCCCTTCTTCGTCGAATTCATCCGAAGCCCCGAAAGCTATGATTTTGACCCAATGAGAATTCTTAGGTTGGAGCCCATCTCTACTTGTATATAAGGAGAACCCTCATCTTCTTCTCCTTTTCCAGCTCAAAACCTCAAACATCTAGGGTTTTCTCCCTTCTCTTCTCCTTCTTGCCCTTCTATCACCAAATCACCACCATCTTGCACATATTGAGAAATGGAAGTCATCATCTCATTCCTCACTACTAGAGCTCTCCATTGATACTATTCTTGGAGGAAACCTTCCATCCTAAGACCTTCCTTGAGCTAATCTTGTGTCTTTGAAGAACTCTCATGTAAGTAATCCCTTTAACCTCTTGATTATGTATTCTCCTTGCCTTAGGCAAGCCCCATTCCCTTTATTGCAAGCCCTTTCTTTCTTGTTCATTGTTTTGACCCATTTTAGGGTTTGTTTTTGGGGGTTTTTGTGTGTAGCTTTGGAGCTTGGCTTGTAAGAGTGATTAGAGCTTATTTTGGCTAAGCTTGGACCTAAGGCAAGCAAATGAATGCGTATTTGAGTATTAAATGGTTTTCATGAGAAATATGATTGGTTTGGTTATTTCTATTCATGTTTGTTTAACCTGCATTAATTGTGAAATAAATGCTCTTGAAAGAGTTTTTGTTAGCTCATTTATTGTCATGGAAATGTGGTTTATAGTCCTTTATTTATCTCTTGAATATGGCTCAAATGAACCTTTTTGATTGTTGGATTTCTTCTCTTACTTTGGTGATTGAATGTGAAGAGAATGGAGGTGATTGGATAGATTTTTTTTGTGGAAGATTGATGGGGGTTTGAGAAAGGTTTTAAATAGGTTTTAATCCTCTCATTTTCATGTGAGAATGAGGCTTAAAGGAGTTTGTAAGAAGAGGAAAAAGGGAAGAAACAGAACTGTCCTGGAACCAGATTCTGGATAGTTCGCTCGAGTGAACTTGACAGGTCGGAAAGGGTTTCGTCCCATCCAGGGGATAATTCCAGAACTCATTCCAGAGAATGGTTAGTTCGAGCGCACGGATAGTTCGCTCGAACCAACCTGAACTGGAAGAGTTCTCTCAAGCGGACCTAACTTCACTCGAGCGGACCCCCCCAGAGGGCCATGCCAAAGACCACTTCGCTCGAGTGAACTCCTGGGTCCGCTCGAGCAATGGACACCGTTCATTTGGGGCTATTTTGGGAGAAAAAAATGAAATGTTTAAATAATTGAACGAGGTTTGTTGGTAACCCTATTGTGATGGGAAGACTTATAACAATTGTTTAACACCCGTTTGAGAAAGAAACCACATCACGAAAATTCATTTGAAGTTTTGAAAATTTCTAGGGTGCATAAGGAGCCCGGAATGTCTCCAAACTCAAGGAGTACCAAGTTCAAACTAAAATTGACATACGGGACCCCTACTCACCTTGAACCAGTCTTGAACCCCGATATTTGTCTCGAAACTTCGAAAGTTAAATTATACTGTTATTGTTCACGAAATTTATGATTTATGATTTATCATTCCTGAAAGTATTGAAACTGTATTTTAGCACTTTGCTAGCTCGGTTATACATGCCCGAAATATAGTAATACTTGTGCCTTTGAGTACCCCTGTCCCGCTCATTTATATACTTGTACTTGATGTATTTTTATACATATTCTGATTTTTGTATTTGACCTATGAGTCGGCACCACTAAGCTTGGACAACCCAGTTGGTTTGATCCACCGACTTGGAAGTCACCCTCCCATCCCGCCAGCTGCAGTTTGGATCCCGCTTCCCGTTTATTACCGTGGTCTTGTCCCGATATCTCGGCTTGCTACCGTGGTTCCCGATGCCCAGCTCACTACCGTGGTCATGTCCCGTATTATTATATATGTATATGTAAATTTTGTTGTACCTCCTCACTTCGGTGACTGGGGTCAACATCCCGATATGCTATTGTCACTTCGGTGATAGAGGACTTGGCTTCGTGTGGATGACATCTTTCTTGTTTCCTGATTCCTTGGATACCTTACATATTTTATATTACATATTGTTTTTCCAGTAAATGATTCTTTTGTTTTATGAACAGTTATTGTTTAAATAGGTTTAAATGTTTTCCAAGGTAATTTCAATTATTATCTTATTGTTATATCTTTTCACCCACCTGCCAGACCATTTTGTGTTTGACCTACTACTTTGGAACTCAGGTCCAGTTGCCGGTTATCTTGAGAAGGAGCCTAAGAAGGATGTCGGTGAACCGCAACGTTTAGTTGAGTGGCATGCCAATGATGTCGTCTAGGCATTCGGTTGCTTGAGTTACGACACTTTTTGGGGATTGTGTTTAATCATTCTTTTGGGTTACTATTTTGAGATGTATAGGCCTTTGTTGGCCTTTATTCTTTTGGGGAGTGAAAAACTAACTGATCTTTTGTATAAACTTTAACGTTACTTTTGGGAAAGTAGTAATGATCATTGCTCACTCTGATATTATGTTATATAAATGTGTTATCTGTCTTGTTATTTTGGATATAAAGGTGTGAATTAGATTTGCCATGCGCTTCCGCACTTAAACAAATATACCTTATGTTGTTGTGATATCCTCACTGCGGACACCTATGGGAAATCACGTAGACGGGTAATATCTTATCCTTTATTTACTCGTGGACGTATTAACAAATTTACTTTATGTCATATGGCATTAACCATTCATTTGTATATCATCATCACCTAGTCCCGATCCCGGATTAGGCCCATGGCCCCGGTCCAGGGTCGCGACAGACTGGTATCAGAGCGAGACTTGTTTCAAGCAATTAAAAGAAACTATAAATCTAAGGACGTGGCGAGGATTCATTAGAAATTCCGTTAGTTAGCATCGTGTGAGCAATGTGTGAGCCTTTATTGATTTCTATATACTAAGAACCTGTTTTGCAGCATTATGTCACCTCGTAAGAGACCGATAAACGGCAATCCAACCACAAGTAACAGTGATCACACAGGGCTAGTTGGGGAAGATACTCCTGATAACACCATGCAGAATCAGTTTCAGCAGATGATGCAGGCCATGCTTGACCAACAGCGTCAGGCTAATGAAAACCAAGCTAGACTACAAGAGCAGATGCTTAAGAAGGATGAAGACCATGCCAAAGAATTGGCAGACATGTAGAGGCAATTCCTAGAAGTATTACAAAGGAGACTCTAATTGGTTCAAGCTCAACCCGTAATTGCCATCAATCAAAGGGAGCGTGACCCGAATGCATTGTTTGAACGGTTTAGGAAAAGGGCTCCAAAGGAGTTTCTTGGAATAGAAGATCCATTAGCTGTAGACGATTGGTTAGAGCATATAGAGAACATCTTTGAGGTCTTCCAATGCACCGGAGGAGAACAAGTGAAACTTGCAACATCTCTTTTTACAGATTCAATAGACATCTCGTGGAAGACAGTCAGGGAAGAATACAAGACTATGGCAGATGCAGTGGCTTGGGCTAACTTTAAGAGACAATTTGGGGACAAGTATGTACCCACCCTTGTCAAGAGACAAAAGGCAGTAGAGTTCCAGCAGCTTGTCCAAGGCAATATGACGGTTCTTGAGTACCACACTAAATTTGAAAGATTGTCTAGATATGCTCTGGAGTTAGTGGATACAGTTGAGAAGAAGATTGCTAAGTTCCTTGAAGGACTAAACCCCATCATAGAGAGAGATGCTACTGGAGTTGTACCACCTGCAACTTTTGAATAGGTTGTCAAGAGGGCCTATAAATTTGAGAAATTTCATAACAAAATCCTTAGAGTTCGGGGAAAGGGGCAGACTCATCAACAGAACTATCAGCACAAAAATCAACAGCACAAGAGACATAGGCCAGAGCAGAATGTTCAAAACCAAGTGGTCTGTATCCACTATGGGAAAAATCATGAGAGTACCCAATGTCGTACAGTTACTGGAGCATGTTTCAGGTGTGGCTCGATGAATCTTTAGATGAGGGACTATCCAAGACAGAACAGGCAGAATCAGCAGCAGCAAGGAGCACAGCATCCAACACCACCTTAAAATGCACTGGTTGTCCAGAACCAAGCAATGCCACTTCAACAACAAGCACCACAGCAACAGTACAGACCTCAACAGCAGCAACAATAGGCCCGTTAGCAAGGGCAGAATCAAAATCAACGTCCTCCGCAACAGAATAGAAATGCACAGCAAGGCAGGCTACAACAGGCACAGAACAGGCCACAACAATGAGGACAAGTCTATGCCAGTCAATAGAGCTGATGTAGAGGCGGCGGGTAATGTAGTGGAAGGTACACTCCTTGTTTGTGGGATTAAAGCTAGGATTTTATTTGACCTTGACTCTATACACTCATTTCTATCCCATGAATTTTCTATGTTGATTCCTATGCATGCTAGAGAACTTGAGTATATTTTGACTGTGGCTACGCCAGTAGTTAAACAAGTTGTGTGTACCACTTGTTACCCTAGTTGTAGAGTTCAAATAGGAGAAGTGGTTTTAACCGCAGACCTTATTTTATTAGAGATGTATGATTTCGATGTCATCCTAGGGGTGAATTGGTTGGCAGGGTACCATGCCACAATGGATTGTTTCCATAAAACCCTCACCATTAAATTAGATGAGACACCAGCAGGAGTGTTGTTCCAGGGAGAAGATAAATTCTCGTACATGGTTGGTCTCAGCGTTGAAAGCTGATAGACTATTGAAAAGTGGATGTGAGGCCTATTTGGCGTTTATCACAGAGGATAAACGGTCCCAAGGGCCGGAGGAGATCCCAATTGTATGGGAATTCCCGGATGTTTTTCCCAAGGAGATTCCAGGTTTGCCACCCGTCAGAGAAATTGATTTTACTATTGAGCTATTACCAGGGACCGCTCCAATCTCCATTGCACCATATAGAATGGCTCCGGCGAAATTAGGAGAATTAAAATTACAATTGCAAGAATTGTTAGACAAAGGTTTTGTAAGACCGAGCATTTCACTATGGGGAGCTCCAATTTTGTTTGTTAAGAAGAAGATGGTTCGATGAGAATGTGTATAATTATCGGAGATTGAACCAAGTGACTATCAAGAACAAGTATCCATTGCCGAGGATAGATGAACTGTTCGATTAATTGCAAGGTGCTTCATATTTTTCGAAGATTGATTTGAAATCCGGTTACCATCAGCTGAGAGTTAGAGAATCAGATGTACTGAAGACAGCTTTTCGGACAAGATATGGTCACTATGAGTTCCTTGTTATGCCATTTGGATTGACTAATGCACCGGCAGTATTCATGGCATTAATGAACAAGATATTTACACAGTATTTAGATCAGTTTGTGGTGGTGTTTATTGACGATATTTTGGTATACTCCAAGACCAAAGAAGAGCATGAAGAACACTTGAGAGTAGCACTGCAACTTCTGAGAGAGAACCAGCTGTATGCAAAACCAAATAAGTGTGAATTTTGGCTAGAGCAAGTAGCGTTTTTAGGGCACATCATCTCCAAAGAAGGATTGTCAGTAGATCCATGCAAGATTGAGGCAGTAGTGAAATGAGAAAGACCGAGGAATGTGACCGAAATCAGAAGTTTTCTAGGATTGGAAGGATATTACGAGAGATTTGTACAAGGATTTTCATTGATTGTGTTACCATTGACGAAGTTAACAAGGAAGAATGTGCTGTATGTGTGGACAGATCAGTGTGGAGCTAGTTTCCAAGAACTAAAGAAGAGATTAACTATAACACCAGTCTTTACTTTGCCATCCGAAAGCGGCGGTTTCACCATTTTTACCGATGCTTCGAATGTTGGACTTGGTTGCGTATTGATGCAAGATGGAAAAGTGATAGCTTATGGATCTCAGTAGTTGAAAGATCACGAGAAAAATTATGCCACCCATGATCTTGAGCTAGCAGCGGCCGTGTTTGCATTGAAAATGTAGAGACATTACCTCTATGGAGAGAACTTCCAAGTCCACTCCGACCACCGCAGCTTACATTATTTGTTTTCTCAGAAGGAATTGAACATGAGGTAGAGAAGATGGATGGAATACATCAAAGATTATGATTTTCCAATCAAATATCACTCGAGGAAAGCTAATGTAGTTGCTGATGCCTTGAGCAGAAAATCAGTAGGCTTGGCAAATCTCAGCGGCACTTGTATTTTTGAGCAATTTGAAGAGTTGAGAATAGACCTATAGCCACTGAGGAAGCATGTATTACTAGCCAATGTGTCAGTGTCAGAGCCTTCCTTCATTCAGAAGATCAAGGATAGTCAGTTACAAGATCCAGAGTTGGCCAAGATTTCAGAGCATATAGCAGACCGTCCTGACTTCCGTATTGAAGATGGAGTTTTGTACTACCGTGACCGTCTGTGCGTGCCTAACATTGAAGATTTGAGGAATGACATTATGACTGAAGCTCAAAGTACAAGTATTCCATGCATCTAGGCAGCACGAAGATGTATTAGAACTTGAAGGGCAGATTTTGGTGGAACAGTATGAAGAGAGAGATTGTAGCATTTGTCTCCCGATGTATGACTTGTTAGTTGATAAAGGCAGAACATCAGAAGCCTTTAGGGTTATTACCATGGATTTCATTTCGGGACTACCGAGGACCAGCAAAGGCAACGATGCAATATGGGTCATTGTGGACCGACTTACCAAGTTAGCTCATTTCATTCCTATGAGGACAGGGAAAAAGATGCACATGCTACCTTTGGCAGAGTTGTTTTTCAATGAGATCGTCAGTAGACACGGACAGTTAGTTTCCATCAAATCTAATAGAGACAGCAGATTCATCTCGAGATTTTGGAAGACATTGCATGAATCCATGGGTACGAAACTACAGTTCAGTACAGCTTATCACCCACAGACAGCTAGCCAGTCAGAGAGGACAATTCAAAATCTTAAGGAAATGCTCCGTGCTTGTGTGTTAGACTTTAAAACTCAATGGGATGAGACTCTACTGTTGTATGAGTTTGCTTACAACAATAGTTACCATTCGAGCATTGGGACGGCACCTTTCGAGGCATTGTATGACAGAAGGTGTAGAACACTTGTGTGTTAGGAAGAAGTTGGCACTCGCAGTTTCCACGGACCAACCATAGTGAGTGAGACTTGTGAGAAAGTCAAATTGATCCAAGAACGTCTGAAAGTAGCCCGGAGTAGACAGAAAAGCTATGCAGACTCTCACAGAAGAGATCTACAGTTCAAAGAAGGAGGCAAGGTTTTCTTAAAAATTTCACCGACTAGGGGAACGTTGAGATTTGGGCAGAAAGGCAAACTATCACGAAGATACATTGGACCATACGACATTGTGAGCAAGATTGGTGATGTAGCTTATAGATTAGCCTTACCACATGAACTATCCGGTGTACACAACGTCTTCCATGTGTCTATGTTGAAGAAGTACGTCCCGATCCTTCACATGTACTCCAGCATGAACCTTTGGAAATCCGAGAAGATGCTACATATGTAGAGAAACCTATTCAAATCATTGATACAAAGGAACAAGAATTGAGGACACGGACCATTCATTGGGTGAAAGTACTTTTGGAGAACCATGGACCGGAAGAGGCAACGTGGGAACTACGAGACCAAGTTCAGAAGAAATACTCACATCTTCTACCTGAGGTGAGTTTTATATTTCATTTGGAGGACCAAATGCCTTAAGGGGTGGAGGATGTAAGACCCCGACCCGAGTGACTTCGATTAGTACTAATTAAGTCGTGTGTTAGTTCTAAAGGTGATTAGTGAATTTTTAGTTAAGTTGGGATTAGAATAACTTTTGTTATAGTTTTTGGGAATTTTGAGTGCCCTTTGTAATGAGTGGGACCCTTTGGGGGTTCCTTTTGTGACTTTACGTTTACTTGGGGGATTATCCAATATTCTAATGATTTGTATTTTAATCCTGTTTTACTCATCTCATTAATCTCTATAACTTTCATGTTGATCCCGTCCTCGCCCGGAACCTCGAAACCTGACTTTCCTAGCATTGAGAGCAAAACAGTCTTTTCACACTAAATTTGTACCAAAAATTTGATATTCCTGAAACCCTTGAAATATATACTTTTTGAAAACTAAAAATCTCTACGATCGTTTTTCCTTTCTTCGTCGAATTCATCCGAAGCCCCGACAGCCATGATTTTGACCCAATGAGAATTCTTAGGGTGGAGCCCATCTCTACTTGTATATAAGGAGAACCCTCATCTTCTTCTCTTTTTCCAGCTCAAAACCTCAAACATCTAGGGTTTTCTCCCTTCTCTTCTCCTTCTTGCCTTTCTATCACCAAATCACTACCAACCTTGCAAAAATTGAGAAATGGAAGTCATCATTACATTCCTCACTACTGGAACTCTCCATTGATACTATTCTTGGAGAAAACCTTCCATCCTAAGGCCTTCCTTGAGCTAATCTTTTGTCTTTGAAGAACTCTCATGTAAGTAATCCCTTTAACCTCTTGATTATGTATTCTCCTTGCCTTAGGCAAGCCCCATTCCCTTTATTGCAAGCCCTTTCTTTCTTGTTCATTGTTTTGACCCATTTTAGGGTTTGTTTTTGGGGGTTTTTGTGTGTAGCTTTGGAGCTTGGCTTGTAAGAGTGATTAGAGCTTGTTGTGGCTAAGCTTGGACCTAAGGCAAGCAGATGAATGGGTATTTGAGTATTAAATGGTTTTCATGAGAAATATGATTGGTTTGGTTATTTCTATTCATGTTTGTTTAACCTGCATTAATTGTGAAATAAATGCTCTTGAAAGAGTTTTTGTTAGCTCATTTATTGTCATGGAAATGTGGTTTATAGTCCTTTATTTATCTCTTAAATATGGCTCAAATGAACCTTTGTGATTGTTGGATTTCTTCTCCTACTTTGGTGATTGAATGTGAAGAGAATGGAGGTGATTTAATAGATTTTTTTGTGGAAGATTGATGAGGGTTTGAGAAAGGTTTTAAAGAGGTTTGAACCCTCTCATTTTGATGTGAGAATGAGGCTTAAAGGAGTTTGTAAGAAGAGGAAAAAGGGAAGAAACATAACTGTCCTGGAACCCGTTTCTGGATAGTTCACTCGAGCGAACTTGACAAGTCAGAAAGGGTTTCGTCCCATCCAATGGACAGTTCCAGAACTCATTCCAGAGAATGGTTAGTTCGAGCGCACGGATAGTTCGCTCGAACCAACCAGAATTGGAAGAGTTCGCTCGAGCGGACCCCCTAGAGGGCCATTCCAGAGACCACTTCGCTCGAGCGAACTCCTGGGCCCGCACGAGCGATGGAAACTGTTCATCTGGGCTATTTTGGGAGCAAAAATGAAATGTTTAAATGATTGAGAGAGGTTTGTTGGTAACCCTATTGTGATGTGAAGACTTATAACAATTGTTTAACACCCCTTTGAGAAAGAAACCACATCATGAAAAGTCATTTGAAGGTTTGAAAATTTCTATGGTGCGTAAGGAGCCCGGAATGTCTCCAAACTCAAGGAGTACCAAGTTCATACTGAAATTGATATACGGGACCCCTATTCACCTTAAACCAGTCTTGAACCCCGATATTTGTCCCAGAACTTCGAAAGTTAAATTCTACTGTTATTGCTCTCGAAATTTATGATTTATAATTTTTTCATTCTGTAAAGTATTGAAACTGTATACATGCCCGAAATAAAGTAATACTTGTTCCTTTGAGCGCCCCCGTCCCACCCGTTTATATACTTGTACTTGATGTATTTTTATACATATTCCGATTTCTGTATTTGACCTATGAGTCTGTACCACTAAGCTTGGACAACCCAGTTGGTTTGATCCATCGACTTGGAAGTCTCCCTCCCGTCCTGCCAGCTGCAGTTTGGATCCCGTTACCCGGTTATTACCGTGGTCTTGTCCCGATACCCCAGCTTGCTACCGTGGTTTCCGATGCCCGGCTCGCTACCGTAGTCATGTCCCATATTATGATATATGTATATGTAAATTTTGTTGTACCTCCTCAGTTCGGTGACTGGGGTCAACATCCCGATATGCTCTTGTCACTTCGGTAATAGAGGACTTAGCTTCATGTGGATGCCATCTTGCTTGTTTCCTAATTCCTTGGATACATTACATGTTTTATATTGCATATTGTTTTTCCAGTAAATGATTCTTCTGATTTATGAAAAGTTATTGTTGAAATATATTAAATGTTTTCCAAGGTAATTTCAATTATTATCATATTGTTATATCTTTTCACCCACCTGCCAAGCTGTTGTGTTTGACCTACTACTTTGGTACTCAGGTCCAGTTACCGGTTATCTTGAGGAGAAGCCTGAGGAGGCGGTCGGCGAACCACGGCATTTAGTTGAGTGGCATGTTGATGATGTTGTCTAGGCATTCGGTTGCTTGAGTTACGACACTTTCTGGGGATTGTGTTTAACCATTCTTTTGGGTTACTATTTTGAGATGTATAGGCCTTTGTTGGCCTTTATTCTTTTGGGGAGTGAAAAACTAACTGATCTTTTGTATAAACTTTAACGTTACTTTTGAAAAAGTACTAATGATCATTGCTCACTCTGATATTATGCTATATAAATGTGTTATCAGTCTTGTTATTCCGGATGTAAAGGTGTGAATTAGATTTGCTACGCGCTTCCGCACTTAAACAAAGATACCTTATGTTGTTGTGATATCCTCACTGCGGACACCTGTGGGAAATCACGTACACGAGTAATATCTTATCCTTTATTGACCCGTGGATGTATTAAAAAAATTTACTTTATGTCTTATGGCATTAACCATTCATTCGTTTATCATCATCACCTAGTCCCGATCCCGGATTAGGCCCGTGGACCCGGTCCGGGGTCGCGACAATTACCCCATCAGCCTTCAGGCTGTTCAATTCCTTCCTAACTTCTTTCACTGTTGCGAGACTTGGGTGTTCTTCAAGCCTCTTCTACCAGGTCTTAAACAGTGGAAACTCCATATCCTTCTTCCAACTAATTGTCGGTTTAGGACAACGCCCGATTGAAATCCTCAAGAAGATAAGCAAGTCCTCGGGCACCAGAAGTTTGCGAGATGATTTGGCTGTACAACAAGAAGAAGAGGTAGGGCCATGTAGCCTGAATCTCATACTCCTTGCATTTCTTCTTCTTCTTCTTCTTCTTATTCTCCAATTCTCCAGCCAAGCCACTTAAATTTCAATGTCATGCCGATGTAGTCAACCTTCTTTTGTGGAGTAATACCGAGCAACTCCTGACAGACTGGTTTCACTAGCCTTTCTGGGAAAGTTCGACCCGTTACGTGGGCTCCATCAATGGGTAGGCCGTATATATAAGCAACATTCCCCAACGTTATAGTTGCTTCTCCGGATGGAAAATGGAACAAGTTTGTTTCAAGATGCCACCTCTCTACCAATGCCGTGATTAACGCGTGATCTATGACCTTACGACTTATTTCTGCCAAATGATGGAGACCCATCGGCCTCACGTATTCCTTTGGGGTTTTTATAAGCCACCATATTGTTGCGTTCGGGTTTGTTGGGATGCACCTAAGGCGACCGAATTCCTGCTAGTGTCAAGTATTACAAGGCTAGTTAGGAATCATACACCAAAAGGAATCACAAGGAAGATTGATAAAGTCAATTATGAAAGTCTATATGTAGTTACAATATACCTCTTCTTTACGAATTCCTTCCGATATATGGTTTTGTTGGTTACATAGAACTTTCGGAGCCTCGGCAGCTCTTCTTCATTCGTCTGTGAAGTTTATATGAACATCCAACAGTGAAGTTTATCCTCTCTTTCAACAGTGAACCCAATCCAGTGAAGTTTATATGAAGTTTATATGTTGGTTATATGAAGTTTATCCTCTCTTTCAACAGTGAACCCAATCCATCCATTGGCACATATCTTGAAAACACCCAAAAAGAAACAAACCCCACAAAAGACCATGAACATCCAATGCCCCAATCTCTTCCTCTCTCTAGAATCACCGCCAGCGATCATCGGCTTCCAAAATGGGCTCCATCCATTCACATTTTGTCTCCTCTCCAGCACCGATTTCGGCCCGTCGACATCCGCCGCCAGAGTTCTAACAGGATCGGATCTTGGAGAATTGAGGGGTACATCGATCTCGTGATGGGTATTGTTTCATTTGAATGAATGGGCTCGGCGAGTCATGGGACTGGAGAATCAGGGGTTGTTGACTCGGTGGGAGGTGTCACCGTTTGTGTTGGAGTGGTGGTGTTGGTGCTGATAGCCCATATGTGATAGAAGGGAGAGATTTAGAGGATTTAGGTTTTAGAGATTGAGATTGAAAGGGTACATAGATGCAGCCACTAAAGGCCTCTCTCTCTGGTCTGGTTTGTTTTGTTTTCCTTTTTGTTCTACCTTTTATTCTCCGTTGGGATCTAAAATGTATATATGATGGGAAATTCTACTTCCACCCGCATGTTTTGCTGAACACACCCACTTTCCCAATAATACCCAAAACACCCTCCTCTCCTCTTCTCTCCACTCCTCTCCTCTTCTCTTCCCCTCCCGTTGGCTACGAGCGAACCTTGATGGCCGCCCTATCACCGGTGACCATCTCTCCCTCTAGTGAGCTCCCCTCTATTCTCCCTCTGGTGAGCTAAGAGGTTTCTTCTCCTCTTCTCCTATTCTCTTCTCCTCTCACCTACTGTGACTGAACCCCACCGGACGCCTTATCACCGCGAGCTCCCCTGTTTGCTCCACCATCACCGGCAACCATCTTCTCCTTTTTCTTCGCTTGTATCGCTCGTAGGTAGGGTGCACGGAGTTTCAGAGCTGTGCACATAAAGAGGTGCACGGTTGTCAAACCTCATGCACATAAAGAGGTGCACGACTGGGAAACTCTATGCAATATCATGTGCACAGTGTTTCACACCCGTGCACATGAGATATGCATGGAACATAAGGGCATTTTCGTCATGTGTAAGTTTTTTTTAAAAAGTGGGTGTGTTTAGAAAAACCCATGCTGTGTTCAGAATTTCCCATATATGATTATGTTAAGTGGTCGCTGCTGTGTCTAATTTTGAAGGGTAGATTCTACAGGCGCACACAATTTCCCTCTACCCACATAAATTCTCTTTACACACATCATTATAATTTAAAAAATGTTTTACTTATTTTCACACACACCAAAAATCCCCAAATAACCCATCCTTCCATTTTCCTCTTTCTTCCCACACACATCATTTCCCCTTTCTTCCTACACACAAATCACACAACCGAACCTCTCCACATCTCCAGCATATCGGTCTCTCCGGCGTTCCTCCGGCATTCCCACTGTGTTTCCAGTCCTCTACACCATCTCATCCTCGAAAGGTAAATGTTTCTCTCGACCATTACCATTTCATTATTCTTCCCCATTTCTTCTTTACCATTTCATCCACCTTAGATTACCGTTTTTTCATGAAAACTTGTTATGGGGGATAGATTCACATTCAATGTAAGCTTTTACAAATAATGTTATTGTTTTTTCATGCATTTGGGCTAAGTTTTATGTCTCATCGCACGATTTTTTCTTACAAAAATCATGACCGTTCGGATATACAGTACCGAATAAATTCACATTGTTCGGTACTGTACATCCGAACATTAGCATTCAGTTTAGACCTAAAAGACCGCACATACGAGGGCCTGCAACTCATTCCAAGTGAGAAAAACTTAAAATAAATGGGAGAAATACGAAAAAATAACAAAGAAAAGGGCCTTTCCACTGCCACTCGGATTGAAAGGCGCCATTTGATTGTTGTTTCTTCCTTCATTGCACTAAAAATCCTCAGAGATGGAATGAAAAATAGAGAAAGTACAAGAAGGAAAAAAGATGAAGGAGATGGAGGAAGATGAGTTGCCCAAGAGCAGAAAATGGAAGAAGATAATGTAAGGTCCGCGACCTTACTGAGTCAATTGGGCCCAATAGCAGGCCTGTTGACCCATTTATTTTGATATTATTATAATTATTGTTTTATTAGATATTTAAGTGGGTTTAGATGGTCAACGAGTTTCTTTTAACATTAGAATAGTGCATGCGAAGTTTCGCGCGATTCCGAGTTCGTTTGACCCTAGTAGGGGGTAGTTTGCAAATTAGGGAAAGATTGAGTGTTTTTCCAAAAAATTCCTATTGCCGTGATTTTGGGTTCGTTGGAAAGGTCTCGTCACGTTGATCAATTTTGTCTTCTGGCTCGTTGCGATCCGACGACAAGAAACCCTTCTAATAATTAATTCTTTCTCTGGACCCACTTAAAGGGTAACTTAGTCTTTTCCTTCTCCCTTCTTCTTAAACGAGAGATTAACCCTAATCTCTAATCATTCTCTGCAACGAACGAAGCTACAGCAGCCTTTCTTCTTCCTCATTCTTCCGAGGCTCCAGAACTCCTTCCCTGAAGGATCACTTCCGCGATCCGAACCGCTCATCTTCTTCCTCGCGATCTCCTCTTTCCATTAACATCAGTTTGGTAAGGTTTCCCTCACTTTCATCTTTTCAATCATTTCTCTTTGGTTTAGATTTAGGTTAGATCTCAATCTTTTCCTTTCTTTTCTTCTCCTTTGCGTATTAGGTTGCGTTTGGTCGGGGTAGATCGAGGTTTTCGCAGTAGTAGGGCTTCTCCTCGGATTTCCCCAATTCCAATCTTCTTTTTGGTTGAGGCAAGTAGATCTGCATTTTATAATTAAGCATGTATGTATGTCTTCTATTGATTGGATGTGTGTTCTTGTTAGTTTTCCCTAATTCCAAGCCTGTTTGTTATTAATTTGGGTTTATTTAATTTAATTGTTAATTTTAATGTTAATTGATGTAAGTGGGAATGATGGATGGAATGGATTATTGGGGGAGCACGGTGGCTCAGTTTTGTGCAGGTGAATTTTTAGAATGGATTGGATGAAAAACTGTAAAAATGGGGTTCTTGTTTGAAAGAAAAGAAAAAAAAAATAAAAATAAAAATAAACATAGTCGCTGGACGTCCAGAACGTTCAGTGGCCATTGGACGTCCGGAACGTTCAATGGCCACTGAACAATTACAAATGTACATCAGACATCAGCACATAAGGAGTTTAAAAAAAAAAAAAATTTAAACAAAGAAGAAACAGGAACGTTGAATGGGCTGGTGACTGACATGCACATGAGTATTGTTTTATCCATCCGATGAATCGGACCGATGGATGGTCCGTTGCACTTTATATATATATATATATTTATATTTATATATATATTTATATATATAAAGGGTTAAACTTCTATGGACCATAACTTCTGAACCATACGTCGAAATTTCACGAGCCATATACCGTTGGAAAGCTCTTGGAGCGTAGAATCCAATGATACATGTCTCGTGATGATTGGGGATCAGGTAGGGAATTAGTTAAGGAGATTAATTATTAGACCACTTTCTTGTTAGTAACGAGATTGTTAGCCCAAGTTTGGGCCTTAGACATTGGAAACCATAAAACCACTTTCACGTGACCATTAATGGGGTTTTGAAATCGTAGCACGTGGCTTGGTGTGCTTCGATGGGTTGTCTAGGTATTCGTGTATTGTGTATGGTTTAACCGAATGCGTATAGAATTGAATCAATCGATGCTCAACATGATTGTACAACAAGGAAATTCTTTATAAGCATTGATGATTCAAATTCCCCACGCACTCCGTTACACCACATATGGTATATGGATGACAACACTTGCCTAGGATTGGATTGTAATCTCTCCTTGATTTCTTAATCGTATCCGTTGATTTTGTATCCTTGTACACTCTCTTGGCATAAAACACCTAATTAATTATGAAACATAAACTCTTGTAGAATTAGAACAATGACCTGACTTAGAGTGTACCATAGGACCCTGTGTCATGTAATTGATAAACATGACTGGCTAGACTGAAGGGATTATCATGGGTTTGGATTTGTCTTGTATTGGTTTGAATGAGATAATCCCTATGAACATGTCTTGTTTGTTGAACTAGCCAGATTTGCTTGTCTTGGTTTTCCTTGTGTCAACACTACTTTATTATTATTATTATTATTATTGTATATCATGGCCAGCTGCAGTTTGGGGTTTTTAATGATGGGCCGGTTACTCGGACATCGGGGTGGGCAGTCGGCTTTGGACGGCGTCCATGGCGTTGAATAGTTGGGAGCGGGCTTGGACCGTGCTACTATTCCCAGGACCGGGAGCTTGGATCCCCCTGGAGCCGGACTTTGGTATCAGTAGTCCGGGTAGGATTGTTACTGGTACCCCGTGAGGTGGCTTGGACATCCGCGGAGTCTCCCTCTTGTGCATTGCATTACATTAGTAGTGGTGATTGTTAGTATTGTTAGGATTCCTGTTTATGATTCTGATGATATTTACTCATGCTACATGCCTAGTATTGTTCCTTGTATTCCTACGATCTTGTACTTGTCATTACTCTTATATTTGATGCATGTTATGTTTTAATTATATCTTGCTTATCTATTGCTCAACATGTCGTTGACTCGGTTCCTTGGTGTGCAGACTCCTCAGGTGAGTACTACTATGAGGAGCAGGCCGGTGAGGAGATCCCAGAGGATCTCCAACCAGCAGAGGAGGCACGGGAGTGGAGTGCCGATGACGTAGAGTAGCGTCATCAATACCAGGCACATGAGAGAATCACTTTGGGACAAACATTAGATTTTATTTAATTCATTTTTTTTTATTCTTCGTTGAACTTTTCTTTCATTGACATCATGTTGTTTTATGGCCTTAGTTTATGGGATGGCCATAGTAATTAAATTAACTTCCACTTTAGCTTTAATTATTGCTTGCAACTTTAAATTTAATTGAGAATTATTATCCATTGTTTGGTATTTAGATATGCCTCGAATTGTATGAATTTCGCAATTTTATATTACTTGAGGTTTGAAATATAATATCCTCACAGCGGACTTACGATCCTTGGGCTTAAAGGGCAAAAATTTTAATTAGCCCTAAATTTCACTCCCCGGATCCGGTTTATTCTCTAATCGGGTTCGGGGGACGTGACAGATAAGTTACCCAAAAGTGGAAAATGAAAGAAAATGAGTTACCCAAGACCACTGTGTGAGGGAAGCGGAGAGTGAGATGGGTGGGAGAATGGGATAGGGAAGAAGTTGAGCTTGTGTTTGAAGAGAGAAAATTTGTTTTGAGTTTTTGTGGGATAATGGATATTTTGGTCATTTCATAAAGGGGTACAAATGTAATAAAAAAAAAACTCCTTGTGTGGGAAGAGTAAAAATTTGTGTGCCAATAGAATGACCCTTTTGAAGGGGGAAAAAGATGAAGGGAGGCTTGAAATTAGACAAGGTGATCCCTAGAATATTGGCACTGCCATTCATTTCTTTAATTTTCTTGAGAATTTACTTGTAACCACTTCTACTTTCTCATAATTACAAGTACAAACTTTTTTCCTTTATGTTTATTTAGAATTTTTTTCTTTATTATTTAAGAATGTCAATCAACCCTATTAACTGCAGGAAATGCTCTTTTTTACTTCAGTAAATACATATATCCTCTATATCAACAGTTACCCACGTCATCTCAATTAGATGGTTATAACCTAATTAGTTATAAGTCAACTAATATGCATAGTCAGGGGTGGAGCCGGGATTTTTTTCTTGGGAGGCGGCCAAAATAAAAAATATGTTAAAATAATATTGCAAAATTTAGTAATATAGTACACAATAAATAAAATATTGAAGCCATACTCCACATTCTTTCATTAAGTTGAAATCTTGGATGCGATTAATGAGATGAAGTATCGGGACCAGAGGGTAATATTATTTTATCCTCTAGATTTTGAGCATTTTTCTCTTAAAAAATGCATCAATAGTAGATGAGTTAACTATGGTCGACACTCCTAGAACAAAATAATAAATTTTAAAATTATAAAAAATCTAAAAATTAATTTATATATTTAATGACTATTATTTGGACAAATCATATTCTAAGAAATTCAGTCATAGCACTTATATACCAAGTAGCACTCAAAGTGATGTCATGGATCATTAATTTTGATTAGCAAAGTATGCTCATTGATAGATATGTATGAGCGGAACCAATTTTAAAATATATACCATTTAAAGGCATGGTCCCACTAGTTTTTTATATCCTTAAAATAAATTTCTTCAATTGGATTTATGTTGACATAGACAATAACAATCAAAACACAAAAATACGATTACATTTCTTTACCCACGATGGATAAAACTCTAATTGCTTACTGATATTAAAAATGCTCACTTGAACTGTCATGGTCTTAAAAGAGATTTGCATCACTCCATTCTGACAATTGATCAAGGCATTTGAGGTGGCTAGGAATGGTCTCCCTAAAATTACTGGAATTTTGGGTTCAGCCCCAGATGTGTGTTTGGTATCCAAGACAACAAAATCGACAGGAAACATGAAGTCTCTGACTTTGATCGGAACGTCTTCGACTACCCCCTTGGCGTATCAAATTGATGCATCAATCAATTGCAAGGTCACATCTGTCCTTTTCAACTCCCCCAAACCTAATTCTGCATAAACAGAGTACGGAAGAAGGTTCACACTTGCACCCAAGTCTAGCAAAGCTTTTTCTATGTGATGGTCCCCTATCTGGCAAGAAATGGTAGGACACTCTGGGTCCTTATATTTGATCGGGGTTGGACAGAAAATGATCGAGCTAGCTTGTTGGGCTAGAAAAGCCTTCTTAGGCACATTGGTAGTCGTTTTGAAGATTCAAAGGTCCTTCAGAAATTTTGCATAGGCCGGAGTCTGTTGGATAGCATCAAGTTGTGGGATATTAATCCTCAGTTGCTTGAATACTTCTAGCATTTTATCCAATTGAACAGCTGATTTTGATGGGCCTAGCCTCTGTGGGTATGGTCCTTGAGAACATAAGTCCTAGGAGTGGGCTCACTAGGTGATGGTTCAGCATTGACTGGGTTCTCTTTCACTCGCTCTAGTTCTAACATAGGTTTAGCATTCATACTTGGTTCCTTAGTTTCCACTTTCTCACTTGATTCTTCCTCAGCTTCCTTGGGTAGTTCGACCTTGTTATCAACCTGTATACCCAACCTAAGAGTGATTATGGATTTAACTTGTTTCGGGGGCTTTCCGTTTAGGATCATGAGCAACTTAGCCCTTGGGATTAGGTTCGGGTTGACTAGGGAAGGTTCCCTTGTCTTTGGCACTTATGGAGTTGGCTAGTTGGCCCATATGATATTCCAGTTTTGCAAGGGTTTGGGTGTGGCCATTCAAAATTTGAGTAGTTGCTAGAATTGAGTAGTACTCTGAGACATGAGTTTCCTGGCCTCTTCCAAGGAATCTACCCTTTGAGTCAGTGAACTAGGGTTCAAGTTGGGCTTTTGGAAACTAGGTGGGGCATTGGACTGAGATTGAATGGGTTGAAGTTGATGGGCCTTGGATGGGCCACCATGAGTTGGACCCTTGGTCCAAGAAAAATTTGGATTATCACTCCAACCAGGATTGTATGTGCTAGAGTATGAGTCATACCTCTGACGATTATCAAAACAAGTGTTTTGATAATGAGCATTCACCTCCTTAACAGACTTAGTCTGACCCAAAGTTGTTGGGTCAATCCCTCCATTCATGGCCTGATTATATTTCAATGACTGCAAAGTGTCTAGAGTGGGCTTTTGGTTTAGCTTTAAGGCTTCTATTCTCCTCACCAATGAAGCCAATTTGGCTTCTAGCTCAATTTTGGGTTCGACCTTGAACATTGCCTCTTTATCAAAAATGGTGGGTTTGATGGGCTCCCTCTTGATAGGGGCGCACTTCAGTGTGTTTTCAACGGTTTCTTCCAAAAATGTCCATGCTTCATCCACTGTTTTCTGTGTAAACTTTCCACAATAGAAAGACTCCACCATCTGCTTAGTACGGTAATCCATACCCTCATACACGATCTGGACCAATTGGGTTTTTTCAAATCCGTAGCAGGGACACTGGATTAAGGGGCCTTGAGCCATTCCAAAAAATTGTAAAGTGTCTCCCCTTCCATTTGATGGAATCCATTGATGGCCTGCCTAATCAAAGCAGTTTTATGCTTGGAGTAGAATTTTTTGTAGAATTCTTTGACTAGCTTGGCCCATGTAGTGATGGACCTGGCCTGTAAGGCATAAAGCCAAGATTTAACCTTTTCTTTTAGGGAAAAAGGAAATAATCTAATTTTAAGAGCCTCCTTAGTCGTGTGATTGATTCTCATGGTCCCACAAATGTCCTCAAATTTCCTAACATGTTGATATGGGTTTTCTTGGTCTAGCCCACGGAATACTGGAAGCATCTGGATCATACCAGATTTCAGCTCAAATGTGGCATTGGTTTGCGACAGCGTGATGCAGGATGGTTGTCACACCCCCAAACCCGGTGCCCACAGCAATCCGACCTCGGGGAGCGTGAATGGGATTAGGAATACAATTATATTTCTCCCAAGATGCGCGTGTGTGAGGATCACAAATTCCAACACACTCTGAATATTTTACAGAAGCTTTCGTGGCGTTGCGACCTGGAGTTCGTGGCCATCGAATTCCGCATCGCACTCAACCGCTAGCATAAAGCTATCATATCAAGAACCATATCCGACTGGAATAAATTACCACAACAAAGTACAAAGCTGATAGTAACAGGATATTGCATTCCCTTATATATTCAAGTTACAAATATCAATGTGTATTAATTACAATCCCGGGAAAAAGGTTAATATATAGAATCCATACAAATAACAAGCTAATTAAACACTACCCCACATGTGACGTAGCTCCGATGTCAAGCTCAATGTCTACATGATATAACCGACACTACAACCTGCAAACTCATGGCTCCATAGCCAACACATGCACTCAGCTCGGGGTGAAGAACTCTCAACCTGAGTACCAAAATAGTGGGTCAGACACCACGATCTGGCAGGTGGGTGAAAGGATATAAACAATATACTGAAGAATAAAACATGTGATAAATCATGTTATTTGATCAAAAGCTACATATAATTAAAACGTGTGGAAAATCATGGATATCTGAAAAATCCTGTATTCATGTAAAAAGGGTATAAAACATGGATGTTTGACAAAACATATATTCATTTAAAGCATGTGTAAACATGGAAGTCTGATGAAACAAGTGTTCATTTAAAGACAAATGTAAAAGCATGGATATTTGACAAATCGGGTATTCCTCACATTGGAAACCCAGTCCATAGGTGGACCTTGCAAATCGCCCTTCTTCAGGGAAACCACAATCGTGAGGACGGGGTGGCAACCACATAAAGCTAAATCCTATCTCACTAAAGTGATGAGAGCAATATCGGGACGTTGACCTCAGTCTCACAAGGTGAGGAGAGTCAATGATATTCATGGATACATATATAAATGGACAGGACCGCGATAGCGACCCGGGTATCGGGACAGGACAGGATCCAGGCTACAGCTGGCAGGACAGGAGGGAGACCTCCAAGTCGGTGGATCAAACCGACAAGGTCGTCCAAGCTTAGTGGTGCCGATATATAGGTCATATGAAAGAAATTGGAACATGTAAAAATATACATACGATGTAAACACATAAATGGCGGGATGGGGGTGCCCATAGGCACAAATATCTCTTTTGTATTGGGTCATGCATAAACAGGGCTGGCAAAATGCAAAAAATGCATTTTCAATATTTTTGGGGCATGACAAATCATATAGCATGAATTTCGAGAAGTGCGTATCAAAATTTGGGAAAAATAGAACATAGTTGGATTTCCAAAATTTCTGGGCCAAGTATCGGGATTCAAGATTCGTTCAAGGTGAATAGGGGTCCCGTATGTCGATTTCAGTAAAGACTTGGTACTTCTTAAGTTTTGGAGACATTCTGAGCTCCTTATACACCTTCGTAGTTCAAAAGCCATTAATAAATCTTCGTGACGGGGTTTCTTTCTCAAATGGGCTTCATATATTCTCTCTAAATCTCCCCATCACAATGGGGCTCCCAAAAAACCTCTCCCAAATATATAAACATCATACCCCGGCTCCAAACACAGTCCCTAGCCAACAGTGCACATGGCTCAAGCAGACTGGAAGTTCGCTCGAGCCATGGGCTCTCTGGAAGGATTTGCTTGAGCGGACCTACACATATCAGGTTGGCTCGAGCGAATTATCAAGTTGGCTAGAGCCGACTGTCCTCTAGATGTGGTTCGCTCGAGCGAACTATCACAGATCTTATGCATTTCGGGTGTCTTCCTTTCTTCTCTTGCAAATCCCTTTTGTTGGAAGTAGATGGGCCTTGTGGATAGATTTTCAAAACTTTTGACCCACTTGACTCAGGGATCAAGTACCCATAAGTCCATAAACGACATCCATGATGCAATCCCTCCATCTCATCAATCATGTACAACAATAAATTCTATCTAAAAGATAGAAATCAGCAGCGCCATGCAACCAAAATAATCCACAAAAATAGAGAAGCATATTATACCTTTGCAAACCTCCTCTTCTTACTAATTAATTAGAAGTCCTACTTCCAAAACAATTAGTAACTTTCTCCTTTCTAATTACTATAGAAGTCTCACTTCCACAACAATTAGTAAATTACTATTACCACTATCAGAAGTCCTACTTCAAATGGAAATAGTAACTTTCTAATTCCTTCCTTTTAGAGTTCAAGTAAGACTAGTATCTTTCTAATAACTTGGGCAAGCGTGAGGACCACTAGGGATTCCTTAGAAAGCTGGCTTCAACTGGAACACCGCGACCCTACATCTCATGTGCAATTCAGGCCCGCAATTAATTGCAAATAACACCACTATACAAATGCAATTGCACTCCAGTCAAAGGAATAAATTACAAAGAAGACCTTAAACTTCCCAATTACCAGGAGTAGGCCCCTCTATCAACATCCATGGATCAATTGGATCAAATATGTCCCTTCCAATCTTAGATCTGCATCTTATTATCCTTGAGCCCTAATTAATCACAGTGATCATCAGTACCATCCGATTAACTCTTAATCGAGATGGGTGCACACTTACTAATGACATATCCATTAATTGGCACAAGGGGATAATATAGATAGATTCCATCTTGACCATTGGATGTTCCTACAGTCCTACTACCACGTACCCAAGACACTGAGGTGTTGACCTACAGTTGGCCTTACTCATTGGTGAATCAAAGCAAATGAATAGATAAAAACTTGAGTTCATTAATATCTCATGATTAAGAGCCTATTGTTAGGGAATTATGAGAGCAGACCTAATCGAGACAGTATTCCATACGCACAAACGACTATCTATGCCTCTCCAGCAAACGATGCCTTTTCATCGTTCTACCCCTCTCTCCAAATCCCCAAGGAAAAACCCAGATCCAATCTCTCCATACTCTTTTTATCTCTCACTTTGAAGTTGGCCTATCTTTCACTCCCCATGTGCGTGGTTTTTCTCTCTTTGAAACCGCTTATCTTCAACTGTACGATGAAGAGCAGTTTTTGAAGCGGTGTGCAGGTATGGATGGCAGTTTACGATGCTAGGGTTTTGATTGGTTTGATAACTTTGGCAGTGAGCATTTAGATCTCTCTCTCTCTCTCTCTCTCGCTCTCATTCTGCATCTTCTTTCGTATTTTGGGGTTTTTTGGTTTGTCAATCTACGAAAACATCGAAATAGATCGATTCGTCTTTGCAGGAAGAGTTCTCTTCGCCTTCATTTTCATCCTCTTTGCATGGCAAGAGTAAGAAGCATCATCATCTCACTCTCTCAATATCTCTCTAAGATTTGTTTCAGTATCCATCTCATCTTACTTCTAACTTAGCCAGGGTTTCTAATCTTGTTTTTATGCTAGCTTCTTCTTTTGCTACTGATCTTCTGCTTATGAGTGTTCTTTCTTACAAATCTAGGGATTTGGTTCATATTATTTAGATCTATTGATGTTGATGTTTAGATCTATTCTTTGAAGTGCTTATTAGCTTGTATTCGTGTTAAATCTCTCAGATCCAGCATCTTTTTTTTACTTTCGATAGATACAAGCGTCAGTTTGCTTGGACAATGAATGTAGTTATTATTTTTAGCTGGTTATGTATAACTTTTGTGGAGACATACAAGAAATAAAAGCAACCTGTTAAGACATTGTAGGATGGCAACTACCCACAAGAAAGAATCCTCTATATGGCTAAGATGCAGGGTTTGGCACCCTACTTTGCTTAGTCTAGACATGGCTAAGATCCAAGTGGGTTCTCCTCAATTGTATGATTCCCATAACTTCTTTATCTTATAAGTAAAAGTTCCTCAAAAGAGGGAAAAGGAATACTTTCAGTGTGAGTTTGTAGTTACCTGAACGAAGCAGTCGTGGAAGTGGATACGAAGCAGGGTTTTCAAGAGGGCTCATGTTTTGGGCCAATAAGTATATAACTACATGCAGAAAGTACTTGTAGTCTACGTATGCAATTGACTCCTGTAAAACAATCATACTGTCATGCATAAACAACCGTACTGTCAGTCATAATGTCATGCAAAAACAATTAGGGAAACCATATGCAATTAACTCCTTCTCTTTCGTGAGCTCATGAGTCCAGGACAAGACAAGAAAGTATGGTTTTAGGTTGCAAACACCGCAGAGACGGTGACAAAAGCTAAGACATTTTACTTCAAATCACTACGTCAGAAACGTCAAAATACTACACGTTTGGGCGTACTTTTACCTAACAGGCACTATTGTGGCTTGTTTGGGCCATGTCTTGTTTTTAATAACCACAATCTAAAGATGTGGTAGTACCTGACTTGAAATTTGGCCTCCATATCCAATGAATCCCGCCCCTATGAATGTTTATTTTTTTTTCACCCGCACTCTCCTTGCATTATTTCCCTCTCCCTCCCTTGTTACCTTCTCTATCTCCTCACTTCTTCCGAGTACTAAATTACGGGTTCCGGATAGATCCTCTCTCCTCCAAAGGCGATCCACGTTGCTTCCTCACACCGCTAGCCATCACTGCTCATCGCTAGAGTTGCTGTATAAAAAAATGTATCCGAGAGGGCTTCTCTGCCGAGAAAACGGTAGCAAGAGTTGTGAAAATGCTAGAACTCTTTCTTATTAGTCTCAGATGAAATCCCTAGATCTCTTTTTATGCATTTCATTGATTTGGGTCATCGTTGTTATTCTATGTATGTTATGGGTTTTCTCTAATGGCAGCATTTCTCATGCTATAGATTTTTATAATGTCATGTGAAATAGATAGACCTGCGTGTTATGCCTTTATTGGGATGGGGTTGTGTATATGTTTCTGTCTCTTGTTTTCTAATATGGGTCTTTCTTGCAGTTTCTACATAGGGCTATATCGATACCCAAATTCTAAAAGGGGGACTTAGCAATCAAACACATCTACCCATCCTAGACATCCATCCTGAGTGGTTATCAATTTTTCTTTTTTATTGGTGTTGTTGGTGTTGTTATTTTCTTTTCTTTTTCATCTGCTCACTATTCCTCCTCTTCTTCCTCAGGTCTGCAACCTTCTCTCTGTTCAAACTCAGTAACCC